>OY856414.1:28930000-29630000 GCA_963693085.1 Alisma plantago-aquatica | reverse complement strand
AACATGTGTGCTTTGACCTCCACTTGAATTTCTTGTCACCCCTAATCAGTGTGAATATATGTATATTAATCCCAACACCTTTGTGGCAACCCCTAATATTGGTTCCCATAACTCAATTAGCAAAGTTTACTCCGAAATACATTGACCAGACCTTCCTTTAGGTATCTCTCCAAGAGTGGTGACACATGTCTTATTGTTGAGAGGCCCAAACAACGTCTTCAACCTCTCTAGGTGTTTGCACTAAGGTGTTTCACTTGTCAATTTAACTTCAAGATCGTAATACATTTTTCCTTTTTTGTTCTTATTCAACCTATTTTTAGATGGAAGACGTGATTCTACTTTTCTAACCATGATTTCATTTGTTCTCTTTTAAGTTAGCTTTGATGATCACTCAGACATCCTCATTCTCATAGAAGCCTTCTCAGAGGATGTGCCCCAATACATATCCATGTTGCATGGAGATCGAAGGACGGATGTCTAGTTGCACATGGTTGCGAGAGCCCCAATTCATTAAAGAAATTGGTCGAGAATTAGGCATACCGATAGATGCGATGGATGTCCAGATGCCAAAGAAGTTTGTGGCTGTTGAGTGGGAAGCTACATCTCATATGATGCTAGAGCCTATGACACAAGAAACTACTCATATGCGCAACACGGTTCACCAAGTACATGAAGAAAAAGGAAGATCGTCCTTGAGAAGGGTGGTGCTCAATGAAGATGGCGTCAGGTCTATTCTACCACATCGTTGCCTGGATGATTTTTTATCCTTTGAAGATCGAGGAGTCGAGTCATCCAAATGCCGGTGAAGAAGCATAGGCAGTTCGAGTCGGGATGAGGATAGGACTATTTCCAGGCAGATGTTGACACGTCAGATCACGTTACAACGAGATCGTGATAGAGGATTTTCTAAAGGAGATGATGGTTTTATTGATTGTGATTACGATGACCATGGTGACGGATCCCCACCGTAGAGGCGGAGTCATTAACGATCATTTTGTGAACCTGATGTGAAGCGGTTTATTGTTCCTCATGAATACACACAAACATCTTTTTTGGAACATCCACGACATTTCTAACAACAAAATAAGGAGAGTCTTGGCCAGACTAAGCAACCAGCATAGGCCACTCATCCTCACACTGTTTGAACCGTTCGTTCACGCCACCCGCACTGAGGAGCTTCTAGACATAGTCCAGTTGGACTGGGCCTGCGACAATAGTGAAGACACTGGTAAGATCTAGATGTATTGTGATTTGGCTTTGAACCCTACTATTTTTAGGCAGAGCAAGCAACAAATCACTGTCCAATGCACTGCGTCCTCCGATGAGGTATTCTATGTCACAACGATTTATGCTAGTTGTGACACCAATGAAAGGAGGAACTTGTGGGAATGCCTAGTCGCTTTGGCTCATGACGTGGGCGATCACAGGTGGGAGATATCTGGCGATTTCAACATCATTCGAACTATAGAAGAAAAGCGAGGAGGTGTCACTCTGGATTTTCTAAATGGGTCAAAGGGAGTTTGATCTTCACAAGCCCTAGTTTTATATCTTACAATTCTACCAAAGAGTCTATTGATAAGGGTTATAGCTCTTTGTAGAACATTTTAGTTTTTAGGCCATAGGTCTTCTAAGGGTTAGGACCTAGACAATGTTTCCTTAGGAAATGCTTGGTTGGCAATAAGTCACGCCAATGAGCTATTCTTAGTCAAATAGTGCATAAATACCCTCGCAATAGACTTACGCAAAGAATTTGTCCCTAGTAAATAGCTTTACATAGAAGGCACATGCATAAACAAATGATATACCACCATACCTTAGATAATACTTGACTTTCAGTCAAATGCATAACAACAATATTGATCAACTTCCATTAGATGTTTAGCCACATATCTTTGTTGTATTTGTATTTCATATAAGGAAATTTTTTCTTTTTCCTTGTCCCTTGTACTTGTAAAACCCTCTGTCATTGATCTTATCTCTTCTCCAACATTTCCAATCAATACAAATACTAAATATACATACATCTCCAAATAGATGCCTTCAAAGAGGGCCCAACTACAAATTGGGCTGCTAATCCTTTTTATATGGCAAAACCCAATGATCTAAAGTCAAAATCTGAAGAAGTAGATGATGGCATCATCACATTCCTATTTATGATATGTTGTATGTGTAGTAATAAGGAAATTGAGTCATCAATAAGCACTCTAAAGATATGTATGGATGACAATATCCTTAGTTCTTAAATACCACCAAATCAGGTGCAAGATGCACCCCGTATAACTCATTTTGTAGTATTACACATAGAATAGCTTACAAAGAGTATTTAGTTGAAAAAAAACCTAACCTTGCTTACCTATAACCCTAACTAACATGCACACATATGGATAACATATAGTAAAATGATGAACTTAGGCTATCAGATGCCTTGACTTGGGCAAATACATGCCTAGATGAACATACTACCCATATGTGGGATATAGTATATAGACTAAGTGTTCATTTAGATATACACTTCTTTAATGTACACTTTTGATGGTAACTAGGCAATAACAAATATTGGGTCAGATAGTACTTGAAAAGGTTGACATTAGTGGACTAGGTCTAAAACAATTTCATAAACAACACCTAGAATTTTTGCATGGTTTATCTTAAATCAGAAACTATAACATTTTTTCAAGAGTGCATAATGCAATAAATCTAATACAGAAGTTGGGGGAAATGAGCTAATGCAGTGTAATATGTAAAAAAGTGATATGTATAATATATATAACATGTAATGAAACCATAATCCCAAAATAATGGAAAATGTCTTATCTGAGGGGGGAGCAAATAAGACTCATCCCACATCTCTTATTGCATGGGACAAAGTGATGAGCCAGAAATGTGATGGAGGGCTGGGCATAAAAACTATGCGTGAATGGAACCAAGCTCTAGTACTCAAACACACGTGGGATATCAGCAACAATCAAAATACGCTTTGGTGCAACGACATGAGATCTAGGCTCCAAAAATTCCGAACCAAGAAAACTTATGCTTACTCCAGACTGGGAAACGCTGCTATTGATGGGAAAACCTTTATGGAGGAAAACTCGTATATGGTGCCGATGAACGGACCTAACATCAACGTATGGGAAGATAGGTGGTGGCCTAACGGCCCTATTCTGAAACACCACGTGAAGAAGCCGATTCCAAATGAGCTGCAGGACTTGAAGGTTAGCTCATTGGTCCTACTGAATGGGGAGTGGGATACTGCCTTCCTGGAGGAGTGGGTACCCGACCAGTACGTAAAGCAAATCAAGATGCTAGATGTGCCTCAAGAGGGAGATGGCAAAGACGTTAGGGTCTAGGAGCTCACTAAAAATGGACACTTTTCTACCAAAATAGCATATAGAAAGTTGAGAGAAGGGAAGGACATCCAAGTCCAAGGCCGTTGGACAGAGGTGTGGCAGCTGCAAACCTCTCATAGAGTCATAATGCTCGTATGGATTCTACTTAACGAGGCATTACTAACAAATGAGAAAAGGGTACAACGCCATATGGCCAACAACAGCAGCTGCCCTCGGTGTAGTAGTGATGAAGAGACCGCCTTACACGCCATAAGGGACTGCACTGCAGCCAAGGAAGTGTGGGACAGGCTGCTAAAAGGAAGAGGTATAACAGGTTTCCGCAGCTCCAACGATATGAAGAACTGGTTCTACAAGTTTACAAGGTTGGATGAAGAATTTAAGTACACATTTATCATATGTTGTTGGAAACAATGGCTGTATAGGAACAAGCAGGTGCTTGAGAACAAATAGATACATCCTAATATTATTCTCAACTGGATACGAAGAGAAGTGAGGGCTCCAATGTGAAGCTTACAACCAGAAGCCCATATAGAACAAACCAACGAGAAAGGGAGGCTGGCAGAAGTCGGTGACAGGAGAAATAAAAATTAATACTGATGCGACTATTAAGTCTAACAGGGCTATGCAACGGTGGCAAGAGATGACAAAGGAGCGTGGATGGGAGACATTACAGCTACCATACTGACATCAGATGTTCTGGAAGCGGAATTGAAAGGAATCCAAGTCGCGCTCGAAATGGCTAAGTATAACCAGCTACACAAGGTACAGGTGGAAATAGACAACTTAATGGTAGTAACGTTGTTGCATGAGCACATCGACAACAATCCCAGGTATGCAAAATTGATCAGGAGGATCCAAGGGTTGAAGAAGATATCATGGCGCATTACTTATGCAGGCAGAGAAGTTACTGAAGCGTCTGATCGACTAGCTAAACGAAATCTTAAGAATACTGGGAGTATTACTAAATTCGAGCTCCCACCTGGTGAGATTGTAGAGATCTTTAAAAAAGAAGTTTGTAATGGTAGTAGTACTACCATGTTTCCTATTGCGTGTTTAATTAGTGAATGTAAGTTGAATTTTAACTTAGCTCGCACGACGAGGACAAGATGAATAAGATCACCTCCCAATTTCTCCTAATAATAATAATAATGGAAAATGGATTATGTCTATACATTCATGTGTCACAACCTTCATTAACATACATTACCAATCTCGCAAGTTTAATAACATCAAAAATGATATTTTGTACATTTCAATTGTGTTATAACATGGTTTTCCCATATTTTAATATATTTGTTTGCAAATAATGTAATATGAAGGACACATAGAAAATATGGTTCTGTCTTATTTGGAAATTGTGGTTTTAAAGTGCAAATACTTCATATGGAATAGATTTTGTGTATTTCACTATCCAAATAATTCATTAAAAAGAGAATGGAAAATTCAATGACAAAGGAATTTCTGAAGTATTGGACAATTGATACGAAAGTGCGTGGAATTTTATAGAAAGGAGAGTTGTCCTATATAAAAATATAGAAATGTCCCAATGAAATAATGGTTATTGGAAATATAAAGATAATGGACAAGTTTTGAAAAGAAATAAAAAAGACACTTTATGTTTTAGGAAATTAACGGATAATTATCTAGCCAAAGTTGGCAACATAGTGGTTGAAGAATCAACAAGGATATCCTGATGTAACTTTTGAAAAACAAAAGATGATTAGTTTGGAGAAATATATCAAAGAGAGAGAGAGATATAGAAGAATAATCTGGCATTAATGATCGTAATAGTTAATAAAGTGCTATATGTGTTCCTTTATCATTTTGTATGTGATTTTGGTATTTTAAATAAAGGAATACTTGGAGGACATGGATATATATATATATATATATATATATATATATATATATATATATATATATGTTGGAAATCTATTAATGCTCTCTTTTGACAACTAAAAGTAATCCCCCATGGATGCATTCCATAATGTGAGAAAAGAGAAGGAGACTAATAGAAGGCAAGAAATTGAAAATGGAAATAGAAGGGAGATGTAATCTGATTGGTGTTTATTTATAGAAACACCTTTCCATACCAATGACTCACAACTACCACCCTCTCCCACCTGTGGTTATATGAGCAAGGAAACATCGTACTTTCTAGGAAAGCATATCCTTACAATCAAAGGGGGGGAAGCAACCCCTGTCTGCAGCTATCTCCTTTCCTCCTCACCATCCCTCTCAAAACCCTAAAGAACATCATCTAGCATCTATAAAAGAGAGCTCCACTACATCAATGACTGGAGGAGGAGAAATCCTTACATCATCATCAACTAGGATCCATGGAGGACAAACCTCAATATCCAAGTTAAGGAGGAAGGTGTTGGTGACCTAGGGACGAGCACTAAGTAGGCAGACAACAAAAAAGGTTCGGTCACTGATGTTAAAACCCCAATTTTGGGTTCATCTGATGAGAAATGTAAAATCTCATATGGGACAAATAATGATATAATTTCGTTTACAATAGCCTTGATGATTGTATTGTGGGCTTTATTGGCTATTGGGCCCAATAACAAGGAAATTCAATTAATTAAGAAACCGAGAAAAGAAAAATGTGGAAACCTCTAGAAGGCAAATCCAAAGAGGGATTTCGTGCCTCTTGGGTTCCTTGGGTTCCAAGGAGTCCAAAGTTGCAAAGAAAAGCAATAAGAAAAGAAAAGATTAATAAAGTATTTCCTTATTAAGAAAGAAATTAAAAACAATGGTAAAATGTGGAAAACCAGTGAAAAGGGGTGTAATTGAGTTATCCTTGGTGGAATTTCGTATCCCAAGGATTTCTAATGTTAAAAGGAACTCCCATAAGGAAAATAGAAGAGAGATAAAGAGAAATCCTCAAAAAGAGATATTTTAATAAAGGAAAAGTAAGATAATAAGAAAAAAGGATGAAAGATAAGGAAAGAGGCTAAAGAATTATTTCCAAGATGGTATTTTGAGCCATTAAGGTTCCTTAAGGATCAAGGAATTCAAAATAATAATTTAATGGCCAAGAAAGAGGAAATACCAAATTAATTTGGCTTAATTTAAAAGATAACTTGCTGACAAAGGAAATTCCCTCTTCCTTTAGAATTTGGGTTTAAAATTTAATATGTGAGTAGATATTGCCAAGACAGAGTTTCCTCTAAATTTTGATTGAAAAATATTAAACGAGGAGAGAGATATGAATTTCACCAGTTTCCTTTGTTAAATACATATTTTCCTTGGTTTTTAAGAAATTAGAAACGAGGGGAAAATACCAGCCGTCAGATCCCCCACGTGGTCCAGAGGACCACAAATCCGATGGTGGATGTACATCTTCCACCATGAAATCCCAGAAGGAAAGGAAGAAAGGGAAACTGAGGATTTCTAATCCTTTTTTCTCGAGGCATATGATACCAACTAGGAATCGGAGACCACAAGGGTCTCTGGTATATGTTTCCGCACTCAATGAACCTAGCTTTGAGGGTGTTTCATGTACTCTAGAAAGAACGCCCCTTTTGGAAAGAAAGCAGGTGTGGCGGCAAGATGGGGGAACCCTAGAAGAACCCCCAAAAGCCTATAAATAACACACCTATAGACTCCTCACACCTTTGCGAGAACAATCGGCCACTTAGCTTATTCTCTCTGGCACTGGATTCATGGATTGTTTATGCTCCGGTAAGCTCAGGATGCGGTGCCGCCGCATAGCCTTCTGTTGGGTTAAGAAAGAAACGATGAACAACTCCCCTTCGATCTGTTTCCATCGTGGACCCAGGGCGCAGATCGACGGCCCTGGTCATCCACAGTTTCAAAGGAGCTGCTAGTGGGCGTGAACATCACAGGCCGCGCGATCTTGCTCGGTCAAAGATGATTGAGAATCCAACGGCTCCTATTTTACCGAAAATATCAAGGTAACTCGCCTCTCTGAACAATATTCAAGAAAAGTGTGGGATCTTGTTTAATTCATTAAAAATCATTCCTTTGGCCGAAAAATACGAGTAGGTAGTGCTTTTTGATAAGAAAAATATGAGGAATGCATTAAAAATGGTTTAGACACCTAAATCTGTATATTTTTGCAAAAGTGCATATTTTGATTAGAAAAGGTTTTAATTTGTGGTTAGAAACCCTAATTGTTGATAAAAGATATATTTAATCTTGCAATTAGGATAATTTGAGCATGGTTAACTTGTTTAATGATTAAGATGGTTTTTTAACCTATTTTGATGATAGAATTACAAGGTTTATGGTTTTTAACTCAATATCTTGATTAATATGTTTAGAAACCTTAAATTAGAGGAAAAGAAAAGAAAAGTGTTCATAATCTGAAATTAGGGTTTCCTGTTGCTAAAAGATGAATTTAGAATCTTTTGTAAAAGAAAAATGAAATAGTTAGGGTTTGTAAGTGATTTTGTGAAATTAGGGTTTAAAGTAATAAAGATGAAGTGGAACCCTAACTATGCTCAAAACCCTAAGAAGGGCAAATAACTTAGGAAACAACTAGGATTAATGATTCAAGATGACATGATTAATGATAGAGAATTGGATGCCTTTTGCAGGATCAACCTGTGTGCACCAGTTTGATTTCTTGATGGTTAACTGTGCTTTAATCTGAAATTAAGATTAAATGTGTTAAAGGATAACCTTAATCATATTTTGTGAAGGATAGATGAGAAAATTAGGGTTTAAAAGAGTAAGATGAAATAAAACCCTAATTGCTAAGTAAACCCTAAAAAGAGGAAGAAACCCTAAAAAGGAATAGAACCATAAGTAGCAAGATGATTTGGATAGATTTGATAAAAAGGAATTTGAATGTAGTTTCAGGATTCTTGGACTTGCTTGATTGGATGACTTGGTTGATTGCTTATTTCTACCTCACATCAACTTCACAGGTATGTGGTTACGCTTATGATTATCCCGCATTAGTTTTCCGAGGATTTTATCGATGTTTACATCGTGGCTTGATTTAATTATTGGATGAATTTAATTCATGCAAATTATAATGTGACTATCATATAAGAGATGTGCCTACTAGTTCAGATCCTAGTCCCCTCTGTAGCTTTATAGATTGACCTAGTAAATGGCTACCAATGGGATAGGTCCATCAGGTCATTAAATGACTTAGTAAATGGATACCAATGGGGTAGGTCCATCAAGTCATCATGAGTCAGGGATTGGGTTACCTTTGGGTAGGGCCATGCGACTCCATAACCCTAGGAATTGGCTACCTATGTGGTAGGACCATGGGGGTAAGGATCTACCATATGAGAGAGGTAGTATCCAAGTCCACTACAGGGACGGTACAGAGATAGGGGATAGGCAAGGATTGAGTAGTATTGCTTAAAATGTAATCTTGGATGTCAAATGATATTTGGTTGACTACATTGTTAACATAGTTGCACAATTATTATTTCCCCCACATACCAGCTTCTTGCTGACTGACGTTTTGTTTGTCGGCATTTTAGGTACAAATGAAAAGAACAAACAGTAAAGTGGCATATGTGGAACTAAATGAGAAATAATGTACACAGGAGGATTAGTTAGATTAGTATCTTCATGGATAGAAGTTTAGAAATCCCAGCTTTTAAAAGGTAAGTAAAGTTTTTATTTAATACCAGTTTTCAGTTTAGTAGTAGAATTTCATAATTATTATTGATTATTTGTTGAACCTTTGATCCGGGTTATTAGATAACGACTCTGACCTCTTGGTCTCCCTTAAGTGGGTGTTACTGGGAGACGGGGTCGTTATAATTGGTATCAGAGCATAGGTTCCTCATCTAATCATTAACAGTTATTAAGTTTTACAAATTCCATAGAACTGAGGGAGTTATTAGAGGATTGTCTGGAAGATTGAGGTGTCTAGAAAAGGATCATGTCCGGGGGCTGGAAATATTTTCCTCCACACCGCTAGTCAGAATACGAGGACTCCCAGATTGTGTGACTGCCTGGCCGATGTCTTAGGATATGACTCGAAATAAGATACCTTTAGGACTCTCTCATCTTTTTCATCCCTTCTCAATTAAAATTCTATTAAGGACCTTAAGGATTCGGGTTTCCTCTCTCTTCTCCTCACCCTCTTGAGGTATGGGTAAGGTTAATAAGGATTAAGCAATCCTCCACCAAATTAATAAAAAGCATGCAAATGAGATGTCATGGACATAAGCTTAATAGAGTAAGCATAAAGGAATAGATACATGCTTAGGTCGTATGACATGAGTTGTCATTACCCTCAGGAGACGCCTGAGGATAGACCTCCGTGGCAGGAGGATGCGTAGAGAAAGTGAGTCTTGGAGGTAGAGATCTCCATTAAAAGTAGAGACCTAGCACATCCTTTAAGGATGATGTTAACGCTAACCCTAAGTGAAGGTTAGAGAGAGAGATGGCATGATGATATTAGACTAGGTGTTTGGATAAACATGCCTTGGAAGCCATATGATCCATGAGAAGTTGATGACCTAGCACCTTTGGCAACCCAACCCTGGGAAGGGTCGTGCATGTTTGAGCGAAGGATAGCTCCTTCATGGATGAAGTTAGAGAAGAACCTATAGAACCCTATGGGCTTGTGCAAGTAGGATATAGCTTGCACCTAGAGTGTGTCAGTGGTGTTGACAGTTGAAGGAAACCCTAGACAAGGGATCATGATGGATGGCTTATGAGATAAGAATAAGGGGTTATGGATAATCTTCAGTAAACATAAGTTCGAGTATGGGCTTCACTCAGGTAGGGGCATGCTTATGAGCTTGATCCTTCATGAAGAAAGGACCTCTTATAGAGAGGTTAATTGTAGGATTAGCTCTAGAGAGAGAGAGAGAAGACCTCAGGCAAGAAGGTTGGAAGCCTAAAACCCTAAAACTTGAGGAACACTGGGAGTTGAGGATGATGCGACCTAAGTAGATGCTAGTGGTTGTCGTATGCTTGACCCTTGGAGGCTAATGATGTCTTGATTGCCATGAGAGGAACTAAACCCTAGAGAGAGGATGAGTCTGCTAGTACCTCTGTGCCTATGGTATAGGTGTTTACCTCCTGAGATAGGGAGAAGAGTTTCTTAGACTTGGAGAGGTTTAGTAGCAGGATGTGAGGCCTTATACCTAGTTGGTTGTCCTGGAAGAGGACTCAACTCCGAAGTGTTACTCGAATGAAAGCATGACATACCTTGAACATACTTGATTCATGGTTAAGAGGTCGAGCATGCAGTTGGACACCCAAAGGTGGACCTAGGGTTCTAGGCCTAAGAGGGGAAGCAGTGTACCCAATACTCATGATGAGATTTGAGTCTCTATAGTTTCGAGCATGGTACTCCTCATGAGTAGAGGTAAAGGAAACCCATTTAGTTAAAGGTATGTTTGATGAACCCCTCACAACTAAGTTTATCTGACGTTGAGGAAAGAGAACAAGCATGACCTAGCATGGTTTAATAGGTGGTCTGCTTGTGCCTTAGTAGCTGCTGGGTTAAGCATGCTCATGTGAATCTAAACCCTAATGTTGCTTGTGACCTTTGTTATCAAGGTATAGTTTCCTCCCATCCTGGGAGAGGGACCCTTTGGTAGGGAGTTTACCAGTTGGTTTGTTTTAGGGTACCTAAGGAGGTTTCATAGTATCTTGAGAAGCTAAGTGAAGATTACATGGCATGAGATTGAACCTGTAGACTCATAGTTAACCATATCTAAGTGCATATGGATGTATTACCATGGAGGTAACCGGTATGGGGCCTGACCAAGGTTGGCAGGTCGCCATGATCCCTGAGAAAGGATGAAAGACAGTCCAAGAATGTAGAGAGAGATGATGAAGACTTGGGCAAGGTTCTAAGTCGGACATGTACTATAATAGAATCCTAAGTTTGTCTTAGGGTCAGGTAGGGATAAGACCGATGGAAGAAGGAGTTGCCTAATTCCCTAGTTTCACATGACCATAGGGTAAGGAGGTAACAACTATCATTGTCTGAGGGCCATGGGTTAGGAGATTGATCACCTTCATGAACTCATGGGACCCAAAGGGTAGATGAGTAGGGCACTCTCTGATGCATAAGGGAAAAGGGATGACCCCAAAAGTGTCGGCTCCCTAAAGACCTAGGGGAGATGACCTAGGATTGTGCTTGGACCAAGTAATTTCGAGACCAGTTTTCCATGGAAGTAATATGGATATCATGATGTTTGTGATATAGAAACATAAGATGCATGTTTCAACTTAGAATTGAAGGTGTACTCGCAATGTGGGATGTATCATCTCTACTCTTGGAATAGGAAGAACTTTGTGTTTCGACGGCCGCCAAATGCTTATTTCTTCTTGTTATGGGAGGGAGAGATGGGACAGTACGTATGTCATACACCAAGGAAAAAGATTATGTGAGTTGGAACGTTGCTACAAGGTATGAGGACAGAGATGATAACATACCTTGGTGGAGTGAATGATACATGAATGGTTTACAAACACTAAGAGAAGTAGTGTAGTTAGCTTATGAGGATGTTTTATCAGGAGCTATGTGGAATTTGCAAGTTAACCAAGGTTGAGTTTGATCACCATGAGGATGAGCTCAGAGTTTCTTGATGAAGATAAAACTCGAGTTTTAAGTATAATACATGGAGGTGTATGTCCTCAACAATACTTAACACCTAAGGATAAGAAGTGGTAATGAATGCTCCGGTTGAGATATAGCTGCCTAGTTTAGCTGGAAGCTAGAAGAAGTTGAGGTTGTTAGGATAACCTTCAGTTGAGAAAAAAGAGATAAGTTTGGCTAACACCCATATGTATCAATAGCGGTTAATCAAGTAAATGATTGCTTGGTTAGCCAGTCAAATCTGTGATATAATGAAAGGATGATTGTCGAACCTCAGATGTACTTCTTTGGAAAGAAAAGTGATGAAACCCTGATGAGAGTGGTTTAGGGTTTCTGAGGTATCAATCTTGAGGAATCATGACATATCGGAGATCATGGTTTTAAGATTACTAAACACCGTAATACTACAAAAAAATAGCAAGTGATAGTAGCACTTTGGCTGCTTGATGTGAGTTGCATGTAGCGTGTGGCCATGCAAGCCAAGAGGTGAAGGGTGAACACCCGTAACCCAGTACATGGATATAAAGTATAAAGTTTTCCTGAGAGGGAATGGGAGTTCATCCACTATGGATGGTGGTAAGTCTCCCCTTGATCAAGAAGGTCAAGATGTAATATGGGTTATGGTAGATCGCCTTACCTAGAGGACATGAGAAAGAAAGAGTACTGTCATGAGACAGATTAGGTTGAACTACTTAAGAGAGAAAGATGGTTCAACCATACCATGATGCGAGTTCAGAAGTTCTTGGGTATGACCAAGGTTCACTTCCATAAGGTGGAAGTAGATACATGAAGAACTCAATAATAATACAATTTATCGCCCCGTACTAATGGAAAGTATGATCCAGACTAGAGGGCCTGATGAGAGCATGTGTGCTCATTCAGGGTGATACATAGAGATAGTTATTAAGATGTGATGTTAAGCACCATAACCTTTATCGGGATGCAAGAAGTCTTATAGAGAGGTTGTGTCATTCACCACTTCATTAAGATGATGTTGGTGAAGGAGGCCTCGTGAAGGTCAGAAGAGAACCATAGTGTGTGTAGATGAAGTCGCTTTGATCGTGCAATGGCCGAGAGAGAGCCCAGTGGTGACATGAGTCACGAATGGATGCAAAGCAGATTGACATGCAGTTCACTATGGGAGAATATGTGATGAGAAAATCCGACCCCTCTAAGCTACAGCTGAGAAAGCTGAGTCCCCGATATATGGGTCCATTTGAGATGGAGTGGTGGGGATAGTTGTGTTTAGCCTTGCCCTCAGGATAACATGATGAGAAATGTGTTCCATGAGTCCGATCTGGAGCACTATGTGAGGTACCCAAACCATGTGCTGAGCCCTGAACCTATTCATCTTTTGAGAGGCTAAAATGTCCTGAATCACCTATGAGGGTACGATATACCAAGGTTAGAAATAACTCAGATGGAAGAATATGAGATGATAAAGGTTCTTGGGAAGCACCATGGAAAGGGTAAGACCACATGGGAGCCATGATGGACCTATGGAAGGCTTATCCTGAGTTGTTTGTTTGCTTGGTGGAATTTTGAGGGCAAAATTCCTATAAGAGGGGAAGTATGTTAAAACCCCAATTTTGGGTTCATCTGATGAGAAATGTAAAATATCATATGGTAAAAATAATGATGTAATTTCTTTTACAATAGCCTTGATGATTGTATTGTGGGCTTTGTTGGCTATTGGGCACAATAACAAGGAAATTCAATTAATTAAGAAATCGAGAAAACAAAAATGTGGAAACCTCTAGAAGGCAAATCCAAAGAGGGATTTCGTGCCTCTTGCGTTCCTTGGGTTCCAAGGAGTCCAAAGTTGCAAAGAAAAGAAATAAGAAAAGAAAATATTAATAAATTATTTCTTTATTAAGAAAGAAATTAAAAACAATGGTAAAATGTGGAAAACCAGTGAAAAGGGGTGTAATTGAGTTATACTTGGTGGAATTTCATATCCCAAGGATTTCTAATGTTAAAAGGAACTCCCATAAGGAAAATAGAAGAGAGATAAAGAGAAATCCTCAAAAAGAGATATTTTAATAAAGGAAAAGTAAGATAATAAGAAAAAGGATGAAAGATAAGGAAAGAGGCTAAAGAATTATTTCCAAGATGGTATTTTGAGCCATTAAGGTTCCTTAAGGATCAAGGAATTCAAAATAATAATTTAATGGCCAAGAAAGAGGAAATACCAAATTAATTTGGCTTAATTTAAAAGATAACTTGCTTATAAAGGAAATAACCTCTTCCTTTAGAATTTGGGTTTAAAATTTAATATGTGAGTAGATATTTCCAAGACAGAGTTTCGTCTAAATTTTGAGTGAAAAATATTAAACGAGGAGAGAGATATGAATTTCACTAGTTTCCTTTGTTAAATACATATTTTCCTTGGTTTTTAAGAAATTAGAAATGAGGGGACAATACTAGCCGTCAGGTCCTCCACGTGGTCCAGAGGACCACAGATCCGATGGTGGATGTACATTGTCCACCTCGAAATCCCAGAAGGAAAGGAAGAAATGGAAACTGATGATTTCTAATCCTTTTATCTCGAGGCATACGATACCAACTAGGAATCGGAGACCACAAGGGTCTTTGGGATATGTTTCCGCACTCAATGAACCTATCTTTGAGGGTGTTTCACGTACTCTAGAAAGAACTCCCCTTTTGGGGAGAAAGCAGGTGTGGCGGCAAGATGGGGGAACCCTAGAAGAACCCCCTAAAGCCTATAAATAGCACACCTATAGACTCCTCACAGCTTTGCGAGCACAATCAGCCACTTAGCTTGTTCTCTCTGGCACTGGATTCATGGATTGTTTATGCTCCAGTGAGCTCAGGCTGCGGCACCGCTGCATAGACTTCTGTTGGGTTAAGAAAGAAACGACGAACATCTCCCCTTCGATCTGTTTCCATCATGGACCCAGGGCGCAGATCGACGGCCCTGGTCATCTGCGATTTTAAAGGAGCTGCTAGTGGGCGTGAACATCGTAGGCCGTGCGATCTTGCTCAGTCAAAGATGATCAAGAATCCAACAGCTCCTATTTTACCAAAAATATCAAGCTAACTCACCTCTCTGAACAATATTCAAGAAAAATGTGGGATCTTGTTTAATTCATTAAAAATCATTCCTTTGGCCGAAAAATACGAGTAGGTAGTGCTTTTTGATAAGAAAAATACGAGGAATGCATTAAAAATGGTTTTGACACCTAAATCTGTATATTTTTGCAAAAGTGCATATTTTGATTAGAAAAGATTTTAATTTGTGGTTAGAAACCCTAATTGTTGATAAAAGATATATTTAATCTTGCAATTAGGATAATTCGAGCATGGTTAACTTTTTTAATGATTAAGATGGTTTTTTAACTTGTTTTGATGATAGAATTACAAAGTTTAGGGTTTTTAACTCAATATGTTGATTAATATGTTTATAAACCTTAAATTAGAGGAAAAGAGAAGAAAAGTGCTCATAATCTGAAATTAGGGTTTCATGTTGCTAAAAGATGAATTTAGAATCTTTTGTTAAAGAAAAAAGAAATAGTTAGGGTTTGTAAGTGATTTTGTGAAATTAGGGTTTAAAGTAATAAAGATGAAGTGGAACCCTAACTATGCTGAAAACCCTAAAAAGGGAAAATAACTTAGGAAACAACTAGGATTAATGGATCAAGATGACATGATTAATGATAGAGAATTGGATGCCTTTTTCAGGATCAACCTGTGTGCACTTGTTTGATTTCTTGATGGTTAACTGTTCTTTAATCCAAAATTAAGATTAAATGTGTTAAAGGATAACCTTAATCATATTTTGTGAAGGATAGATGAGAAAATTAAGGTTTAAAAGAGTAAGATGAAATAAAACCCTAATTGCCAAGTAATCCCTAAAAAGAGGAACAAACCCTAAAAAGGAATAGAACCATAAGTAGCAAGATGATTTGGATAGATTTTGATAAAAAGGAAATTGAATGTAATTTCAGGATTCTTGCACTTGCTTGATTGGATGACTGGGTTGATTGGTTATTTCTACCTCACATCAACTTGACATGTATGTGGTTACACTTATGATTATCCCGCATTAGTTTTCTGAGGATTTTATCGATGTTTACATTGTGGATTGAATTAATTGTTGGATGAATTTAATTCATGCAAATTATAATGTGAATATGACTATCACATAAGAGATGTGCCTACTAGCTCAGATCCTAGTCCCCTCTGTAGCTTTATAGATTGACCTAGTAAATGGCTACCAATGGGGTAGGTCCATCAGGTCATTAAATGACTTAGTAAATGGCTACCAATGGGGTAGGGGTAGGTCCATCAGGTCATTAAATGACTTAGTAAATGGCTACCAATGGGGTAGGTCCATCAAGTCATCATGAGTCAGGGATTGGGCTACCTTTGGGTAGGGCCATGCGACTCCATAACCCTAGGAATTGGCTACCTGTGTGGTAGGACCATGGGGGTAAGGATCTACCATATGAGAGAGGTAGTATCAAAGTCCACTACAGGGACGATACAAAGATAGGGGATAGGCAAGGATTGAGTAGTATTGCTTAAAATGTAATCTTAGATGTTAAATGATATTTGGTTGACTACATTGTTAACATAGTTGCACAATTATTATTTCCCCCACATACCAGCTTCTTGCTGACCGACGTTTTATTTGTCGGTGTTTTAGGTACAAATGAAAAGAACAAACAGTAAAGTGGCATATGTGGAACTAAATGAGAAATAACGTACACAGGAGGATTAGTTAGATTAGTATCTTCATGGATAGAAGTTTAGAAATCCCAACTTTTAAAAGGTAAGTAAAGTTTTTATTTAATACCAGTTTTCAGTTTAGTAGTAGAATTTCATAATTATTATTGATTATTTGTTGAAACTTTGATCCGGGTTATTAGATAATGGCTCTGACCTCTTGGTCTCCCTTAAGTAGGGGTTATCGGGAGACGGGGTCATTACAACTAACCTCTAGCCGGAGGCCGACATCCTACGAGACGTGTGGACCCGCACTAAAGTTGGAGGAGGCCATCAACGTACATACGTTCTACTGGTGAAGATCAAAGGAAAGGTAAACCTCTCTTGTGATGATGGCTTTTGTAGGTGGAGATGAGGAAGCGAGGCACTCAAGGAGGTAACTCCAGATAATGTCTACTTGAATACTGAGATGGAGCAACATCTGTGCAACTCATCTACATGAAGGAACACAAGCATGCGATGTTGGGGGAGAATAACACTCAAAAGACCAGTATGCCCACCAGAGTGTACGTGACACAAGAGTGTAGGGAGGTCTTTCTCCTATTTTCCAAGATGACCGACAATGATACTGTGACTATTAGTAATGTTTACGTGTCAGTGGTTCATTGGTCAATTAGTCTCGCAAAAGTCATAGAAATTACTAGGATGCTCAGATTGATACATTTATATATGAAAATTGATAGGAGAAGGAGAGGAATCTACATAACATAGTTTTAGAGTCTAATTATGCTTCAAATTCCAAACATAGTGCAAAAATGGGTTTAAGAGGTGATGAGTGCATGAAAATCCTAATTTTGATTATTAACATGTTGAACATGTTAAAAAACCCTTATTTTATACTATTGTCTGATCTTGTTGAATAATCTAATTTCCATGATGACCATGTTAATAAAAAATGATAATTTGGGTTAACAAAGTGGATATCTCTACATGTGAATAAATAGGGCTATGAAACCAAGATCATATCTTGTTATGTTGATTAATGAATCTAATTGATTTAGATGTTCATAATAAAGGGATATAATAGATTTGATGATCATGGCTACCCCTAATATAAATTATGGTTCTTGAGTAATTAGATCAATTAATTTGAGAATTGGGGTATCGAAACATAACCTCAATGATAACTCCATACCAAGGAAATCTTAATCCTAGACTAGGACCTAAGTAGGGTTTAATCTTATTAATATGATGGTGACACTTTAAGATTTACATACATGTAGATATATGATGATTGGTAGATTTTCTTGCTTAATTAGATGATATTCTTGAAGTATGATTGTGTAATATGCATGGCTCACCATCAAGGTATGTGGTTACTCCTATGACTACCCGACTTAATTGATTTTCATAGTTTTCTTGAGGCTTTACTAAATGGATTGCAAAAACTAATTGCTGCTTGTTTATTTACTTCCTACAATCTATAATGCCCACATGACTATCATAGTTATAGAAATAACTTGCTCAAGCCCACAATAATATCTCTGAATTAAATGCATGCAAGATGATTATGGAAATCACCACCAGAGAGTGGGTTGGCTAATAAATACTCCTAGAGAGTGAGTATGATACCATGAACACCCCCACAGAGTGGGTATGGACAGACGTTATGATAATATATATATATATATATATATATATATATATATATATATGAATGAATACTAAGTTGAGATTTCATGGAATAACCTAGGGTTGGAGGTGTTACCTCACCCTTATGTCGTAGTAAATGAATAATAGGTTGGAAACCTAGGTGAAAGGTAATCACCAAATGGAAAATGAGAAACCAATGACTGAGTGATGATGTTATGAAATGAATGAGGATATCCATAATTGAATTTGAGTATAAATCTTAGTCATAATGCTAGAAACTTACTTATAAAGATATCTAATTAGGGTTGCTAACCCTGTGAACTAAAGATAAGTTATCATTCACCTAAGCTTACTAGATTTGAACTTTGGAGACAAAATTCCTTTTAAGTATGGGTGAGCACTATATCCCCGATTTTAGTATAATTGGATTATATAAATAAGGTCATGAATTGATAAACAAATCCCCAGATTATATTTGATGGAATAATAGTAAAATCATTTTGTGGCATGGGTTTGACCGATGGCCCATGTGAGGCCCGTGAGACTATTTGCTTCCAAATAGGTCCTTGTGGTACAAATAAAAGACTAAAAGGAATTAGCACATAAATAAAAAATGATGGTTTTATGAGAACCAATATATGAAGAAATTGGCTCATACCATCTTCCTAGATGACTAGTCGAATTTTGAGGTCAAATTTCCTATAAGAGGCAAAGGATGTTATAACCTGGTTTTCCCATGTTTTAATATATTTGTTTGTAAATAATGTAATATGAAGGACACATTAGAAAGATGGCTCTCTATGTCTCTTGTTTGGAAATTGTGGCTTGAAAGTGCAAATAGTTCATATAGAATAAATTTCTTGTATCTCACTGTCCCAATAATTCATTAAAGAGAGAATGGAAAATTCAATGATTAAGGAATTTCTAAAGTAATGGACAATTGATATAGAAGTCTGTAGAATCTTCTAGAAAGGAGACTTTTCATGCATAAAAAATCGTAATGTTTGTATGAAATATTGGTTGTTGAAAATATAAATATAATGGACATGTTTCAAAATGAGGAAAAAAAGATACTTTGTGCTTTAGGTAATTAAAGAATAATTATCTAGCCAAAGTTGGCGACACAGTGGTGGAAGCATCAACAAGGATATCTTGATCTAACTTCTGGAAAACTTAAGATGATTAGTTTGGATAAATATATCAAAAAGAGAGAGAGATAGAGGAATAATCTAGAATTTATGATTAGAATAGTCAATAAAGTGTTATATGTGTTCCTTTATGGGTTTTATGTGAAATTGGTATTTTATGTAAGGGAATACTTGGAGGACATGCATGGATATATATATATACATACATACATATATATAC
Source organism: Alisma plantago-aquatica (assembly GCA_963693085.1). Classification (NCBI taxonomy): domain Eukaryota; kingdom Viridiplantae; phylum Streptophyta; class Magnoliopsida; order Alismatales; family Alismataceae; genus Alisma; species Alisma plantago-aquatica. The sequence goes on along the minus strand of OY856414.1, from coordinate 29,610,380 downwards.
ACATTCATATATATATATATATATATATATCACCATGTTGGAAGTTTATTAGTGTTCTCTTTTGACAACTAGAAGTACTCCCCCATGAATGCATTCCATAATCGTGACAAAACAAAAAGAGGCTAATATAAGTGAAGAAATGGAAAATGGAAATAGAAGGGAAAAATTATCTTATTGGTGTTTATGTATGGAAATACCTTTCCATATCAATGACTCCCAACTACAACCCTCTCCCACCCATGGTTATATGAGCAAGGAAACATCATACTTTCTAGGCAAGCATCTCCTTATGATCAGCGGGGGGAAGCTACCCTTGGCTACTACTATATCCTTCCCTCCTCACCATTCCTCTCAAAACCCTAAAGAACTTTGCCTAGTGTCTATAAAAGAAGCATGGAACCCTCTCTATTAGGAAACATAGTCCCAGCTTCGGTAGCCCATGGTGAAGCTATAGGGAGAGTCCCCACTTCCCCAATGTTTTGGTTCCTTAACCCTCAGTTGCTCGAAAAACCTACAATGTCATAACTACAAGATCTAGAGAATGGATGGACTCTTCCTCCCTAATTTCTTGATCAATTCTTCCCCTACCATAAGATTCTCGAGGGTCCCTCTAACCTCTATAGAACTCATCCACACCGGTGACAGGAGGAGGAGAAATCCTTGCATCATCGACAACTAGGATCAATCGAGGACAAACCTCAATAGCCTAGTCAAGGTGGAAGGAGTTGGTGTCCTAGGGATGAGATCTAAGTAGGTAGAGAAGGAAGAAGCTTTGGATGTATACCTCTAGATGGAGGTGGACAACCTACAAGATGTTTAGACCCACACTGGAGTTAGTGGAGGTCGTCAACGTATGGATGTGTTGCTGATGAAGATCGAAGGAAAGGGAAACATCTCTTGTGACTATGACTTTTACATGTGGAGATGAGGAAGCGGGGTGCTCATGGAGGTAACTCTAGAGATCGGATGCCTAACTACTAAGAAGCCCGATGAATAGTGGTGGGTTGTGATGTCTACAACGAGTGGAATGACATATGTACAACTCATCCACATGGAGGAACACAAGCACACAAGGTAGGGGGAGAATAATATTCAAAACACCATTATGCCCATCAGAGTGTACATGACACACGAGGGCACAAAGGTCTTTCTCCTATTTTTCTAAGATGTCCCAACAATAATATGGTGAGTATTAGTAATGTTGATGTGTCAGCAGCTCATTGGTCAATTAGTGATAAACTTGCAAAAGTCATAGAAATTACTAGGATGCTCAGATTGATACATGTTATATATGAAAATTGACTATGGGAATGAGAGAAATCTAATAAAATAGTTTTAGAGTCTAATTATGCTTCTAATTCCAAAAGTAGTGCAAAGATGGGTTTAAGTGGTGATGAGTGCATGAAAACCCTAGTTTTGAAAATTAACATGTTGAATATGTTAAAAACCCTTCTTTTATGCTATTGTACGATCTTGTTGAAAAATTAAATCTCCATGATGACCATGATAATAAAAAAATGATGATTTGGGTTAGCAAAGTGGATAGATATACATGTGAATAAATAGGGTTATGAAACCAAGGTCATATCTCATTTTGTCGATTAATGAAGTTAATATGATTTAGATGTTCATAATGAATGGATATAGTAGATTTGATGATCATGGCTACCCCTAATATAAATTAGGGTTCTTGAGTAATTAGATCAATGAATATGGGAATTGGGGTATCAAATCATAAAATCGATGATAACATGATACCAAAGAAATCTAAACCCTATACTAGGACTGAATTGGCTTATTAATGTGATGGTGACACTTTAGGATTTACATACATGCAGATTAAATGATGATTGATTGGTTTTCTTGATTAATTGGATGATGTTCTTGAATTATGATTGTATAATCTATATTGCTCACCATCAAGGTATGTGGTTATGCATATGACTACCCGACTTAACCGATTTCTGTGCTTTTCTTGAGGCTTTACCGAATGGATTGCAAAAATTAACTGCTACTTGTTTATTTACTTCCTACTATCTATAAAGCCCGTATGAGTATCACAATATACAAAAATAACTTGCTCAAGCCCACAATAATGTATCTGAATCAAATTCATGCTTGATGATTATGGAAAGCACCCCCATAGAGGGGGTTGGCTAATAAATACTCCTAGAGAGTGAGTATGATATCATGAACACCCCAGAGAGTGGGTATGGAAGGAGATCACCCCCAATGAGTGGGTGGATTAGAGAAATACTCCCAGAGAGTGAGTATGGTAGAATTGGGTACCCCCAATGAGTGGGTACACCACAGAGATGAAGGGTTGAAAAGTTAATTTAACAAAATGTGTTTTGATTATTTGATAATTGAAAATTTAGTTGATTATGTTGTTACTCATACATGTGCATATTGTGTTTCCCCACATACTTGTATAGAAATATACTGCCTGCATTTTGTTTCATGGCCTTTTAGGTTAAATTGATCTTAACTCAAAAGATGGACTTGCAACAAGATGGAATCAAGAAGAAAAGAAAAATAAATTCATAAATGGATGATTATAGTTAGTTAGAATTTCTTTCAGTTTCAAACTTTATATTTACATTCCATGTAACTCCCTTGAGGAGAGGTTATCTTTGTATCAAACTCTTTTTTATATAATGAAATTTATTGATTATTATTGGTTACTTGCTAACTCTGATCCCATAATTATGGCTAGATAGGAAACCAAACTTGACCATCAGACCAAACCAAACTTCACCAAACCACCTAGTTAAGTCTGGTCTAGAGGAGTATTGTGGTCAAGTTTGGTTTGAAAAGTATTTAGACCATCCTTAACTGGTCTAGTCACAGTATGTGTAGCTGGTTAACCATTTAGACCAAACTTGACCAGCTCTATATAACTATATGTTTGTGTGTCTATATGCATACTCAAGTAATTATTCTAGTCATGATTTTTTTGATGTATAGACAATATTCAAAAGATCTTAACATTTTCTTTTTATTTGTGTTGAGAATGACTTTTATATTAATGTTGTAGTTTATATATATACATACATATATAATATATGTAAATAATTTAATATTTATTAATTGCATGTAATACGCAAAACATTCCATCTAATATTTTGAATACAATACTAGGTAATTTTTAAAAGTACGATTTTTATGGAAGAGAATCAACTAAACATCAATACTTAATATTACCATTACTAAACTTCTTTAATAATCATTTAAGTGTGCGGCTAGTAAATACCATGTAGTACTGGTTTTAGACCGAACTTAACCAAACTTGACCACACTTTAGTGGTCAAGATAAGTTTGGTCTAGACCCTTTTAGTAGTCAAGTTTGGTCTGGAAAAATTTCAAACCACTATGTGTAGTCTGGTCTATGATTTTAGGGTCAAACCAGACTTAGACATACCACACCCACCCCTACCCAGAATTATGATTATGGCCCTTACCCTCTCAATCTTACTTTTTTTTGGGGGGGGTATAATTGGGAGAGTGGGTCATAACAAATTGATAATAAATCTTGGAGAGACCATGATTGATAATGATGTATATCACACAAGAATTAAAAATATAGTTGGGTTTATTTGGATCTCGTTGGCAATAAATAAATTTATATGAGAGTTTGAATAAAATGATATAAATGGGTGGAAATAAAGATTATTGATTCATGACAAGGTAATCCTAAGATAAGCATAATCTCAAAATGTTATGGACATATAAATAGAGAATAATAAGCAATAAAGTGCACACATGAAACTAATGTGTAATTCAAACTCTACATGTCCAAGTATCAATTTTTGGTCAGTTAAATGCAAAATATTTCAACGAATATTTTTTATGAAAACAACAAAGAATTATCTAATTTAATGAGTTCAAGTTTAATATGACAATTGGGTGTAGATTCTTTATTGTCTTTCTTTATGCTCCATTTCATCGACATCTTCTAAATATTTATCTCTTCAGATTCCTTGGGCCATGATCTAGAGATGTCATGATCATATTCTACCTCATGTAGAATCCATATTTGCAATGTTCAATACCTTGATTGTCCCTCTCAAGTGATCTTTCTCATTTCTACATATTTTTCTTTGTTTCCTTTTACATTAGCTCTATCTTTTCTTTCCAAAGCATATGGTCATGTGTTTGGAAATTTTTTATTCATTCTTGAGTTCTAACAAACTCTACCTTCTCTCTCTCTATGTGTGTGTGTGTTTTGATTTAAATTACAAAATTTTGTCACCCTTAATCAGTTTGAATATATGTATAATGATCCCAACACCTTTGTAGCATCCCTTGATATTGGTTTCCATCACCCAATTAGCAAAACTTACTCCAAAATACATTGACCAGACCTTCCTTTAGGTATCTATTCAAGTTTGGTGGCACACGTGTTACTGTTCAGAGTCCCAAACATTGTAGCAAACGTCTCTAGTTATTTGCACTAAGGTGTTTCACTTGTCAATTGAGCTTTAGGATCGTAATATATTTTTCCCTTTTTTTTCTTCTTCAACCTATTTTCAAATATAAGATGTGATTCTACTTTTATGACCATGATTTCATCTGGTCACATTGCACTTAGCTTTGTTAGGATATTAACCTTTATGGAGTTTTGATTGCATCCTTCCATTCCGCCTCTGTTCCTTAGTTTCCCCTGAAGGACAATAATGGAATAGGGGACTCTGAGGAGTAATAGTTCATATGAGGTCCAATGTTTGGGTTTGTTAAGATCAATGAGATCCCATGAGGGCATTGGATTCCACTCCATTATTTTCTTGTTGTGGATGCAGAGTCTTATCTAACAAATTGAGCTATAAAATATCAATTAATCATCAAGATGGGGAATAAGAATTTCTTCTAGTGATTTCTATGACATACCATTGATTCCAATTTATTTTTCCACACGGGTCAAAGGGATTTTGATCTTCACATGCCCTATTATATTTTAAATGCTACCAAAGAGTCTATTGACAAGGGTTGTATCTCTTGGCAAAATAATTCTATTCCTAGGCCATAGTTCTTGCTAAGGGTTAGGCTCTAAGCAATATTTCTTTAGGAAATGCTTGATCAAGAATAAGTTGTGCCAAGGAGCTATTCTTAGTTACAAAGTGAATAACTCCCTTGGCGATAGACTTACAAAGGGAATATGCCCTAGTAAATAGCTTTACCCTGAAGGTGCATCCATAGTCAAATAATATGAAAATAGTTTGTCTTTTACCACCAAGCTTTCAACAATAATTGTTTTCTAGTCAAATTCATTACAACAACATTGATTGACTACCATTAGATGTAGAACCACCCATAAGTTTGTTGTATTTTTATTTCATATAAGGAATACATTGTGTTTTCCTTGTCTCTTGTACTTCTAAAACCCTCTCCCGTTGATCTTCTCTCTTCTCCAACATGGTCAATCAATACAAATACTAAGTACAGATGCATCTTTAAGTAAATGCCATCACAGAGGCCCGAGCTACAAACTAGGAAGCCAATCCTTTTTGTATGGATAAAGCCAATGATACAAATTCAAAATCTAAATTGTAGATGATGTATCATCACATTCCTATATATAATATGTTGTATGTGTCGTAAGAGGAAATTTGGGTTCTCAGTAAGCACACTAAAGATATCCAAGGAAAAGGGAAGGAAACGATGACTGTGTCTTCACAAAGCCCCATGTTTATGAACTTTATGTGCAACCGCATCAGAAGTTGCATGGCCTACCTTGAATTTATTCAATCTATTACCACTTAGTGGAGAGACACCAATAAGATCAACACAAGTGAGCTTTCCTTTGGTCTAATCGAATAAAAATATGTCTGTAGGTTTCTGGGCATGGAGGCCATCATTATATCTCCCTAATAGGAACTGGAGCTTCTTTCTAGGTTTTTATCCCAACACAAGAAATAATGTCAAAGAGGACACCTCAAGCAACATCACGATGGAACTTGTAAAATAAACAAATGACTCAAATGAATATTGAATAAGCATGATTGTTATAACACAGTATTATACATCATGTGATACATAAAAGCACACGATCTACAATAATCAAACATCACCTTGAAGCACTTCCTTACACAAACAACCATTGTTATGTCATGAATGTCATCTTCTCTTCCTTCAAGTACCTTTTATTAGAATCTCAATTGAAAAAACACTTTACAAGTTGAAATAAGTAAATAATTGAACATGGTACATGACTAGATATAGTTCATGTTATATTCATAGGTCAACTTGAAACTACTTGAAAAAAACAAAAAAGCACACTCGATATTGAGTCATAGTTCCTGACTTTCCACTATGGCCATGAAAAGGGGGAGGAAGATGAAAGCAGTGGTGTACAAGGAGGAAAAATGTTAGATTAGTGGTATCCTCTGAGAAAGGAAGAACAAGGGTAGAAAATGCTTGTTGAGGTAGGTAGGTTTATTGTTTTGGAAGATAAGAAGGTGTTAGGGTTTCCATATGAAAAGGTTGGCTGGACAAGACACTTGGATTTTAATATTATGGACTGATGAATAGGTGCCAACCAAATAATTAGAAAGAAATACCAAGATAATGTCTTAAATCTCTCCCCCGTATCTATTTAAAATATATATTCTAATGATTCACAACTATTACCTAGACTAAGAGTCTACACTGAGAAATGGATTATATTGTCTTAGGGCTATGTCCCTAAGAAAATATCCATTGGCATTATTAGAAATTGTTGTAGCATTAGCCCCACAAGATGTAGAGATTATATTCTATTGGCTTACCATATCACACATCTGTAGTTTTACAACATGATGTCGGGGAATAGTGTATTTTTTGTACAATACTTTTAGTATAAAGATAGAAAATGTTATTTGCTTAGTAAATTTATAACTAACTGAGGCAGTCCAAAAAATAAAAATAAAATGTTATGAAGTCACATAATTATTCAATTCTCAATTTGTATAAGTTTTATAATCAAATTCATAACAAGGTGATCATTAAGGTTTATTAAATGTTAAAATTAGAGGAAAATATGGCTACAAAACCGGCAGTAGAAACAAAACTTTATGAACCATATTCCCCATAATTTGTATCATGTCAATTACAATAATGCAGGAAGGATGGTTTTGAGGATATTACTGTTCTTAGAGAAAGTCTAGAAATAATCTTTGTCGTCATAGATGTACAACTTCTGAATCCTGGTTGTAATGGGACTCGTCTGACTACTGCATCTTCTGGTCTGCACCACATACTATGGCCACATACCTCGTCTTCTTCAACAACTCCTCTTATCGTGGACTGTTGGTAGATGTTGTCCTCCTAGCAACAAACAACGGCTTCCCGCCTCTATGGTAGTCCACACAGACTACCTAGAACTCTTTTCATCATGCTAGAATGATCAAGAAGGAGTCATTCCTCTGGTTGGTGTACTAGTCACCAACTTTCTCTCCAACGACAATGATCTCAATTGCTTTCTCCCTTGGCTATCCCATCCTAGTCAGGTATGATTTGCATGGAATCTCATGGTTATAACAACTAGATAGGATAACGTTTGTCAAAAAAACTAATTCTCAATTGTCTGTGTTGTACTCTGGGAAGCCCCCAATATCCCTCTATTTATAGGCGGAGTTTGGGTTCAGGTTCCCAGACAACCCAGAAGTGGAAGGGATGAGAAGATCTCAAATTTTCACAACAATTCTAGAAATCTCACAACCTACAACAGCCCAAACGGTCGCATGACTTACCATACGGTTGTTTGGCGCATCCCAAATGGCCATTTGGTTGTTTCCCAGTTGTACACAAATTTGGCAATTCATTTTTAATTAATATCCCATATTAATTTTCTTGCACAACAAGTAGTGTACAATTCAAATAAATTGGGAAATATCTAGAACCTTTCCTCAGCCAAACTGAACCATCTCACCCATGTGAGATGGTTGTCACGATTTACTTAGACGGTCATCTGGTAACTCGAGACGAGCTGGTCCATTTGGTTGGTCAACTTCCTTATCCAATTCAAACTCATAATAGGTCTGACTCCCCAGACGCCCATATCAACAATTGAGATGGTCGTTTGGCACTTCCAGATAGCTGTCTCAACAATTGAGATGGGGTTTGGCAGTTCTATAAGCTTATTTGTTATGTGAATCAAATACCTAATCACTTTAGTACTTAATTCAATTGTCATTCAAGATAAACTCCTCTTCTAGGTCAAGACCTATGTGTGTGACCCTATAGGCCCCATATCAAGTTGGCAGTGATTGTCCATAACACTTATGACATCACAAGCAATGAGCGGTGCCTAGTCGCACATCAATGCTATCCAAGTAAATGGAAAATTGGGGAACAACTTCAACCTACTATCTGTGTATGCTGTTATAATGTTTGTATAGTTCCTTTGTCATTGATGTCCAAATTGAACTAGAGGCATGGAGAAATCACCCTCATTATTATTCAATCATGTTTCTTGAACTAAGAGTAGACTATCAGAGATATATGTAAGTTCAATATCACATATTGACTCACATGCGCATGGCCATGCTTTACTTAGCCTCACTAATCAAGAGGCCTTGGACATCACACATCAGTAGGAGGGATAAATCCCATATCTGTCATTCACAATCTATTGTCATGTGTCAAAGACACCCAATCATCATCTTTATAACAACCCATGTTTCAGGATTTTATTTGATGATGTCAAAGTGTACCTCGTGACATGTGATGAGTGCAATGATTTCAGGTCGAAGAACAACAATTACCACCATCAATGTGAGATCTGACTATGACTTCCATGAAGATGGATTCCATGTATCAGTCTCACAGTGGGTCTGTCAGATACACTGTTCTCTAACATGTATCTGTGTGCTTGGTTTGATATCGCCATATCATGACTAATGAGATTTAGTCATCAACCAACTCACACTCTGATCTTATGTGTCATTGTTGTCTATCAACATTCCATAATAACAACTGATCAAGGACATAATGAGAATATGTATATGTACTCCTAACATCCGTATGATCTCATCTATAGGGGTAGTCACTTGAATACATACATCATTGAGTAATATGATTATGTAGACATTTATAATGTTACATCATCATCTCATAACTGAATTAAACAAAATAAATTGGAAGCTTGCCTTTTATTAATAATCAATTTGTTTTTACAAGTTATGCCATTACAATCATTACATGATTGTCTCTCTGGGCATACTTAACCAACACAAATATACCAAATTGTGGAAATGTTAAATCTAAGTTTGGACTACAAATGACTTGAGGATCATTCAAGTTAAGGTGACTTATTGACATTCATGTTGTGATTCTGTTGTGATTACATATTGTCAAATTGACCTTTAATCTCTAATTTTACCAAACTGAGGCATATTTCCATGAAATTCCTATTGAATTTATAAATTACCTATCATGTACTTATTTCTTGGAATTGGACACATATGGTTCTTGATCTATTTGAAAATGCAACTAAATCCTTATCATAGGATACTGTTCATATTATATCAACTTGCATCCTATTCATAAATGATACAACCCTAATTAATTCATTTATGTAATTTATTTTGGAATACAGAGAAATGATTAGAATTAGAAAAACATCAATATAGTTCTAAAATATAGTTCATTTATTGGTTGGTTTACTATTTTGTAATTATTTTTTATTTAGAGGTAGTTATTGGATTATTGCATACATGTTTACCCTATGTTATATGTTTTTTTCTTAATATGTTATGATTTCTTATTTATTCAACTACATTTATACAATAATATGTACTTTTAGAACACAACCCATTGGGCAAGTAGCTCACCTATATTTGTGTGAAATATTTAGGTGTACAATGAGCTTGCATAGCACATCAAAGAGTATCACGAATGAGATTATCTAGTAGGTGTGTGTCCCAGTGTACCTATTTGTATAAGGTAAAGTGTTGTAAGGTTATGTTTTTATATAATGTGCTACTTAGTGGTGTACTCAATGAAAATCTTATCTAAGTTATGTCTGTTAGTGGCATGGGAATGGTTAGAATACTTAATAAGTGACTGATTATGATAGATAAAAGAAGTATGCACATTCATATAAAACTATATTTACAAAAACTATATTGAAAACAAGATTTAATGTAATTAGTCCAGCTTAACATTATCTAACATTGTGACTTAATTGGTATGTGGTTTTCTATCAAAGATGAGGCTGAAATAGAATAGACCAATTCGCAAGTGAGTGTAGGTAACAAGACTAAATTATAAGAATTTGAAGATGCTAGAACTAGTCAAGTTGAGTATTTGGATGCCCTAGACATGTATTCAAGAACTCCCGTTAAAAAATACTTAATCATCCACTCATATTTCTGTGATTATCCATGCTATGTATTGAAAACAATTTTGGTATTAGGATAAGTAGAAAATAGAGAAAATTAGTTGAAATCAATGATATATCAACATTGAGAAAAATGCATAGAAATGGAATACAATAATTTTCTCCATAGTTATTCATATAACATAATAAGCATAGTAATGTTCTTTGTGTTTCTTACCTCTTCCTAATTGTAGTAAGTAATAATTATGTGATGAAGTTTTAGATAGATGAAGATATACATGAATTATTGAATCAATGTGAAATATACATTCTTACTACAAGTACGAAGTGTAAATATGTTAATATATACATGCATATACATACATGATATATATATACATATGTGTATATACTAATGTTTATAATGTAACAACCCAATCTGAGGTTAATAATTTTCTTTGAAACAATGTCTATAAATATTTATTGAGCTAACAATGATTAGAAGAAACATGTACAAAGTTCAGATGCATAAATACATGACAATCCATATTTGGAATTACATCTAGTAAAGGAAAAATTAGTTGAATAAATCTTGTAGTATGTAATTGAGAGCTAAGATGAAATTTAGTCAGAGCATCTAGTTCCATATTAATTCTTCAATCAACCTTGTTGATGGAGGCATTTCTCAGAGAATCATGTTTCCTCTTGATCTTTATAATCAAGATAGAGCAATAAATTGTATAATATCTTCTTGTATAGCCTTGATTGCATCAATACATCCTGATTCGGTATGTACACAACTCTATCCTTCATTTATAGATAGTTGTAAAGAAAAATAAATAGTTGCTAATTCTGAGAACATAACTAATTGTACGGGTCTTGTATGACCTTGGACTTTTTGCCAACGACCAACATGATCTCTATCAATAATAGTAATTACACATCTTCCATTCTTCATAGCCGCATTAACATTGATTCTGACACTACCATACCATGGACGAGACCAAGAAATAGAAGAAATAATTTTGTCATGTATTGGCGATGTGGTACTACCAACAATACGTGTATTATATGATTTTATCAGGCTAGAAGTAGTAGAGATTATATATCTACGAAAGGACATTGTGGTAACTATTGAAAGATATATTAATCCCCAAAGAAGATGCAATATGCTGACAACAAGAAGTACATATTAAAAATACCTCCTTCTTTGAATTTTCTCGCAAGGGGAGGGCGGGATGAATAAGATAGCCTCCCGACTTACATAAAAAAATACCTCTATAATGGACTATAAATTCATAGCTAACTACTCATTTAGATAAAGGTTGAAGAAATTATGAAAGTATTTATTAATTTTATTAGTAATCCATTTATTGTTAGAGAATGGATAGTCTCATAAAACATGGATGAATATTTCCATAGGACCACGGAATAATTGATGTGATGAATCATCTATACAATGTCTTTGTTGCCTTTTGAAGTTTGTCATCAAATCTTCAAGATCCACTAACTAGAGAAAAGTTGTATACTTTGTTGGTAACCTCGAGTACCATATTGTATTTCATGGTCCAAACTTTCTTCTACAAACATCAGCAGTAAGAATAGCATTATTCAAAAGTAGATCCTTGGTATCCAATGTCCATACCCTCTATCAGTCAAATCATATGTAGTTGGTGTTGGGAGACTTAGAATATGCTCCAAGATTTGAGGAGGAATAAAGGAGTTGATAAAAGTAGTATCCCATTGGCCAATAAGAGTAACCATGGATCTGTCCCATATATCAAGTAGCTTCTCAGGTACTCGACTTATTGTGTGACCAATAAGCGATGATATACCAGGTATCCATGGATCATACCTTACATTGTTATCGTCTTCACTATAGATAATTTTGTGACTATTTTGACGTACAACATCTTATAGCTTAAAAATAGTATGGCTAAAGGGTGTAATTCTGATAGGATGTGTTGCAATATAAGTTTTATATTTATTCCACAAGCCATGACACTAAATCTTAAGATCTTCTTAAGTGTAAATCCCATTCACAAAGCTACATTCCAATCTCACATGGATAAAATACCCAACCACCATCATGCACTACGAAAAAAATATGAATTAACTACATATAGTTTAGTTACATTTGACTTGTATATAGTTATTATGTTATCCCTTTACATTTTGTACAAAGTGTAATCAGAAAATGTGTAGCCATGGTTCGGTCCCCATTCAAAATTTTACCATCCGGCGATGGCCCAAACCACACACCTAATTCCTACTCATATTTTCATTTATACCAATTCCTAAAACTTCCCCGTCCCCCAAATGTGTGACTTCTTTCCTAGCCTCCGTCTCCCTTCTCCTCTGCCACAAGCAAATCACCCATCTACATCTTCTTCTCATACAAACCAATCTTTTCATTATTCTCTTCGCTCCCGTCGGCTGATTCCCTGAACTGGTCTACATACAGGATCTGATTGGCCCCAAAAATACCTTTTCCACCCATACCTCTATCACTTCAATTTCCCCTATTAGTTGTGGCAGAAGCAATACGAATTGGTTCCATAGAGGAGAGGACAAAAGTTCGTGGCGAGCTGGGCAATGAAGAAATTGGCTCAATGGTTTATTTATGAAGGTGGAGAGGCGTAAGTGAGGCTTAAAGCTACATCCTTATTTCTCTCTTGGGCATCCCACCCTATATTGAAGGTTTCTTCTCTGCCATTCACAGGGAAGTATTTGTAACATCTATAATTATCTTGTAAATAATGCAATCTTGTATTAATCTTCCCCCTTCTATTTAAAACATTAATATCTTACTAGTACCATTTAAATATCATAGAATTAGTCTTTACACTTTTATGTTAACAATTAGCATGTGGTATACGTGACTAGCTGTGAAAAAAGAACCATTATTTTTAGTTCTCATAAAGAGCAAAATAACATCCACGCACAATGCATGTCGTCCTCTATTATACATGACCCAAAAATTGTCAATGATAACAGGAAGATAATGTCCTTGTTCTCTGACCATTCACCCAGTAGTAATATGTAACTACAAGGTGCTTCTGGAAACTATTTTCTTCTTACTAGTACATTGGTAATATCAGATTAGATTCATATTCTCCCTTTTTCTCATTATCTCTCTAAATGCAATATCACCAATTCAACATTTGATAAGTATGTCCATTTCGGATTGACCATGCAATGCTTTCAGTGGAGAAAAGGAAAGAAAATAGTATGATGTATTGTGTATATATTTCATTTGATAACAACCTACGCAAAATCCATGGAATAGCATAATGTTTCATCTGGTGCTCCGTCTTGTTTTTTATTATATATTTTCTAAGGAGCAAAATCCGTCGATATGGTACTGGATTGCTTAAGATTTTATATGTGTCCCATCCATATAGATTGTCTATCATTTCAGCCATGATTTTGTTTTCTACTTCTGTTTGAAACAAATGTGGGCTTACATAATTTCTTTATTAAACTAATTGCCTTCTCTTGTGATGAATTTATTTTTTAGGTTCCAATAATATTTATGTTAATAGCTTCATTGGGTTATGGATAAGTGGCACATCATAAGGAATCATGTGCCTTAAGTTTTCTAACATTTATTTGAGGAAATAACACACTTCATTCTTGAATTGTCAAACACCTTCACAACAACTAGTCTTGCGCATATAAGAGACATGCTTCAAGTATTTATACGTTTAAATTCTACAACATATTCCAATGGGGATCCAACTATCCAAGAAATGTCTTTTTGCTTCCATTTTACGTCCAAATTGGGAGTGATTGATATTGTTCAGTCAACCTCTCTTGTTAAGTCACATACATTTAGGATACATTCCCAGGAGAAGGGATTTATATGAGGGTAAAAGGTTGGACACTAGAAGAGGCCCGGGGAAGGATATGGGGAGACAACACATGTAAGGGAGTTACATTTTTTACTTGGGGAGGGTGACGAATCTAGATAACTTTACAAGATATGATATTATTTAGATAGATGGGAACTTGGTGTAAAATACACGAGCCCCATCATTTGATTAACCTATACTAATTGATATGTCATTATAAGTTAGTGAATTGGGGAATCCTTACTCTTCTTTGTCCGCACCATCCTAAATTTTCAGTTGCTCACTCAGACAAAAGTTCTTCTTCTCTTCTTACCATCATCCCCGTGTCCAAACATATCTCTTATATGTACTCTAGTTTGCTTTTTCCAGCACAACATACTACTATGTGATCCACAAATAAATATTGTGATGTGCTTCTGTTTGACATTAAGCATCCTATTTTATAACTTTTTCCTTGCATACCTTGGGAGATACATTATCTACTCTCAAATATAGAGATGGACTTATGTTAAATGTGACATGTTATGCATGTTGTCTTTTGGGTATATGATATATAGATTTGAGTTGTATCATCTACCAAATAGACTTGATGTTAGCTATGTGTCTAGCTACATACATGAATAAGGGCCCAATATACATACACATTTTGCACTAAGTTGAGTTAATTAATGTAATAAGGTACCTAAATTATATATATACATATATTTCATTTCTAGCTGCCTTGTAACATGGTTTTGCATATCTGACATGATGTTTATAATTTTTATAGAATATGGATCTATTGTCAAATGAGATGCAAAGTGTTGGTTGACAAATTGAATATGGACAAAACTTCACATTGTAGTGGATTCTCATCTATCAACAACAAGTCAATAAAAAGTATACATTTGCATTTTAGACATCGACTCCTAAACAAGAACAAAATGGATACACATGTACCTGAATGAAGAGGTAACAACTCAACCACAAGAACCTGTTTTCATTTTAGAATATTGTTCATAATTTTTTTTTTTAAATTAAGCAGAGGGTTCTCTATTCATCCCACCCCTCTCTTGTGGGTGAAAAATCATCAACAAAATACAACTCATGCTTATATGTCCACATGTTTGTTCCCCCAAAAAAACCAAATAAAATAATTCATCACAACCCAAACAAAGAAATAGATAAAAAATCATACATGATTAATCAAGCGTCAATCCTCTTCAGGTGCACATAAGGAATGCATCTTTTCTCCAAAGTAGCCATGCCTCGTATTCTATTCGGTATCATACTTCTATCTGTGATAACTGTTATCTCTGAAGATCTTTTCCCCCATCTCCCAATCTCTCTGGGTATAGAGTTAGCATCTTTGTGTACCATTAAGTTAGTAATACTAGATCTAACCAACTCATTCCTCAGCTCTCTAACAAACGGCTTGGTTCTCCATGGTTCGACAGCATCCTTCCATAGAATATCATAGACTTCCTAGTCATCAATCTCAATACATGAGACTCGTAGCATATGATCACCTGCCAGTTTTAGTCCAACAATGCATGCATGTACATATTCCAGGATGAAGTCTGGTGTCTTGAGCCAGGCATGGAACACCATGCATATGCCTGCATTATGATTTCGTATCAGGCCCACCGCCCACCTCCTGCATACCCCATCTTCTCCCTTATTTCTTCCTATAGTCAAGTTCATTTTCAAGTTATACATGTCAAGCTTCATCCACCTTATCAGCTAAATTTCTCTCATCTTCGTCTTAGGCTCAGTAATCCCACCAGCTCTCATTCTATTGTAAATGCTTGATCCATGTTCGACAGAGAAGGATCTATGCTGAATCGTGTTGTTCACAGAAGAGATAATTAGGTTCCATTCAAACTCCCAACCTCGCATTTTGTCCCCAAATATGGATGCACACCGTATCCTCCAAATGTTGTGGGGTATGTTAACTGCTAACCTTCCTACTATCCAATCTGAGATCCTCCTGGAGTATCCTTTCTCACAAGTATTAAGAAGGGTCTGTATATCATGAGGTGCCTGCATCTGCATCAATTGGGAAAATCTGGTCCAGAAGAACATGGCAACCTGTTCATGGAAGAAAAGGTGATTAGTATCTTCTACTCTTGGATCATCACAACAGTTACACCTTGATACAAGGGGGATGCAACATCTTTGTTGAACATTGTTATCCGTAGGTATAGCTTTTTTAGTCATCTTCCATAAGATAGAACTAGCCTTAGGGGCGTCCAGGTCCCATATTTTTCCTAGAGCATCCGGTCCTCCCGTTCTCGGTTTCATCAGAATCTTCTTCATTGATTTCATAGTGAAGCGACCCTTCTGGTCAATACCCCACACCATTTCATCATCTACATTCATTATCCAAACACCAACCTTTTTTATCATCTCCACACCCTGGTCATCAACCACCTGTTGGATCGTTTCCCAGTCCCATCCATCTTCTTCATTCTAGAAATCTCTAACCTAGAATGGCTTCCTTCTATCACTAGCAAAGATGGCATGGTTAGTGAGTCTCTCATCACACCACCATGAATCCCAAAAAGGGATATTACCTCTCCCAATCGACCATCTACAAAAAGGAAACATCCTAGGAAACATGTCCCATACCTTCTTCCAGAAAGGGGAAAAACATCTACTAATATTTAAGTGATTAGGAGAGTTTCCAGACCTGCCTATTGTGAGGTTAGCATATTTATCTCTGCAAAATGATGCCCACATGGTCTCAGTATTGAGAATTTCCCAACACACCTTAGCAATAAAGGCATCGTTGATCATCTTCAAGGAAGTGAGACCAAGACCCCCATCGATCATCGATGTAGCAACTCTTTCCCATCCTATCCATGCTTTTCTCTAGTGATTCTCCCTGTCTGCCCATAGAAAGCTCGAAAACTTGCTCTCTATATGCTGGATGATACCTGCTGGAATTCCCACCGCTGCTGCCATGTAGATAGTAATGGATGATAGAACATGAGCAACCAGTAGCCTCCAGCCTGCAAAAGATAGCAATCTAGATTTCCATGTATCCACTTTAGAGTTCCCTTTTCTAATAAGAAACTCGTAGTCAGTTAATTTTGCCCTTCCTTTAGAAATTAGTATGTCCAGGTAAGTAAAAGACTGAGTCTCCTTCTCCACTGCAAAGGCCTTTGCTATGTCACCTGCCTTTGCTTGATCAGACCCCCCAATCACACAAACATATTTTCATCTATTGATCCTCTGACCAGTTGCCTTTTCATATAAATCGAATGTGCTTCTAACTGTATCGATTGTCACCTGGTCTGCATTGAAGAACATCACAAGATCATCAGCATAGAGAAGAATTGGAGGCACCACCCCATATCCTTTTGTACAGAAATTGGCAATGGATCGATCACTCACCAATCTACTAATCCTTCTGCAAAGAAGTTCCTCAAAGATAATGAACATGAATGGTGATATGGCATTACCCTGCTTTAAGACTCTTGCAATCTAAAAGAACCCAGTTGTATCCCCACCAATAGTAATCGTAGCCCAGGTGTGTTTAAAGAAACTCATACATAGATCGATCACCTCATGTAGAAACCCAAAAGCAGCAAGACATTTACGCATCACTAGCTAGTCAACTCTGTCATATGCTCTTGACATATTGAACTTAACCACAACATTAGGTGATTCCTAACCTTGATTGATATCATGCATCAACTCTCTAGCCAGCCTGACATGATGCGTAATATCATTCCCCTTCAAGAAAGCTCCTTGTGGATGGGATATCATCCGGGTCATCAATGGAGCCAACCTGTTACTAAGGATTCTCGCAAGGATTCTTAGGATCAAATTCTCAATCGAGATAGGTCTAAAATCAGTGGATAACTCCTTGGGAGAGTCGACCTTCAGAATAAGGGGGATCCTACAATAGAACAAACCTCTATGACACATCTATCCTCTAAAGAAACCATCTGCCAGAGTGAGGAAATTGTCTCTAATAATATGCCACGCTACTGAAAAGAAAGGTAGGGTAAATCCATCCGGCCCAGGGGATGTATTTGGGTCCATTTCCTTCAAGGTCTTCAGAACCTTGTCCTCAAGAGGGGTGGCCATCAGTGAGCACCTATCATCTGTCGAGATAGTCTCTGGGATGTCCTATAGAAACTATTCTAAGGCAGTGCTATCTATCTCAACCTCCTCATTGTATTGTTGTTGGTAATGTGTCGCTGCCTTCTCAGCCATCTCAATAGCGTTCGTTATCACTGTACCATCAGGCAGTGTCAACGCATTGAGCCTTCCATGTCTTCGCCTGGTTTTAACCACCGAATGATAAAATCGAGTGTTGCTCTCACCATCTTGTAGCCAACTAATTCTGGCCTTCTCCCTCCAAATAGCTTCTTCCACACCTAGAAGTTGCTCAAGCTCATTCTCTAGAGTCTTTAAGTTTGCCTCATTGAGCAGAGTGGGACTTTCGTCAAACGCGGCCTGTGTAGTGAACACAACTTCTTCTAAATCTTTGATACATTGATTATTGTCACCGAAAATTATCTTACTCTAGGCCCTGAGAGCACCTCTTACTTGCTTCAATTTATGGTAGAAAACGAACAATGGATTTCCCACAACTCTCTCTTCCCAGATCTGCTTAATAATCTTCAAGCATTCATCCTCCGTTAGCCATGTTGACATGAATGAAAAGTGAGCTTTCCTATCAGTAATAGCCTGAGAACCAGGGATAGTTATAATAGGGCAGTGATCCGACACCTGAGATCTAGTAAGGTATATAGAACGATTCGTGGGTTTCTCCGCAAACCATGATCCATTCATAAGAACCCTATCTATCCTCTCCCAAATAGTGGGTGTGAGTATCTGCTTGTTAACCCAAGTAAACCGACTTCCTTTAAAGGCACCTCCTTCAAGAGAGCATCAGCAATAAGAGCATTGAAATCAAACATTTCCTGATAAGCTGGGGCATTTCCCCCACGTTTCTCCTGGGCCTCTCGCACAACATTAAAGTCACCTGCTATGATCCATTTCATATCACCTATTTCTACAAACATGATGATAATCTCTTCCCAGAGATCTCTCCTATGGGCACAATCACAACTTGCATACACAACCGTAACAAAAAAGAATGAACCATCTGAAGCCTCACATCTAACAGTAATGTGCTGTCTATGTCTTCTAAAAATCACTGGCTTTAGGTTCAGGTCCACATAGACCCATATCTTTCCTTCCTCTATATGGTTGTCAGCCACCCAATCTAGACGTACCACATCTAATAGCTCAACAACCTGTTCAGCATGTAAGAAAGGTTCAAAGAGGCAAACAATGCCCGGTTTGAACTTACTACAAAGTCTCCTCAATACCCTTCTTGTTGGGTTGGTAGAAGCCCCTCTAATATTCCAGAAAATTGACTTACTGTCCATAAGAAAAGAAACTACGCTTCTCATCTCAGTCACTGTCAAATCAGTGACTAAACCTCCATTCATCCTCATTGCTATAATCAACGAAGGCATGATGTCTCTCATCCTCTGAGTGTCTCCTCCTAGAATGATCATGCCTAGTATAAAAACGTTCTTGGATAGTGTTGCATCCCTGATTAGTAAACTCAACTCTCCTCGAACTGGATCTGTATCTTCTTCTATCTGTTCTTCTATGTTCTCTATCACGAGCATCTTCAAAGTACTTGCATATTTGTTCATACTTGTTCCTGAACTACTTGCATATTTGCTCCAGCCTTTGTTATCCTATTTTCCCTCAATCAATAGTCCAAATTTGTTTGTAAATGTTAGGGAAATGTGGCCTGACTTGGCCACTTGGGGAAAACATATTTTCATATCATTCACGCTATTATGAAATGAGAACATATACATTTTTAAATATCTTAATATTTAAAATTTATTTAGTTATTTCTCATCTATATTTTTATGTTCAGCATGATCTAAAAAAACAAGAAATGAAAATTATCATTGTATTTCGTTCAGTTGAAAAGTCATGTCGTGACTCGTATTTTGGTCTTTTCATGAAGTTGAGTTACCCAGGTCTCTGTTCTACCTCTAAAAATAAGATACCTATTGCAGCTGCATTTATTTTGTTTCCTTAAGTGAATTGTCATGGACTTTTCTTATGGCTATTTCATGCAGCAAACTTTCCTTGATGTTCGAATCAATTTCTCCATAGCAAAAGGACCATATAGTACTGATGGTTCACATTCTTATCTCTTTAAAAATATCCTTCATGCAATAAGGAAGTGTTCAACCACCAAGATAGTAAGGTGAAACATAATATCTTATTTGACATTGTATTAATTTTTCATACAAATCTTTGCCCCAAAGCCTATTTCCTTATTCAGTCACAACAACCTTTAACCAAATGAAATATGCAGCATTGTATGTGGAGTAGTGTTCAACATTTCCTTTTATAAATGGATAGTGGTGAGTTGATTGGACTATGTCTAGCCATTGTGTTGCTCTGAAAGAATGAGTGTTGATCTGTTTCTTTGAGATTGGGCTACGTCTGGCCATTGTGCTACTCATAAAGGATAAGAGCTTAGTCATTTCTCTGAGGTGTACATTTTTTAGATATATGTCTATGGGTGACTGAAATAATGAATCAAAATTAATATAATGTTATATAATCATTGCAATGTGATGCATGATGTCAATGCTACCACCAAAGACCTTCACATCTAGGGAACCACTTCATTCATCTAGATCCTACCTAATTTCCTTACATTAGGGATAACATTTTAAGTTATCATGAAGTATCTCCTAAACACTCTTGCATTGAAGGACATTGTGTACAAGTATATTGAGTGGTACACTACAAAGGGATTTTAGTTGTCATTCACTAATCCTATATAGAACAAGATACTCTTCCTTAGAGCGCACACCATTTTTTAGCATATTGAAAATCACATCAACATTGGAAGAATAATGTAGCTGTCAGAACACCGCAATGCTCCTTGTTGACGTACACATATCAATCCTACATTTTATTTCCCTATTTCCCATGTCAAGGAAATAGGGTTTGCTTCTTCTTTCAATCGTTAACTATTCTCTATAAGTGCTAAACCAATAAGTACACAACACCAATCACAAAAATTAATCGCACAAAGAAGTGGGCGAAGAGAAATAATATGTGACCATTATTTGGCATGGTTAAGGAATACATGGTGTTCTTGAAGGAATATATTACATAATTCCTATATGTCATGCTGACATGGTTGTATATGGAAGCATTAGTTACCACTTACCAATGATGTTTTCCTTTTTAGCATAAGCAAATACCACCTACCAATGACATTACCTTTTTTTTTCAAAGATGGATCAATGATTCCAACGCATAACTAAATCATTATTTGTGAATTCAAAATTGTGAACATGGAAGATGACAATTGAATCTGGTTGTTCATGTTCATTAAAACCCCCATAGGACCTATCGTAGTCATAATGAGATGTTGATGGTGCATATATGTAAATAATGATGCAATGACCAGGTGAATAAATAGGTAAACTCTTAAACTCACATACCACAGTGAACTAATGAGAATCATATATTTTAGACCTAAATTCTTTATAACTATCCATAGAAAAATAGAAAAATCATTAACTAGAAATGACAATGGTGATCGTGGTTTGTGTCTCCCAATCTTGTAGAAGCATATCTTTGACTGTTGTTATCAAGGAAGCATTAATGATTAAATTTTGCATTATTTTAGTAGTGATAGTATTCTGTCTATATCTAGGGTATACACATAATGGTAGAACTGGTCTTTTGGGTTGTTTTAGCTACTAAAAATGTTCAACTATTTTACTAAGGGGCTTACACACCTATAGATAATAAGACCTAGAGTAGGATTTCAATTTAGCTCCCATGTAAATCTGTTCCAGTAACCACAAGGGATAAATTGATCTTAGCAATTAGGGCATCCATATTCTAGCAACAACATTAGAATGTTCAAACTCCAATATAAATTTTATGACTCATTGAGTGGTTGGTGCAACGTTATTTACACGAGGCTATATTTTCTATGGATTGTTTTCGCTTGAATTTGAGATGCATGAAGAATGTTTTGGAATCCTTTCTTTGAGTAAGACTATACTTTTCAGATGATTTATGTGTCATATGGCATGCTATTTATCTCATCATTTGTGTTTTGTTGATGATGTGAATTTTGAGATAGGCATGCAACCTATAGGGGGTGCTTCCCACCATAAAGTGTTATGCATTTCCTAATTAGCTTTAACTATAGTGACTACATTGATTATTGTGCATCATGTACGGGTGTTTCCCACTATAAAGTGACACCGTTCTTTGACCCTTGAACTCCAGTCTTCTTTGTGAAGACTTTGTTTGATGATTCTAACCATAGCCTTGATTTTGACTAACAAGTCCTATGCATTAGAGGTCTGATTTTTTAAGACTTTCATGTTCCATGCCTTCCATAATAACTAGCATGCCACTTCATGTTTGGTTCACCAATCCTATAAGGTCTGTCTTTTATTCAGGTTGTTTGTAACCCATTTCATAGTGTCATTTAAAAGAAAGCTTGAGTGTTGAAGAAGGCAATATTTTTTTATGTTTATCTTGCATTCTGAAAGACATACTAGTACATGTCTAACATCTAGATAACTAATCATTGTATGATGAGAGGTGAATTCTTATTGAGTGTTGAATAAGGTAATCTTTTGTGATGTCGACAACATTAAATAAAGCTTTGGGCCAATAACTCTTTGGTCATTAGTATTAAGTGATGTTATAGCCTTAATGTGACTAGATATAAATTGAGGATGTCTAAGTGTATGGACTCAACATTTGTTGCTAAGATGGATCATATATGGACAAATCTTCCTCTCATAGATAACCTCTATTGTAGTTAATTGTAATGACCCTGCCTCCCGATAACCCCCAATTAAGGGAGACCAAGAGGTCAGAGCCGTTATCCCAATTTCTAGATGAAAGGTTCAACAAATAATCAATAATAATTATGAAATTCTACCAAGACTATACTGAAAGGCTGTAATAAAATATAACTTTGCATACCTTTTTAAAACTTGGGATTACTAAACTTTTATCCACCACTGAAACTATTCTAGCTAATCCTCCTTGAACTTTAATTTGTGGATTCACAATATGCCAGTTTACTGTTTGTCCTTTTGGGATTTTGTACCTAAATCACTGAAAAACAAAACATCGATCAGTATAACGGATTATACTGGTATGTGGGGGAATACAAAAATTGTGCAACTTGGGTAACAACATAATCAAGAAATATCATTTAACAACCATGATTACGTTTTAAACAATACTACTCAATCCTTACCTATCCCCTATCTCTGTACTATCCTTATAGTGGACTTGGATACTACCTCTCTCATATGGTAGATCCTTACCCGCATGGCCCTACCTTAGAGGTAGCCAATACTTAGGGTTGCGGAGTCGCATGGCCCTACCCAAAGGTTGCCCAATCCCTGACTCATGGTGACTTGATGAACCTACCCCATTGATAGCCATGTACTAAGTCACCCAATGACCTGATGGACCTACCTTATAGGTAGCCATGCACTAGGTCAATCTATCAACATACAAAGGGGACTAGTATCTGAGCTAGTAGGCATGTATCTTAGGTGATAGTCATATCCACATTATAGTTTGCATGAATTAAATTAATCCAATAGTTAAATTCAAGTCACCGATGAAAACTTCAAAAATCCTCAGAAAACTAATTCGGGATATTCATAAGCGTAACCTCATACCTGTGATTGTAGATTTGGGGACATAAACAACCAAGTAGAGAAAACCCAACCAAGCAAGCATAAATGCACATAAATCCTAAAATAAGTATACAAACTTCCTTTTATTAAGATTTATCCAAACTCATCTTGCTTCTTAAAATTTGTATTCCAATTTTAGGGTATTTAGGATTTTGCCTCCACTTTTAATATCATGAACCCTAATTCAACAAAACTACATAAAACCTTAAATTTCTCATTTTAATACTCCTAATAGACTTAGGATCATTATTTAGTAACTTATTCCCTTAATCTAAAATAAACCAAGTTTTTCTCTTCTTTTACCCTAAATTAGGGTTTCTATATGTATAATCCTACATATATAGATTAAAACCCTAAATTAATCAACTTTTCATGTAAAATGGATTGAAACTTTATTTTAATATTCAACAGGTTAATACTTCTCAAATTAACCTATTAAACCATAAAGATTCATCCTTTATTCTTAATAAGGATTTTTAACCACACTTTTAATACATTTTCTATCAAATTAATACACTTTTGCAAAACAAGATAGAACTAGGTTACCAAACCATTTTATCTTATTCCTCATATTTTTCTAAGAAACTTTCATATATAAACTTTTCTCATCGGAGATTTCTACCAATAGATATGATTTCTGCAAGAAAAAGCACTTTTCTGTAATTTTGGTCAGAGAGGGTTAATTACCAAAATTGCTCAGCCATTCGATCGATGCGCTGCTGGTCCGCCCTTTAGATCTGATGCTCCGCATCGTGCGCCTCCACTAACAAGATAACTTATTGAGCCGGTCCTAGGATCGTTGGATCTCCTCATGAGATCACGGTGGTCGTTGATCGAATGATGTCTGTTCTTCATCCTCTTCCTTCCTTACTGCTCGAGTTGTGGCGGCACCGAGGCGGAGCCCTCGCCGGAGAGAAACCAATCAAGAGAGAGAGAGAGAGAGTGCTGGGACTCGAGAGATAGCCTCCTGGGTTTGCAAGGGTGTGAGGAAGTGAGTGGGGGTCTTTATATAGGGCTAGAAGGGATCCTTTTTGGGTTTCTCAACCCCGCCGCCACCTATTCCTCAGCCCAATTGGGCATTTCTCCTAGACATGATGAAAGCTCACCAACATAGGGTGGAGAAGATTTGTTTCCCTCCCTTGGACCCAATGGAACAATTTCCATGAGTGCACACGCACTGGATCAAGAGAAAATCGAGGGATGAAATCCCTCTGTATATGGCCAGAGTCCCAATTCTTCTGGAACTCGATGATGAGCGACACTCGTTGGATCAAGATCCAATGGCCCTCATCCTTCGCGCTAAAGCAAAAGGGAAAAGATTTCCTATTTTTCAAGATAATTCCATATTTTGAAGATAATTTGAAAAAACCATAACTCTTAATTCGTAACTCCTTTTTATTTCAAATTTTAAGGGAATCTCATTAATCATTTAATATCCCATCATGCCAAATTTGGGATCATTATCTAAATAAAATGGGTCCTTTTCTTCAGTTGCAAGTTATCACTTAAATATATATATCTTCTACATATTTTCTCTTTCCCTTGCCCTTCTATTAATATCATGCGTTCCTTGAACCTCAAGGAACCTTAATGGTTTGAAATTATATCTTGGAAAAATTCTTTAGCACCTTTATTCTTCTTTTATTTATTTTCTTATTTATTCCTTTATCCAATTGATTTTTTTTTCTTTTCTCTTTCTTTTTCTTATAATTGGGCTCAATAGCCAATAAAGCCCACAAAGAAATGAAGCAAGGCTATTATGAATAAAAACCATTCAAATCAAACCATTAAATCAATCATTGATTTCATTTATCTTTAAAAAGGAGACTTACAAATCTTATTACATGGTTTAGAAAAGTGTGGTTATAACATTAATGGTATTCATCATGTTTTCAGTCCACATGATACTTTAAGTCCACTGACAGCCACAAAAAGATAGTACATCAATTAATATACCAACTTGGGCATGTGTACAAAATCAAGAAATAAGGCATCCCTTACTCAAACATACTGGACAAGAAGAAATCCGTATGTAAAGTTAAAAGTAAACTTGCCTTGTCAATGTGAAAGATTATTTGCATTTCTTAATATACAAGTTCATTTATTTTATGAATGCAAATGCAGGGGAAGAGCTAGCCACTTATGATTTAGAATATGTATGCATCTTCAATTATGGGTCTCTAAAACTAAACCAACATCTATTGAAAGTCGTATTGAGCAGTGGACCATTATGAATTTAGTTGTGTGGATATTTATTCTCCTGTAGTCACTAAAGAAGCCCCTATGTCCCTTGTGCATTTCCCAAAAGATAGTATTCTAGATGAATGAAGTGTGTAATAGTGGATTGGCATTCACTGAATGCTTGTTATCACTCCCAGTAGGTATGAAGCACCTCATAAATTTTCAAAATTCATAATCTTGATTACTTGCTACTAAATACTAATGTATATAATAATATAGGATGTTATCATATGTCTAGTAGAAGGTGAAAAAATAGAAGCTTTCACCAGAATTTAAGTCCACAAAAATGG
Source organism: Alisma plantago-aquatica (assembly GCA_963693085.1). Classification (NCBI taxonomy): domain Eukaryota; kingdom Viridiplantae; phylum Streptophyta; class Magnoliopsida; order Alismatales; family Alismataceae; genus Alisma; species Alisma plantago-aquatica. Next base: position 29,583,958 of record OY856414.1, on the reverse strand, counting down.
AAAATTCATGAACACTTCTATGTGTGCATGGTTAGTCTTATAACTATTAACCTATAGGGTTTATGAACCTTTTCCGGTCTTGTATCATTTCTTACATGAGTTTAAATCATAATCATGTAGTTCTCAATGATCATTCATTTGAAGGAACAAATTGGAACATCTGCTACAACAAATGGAGGTAGTTAAAAGAAGATATCAATGTAACATATACATATATGATAATGAGGCATAGAGAGGCTAAAGAACATGCACGTGATGCTTCCAAATTCATGGTTACAAGTAAAACACAAGAGATTTAGGAGCAATGGTGAGTATATTATGGTTTTGATGTCAACTTTGATCATGTCCTGGGGTGGAACTTTGAGATGTAAACTTATATTCTCATGGGGGTGTGATTGTATACATGTATTTGTCTTTTAATACATTTGTATAATAGGGTAAGGTTTAATGTCCTCCCCATGTGTATTCATTTTTTCAACATAAATAAGAGGATTATTGGCTTAATTATGAGTAGAACTTGATCTAGATCAACATTGATTTCTTCCACTTTCTGAAAGTTACCTCTGTATGGGCAAGTTATCAATTGGATACATAATCAGACAACATATGTATGCATGTATTGTACATGATGTTTTTCACTACATACTAACTACATTTACAAATCTAGGTGGTGTTGTTTTTTATTAGAGTTTGAGAGGATAAGTGAAAAACATGGAAGTGCATGTCTTCAATGTTACCTAATACCTAAGGATGTGAAGTGGTAATGGATGCTCTGGTTGAGAAGTATCTGACTAGTTTGGCTAGAAGCAAGAAGAGGTGGTTAGGCTAACCCTAAGTTTGGAAAGGAGATATGTTTGGCTAATACTCTTGTGATAGACCCGGATTTTCTAAAACTTAATCTGATGTGTGACGTCCAAATTGAAACCTCACCTCAGCGAGAATCCCAATTTAAACACTCCACACTAGGCTAAGAAGAAGAAAATCAGAGGAAGTTAGAAGGAAACAATCAGTAGCACATGTACATGAACAACAATAAAACCATACACACATGTTCACCATTCAACATATAATTACAACATGAATTGTTACAACATTTAATATTACATATTGAACAACAAACTTATACATATACATGTACTACCACTAAACTACAAGATCTTGAGACAACAGGACCTGTACATCAGCTCGCCACACAACTCAAAACTATCCTGGATCTTCAAGAGCATAACCACAACCTAAACAAAAGATTACATGCGGTACACATCAGCACAATATTTCAAGAATATTGTACTGAGTATGCCTACGTGTCTTTTTATATACCTCTCATGATATCTTGGCAATAAGATAAAACTAATACTTGGCAATAATAGAAGAATATAAGAAAAGCGTATACTTGCACAAAGATGTTCGTTAACAAAAGAGAACACATATTTTAAGCACATTTTCCATTATATATCCATGCATTTGCCACCTGAGGGAATAATGCATCATCTCTGCTACCAAAGAGAATGAGATGTAAGGCCTTATGATCTACTACCAAAGAGTTAGATCATTGTACAATGTGATCTGCTACCAAAGAGAATGATCACTTTCAAGCACTATGCTACCAAAGAGAATTAGTGCTTTCATATAATGGAACAGATATATTATGTTTGATGTGTTCATAGCAATAAGTATGGAAAATCATGCAACATATCATACAAGAACAATCCTTTCATCTAATACCATATGCCAAGTATTTTACTACACATATAACACAAGCATATTGTATAATAAGCCAAGTAAGAGGTAATGGCGTACCTTCCAAAGAGATAATCTAATCATCACATATACTCCCGATGTCATCTATATCTTGGTCAATCCTGATTAAGATAAGATTACATGTCACCATCAGGTTCTCATCACCTACATCTCATATTAACCCTAACTATGTTCATTAGGGTTTAGCTTAGTTCATTAGGGTATGCGCATCATTTCTTGCATTCTTGTCTCTGATTCATCTTATTGATTTCAATTTCCATATTATGGTTCATTATCTAAACATTAGGTTCCATGTCCTTTTTGTACACATATTAACCCTAAGTTACGTGTATTATTCATATTAGGGTCACCACCCATGTATTAAGGATCATCTTCATATTATCATGAATTATGTGTATCGTCATGATCTAATATTTAAAACTGAGGTTTCATATACTGATATGAGCTTACTCTGTGAATTTCATCATTTATTGGTCATTAATGTATTTATTACATTTAATATAGGGTTATTAGCCCTGATTATCCATACTAATCATTTTACATGATTTCGTGCACCAACATGACCATAATTGGCATCATATGCATTATAAACATTATTATGGAGTTACTGACATGTTTCCATAATTTTAGGCCAACGTTTGATATTTATTATCCATCAATTAAGCATTTCACAACTAATAAGATATCACTGATATTCGTGCATCAAAAGTCTGATATTATGCATCCATATTGTTCTACGCATTTTTTTGACAATTTTGGTATATTGTTTGTATTTTTCTGACAACGGAGCTAATTACTAGGAATAATTGAAGATAACATATTTTCTGAGATAAATACCTCTTTAGGCCAATAGCGTGTCGCCACGTGGCCATGTTGGGCGCGGCTCAAGACTTGGGGGTAGGAGGGCCGACCGATTCTCTCTGGTTCAGCTTCTGGACCCGGTCCGACTCCCTCTCTCTCTCTCACGTAGGTCGTCTTCTATCCCCCAACGCCCGCTCCGTCTGCCCCCAGCGCACGCAAGGGCCTCTGCCTCGGAAGGGGTTGCTTCAGTGATGGATCAGCTGCCTCCAAGTCTTCTCCTCTACTCAGACGTCCTTGTGCGACCCCAATCTTATGCACTAGAGGTGCTGTCGCCCAACCTAGCTCCGGTGATAAAAGGCAACCGTCTCCTCCAAACCTTAAACCCGAACCCGAGCGTGAGCAGCGCCGCCCACCAAAACGAGCGCCGCCGCGATGGGATCTGCTCTGGCATGAGAGCGGTGGCCAGATGCTTCCGCTGTGTGTTGTCGTGTCCTCCCCTTCTCTGTGAGGTCACCAGCACCAGCCGCTGCCATGGCTGGGCAAGCTCATCCTAACTTCATCACGTCTGCGGGGAACTCTCCTATGGCAAGACACTCATCGTCTACTCCTCCGAGACTCCACGCCACATGCTCGTTGCCCTGTGATGCCGCTCTGCTGTGCGTGAGTCTGCGAGACTCTGTCTCCAGGTTGCTGTTATTGCAGCTCCTCCTCGTGGAGCCTTTCAGTTGAGTTCTCAAGCGCTGCCGCGACAAGGTGCTGCTGGGCTTCATCTCCTAGGGATAAAACCGGATCCGGCAGAAGAGCTCCTTATCCAGATCTAGCTAAGGTCATCTCCTTAACTCCAAAGCTCCCTCGACGTTGCTATCCTCTGTGAGTGATGGTGATTGGTTCTCTCCTCCTCGTCACGTCAGTGAATCGTGCCTCCTGCACTTTGCGGTGTAGGGATAATGGAGAGCAGGCGCTCCACCCCATTTCACCTAGTTTCGTATTACATGGACTGAAAGGAACTGCTCCATCTCTTGCTCCTTGTATCACACGATCACTGATCATGGGTGTGTGGTACGTACTGGTTTCCCCCCTCCATGATCTGAGAACGGTTTAAGGGATGTGATGATCTTGCTATGGTACGATCACTCCCATCCAAGGGCAGACACATGCCACACACCAAACCGATCTTTGGCTCACTGATGCTACCGTTTGCACTACCTAATCAAAGTTGTGCGTGACACATCATGTACCCTGGTTTATATTAAGCTTTGATCAATCAACCATCAATAATGCACATCGTTTCACAATTTTCAACCTAAATAGCTTCTCCTAGGATCCTCCAATCTTCAAGAAACTTAGACCATAGCTCAATCACAATTTAACTTACATTCTACTCAAATTTGGTGACCAAATTCATCTATTAGAACATTTAATTAGATTCCTCAAAAGGCATTGAAAGAGATGTCTTAATGATTATGCCAACCTCACATCAACACACCTACTTTGTCAAAAGCTTGGAACTCTCAATATAACTCAACCATATGATTTCACTTATGTCACTGGACATTTAGGATTATAAAAGTCCACTCCATCACATCCTACACACCTTAAAAGAAATTCCGTCCTCGGAATTAAGCCAGAAAAACCACTTTGTCACATCATATACATCTTAAAGGAACTTTCGTCCTCGAAAGTCAACCATACTCGTACTCCAAGGAAAACTACCATGTCTTCATCCACATGTAGGCACTATTCTATGTGTAACATATCCTCAAAGGTTACCTAGAACCATATATCCAAGGCACTATTAGGGGTTTTACAACCATCTAGGTGCACAAACACTCCATTCAAAGTTAAACTCAAAGTTTAGAAACTTAGGTTATGTCATGACATATCTCATATATCAGGATTGCATCCTTATCTTAACCCATGCATTAGGGTTCCCACATCATATTACCATGTTCTAAATGAGTTAACTAAGATTAACTCATACATCAAGGTATCATCAACATTTTATTTAGCTCATTGTTAGAACATGTTCAACATTAACATATGCCTTTTAGGAGGGTATTAACTATAGTTAACCCACTTTATCCATCTAGATCATATCAAGGTGTCATAATCATTATGTTGTGCTAACTGTCAAACTATATTTTTCATTTTTATTAAGCACTAACATTAACACCGCATGTAACATGTTTCATTTATATAGTCTTATTTCATTACTCATAATTGATTTCAACATTTACTAGTGATTTCATCACAAGATTAACCAACATTATTCATGTATATGGTTAACCATTTCAACTTTGATGTCATTAAACTGTCTCTAGTTCATCATATCATGTCTATATATCATATCTCAAGATTAGATCACATCATTACATATATTTTATCATGGTTGTGCTAAACCAACTTATGCAAGTGGCTTGACAAACATGTAGCAAAACATCATCATCTAGTCTAACTGAGGTTATCCTGACCCATATCACAAGAGTAGTGTCATGCTCAGTCTCTCTGAGCTCACTGAACTCTATGAGTATCTCATATGCATATACCATATCTTCCCTCTCCGTCTAGGGTTCTCAAGTATACCACATTGGCACTAGAGATAGCCTTACAAGCTCAAGCCACATAAACAAAAACCAAAACATGCTATGTCATACTCTTCGTAGGTTCTATACCCATGAAACATGCCATATCTCGAAACTCTCTTATAAACACCACTAGATTGCTATGTGGGAAACCACCTACCCGAGCATGAGGCTGTCCAGAAGCTAACATAGTTGTCTCCTCCAGGGTCTTGGGACTCTCTCCCTCACCCAGATGGTAGGTTCTCATATTCATTTCCACTTGCACACATATAACAAGCCTCTCTCTATCTCTAGGGTTTGGTCCTCCCAAGGACATCTAGGGTTCAACAAAACTATAGGAATCATGCATAAAGCAACTCAACACAATCACTCAGGAGTAGTCTAGTTTAGGACATATCATAACACATATCTCAGAATTCTCATATCTTGGAGTTTAGGTTCTCTAACCTTCTCCCAATGGGTCTCACTCTCTCTGGAGTTAACCCCGAAACTGGTCCTAACACTAGAGGTCCTCCTTCGTAAAAGAGCTTGAGGATCATGCTGACTCACAACCTTGTCTTAACTTAACTTATCTCATATCATAAAAGAACTCATACCTGCATCATTAAAACCTATTTCAAATCCTCAAAACTGAACTTAAGTCCTCGAAGACAAACATAGATCATCATTACCATCTTATGCCATCTATGTAAGACTTACATCATAGCTTATTTCATCTATTCCATCTATCATATATACCAACAAGGCTCTAGACATCAAATCTAGACTATTCTCTCTTCTAGACTGATGTCATTCACTTTCACTTAGGTTGCATGACCACCTCCTACTCATACATGTGTGGGGACACATTTTTGTAATACATATATATAATAAAATATTATATAGTTTTTCTCCGATAAAACAAGCGTTAGAGAAAAATATCGAGGTTCGATCCGTTTGGAATCAAAAACCAAATCCTAAACACGAGTGTCCCAGACATAGTAGAGAGTACAGTGTCATGAAAACTAGTGAAAGGGGTGAAAACATGGTGTAGACTAGTGTAGCTACTCTAGACAACGAGCGCCATATGTCTAGGGTTTCTCTTCCCTTGATGCACGTCATTTCCAAATAGTGCAACGTCCCATACCACTGCACTACAAGGAAAGAATGACATCTAAGGACTTGCTACTCAACAAGCACCAGTCTAGACCTAGTTCTCAGACATCTAGGTGCTAACCTAGAGGTTAGGTCAGATCTAGTCTCTAGAAGACGACTAATCTAACCCTAAAAGATTATTAAGTTCAAGGTTCTTTAGTTTTGAGTTGCATAATGAGCAAATGTCAGGCTTTGCTATTGTTCATGCTCTGATGCCACCTGTGATGGACCCGGATTTTCTAAAACTTAATCTGATGTGTGACGTCCAAATTGAAACCTCACCTCAGTGAGAATCCCAATTTAAACACTCCACACTAGGCTAAGAAGAAGAAAATCAGAGGAAGTCAGAAGGAAACAATCAGTAGCACATGTACATGAACAATAATAAAACCATACACACATGTTCACCATTCAACATATAATTACAACATGAATTGTTACAACATTTAATATTACATATTGAACAACAAACTTATACATATACATGTACTACCACTAAACTACAAGATCTTGAGACAACAGGACCTGTACATCAGCTCGCCACACAACTCACAACTATCCTGGATCTTCGAGAGCATAACCACAACCTAAACAAAAGATTACATGTGGTACACGTCAGCACAATATTTCAAGAATATTGTAATGAGTATGCCTACGTGTCTTTTTATATACCTCTCATGATATCTTGGCAATAAGATAAAACTAATACTTGGCAATAATAGAAGAATATAAGAAAAGCGTATACTTGCACAAAGATGTTCGTTAACAAAAGAGAACACATATTTTAAGCACATTTTCCATTATATATCCATGCATTTGCCACCTGAGGGAATAATGCATCATCTCTGCTACCAAAGAGAATGAGATGTAAGGCCTTATGATATACTACCAAAGAGTTAGATCATTGTACAATGTGATTTGCTACCAAAGAGAATGATCACTTTCAAGCACTATGCTACCAAAGAGAATTAGTGCTTTCATATAATGGAACAGATATATTATGGTTGATGTGTTCATAGCAATAAGTATGGAAAATCATGCAACATATCATACACGAACAATCATTTCATCTAATACCATATGCCAAGTATTGTACTACACATATAACACAAGCATATTGTATAATAAGCCAAGTAAGAGGTAATGGCGTACCTTCCAAAGAGATAATCTAATCATCACATATACTCCCGATGTCATCTATATCTTGGTCAATCCTGATTAAGATAAGATTACATATCACCATCAGGTTCTCATCACCTACATCTCATATTAACCCTAACTATGTTCATTAGGGTTTATCTTAGTTCATTAGGGTATGCACATCATTTCTTGCATTCTTGTCTCAGATTCATCTTATTGATTTCGATTTCCATATTATGGTTCATTATCTAAACATTAGGTTCCATGTCCTTTTTGTACACATATTAACCCTAAGTTACGTGTATTATTCATATTAGGGTCACCACCCATGTATTAAGGATCATCTTCATATTATCATTAATTATGTGTATCATCATGATCTAATATTTAAAACTGAGGTTTCATATACTGATATGAGCTTACTCTGTGAATTTCATCATTTATTGGTCATTAATGTATTTATTACATTTAATATAGGGTTATTAGCCCTGATTATCCATATTAATCATTTTACATGATTTTGTGCATCAACATGACCATAATTGGCATCATATGCATTATAAAAATTATTATGGAGTTACTGACATGTTTCCATAATTTTAGGCCAACGTTTGATATTTATTATCCATCAATTAAGCATTTCACAACTAATAAGATATCACTGATATTCTTGCATCAAAAGTCTGATATTATGCATACATATTGTTCTACGCATTTTTCTGAGAATTTTGGTATATTGTTTGTATTTTTCTGATAACGGAGCTAATTACTAGGAATTATTGAAGATAACATATTTTCTGAGATAAATACCTCTTTAGGCCAATAGCGTGTCGCCACGTGGCCATGTTGGGCGCGGCTCAAGACTTGGGGGTAGGAGGGCCGGCCGATTCTCTCTGGTTCGGCTTCTGGACCCGGTCTGACTCCCTCTCTCTCTCTCACGTCGGTCATCTTCTTTCCCCCGACGCCCGCTCCGTCTGCCCCCAGCGCACGCAAGGGCCGCCGCCTCGGAAGGGGTTGCTTCAGTGATGGATCAGCTGCCTCCAAGTCTTCTCCTCTGCTCAGACGTCCTTACGCGACCCCAATCTTATGCACTAGAGGTGTTGTCGCCCAGCCTAGCTCCGGTGATAAAAGGCAACCGTCTCCTCCAAACCTTAAACCCGAACCCGAGTGTGAGCACCGCCGCCCACCAAAACGAGCGCCGCCGCGATGGGATCTGCTCTGGCGTGAGAGCGGTGGCCAGATGCTTCCGCTGTGTGCTGCCGTGTCCTCCCCTTCTCTGTGAGGTCACCAGCACCAGCCGCTGCCATGGCTGGGCAAGCTCCTCCTACCTTCATCACGTCTGCGGGGAACTCTCCTATGGCAAGACACTCATCGTCTACTCCTCCGAGACTCCATGCCACATGCTCGTTGCCCTGTGCTGCCACCCTGCTGTGCGTGAGTCTGTGAGACTCTGTCTCCAGGTTGCTGCTATTGCAACTCCTCCTCACGGAGCCTTCCGATTGAGTTCTCAAGCGCTGCCGCGGCAAGGTGCTGCTGGGCTTCATCTCCTAGGGATAAAACTGGATCCGGCAGAAGAGCTCCTTATCCAGATCTGGCTAAGGTCGTCTCCTTCACTCCAGAAGCTCCCTCGACGTTGCTATCCTATGTGAGTGATGGTGATTGGTTCTCTCCTCCTCAGCACATCAGTGAATCGTGCCTCCTGCACTTTGCGGTGTAGGGATAATGGAGCTCATTTCACCTAGTTTCGTATTACATGGACTGAAAGGAACTGCTCCGTCTCTTGCTCCTTGTATCACACGATCACTGATCGTGGGTGTGTGGTACGTACTGGTTTCCCCTCTCCATGATCTGAGAATGGGTTAAGGGATGTGATGATCTTGCTATGGTATGATCACTCCCATCCAAGGGCAGACACATGCCACACACCAAACCGATCTTTGGCTCACTGATGCTACCGTTTGCACTACCTAATCAAATTTGTGTGTGACACATCATGTACCGTGGTTTATATTAAGCTTTGATCAATCAACCATCAATAATGCACATCGTTTCAAAATTTTCAACCTAAATAGCTTCTCCTAGGATCCTCCAATCTTCATGAAACTTAGACCATAGCTCAATCACAATTTAACTTACATTCTACTCAAATTTGGTGACCAAATTCATCTATTAGACCATTTAATTAGATTCCTCAAAAGGCATTGAAAGAGATGTCTTAATCATTATGCCAACCTCACATCAACACACCTACTTTGTCAAAAGCTTGGAACTCTCAATATAACTCAACCATATGATTTCACTTATGTCATTGGACATTTAGGATTCTAAAAGTCCACTCCATCACATCCTACACACCTTAAAAGAAATTCCGTCCTCGGAATTAAGCCAGAAAAACCACTTTGTCACATCATATACATCTTAAAGGAACTTTCGTCCTCGAAAGTCAACCATACTCGTACTCCAAGGAAAACTACCATGTCTTCATCCACATGTAGACACTATTATATGTGTAACATATCCTCAAAAGTTACCTAGAACCATATATCCAAGGCACTATTAGGGGTTTTACAACCATCTAGGTGCACAAACACTCCATTCAAAGTTAAACTCAAAGTTTAGAAACTTAGGTTATGTCATGACATATCTCGTATATCAGGATTGCATCCTTATCTTAACCCGTGCATTAGGGTTCCCACATCATATTACCATGTTCTAAATGAGTTAACTAAGATTAACTCATACATCAAGGTATCATCAACATTTTATTTAGCTCATTGTTAGAACATGTTCAACATTAACATATGCCTTTTAGGAGGGTATTAACTATAGTTAACCCACTTTATCCATCTAGATCATATCAAGGTGTCATAATCATTATGTTGTGCTAACTGGCAAACTATATTTTTCATTTTTATTAAGCACTAACATTAACACCGCATGTAACATGTTTAATTTATATAGTCTTATTTCATTACTCATAATTGATTTCAACATTTACTAGTGATTTCATCACAAGATTAACCAACATTATTCATGTATATGGTTAACCATTTCAACTTTGATGTCATTAAACCGTCTCTAGTTCATCATATCATGTCTATATATCATATCTCAAGATTAGATCACATCCTTACATATATTTTATCATGGTTGTGCTAAACCAACATATGCAAGTGGCTTGACAAACATGTAGCAAAACATCATCATCTAGTCTAACTGAGGTTATCCTGACCCATATCACAAGGGTAGTGTCATGCTCAGTCTCTCTGAGCTAACTCAACTCTATGAGTATCTCATATGCATATACCATATCTTCCCTCTCCGTCTAGGGTTCTCAGGTATACCGCATTGGCACTAGAGATAGCCTTACAAGCTCAAGCCACATAAACACAAACCAAAACGTGCTATGTCATACTCTTCATAGGTTCTATACCCATGAAACATGCCATATCTCGAAACTCTCTTATATACACCACTAGATTGCTATGTGGGAAACCACCAACCCAAGCATGAGGTTGTCCAGAAGCTAACATAGTTGTCTCCTCCAGGGTCTTGGGACTCTCTCCCTCACCCAGATGGCAGGTTCTCATATTCATTTCCACTTTCACACATATAACGAGCCTCTCTCTATCTCTAGGGTTTGGTCCTCCCAAGGACATCTAGGGTTCAACAAAACTATAGGAATCATGCATAAAGCAACTCAACTCAATCACTCAGGAGTAGTCTAGTTTAGGACATATCATAACACATATCTCAGAATTCTCATATCTTGGAGTTTAGGTTCTCTAACCTTCTCCCAATGGGTCTCACTCTCTCTGGAGTTAACCCCAAAACTGGTCCTAACACTAGAGGTCCTCCTTCATAAAAGAGCTTGAGGCTCATGCTGACTCACAACCTTGTCTTAACTTAACTTATCTCATATCATAAATGAACTCATACCTGCATCATTAAAACTTATTTCAAATCCTCAAAAATGAACTTAAGTCCTCGAAGACAAACATAGATCATCATTACCATCTTATGCCATCTATGTAAGACTTACATCATAGCTTATTTCATCTATTCCATCTATCATATATACCAACAAAGCTCTAAACATCTAATCTAGACTATTCTCTCTTCTAGACTGATGTCATTCACTTTCACTTAGGTTGCATGACCACCTCCTACTCGTACATGTGTGGGGACACATTTTTGTAATACATATACATAATAAAATATTATATAGTTTTTCTCCGATAAAACAAGCGTCAGAGAAAACTATCGAGGTTCGATCCGTTTGGAATCAAAAACCAAATTCTAAAAACGAGTGTCCCACACATAGTAGAGAGTACAATGTCATGAAAACTAGTGAAAGGAGTGAGAACATGGTGTAGACTAGTGTAGCTACTCTAGACAACGAGCGCCATATGTCTAGGGTTTCTCTTCCCTTGATGCACGTCATTTCCAAATAGTGCAACGTCCCATACCGCTGCACTACAAGGAAAGAATGACATCTAAGGACTTGCTACTCAACAAGCACCAGTCTAGACCTAGTTCTCAGACATCTAGGTGCTAACCTAGAGGTTAGGTCAGATCTAGTCTCTAGAAGACGACTAATCTAACCCTAAAAGATTATTAAGTTCAAGGTTCTTTAGTTTTGAGTTGCATAATGAGCAAATGTCAGGCTTTGCTATTGGTCATGCTCTGATACCACCTGTGACGGACCCGGATTTTCTAAAACTTAATCGGATGTGTGACGTCCAAATTGAAACCTCACATCAGCGAGAATCCCAATTTAAACACTCCACACTAGGCTAAGAAGAAGAAAATCAGAGGAAGTCAGAAGGAAACAATCAGTAGCACATGTACATGAACAATAATAAAACCATACACACATGTTCACCATTCAACATATAATTACAACATGAATTGTTACAACATTTAATATTACATATTGAACAGCAAACTTATACATATACATGTACTACCACTAAACTACAAGATCTTGAGACAACGGGACATGTACATCAGCTCGCCACACAACTCACAACTATCCTGGATCTTCAAGAGCATAACCACAACCTAAACAAAAGATTACATGTGGTACACGTCAGCACAATATTTCAAGAATCGTGTACTGAGAATGCCTACGTGTCTTTTTATATACCTCTCATGATATCTTGGCAATAAGATAAAACTAATACTTGGCAATAATAGAAGAATGTAAGAAAAGCGTATACTTGCACAAAGATGTTCGTTAACAAAAGAGAACACATATTTTAAGCACATTTTCCATTATATATCCATGCATTTGCCACCTGAGGGAATAATGCATCATATCTGCTACCAAAGAGAATGATATGTAAGGCCTTATGATATACTAGCAAAGAGTTAGATCATTGTACAATGTGATCTGTTACCAAAGATAATGATCACTTTCAAGCACTATGCTACTAAAGAGAATTAGTGCTTTCATATAATGGAACAGATATATTATGTTTGATGTGTTCATAGCAATAAGTATAGAAAATCATGCAACATATCATACAAGAACAATCATTTCATCTAATACCATATGCCAAGTATTGTACTACACATATAACACAAGCATATTGTATAATAAGCCAAGTAAGAGGTAATGGCGTACCTTCCAAAGAGATAATCTAATCATCACATATACTCCCGATGTCATCTATATCTTGGTCAATCCTGATTAAGATAAGATTACATATCACCATCAGGTTCTCATCACCTACATCTCATATTAACCCTAACTATGTTCATTAGGGTTTAGCTTAGTTCATTAGGGTATGCACATCATTTCTTGCATTCTTGTCTCAGATTCATCTTATTGATTTCGATTTCCATATTATGGTTCATTATCTAAACATTAGGTTCCATGTCCTTTTTGTACACATATTAACCCTAAGTTACATGTATTATTCATATTAGGGTCACCACCCATGTATTAAGGATCATCTTCATATTATCATGAATTATGTGTATCATCATGATCTAATATTTAAAACTGAGGTTTCATATACTGATATGAGCTTACTCTGTGAATTTCATCATTTATTGGTCATTAATGTATTTATTACATTTAATATAGGGTTATTAGCCCTGATTAGCCATATTAATCATTTTACATGATTTCGTGCATCAACATGACCATAATTGGCATCATATGCATTATAAACATTATTATGGAGTTACTGACATGTTTCCATAATTTTAGGCCAACGTTTGATATTTATTATCCATCAATTAAGCATTTCACAACTAATAAGATATCACTGATATTCGTGCATCAAAAGTCTGATATTATGCATCCATATTGTTTTACACATTTTTCTGAGAATTTTGGTATATTGTTTGTATTTTTTCTGACAAAGGAGCTAATTACTAGCAATTATTGAAGATAAAATATTTTCTGAGATAAATACCTCTTTAGGCCAATAGCGTGTCGCCACGTGGCCATGTTGGGCGCAACTCAAGACTTGGGGGTAGGAGGGCCAGCCGATTCTCTCTGGTTCGGCTTCTGGACCCGGTCCGACTCCCTCTCTCTCTCTCACGTAGGTCATCTTCTTTCCCCCGACGCCCGCTCCGTCTGCCCCAGCGCATGCAAGGGCCACCGCCTCGGAAGGGGTTGCTTCAGTGATGGATCAGCTACCTCCAAGTCTTCCCCTCTGCTCAGACGTCCTTGTGTGACCCCAATCTTATGCACTAGAGGTGCTGTCGCCCAGCCTAGCTCCGGTGATAAAAGGCAACCGTCTCCTCCAAACCTTAAACCCGAACCCGAGCGTGAGCACCGCCGCCCACCAAAACGAGCGCCGCCGTGATGGGATCTGCTCTGGCATGAGAGCGGTGGCCAGATGCTTCTGATGTGTGCTGTCATGTCCTCCCCTTCTCTGTGAGGTCACCAGCACCAGCCGCTGCCATGGCTGGGCAAGCTCCTCCTACCTTCATCACGTCCGCGGGGAACTCTCCTATGGCAAGACACTCATCGTCTACTCCTCCGAGACTCCACGCCACATGCTCGTTTCCCTGTGCTGCCGCCCTGCTGTGTGTGAGTCTGCGAGACTCTATCTCCAGGTTGCTGTTATTGCAGCTCCTCGTCGCGGAGCCTTCCGGTTGAGTTCTCAAGCGCTGCCGCGGCAAGGTGCTGCTGGGCTTCATCTCTTAGGGATAAAACCAGATATGGCAGAAGAGCTCCTTATCCAGATCTGGCTAAGGTCATCTCCTTAACACCAGAAGCTCCCTCGACGTTGCTATCCTCTGTGAGTGATGGTGATTGGTTCTCTCCTCCTCGACAAGTCAGTGAATCGTGCCTCCTGCACTTTGCGGTGTAGGGATAATGGAGAGCAGGCGCTCCACCTCCTTTCACCTAGTTTCGTATTACATGGACTGAAAGGAACTGCTCCGTCTCTTGCTCCTTGTATCACACGATCACTGATCGTGGGTGTGTGGTACGTACTGGTTTCCCCTCTCCATGATCTGAGAATGGTTTAAGGGATGTGATGATCTTGCTATGGTACGATCACTCCCATCCAAGGGCAGACACATGCCACACACCAAACCGATCTTTGGCTCACTGATGCTACCGTTTGCACTACCTAATCAAAGTTGTGCGTGACACATCATGTACCCTGGTTTATATTAAGCTTTGATCAATCAACCATCAATAATGCACATCGCTTCACAATTTTCAACCTAAATAGCTTCTCCTAGGATCCTCCAATCTTCATGAAACTTAGACCATATCTCAATCACAATTTAACTTACATTCTACTCAAATTTGGTGACCAAATTCATCTATTAGTCCATTTAATTAGATTCCTCAAAAGGCATTGAAAGAGATGTCTTAATCATTATGCCAACCTCACATCAACACACCTACTTTGTCAAAAGCTTGGAACTCTCAATATAACTCAACCATATGATTTCACTTATGTCATTGGACATTTAGGATTCTAAAAGTCCACTCCATCACATCCTACACACCTTAAAAGAAATTCCGTCCTCGGAATTAAGCCAAAAAAACCACTTTGTCACAACTCTGATGTAATGAAATTTGTTAAACAAGTTAAGTGTTGTTTGGTTAGCCAGCCTAGACCTTGATGCAATGAAAGGATGGTTGTACAACCTCAAATGCACTTCTTTGGAAAGGAAGGTGATGAAACCCCAACTAAGAGTGGTTTAAGGTTTCTGAGGAATCTATCTTAAGGAATCACGACAATATAGGAGATCATGGCCTAAGATAACCATATACCATGGTACTACCAAGATAATAAGTGATAGTAGTACTTTGAATACCTAAGATGAAGTTGCATGTGGCATGTGGCCATGCAAGACAGGCTGTAAAGGACAAACACTAGTAACCTAGTGCATGGATATAAACTATAAAGAGTTCCTGAGAGGGAATGGGAGTTCATCGCTATGGATGTTGTAAGTCTCCTCTAGACCAGGGAAGGTCGAGATGCAATATGGGTTATGGTCTTTCGCCTTACCTATATGACATGAGAAAAAAGAGTATTGTCAAGGGACAGATCCGGTTGAACTACATATGAGAGAGATGGTTCAACTACACCATGAGGTTGACTATAAAAGTTCTTGAGTTTGACCTAAAGGTTCCCTTCCAAAAGGTGGAAGTAGGTACATGAAGAACTCGATGTTAGTATAGTTTATCACCCCTAACTAAAGGTTAGTATGATCCAGACTAAAGGGTCTGATGAGGGCATATGTGCTCGTTCAGGGTGATAGTTAGAGATAGTCCTTTTCCTATGAAAGATGTGATTATGACCACCATAGCCAGTATCGGGATTTAAAGAAGCTCTGTAAGGGAGGTTGTGTCGGTCACCACTTCAGTAAGGTGATGTTGGTGAAAGGACCATGTGATGGTTAGAAAAGGGCCACAGTGCGTGTAGATGAAGTCGCTTTGATCGTGCAATGGCTGAAAGGAGCCTAGAGATGACAAGAGTCATGAGCAAATGCAAAGTAAATTGACATGCAATTCACTGTGGGAGAATATGTGACATAAAAATCCAACCCCTCTAAGTTAGAGCTAAGAGAGTCGAGTCCTCGATGCATGGTTTCTTTTGACATTGTTTGTTGGAGACAGTTAAGTTTGATCTTACCCCTCAGGATAAAGAAATGTGTGATGAGTTCCAGATGTCCAATTGAGTGCACTATGTGAGGTACCCCAACCATGTGCTGAGCAATGAACCTAGTGAGCCCCAACGGAGGCTGAAATGGCCTGAGTCACCTGTGCAGTTTATAGATGTGAGGATGAAAGAACTTAGAGAAAAGAATATGTGATGATAAAGGTTCTTTGCAAGTGCCATGAGTACGGTAAAGCCACATAGGGGACAATGATGGACATGGAAAAGTCTTATCCTGAATTGTTTATTTGCTTGATAGAATTTTGAGGACAAAATTCCTAAAAGAGGGGAAGGATGTTACAACCCCAATTTTTGGGTTCATTTGGTGAGAAATGTAATTTCTCATATTAAAGATATTTGAACAATTAATGATATAATTTGGTTCGAATAAATGGATTTCGTTTACAATAGCCTTGATGATCGTGTTGTGGGCTTTATTGGCTATTGGGCCCAAATAATAAGAAAATTCAATTAGTAAATGAATAATTGAATATTTGAGAAAAGAAAGAAGTAGAAACCTCTAGAAGGCAAAGAGATGTAATACGAGGATGGATTTCGTGCCTCTTGGGTTCCTTGGGATCCAAGGAGTCCAAAGTTGCATAGAGAATGCAATAAGAAAAGAAAAGATCAATTAAATATATCTTTGTTAAGAAAGAAATTGAAAATAATGATAAAATATTGGAAATAAGTGAAAAGCGGTATAATTGAGTTATCCTTGGTGGAATTTCATATACCAAGGATTCCTAACATTAAAAGAAACAAGCAATGAGGAAAATAAAAGAGAAATAAAGAGAAATTCTCAAAAAGAGATATTTTAATGAGAATTGATCCTTAGTCCTTCTATATACGAAGAATTGATCCTTAGTCCTTCTAAAGTACTTTTAGATTTTCTTTACGACTGCCCATGACATTCACCTAGATCTGACCAACACTGGCTCATCATGCTCAAAGAATATGACACATCAGGACGAATACATAACATCTCGTATAAGATAGATCCAATTGTTGATGCATATGGAATCTTACTCATGTGTGCCCATTCATCATATGAACTAGGACATTGGGGCCTAGAGATCATAACCCCATGGGACATGGGAAAGTTACCTCTCTTAGAATGCTCCATGATAAACCTCTTTAGTACCTTGTCAACGTATGTGCTCTGGCTTAGGCCTAGAATCCTTCTAGATCTATCTCTATAGATCTTGATTCTGAGTATGTAGGATTCTTTGCCTAAATCCTTCATAGAGAAGGTCTTCCCTAGCCAACCTTTTACTGTTTGAAGAGTAGGGATGTCATTTCCCATCAATAGTATGTCATCCACATACAATATGAGAAAATGACTATGCTCCCACTAACCTTTTTCTGAACACAAGGTTCATCTTCATTTTGACGAAAGATAAACTTTTTGACTACTTTGTCAAAACGTAGATTCCAACTCTGAGATGCTTGCTTCAATCCATAGATTGACCTTTGTAGCTTATAGACTTTATTGGCTTCCTTCAGATTGATAAAACCCTCACGTTGTGTCATGTACACATCCTCGAGTGAATTTCCGTTAAGGAATGTTATTTTCACATCCATCTACCAAATCTCAGAGTCATGATAAGTTGCAATGGTATCATGATCCTAATGGATTTAACCATGACAACTGGTGAGAAGGTCTCATCATAATCAACACCTTGAATTTGATGGAATCCTTTTGCAACCAATCTACCTTTATAGGTTTGAACATTTCCATCCATGTCAATTTTCTTCTTGAAGATCCACTTGCACCCTATGGGTTTTACCCCTTTGAGTGGATCCACCAAGGTCCATACCTTGTTGGTGTACATGGATTCCATCTCAGATTTCATGGCATCGAGCCATTTCTCATATTCTGGTCCCTTAGTAGCTTCTATATAGGATGTTGTCTCATCTGCTATGCCCAATTTGTCACTATCTTGAGTCACGAGAAATCCAAATCTCTCATGCTCAAGTCATGTCCTACTTGACCTACGAGGTTCATGTGTTACATTTGGAACTTGAAATTCCACAACAGTTTGTGAGTGTTCATGTTCCTTATGTACCTCCTCGGGTTCTATGCTTTCTTATTGGTCTCAAACTTCTTCGAGCTCTACATTCCTCCCACTAATTCCTTTTCAAGAAATATATCATTCCTAGCAACAAACACTTTGTTGTCAGTTGGTGTGTAGATCCCCGAGTTTCCTTGGGGTATCCAAAAATATAGTGTTTTTCAGATCAGGGTCCAAGCTTTTTAGGAAATTGTTTCCTAACATAAGCTTCACATCCCCAAATCTTTAACATAGAAAAATTCGGATGATTCCTATTCCATATCTCATATGGTGTCTTTTGAACTAATTTGCAAGGTACACGGTTAAGTGCAAACGCTGCAGTTTCAAGAGCATATCCCCAGAACAATATTGGAAGTTCGGATGAACTCATCATTGATCATACCATGTCTAATAATATACAATTCCTACTTTTTGGCACACCATTATGTTGTGGTGTGCCAAGTGGAGTCCATTGTGATACTATACCACAGTCTCTTAGAAGGTCCTCAAACT
The DNA here is from genome assembly GCA_963693085.1 of Alisma plantago-aquatica. Lineage (NCBI taxonomy): Eukaryota > Viridiplantae > Streptophyta > Magnoliopsida > Alismatales > Alismataceae > Alisma > Alisma plantago-aquatica. The sequence goes on along the minus strand of OY856414.1, from coordinate 29,564,833 downwards.
CTTAGCTTAAGTATTTGCCACCTCGATCTGAATAGAGTGCTTTAGTACTCTTACCAAGTTGCTTCTCTACTTCATTTCTGAAAGTCTTGAACATTGCAAGAGTTTCTAACATGTGTTTCATAAGATATACATAGCCATACCTAATGAGGTCATCAGTGAAAGTAACGAAGTATTGATAGTCTCCTCTAGCATTTGATCTAAAAGGTCCACATACATCAGTATGTAGGAGCCCTAGCATATCACTGGCTCTCTCACTATGTCCAGTGAAAGGAGTCTTGGTCATCTTTCCTAATAAACAAGCCTCACATTTCTCTAATGATTCAAAATCAAAAGAGATTAGATAACCATCCTTATGGAGTCTAGATATGTGCTTCTTGTTTATGTGCCCAAGACGATAATGCCATAAGTATGTTTTGTTTGAGTTGTCAAGTTTTAGCCTTTTAATATTTACATTGTATATGCTAGTCTCAAGTTCTAACAAGTAGATACCATAAGACATAGGGGCATTTCCATAAAAGATCCCATCTTTAGAAATAGAAATCATTCCATTCTTAATGTGAAATTCAAATCCACTCTTGTCCATACAAGATACATAAATAATATTTCTATAAATGGCAGGTACATAATAGCAATTCTCTAATTCTGTTACAAGGCTTATAGGCAAAGATAAACTAATAACTCTAACTGCAGTCGCAGCAACTCTTGCTCCATTAGTGACCCGCAACTCGACTTGGCCCTTTCGTAAAGGCTTACTTCTTATTAGATCCTGCATATTTGAACATATGTGAGATCTACATCTGATATCCATTACCCATGATGAAGAATTATTTATGTTTATCTTAATAATGTATATACCTAAAGTGGAGATCTCTATCCTGTGCTTCTTCTTCCTCAGTTCCTCTAGGTAGAGAGGATAGTTTCTTTTCCAATGTCCAACCTGGTGACAATGGTGACAACTACCTTCTTTGGAGATCCCACCTTTAGCTTTGAGTGTGGATGACTTTGGCTTATGCTCACCTTTAGAACCTTTCTTAGAATTGCCTTTGCCTTTTGACTTTCCCTTTGTCCTACTGTTGATCATCACATACTTAGGCTTGTCTTTCTTCATTTGTGCTTCAGCTGTCCTCAACATGCCCAACAATTCTAAAAATAGCTTGTCAAGATTGTTCATGTTGTAGTTCATGACAAAATCACTATATGATTCAGGCAACAATTGTAGAATCACGTCAGTGGCAAACTCTTGACCTAGGGGAAATCCCAACTTGGATAGCTTTCAATGTAGCCAATCAGAATGAGTATATGGGTGCCAACTGAGTCTCCCTATTTCATCTTGCTTCTGACAAAGCCTTGGAGACATCATGTCTCTCCTATCTTGCTTGATGTTGATACATGTTCTTAATAGGTGTTATCATCTCCATGACATTCATGTTCTCATGCTACTCTTGCAACTTATAGTTCATTGAGCACACCATCAAGCACTTGACATCCACGTCATCATCAAGGTGCTTCTTGTAAGCATCCTTTTCAGCCTTGGGTGCATTTGAGGCGGGTTCTGTTGGCTCTGGTGTTTCAAAGACATAGAGCTTACACTCCTATGTGAGAACAATTCTCAGCATCCTAAACCAGTTTTGAAAGTTGATTCCAGTAATTTTTTCCTTCTCAAGGACCGATCGCAATGAGAATGTGTGAGTGTTGTTTGCCATTTGATTGCTACAAAAGAAAAAAGTTTGTATTTAGTCAAAAAAAATTGACTTGTAAAGATTTGATAAACGAGATTAATTAGGCCTTTAATTAATTATGCTCCCACTATTTTGTTCAAATTGATAGACATCACTATCAAATCAAAATATTGCAACGTACAACGTTCTAGTGAGCCAAGATCCAAAATAATTGGATCAATGCCTAGCCAACGCCGAGATCAAAGACCAAATACTAAGGTAGGCAACTTTTGCCAATTTCATCATATGCATCTCATGGATAGATGATCATGCACAACTCCTTGCCATGATGCATTTGTGTACCTCTTGGTACTTGATCCTATGAAGGTTCCCTAGTTAAGTCCAACCCATAAGCCAGCACGATGAGTGTGCACCCTGTGGAGGCAGACCCACACACCCACCATAACACTTCAACGAGATAGACAGTGTACCACGCAGAGCCGTTCCCACACATAGTCGATCAAGCTTCTCATGTGTGTTGCTTTATGGAAGGAAACTAAAACTTAATATTATTAATTGAGGGGTTTTATTAATACATATACATATCCAAACACCACATACTTGCTTGTAGTATGTATCATATACTACTATATCTACAACCACAAATGATAGACATGCAATCACAAACACAAATACATCAGTTATGGCCATACTATTGCAATCCATTAGAGCCACAAAGGATTATGGTCCACCTAAGGTCTTATGCATCTCATGTAACAACACATGTGAATCTACCTGTAAGGGTTAGCATTATAATGAACAACTTCATGGATGCTCCGTGAGGTTGGAACTTCAAGTGGGTTCTTGGAATTGGATCTTCATATTGCTTCTCCATGGACGCTTCTTGGAGTTGGATCTTCAATTTTCTTCTTAGAATTGGATCTTCATGGTACTTCTCCATGGATGCTCCTTGGAGTTGGATCCTCAAGTGGCCTCCTTACATCAAGTTTACAAATACTAAAACTAATCCTATCTCTATTACATCATATGGGTACAAATATAAAGAGAAAAAATGAATTACACTTTGAAATAAGAGATGAGGCTCGACATGCAAGTTGAATACTTTATACAAAGGATCCATGTAAAACCATTATACATCCATAGCATTCACAAATAAACATATCCACAAGATTCACAACCATATTCATTCACAACATTTACAAAAGGGGATTCTAGGCCATAATCGTACATGCATTCACCACATAAAATAGATTTTAAAGGCAACATGTATGATAACATAGGTATATCTACATATACGTATATACATATTAATATTATAGTACTTTTAATGTGGTACATTCCCCATTAAATAAATTTTTGCTCCCACACAGACTATGTGGGGTACACAGGGGCAGATCCATTGAAAGGTCTACGAAATTTTACTTATGTGCACTTAGGAAAATTGATATTTTCCATAGTCAACCCCATCCAAAACGTCAAAAATAGAAGCCTGCAGCATACGTGGAATTAGGTTTAGGTATGCACATTAATAGTTTTAAGTTCGCATTGTATACAACCATAGAAAATAGTATACATCGATTCGAGCATATCAAAATGAATCCAAATATGTCGTAGATCGACGTTGCTCGGATACCACTATTGGGTTTTGTGGAGGAAACATGTGCGGTAGAAGCAACAAAATAAAATATATTTCCACACAACCAACAACAAGATCTTGTCGACAATGACATATTCAGAAAGAGTGTTTGTGGGATATACCTTGTCACAGAGCAAGTTCGGAGTTGTCCCGAAGCATGATGGTGTGCAACACTCCTGGCTTACACAGATGGTAATTCTTTTCCATCTTCCAAATGCGTCACCAGAATATCCGGCAGTGCTCCTTTCGTGTTCATGTATGCCACCTAGAATGTGTATGGACGGTTGTTGACTGTGACAAAGTGGATTTTCACCAATCCTTGCTCAAATTACTCTTTTGCCCTCATTATACTCACTCATGGTCCTAAATTATTTTTCTTGGTTTCTAAATCAATATTGATACTCAAATTTGAAATATGGTGATCGATATGAAATTTATACACATTATAACACCTCGAATTGGATTCATTCATTACTTTATACAAATAAGAAAATTGATCCATCAAACATCATAGTTTGGTCCTTAAACTTTTTCTTGATGTTCTCCAATTTTTGTGAAGCTATGATCCAAAATTCACTCAAATTGGACATTTCTATGATTTTCTATTAATTCTTGAAGTTAATGCCTTAAAATTCCTTCATTTTGCCTTTTATTTGGCTTTTCCAAGACAACAATCCGGGTAAAGGGTTGGGGGCGATCTAGGGCCCTTGGATCTAGATCTCATGGATCCAAGCCTGATCCAATGACCACTGACCCATCTTCTACCTCCCGCAATCAGCGGGGAGGAGTAAATGAAGTCCAAAAGTGAAATCTCACGCCTAAGACCCTGATTCAAAGTTCCAACCGAGATGGAAGGTTCGTATAACAAATTCGAATTGTTTGCATCCTAATTTGACCACCGTTCATGCTCTATATAGCCGCCAAAATGAGCTCCTCGCCTCCTGTTCTCATTCTGGCGGCCATGGCTGCCACCAACGAGTCCCCTAGCCCTAACCCTAGCCCAAAACGCTATAAAAAGACCCCCGCAGGTCCGCAACAAGTGCACCATGGTTAGATCTTAGCCTCACACACCATCTCAGCATAAAATGCCCTATTTTTTCTCATCGACCACCTGCTGCTCCAAGCAATGCCACCACCATTTCTTTTTGGGCTTTTACCCTCCTTGCCTCCTTGCCTCAATCAACTACCTCCATCGATTTCACGGGGGAAAGACAAACCCGAACGGACGCATGGCAGACTCCATCTGCCCCTCCTTCTCTATGGCCCCAAACTTTGGAGAGCTGGCCTTTTCCTCACATTCTAGTGAGCACAGGAGCCTGCGTGAGAGAGACAAGCCCCCAGACCGTCCGGTCCGAGGACATCCGGCCCGGTCCAAGTGGTCCAACTAACTAGGGTTTGCACCAGTAAATAAGAATGTGAACCCAAGGAGCCAAAGATTAGACCAATCCATTGAACCAACAACCCAACGCCCACATGGACAAATCTAGGCCATCCAATCAGCATCCAACCACTAGCCTTTATCTGACATAAGGTATTTTATATCTCCTCTCTGCTTGAAAATTCAATTAAGTGTTGAGATCTCAATTTAATCATAGAAATTGCATCCTATCTCCAAAAATTACAAATGAATAGTCAATCTTGATCAGAAAAATCCAATGGATGCATTAAAAATACTTTCATAGTCAATTCCTTTTGAATCTCATCGTTATCACTAGTTTTGATCTCTTAATTATTTAATTTGTCATATGGCTCAATAATGATGTTTACTCTTTGAAAACCCTATATTTGGACTCTGATGATACCTTGTAACCTAGATCTAATCTAATTGAATCATCCACTCTTGAAAATGAATCATTAGTGATCTTAATCTTTTTACTTGATTCAATCTTGATTATAATGGATATGAGTAATCTTGATATTGATTTAAATATTGCAAAACACTTGATATAGTTTTGACCCATCAATCTTATATTGATTATATTAAGTACCATGATGATAATCTAGAAATTGATGATGACTTGGATAATGATCATAAAACTAGTTTTTACACATATGATCCTAGAAAACCTAAGTAGATCATCCACACTTGAAATATTCTTGACACTTGAATAATGTTAAACATATTGATATAGTATGAATCATAAGTGGATGACCTAATCCTAAGGTTGACCTAGGAAAGTGTAACCCTAATCTCAAATATTGAAACATGATATCCAAATATCTTGATCTTGACCCTTGATCCAAATATTGTGTTTTAGGATCTAACTCAAAGGGTCGACCAATTACTAGTTGATTATACTCAAAATTTTCAATGAAAGGTACGCTATTATATAACTCCTCCTTGATTGTATTGAAGATACTTTTATGTATCTCTTAACTGTATGCTTGTCTATTTACTTGGATGAGCTACTATTCCCTATGATTAGTCTTCTATTTTTCTATACTATATTTTGGAAAACATGAAAACATAAATTGCATGCCCATTATGACTGCCCGTATATTGATAATGATGATGATATTGATAATGTTGATAATGTTGATATTGAGTACAACAACCCCCTCATTTGGAGGTGGGACTTGTACATTGGCTTCCTATGTTCCCATGGTGAGAAGGAGCCTAGTGACCTTCCCCATCACATTGGGGTAATAGAGTCACACAAAATATATAAGCATGCTTCTCAAATTACAGCATAATGGGAATTAAGTATATTGATAATGATGATGATATTGATAATATTGATAATGTTGATATTGAGTACAACAACCCCCGCATTTTGAGGTGGGACTTGTACATTGGCTTCCTATGTTCCTATGGTGAGAAGGAGCCTAGTGACCTTCCCCGTCACATTGGGGTAATAGAGTCACACAAAATATATAAGCATGCTTCTCAAATTACAACATAATGGGAACTCATAATAAAAGTCGAATTTCTTGAAAAACTTGTCGAATAAACTTTGGTTTTGCAAATTGATTATTATTCTCTTGAATATAAGTCCTGCCAAGTACACTATTTTGTTATAAATCACTTTGCTTGATTTTGATAGTGTACCGTGCAATTGCATGATTGTGTCTCGATTTTCTTGATTTTAGGCAATACAAATGGAATATTGAATAAGATCTCTTCCGCACTCTACACACTCTAATGACAAAGATAAATTGGATATATCTCCATAATGTGTTAGTTTGTTCTTTTTTATCCAATTTTTGAGTTATTTATTTCTTATTGTATATGCCAGTGAGATGGATCTTATTGGGCCACTTAGGGATGGGCTCTTCAATCCTTTTTCTACTGTCTAGGCAATAGGATTGGGATTTGGGTAAGAACGGTTCTATGAAAGTTGGTATCAGAGATTACACCCTCCCATATACTTTAAGTAAATAATTTCTCAAGTCTCTTACACCCAAGAAACCCTAAAGTTCATAATGGTGAAAATTGAGGTGTCTAGGCTCGGGGTCCTTACATAATTTCTCCCATTCATCTTCATGGTGGCCGAGATCCCCCACTCTACCTGGCCTAAATTGATCCAGAACTAGACCTAAAGGTTCTCTTGTGAAACCCTAGAGAGTCTTCTAGCATGTCATCTCTTCTTTAAGGACTATCCTAAACCACCCATGTAGATGAAGATTAGGTAGTCTTCTCATCCCTTCATGTGGTCCTTTCTTGTGACCTTTTACCACATGATGTCTCGATTATGGGTAGCTTATGCATGGGAATAATGAATATCACTAGAAAATTTTGAAAGTTGATACCATGATCTGACCTAAATTTGAAAACTCAATTTTGATCAATTACTTTTGAAACCAAATACTCATGTATGACTCTCAATATCATGAACACTCAATTTAGCCAAGATGTGACTACATGTTTGCTATGTTTGAGGTCAATATTTATAATCTTGATATTGTGAAATAAGAATGACTTATACTTTATACCTCATTGTTGATGAGGTCTCTATTTGATTGATTTCCATGTTGCCCTATTATCGATTAAACCTCAAATATAGTTAAACAAATTGTATCCTATTTTATACATATCTTGACCATGCTATCAAGTGACTAAGCCTAAGAATCACAAAACCATGATGTAAGACCTATGATTCAAAAAGTAGTCGTAACGACCCCACCTCCCGGTAACCCCCAATTAAGGGAGACCGAAAGGTCAGAGCCGTTAACCAATAATCCTGATCAAAGGTTTGACATATAATCAATAACAATGAATAAACTTTACCAACTAAATTGAAAACTGGTATAAAATAAAACATTACTTACCTTTTTAAAGATTGGGATTTCTAATCTTCTATCCATGAAGATACTAATCTAACTAACCCTCCTGTGCACGTTAATTCTCATTTAATTCTGCATATGCCACTTTACTGTTTGTTCTTTTCATTTGTACCTAAAACGCCGACAAACAAAACGTCAGTCAGCAAGAAGCTGGTATGTGGGGGAAACAATAATCATGCAACTATAATAACAATGTAATCATTCAATTAATCATTTAACAACCAAGATTACGTTTTAAACCATACTACTCAATCCATACCTATCCACAACTCTGTGATGTCCCTGCAGTGGACTTATATGATACCTCTATAAAGGTAGATCTTTACCCCCATGGTCCTACCTTACAAGTAGCCAATACATAGGGTAATAGAGTTGCATGGCACTACCCAAAGGTAGCCCAATATCTAACTCAATATGACTTGATGGTCCTACCCTCTAGGTAGCCATATACTAAGTCATTCAATGACCTGATGGACCTACCCTCTAGGTAGCCATATACTAGGTCAACTATTAAGCCACAGAGGGGACCAGGATCTGAGCTAGTAGGCACATATATTATGTGATAGTCATATCCACATTATAGTTTGCATGAATTAAAATCATCCAACAATTAATTCATGACATCGATGAAAACTTCGGTAAACCTCGAAAAACTAATTCGAGATATTCATAAGCGTAACCGCATACCTATATTTGCAGATTTGGATATAGAATCAACTATGAAGAGAAAACCCAATCAAGCAAGCAAATATGCACATAAATCCTGAAACAAACATACAACTTCCTTTTATCATTATTTATCCAAACTCATCTTGTTTCTTAGGATTTCTATTCCAATTTTAGGGTTTCCTTTGAAATTAGGGTTTTGCCTCCACTTTTAGTATTATGAACCCTAATTCAACAAAACTACATAAAACCTTTAAATTTCTCATCTTATCACTCCTAACCAGCTTAGGGTCATTATTTAGGAATATATTTCCCTAATTTGAATTAAACAAAGTTTTTCTCCCTTTCACCCTAAATTAGGGTTTCTATATGTATTATCTTTCATTTATAGGTTGAAACCCTAAATTAGCTAATTTGCATTCAAAACAGATGAAAACTCTATTCTAGTATCCACCAGGTTAATGCTTCCCCAATTAACCTATTAAACCTCAAAGATTCATCCTTTATACTCAATTAGGGTTTTCTAATTAACCTTTAATACATTTTCTATCAAATTAATGTACTTTTGCAAAACAAGACCGAATTAGGTTACCAAACCATTTTTATCTTGTTCCTTGTATTTTTCTTCACAACTTTCATGTATAAAGTTTTCCCATTAGACATTCCTAGCAATTTCTACAAATTTAGCAAATTGGTTACCTTTCGGCCAATAGGAGGCCGCCACGTCATCTTGGTTGGCCAAAGGAACTCGCTATCCTAGCTCAATGGGCCAAGAGGGCAGCGGTCCATAGAAGGGTCGAAAGACGACCCTGCCCTTCCCGGCCCCGAAGTCTACCGTGCCCGTGTGAGGGCAAAACTGGGATTTTGCCCTTTCTCATCTCCTTCCTTCGTTCGATCTCACTCCAGCGAGCGCTGCTCTCAGGCCGGTCAACCCAACATTGACCCCGCTCTTCAGGCCTCTCAAAGCCACGCCTGCAACTCCCTTGGCTCTTCTGAACTGGGCCGAACTTGCCCATCACCCTCCCTTTGCCTCTGATGGTCGGGGATGCTGCATGCGAGCGACCGTTCTATCCGAGCAGAGCATTGGTCAGGTAGGAGCAACCGGATAAGATAAATAGGTCTAGGGCCATCCCGGTGATAGGGTGACTGTCTAGATGTTGCGGCCCCTTGGAGCAGTCTACATCCTCGCAAAAGGAGGGATCATCCCCCTTTTATAGGCCGATTGCAGGACAGGTCCCATGGAGTCCGGCTCCATTGGGGAAGTCCCCAATGCCAGTCGATCAGAGAGGATCTTGGGGTTCATCAAGTGTGTTTCCCTCTCCCGATTTCAATGAAGCTCTTTCCAAAGACTCCCGTGCAGAGACCATCAAGGATTTCCTATTACAAAATCTTGTTTCCTTGTTCCTTTCTAAAAGAAGATCGTGAAGAGCAGCCACTATTGGATCTACATCCAACGGCCCACAACCAGGTGCCAAGAACACTATTTCCATATTAAAAAGACAAATGTGGCTTTTAATACCTTTTGTTGCAAAAATCATATCTCTCAATCCGAATATCCTTTTTCAACAAAAATTTAGGGAAACCTTTCTCTTGTCCTTATCTACTCTTATACCTAGTTTGAGTCCCAAATTCCAAAGGAAAAGGGTATTTCCTTCATATGCAAGTTATCTATTAAATTAACCCAATTTAATTTGGTATTTCCTCTTTCTTTGCCATTAAATTGTTATTTTGAATTCCTTGATCCCAAATAAACATTAATGGCTCAGAATCCCATCTTGGAAATATTCCATAGCCCTTCACTTATCTATTTTCTTATTTATCCCTTTATTTGCATTTTCTCTTTCTTCTTATTCATTTCCTTAGTAAAACATCTCTCTTTGAGGATTTCTCTTTACCTCTCTTTTTTACTTTTCCTTATTGGGATTCCTTTTAACATTAGGAATCCTTTGGATACGAAAATCCACCAAGGATAACTTAATTATACCTCTTTTATCTTATTTCCACATTTTATCATTGTTTTCAATTTCTTTCTTAATAAAGAAATGTTTAATTGATCTTTTCTTTTCTTATTGCTTTATCTTCACAATTTTGGACTCCTTGAGATCCAAGGCACCTAAGAGGCACGAAATCCATCCTTGGATTACATTATTTTGCCTTCTAGAGGTTTCCACATATTTTCTTTTCTCAAATTCTCAATTATTCATTAATTATTTGAAATTCCTTTTTATTAGGCCCAATAGCCAATAAAGCCCACAAAGCAATCAATCAAGGCAATTGTGAATGGAATCCATTTATTCAAAACCTATCATATCATTATTTTTTCAATTATCTTTAATATGAGAAATTACATTTCTCACCAATTGAACCCAAAAATTGGGGTTATAACATCCTTCCCCTCTTATAGGAATTTTGTCCTCAAAATTCAATCAAACAACACAAACAATTCAGGATAAGACTTTCCCATGTCCATCAACGGGCCCTATGTGGCTTTACCTTACCCATGACACTTCCAAAGAACCTTTATCATCACATATTCTTTATTCTTGAGTTCTTTAATCCTGGCATCTATAAACTGCACAGGTGACTCAGGCCATTTCAGCCTCCCTTGGAGCTCACTAGGTTCATTGTTTAGCTCATGGTCTGGGTACCTCACATAGTGCTCTAAATTGGACACTTGGAACTCATCACACTTTTTTTTATCCTGAGGGGTAAGGTTATCCATAACCTTCTCCACCAATCCATCTCAAATGGACCCATGTATTGGGAGCTCAGCTCTCTTAGCTATAACTTAGAGGGGTCGTATTTTCATGTCACATATTCTCCCACAGTGAACTGCATGTCAGTCTACTTTGCATCTGCTCACGACTCCCGTCATCTCTAGGCTCCTTTCAGCCACTGCATGATCAAAGTGACTTCATCTACACACACTGTGGTCCTTTTCTAACCATCACGTGGTCCTTTCACCAACATCACCTTACTGAAGTGGTGCCCGACACAACCTCCCTTATAGAGCTTCTTTAAAACCCGATACTAGCTATGGTGGTTGTCATCACATCTTTCGTAGGACAAGAACTATCTCTAGATATCACCCTGAACAAAGTACACATGCTCTCATCAGACCCTCTAGTCTGGATCATACTAACCATTATTAAGGGGTGATAAACTGTACCAACATCGAGTTCTGTATGTTTCTACTTCCTCCTCATGGAAGTGAACCGCTAGATCATACTCAAGAACTTTTGAACTCATATCATGGTGTAGTTGAACCATCTCTCTCTCTTATGTAGTTCAACAAAATATGTCTCTTGAAAGTACTCCCTTCTTTCTCACGGTATGTAGGTGAGGCGATCTACCATAACCCATATTACATCTTGACCTTCTTGGTCAAAGGGAGGCTTACCACAACATTCATAGTGATGAACTCCCATTCCCTCTCAGGGACTCTTTTATCCTCTATATTGATACACTGGGTTACTGGTGTTTGTCCTTCACCACCTATTATGCATGGCAACATACCACATGCACTTCACCTTAGACATCCAAAATACTACTGTCACTTACTATCTTTGTGGTACCAAGGTATATCATGATCTCCTGCATTGTTATGATTCCTCAAGCTTGATACCTCAGAAACCCTAAACCATTCTAATCAGGGTTTCATCACATTCCCTTCCAGAGAAGTGCATCTGAGGCTCTAAACCATCCTTTCATTACATCATGGACTAGATTGGATAACCAAACAATCATTAACTTGTTCAACCTATCTCATTACATCTGAGTGTTAGCCAAAACACATCTTTCCAAACTTAGGGTTAGCCTAACAACCTCTTCTAGCCAAACTAGGCAACTATATCTCCACCAGAGCATCCATTACCACTTCACATCCTTCGGTATTAGGTAATGTTGAAGACATACTACCTCCATGTATTCTGCTTAAGTCCCATCTCAAACTCTTCATCAAGAAAACTCTAAGATCATCCTCTTGGTTATCAAACTCAATCGTGTATCACATGCAGATTCCACATAAAACATTCTCACAAGGTGATTATCTTAATATTCTTATCGTTTGTACCTATCCATGTATCATTCACTCCACTAAGGTATGTTACCATCTCTGTCCTCATACCTTGTAGAAGCGTTCCAACCCACCTCATCTTTTATCCATGGTGTATGGCATGCGTACTATCCCATCTCTCCCTCCCATAATAAGAGGAAATAAGCATTTGGCGGCTGTCCAAACACAAAGTTCTTCCTGTTCCAAGAGTAGAGATGATACATCCCACATTTCCAGTACACTTTCAAATCTAAGTTGAAACGTGTAACTTAAATCTCTACATCACAATCATCTTATAATCAAAGTTACTTCCATGGAAAACAGGTCTCGAACATTCTTGGGTTTACACACAATCCTTGGTCATCTCCTCTAGGTCTATAGGGTGTTGGCACTTTTGGGGTCATCCCTCTTCCCTTATGCATCCAGAGAGTACCCTACTCATATGCCCTTTGGGTCCCATGAGTTCATGAAGGTGATCAATCTCCTAACCCATGGCCCTCAGACATTGATAGTTGTTACCTCCCGACCCTATGGTCATGTGCAACTAGGGAATTAGGCAACTCCTACTTCCATCGGTCTTATCCATACCTGACCCTAGGATAGACTTAGGATTCTCTTATAGTACATGTTCAACTTGGAACCTTACCCAAGCATTCATCATCTCTCTTTCTACATTCATGGGCTGACTTTCATCCTTTCAAAGGGATCATGGCGACCTACCTACCTTGGTCAGGCCCCATACTAGTTACTTCCATGGTAACACATCCACATGCACATAGTGATGGTTATCTATGGGTCTATAGGCTCATTCTCATACCATGTACTTTTCACTTAGCTTCTCAAGATCCTATGAGACCTCTTTAGGTTACCTAAAACTAATAAAACTGGTATACCCTCTATAAGAGGGTCCCTCTCCCAGGATGGGAGGAAACTACAACTCTTGGCAACAAGTTCGCAACCGTCCTTAGAGTTTATATTCACATGAGCATGCCTAACCCAACAACTACTAAGGCACAAGCAGACCACCTATTAAACCATGCTAGGTCATACTTGTTCTCTGTCCTCAACATTAGTTCCACTTAGTTGTGAGGGGTTCATCAAACATACCCTTAACTTAAGGGGTTTCCTTTACCTCTACATATGAGGAGTACCATGCTTGAAACTATAGAGACTCAAATCTCATCATGAGCATTAGGAACACGGCTTCCCCTCTTAGGCCTAGGAACCCTAGGTTCACCTTCGGGTGTCCAACTGCATGCTCAATCTCTTAAACACAAATCAAGAATGTCCAAGATTTGTCATGTACTTCTATGATCCTTTTACTCGAGCAACACTTCATAGTTTAGTCCTCTTCCAGTACAACCCACTAGGTATAAAGCCTCACAACAGGTTACTTAAACCTCCACGGGGTCTAAGGCACTCTTTGTCTCATCTCAACAAGTAATACATATACCATAGGCACATAGGTACCAAAAGCATCATCCTCTCTCTAGGTTTTGGTTTCTCTAAAGGCAACCAAGATATCGTCAGCCTCCAAGGATCGAGCATGAGGCAACCCTTATCATTCACTTAGGTCGCATCATCCTCAACTCCCCATTGTTCCATAAGTTTCGGGGTATTAGGCTTCCAGCCTTCTTGCTAGAGGTCTGCTCTCTCTCCAGAGCTAATCCTACAACCAACCTCTCTATAAGAGGTCCTTTCTTCATGAAGGATCAAGCTCATAAGCATGCCCCTACCTTAGTGAAGCATATGCTCGAACTTATGTTTACTCAAGATTATCCATAACCCTTATTCTTATCTCATAAGCCATCCATTATGATTCTTTTTCCAGGGTTTCATCCTACTGTCAGCACTACTGACGTACACTGGGTGCAAGCTATACCCTACTTGCCTAAGCTCATAGGGTTTCTATAGGTTATTGTCTAGGTTTATCCATGGAGTAGCTATCCTTCATTCTAACCTGCTCGACCCTTCCCAGGGTTGGGTTGCCAAAAGGTGCTAGGTCATCCAACCTCTCATGGCTCACATGGCATCCAAAGGCATGTTCATCCAAACACCCAGTCAACCATGACATCTAACTCATCATATCATCTCTCTCTCTAACCTCCACTTAGGGTTAGGGTTAACATCATCCTTGGAGGATGTGCTAGGTCTCTACATTTAAGACTAACTCTCTCTAATCATCCTTCTTCCAAGGAGGTCTATCCTTAGGTCTCTCCTAAGGGCAATGACAACTCGTGTCATACGACCTAAGCATGTATATATTCCTTTACGCTTACTCTATTAAGCTTATGTCCATGACATCTTATTTACATGCTTTTTATTAATTTGGTGGAGGATTCCTTAATCCTTATCAACCTTACCCATACCTCAAGAGGGTGAGAAAAAGAGAGAAAACCCTAATCCTTAAGGTCCTTAATAGAATTTGAGTTGAGAAAGGACGAACAAGATGACAGAGTCCTAAAGGTATCTTATTTCGATTCATACCCTAAGACTTTGGCCAGGAAGTCACACGGATCCGGGAGTCCTCATATTCTGACTAGCGATGTGGAGGAAAATATTGCCAGCCCTCGGCCGTGATCCTTTTCTAGACACCTCTGTCTTTCAGATAATCCTCTAATAACTCCCTTGGGTTCTACAGAATTTGTAAAATTTAATAATTATTAAAGATTAAATGAGGAACCTATGCTCTGATACCAATTGTAACGACCCCATCTCCTGGTAACCTGCAATTAAGGGAGACCGAAAGGTCAGAGCCGTTAACCAATAACCTGGATCAAAGGTTCGACAAATAATCAATAACAATTAATAAACTTTACCAACTAAACTGAAAACAGTTATAAAATAAAACTTTACTTACCTTTTTAAAAATTGGCATTTCTAATCTTCTATCCATGAAGATACTAATCTAACTAACCCTCCTGTGCCCGTTAATTCTCATTTAATTCCGCATATGCCACTTTACTATTTGTTCTTTTCATTTGTACCTAAAACGTCGACAAACATAATGTCAGTCAGCAAGAAGATGGTATGTGGGGGAAACAATAATCATGCAACTATAATAACAATGTAATCATTCAATTAATCATTTAACAACCAAGATTATGTTTTAAACCATACTAATCAATCCATACCTATCCACAACTCTGTGTTGTCCTTGCAGTGGACTTATATGATACCTCTATAAAGGTAGATCTTTACCCCCATGGTCCTACCTTACAGGTAGCCAATACATAGGGTAATGGAGTCGCATGGCACTACCCAAAGGTAGCCCACTCAATATGACTTGATAGACCTACCCTCTAGGTAGCCATATACTAAGTCATTCAATGACCTGATGGACCTACCCTCTAGATAGCCATATACTAGGTCAACTATTAAGCCACAGAGGGGACCAGGATCTGAGCTAGTAGGCACATATATTATGTGATAGTCATATCCACATCATAGTTTGCATGCATTAAAATCATCCAACAATTAATCCATGACATCGATGAAAACTTCGGTAAACCTCGAAAAACTAATTCGAGATATTCATAATCGTAACCACATACATGTATTTGCAGATTTGGATACAGAATCAACTATAAAGAGAAAACCCAATCAAGCAAGCAAATATGCATAGAAATCCTGAAACAAACATACAACTTCCTTTTATCATTATTTATCCAAACTCATCTTGTTTCTTAGGATTTCTATTACAATTTTAGGGTTTCCTTTGAAATTAGGGTTTTGCCTCCACTTTTAGTATTATGAACCCTAATTCAACAAAACTACATAAAACCTTTCAATTTCTCATCTTATCACTCCTAACCAGCTTAGGGTCATTATTTAGGAATATATTTCCCTAATTCGAATTAAACAAAGTTTTTCTCCCTTTCACCCTAAATTAGGGTTTCTAGATGTATTATCTTTCATTTATAGGTTAAAACCCTAAATTAGCTAACTTTGCATTCAAAATGGATGAAAACTCTATTCTAATGTCCAACAGGTTAATGCTTCCCAAATTAACCTATTAAACCTCAAAGATTCATCCTTTATACTCAATTAGGGTTTTCTAATTAACCTTTAATACATTTTATATCAAATTAATGTACTTTTGCAAAACGAGATTGAATTAGGTTACCAAACCATTTTTATCTTGTTCCTTGTATGTTTCTTTACAACTTTCATGTATAAAGTTTTCCCATTAGACATTTCTAGCAATTTCTATGAATTTAGCAAATTGGTTACCTTTCGGCTAATAGGAGGCCGCCACGTCATCTTGGCTGGCCAAAGGCACTCGCTATCCTGGCTCAACGCGCCAAGCGGGCAGCGGTCCATAGAAGGGTCAAAAGACGACCCTGCCCTTCCCGGCCCTGAAGTCTACCGCTCCCGTGCGAGGGAAAAACTAGGATTTCACCCTTTCTCATCTCCTTCCTCCGTTCGATCTCGCTCCAGCGAGCGCTACTCTCAGGCCGGTCAACCCAACTTTGACCCCACTCTTCAGGCCTCTCAAAGCCATGCTGACAGCTCCCTTGGCTCTGCTGAACTGGGTCGAACTTGCCCATCACCCCGCCTTTGCCTCTGATGGTCGGGGATGCTGCCTGCGAGCGGTCGTTCTATCCGAGCAGAGCATTGGTCAGGTAGGAGGAACCAGATAAGATAAACAGGCCTAGGGCCATCCCTGTGACAGGGCGATTGACTAGATGTCGCGGCCCCTTGGAGGAGTCTACAGCCTCACAGAAGGAGGGATCATATCCCTTTTATAGGCCAATTGCGGGACAGGTCCCATGGAGTCTGGCTCCATTGGGGAAGTCCCCAATGCTAGTCGATCAGAGAGGATCTTGGGGTTCATCAAGTGTGTTTCCCTCTCCCGATTTCAATGGAGCTCTTTCTAAAGACTCCCGTGCAGAGACCATCAAGGATTTCCTATTACGAAATCTTGTTTCCTTGTTCCTTTCTAAAAGAAGATCGTGAAGAGCAGCCACTGTTGGATCTACATCTAACGGCCCACAACCAGGCGCCAAGAACACTATTTCCAGATTAAAAAGACAAATGTGGCTTTTAATACCTTTTGTTGCAAAAATCATATCTCTCAATCCAAATATCCTTTTTCAACAAAAATTTAGGGAACCCTTTCTCTTGGCCTTATCTACTCGTGTACCAAGTTTGAGTCCCAAATTCCAAAGGAAAAGGGTATTTCCTTCATATGCAAGTTATCTATTAAATTAACCCAATTTAATTTGGTATTTCCTCTTTCTTTGCCATTAAATTGTTATTTTGAATTCCTTGATCCCTAAGAAACCTTAATGGCTTAGAATCCCATATTGGAAATATTCCATAGCCCTTCACTTATCTATTTTCTTATTTATCCCTTTATTTGCATTTTCTCTTTCTTCTTATTAATTTCCTTAGTAAAATATCTCTCTTTGAGGATTTCTCTTTACCTCTCTTTTTTTTTTTTTGGAAAATTTGGGTAAGTATATTCCAAAACCCCCGAGAGGGACAAAATTACAAGCCACACCCTAACATGTGGCTACAAGTTCCTAGGAAATGGTTACAACAAATCCCAATTCCTAGCAATTATAGGAGGTACATCAATCATTGGTTTAAATGAAAAGTACATTCTCTTGATTTCCAAAGCAAGATGATTGAATATGATAACGAAGTCCGAGGAGCCTCCATTATGTAGTCTCTTGTTGCGTTCAGTCCAAATAAGGTGAACTGCACCGGTGATAGCCCAAAGCTCAATGATTCTAGCATGCTTGGATCTCCTGCCGAGCTCAGCAAGACATTCATGAAGAGAATAAGAAGTTCTAATGTTAAATTTAAGTTGTGCTCGACCCCAGATATATCTCCAGTATTTGCAGCCATCAAACAAATGAGATGTCGAATCACTGTGTAAACCACACAATAAACATGCAGGGACGGGGGCTCCTGACCCAGAGCAGATTTTTTCCCAAGTAGGAAGAATGTTGTTAAGAGCTCTAAAGCAAGTAAGGCTCCACCTAGGATAGTGCCTGGAAGACCAAAGATTATCAAAGATTTTATCAGAAGGTCGCCATTATCTGCAATTGTTCCAGAGATCATTGTCCGCCCACAAGGAGAAAGACGACAAAAGGGCCACCATGCGCTTGTGACAAGTAGAGCCACAACTAGAAGGCACAGTCAAAGAATTGCCATATCTGCTAGTCATCCATATGCTCCATATGCTTTGTGTTTGAGTGAATCTTTTGATGCGTTGCAAAGTGTAGAAATCAGCAAGCTCATCAAGTCTTTTGAATCCAAGGCCACCTTCAGAAAGAGGGTATGCCAAGCGAGCCCAACAAGAAGGATGCGTGGAGCTGCCCCAAAGGAAATCCGAGAGAAGTAATTCCATCCTACGTAACACAGCAGGAGGAATATCACCCATACGAAGCCAATAGCTAATCAAACCCATAGCACAATGTTTGATAAGGACTATGCGACCAGCCATAGAGATTTTAGAACCCTTACCTCTCTTTTTTTTATTTTCCTTATTGGGATTCCTTTCAACATTAGGAATCCTTTGGATATGAAAATCCACCAAGGATAACTTAATTATACCTCTTTTCTCTTATTTCCACATTTTATCATTGTTTTCAATTTCTTTCTTAATAAAGAAATGTTTAATTGATCTTTTCTTTTCTTATTGTTTTATCTTCGCAATTTTGGACTCCTTGAGATCCAAGGAACCTAAGAGGCACGAAATCCATCCTTGGATTACATTATTTTGCCTTCTAGAGGTTTCCACATATTTTCTTTTCTCAAATTCTCAATTATTCATTAACTTTTTGAAATTCCTTTTTATTGGGCCCAATAGCCAATAAAGCCCACAAAGCAACCAATCAAGGAAATTGTGAATGGAATCCATTTATTCAAAACCAATCATATCATTATTTGTTCAATTATCTTTAATATGAGAAATTACATTTCTCACCAATTGAACCCAAAAATTGGTGTTATAACAGTAGTTTTCTCTAAATCATTGAATGCCAAATTCAAACCCTCTATGTTATCACAACCTTGATCATGAAAGGAAAGGATTACAAATCCTGACATTATTGCCCTATTATGGTCTTGAATTTTGATCCAATGACATTATGGAATATGATTTAATCATGGATACTCTCCCTATTTGAATAAGCTTGATGGATAATGACTAATGTTGGTAATGTGCTAGATTAGGGTGGTAGTTGCCTCATGACTCCCCTAACCTCAGTCACATCCCTATTATGACTACCTCTAAATTTTCATCTTGTTGATTATTTAAAGTTTGGAAAGGTGTTCCCTTTCACCCTATTTGGATTGGTTGACCTAAGCCTAATAGGTTAAACCCATGGTTGATACTCGATCTTGAATATTGATTTGATAATGATCTTGATATATGACAATATTGA
The DNA here is from genome assembly GCA_963693085.1 of Alisma plantago-aquatica. Classification (NCBI taxonomy): domain Eukaryota; kingdom Viridiplantae; phylum Streptophyta; class Magnoliopsida; order Alismatales; family Alismataceae; genus Alisma; species Alisma plantago-aquatica. Next base: position 29,545,114 of record OY856414.1, on the reverse strand, counting down.
CTATAGCTTGTGATTGACTTCCTAGATAGACCTAGGTCTAGATCATTCATCAAAGTTGGACACCCTGATAATGAAATCTTGATATGTTTCTCAAATATTAATTGAATATTGTTGCTCGAAATTGAATATAGATGAGTGATCTCCACTAAGGTCTAAATAGGAATCTAAACCCTAGCATCAAAATTCTGGATCTATGACTTTTGATGTCCAAAAATCTCGACTCTTGATACTGATATATAATATTGTGACTCATGATTATAAAATCTCAATAATGATACAAATCCTATGTTCACATTTTTTTGGATCTACATATCATACTATATATATGACTAATGACTTCAAAATCCCAAATCTTGAAATTTTTGAAACGATGACAATTTGACCCTCTCGATTTATGACTTAGGGTTTAGCTCTCATTAGGACTAGGGTGGGACCTTCCCATTGATTTTGAGCTCGAAATAATGATATTGAAAGTATGATGTTGTCTCAAAATGTTGAAATATGAAATCTCAAATCATGGATATATAACCCCACCTAGGCCAACGTAGAAGCTAAGACCCTAAGATTTTGGGACTGAAAGTTACCTTGTACACTTGATTCAAAGAACCTATTTGTTTTACCTAATATATGATCTCTCCAAATTTGTTATCAATAGGATGCTCTCCATATTTATGACTCATACGATGACTTTGAATAATATATGCATTAAACTTGATACTCAATTGCTCGATGATGAAACGATGTTGGAACCAAGTTAGTTATGATATGAAACATGGAATCCCAATTATGATGATTGTACTACTTGAACTTTGAGGACATGATTTTGATTATATAGTTGAGGATGTTCTAGTAATTGAGGATATGATCTAGATTTTAATGGTCCCAATTTTGAGGATGTTTTTGAATTTTGGGGACAAAATTCCTTTTAAGGAGGGAAGGATGTGACAATGTGGATTTTCACCAATCCTTGCTCAAATTACTCTTTTTCCCTCATTATACTCACTCATGGTCCCAAATTATTTTTCTAGGTTTCTAAATCAATATTGATACTCAAATTTGAAATATGGTGATCGATATGGATTTTATACACATTATAACACCTCAAATTGGATTCATTCATTACTTTATACAAATAAGCAAATTGATCCATCAAACATCATAGTTTGGTTCTCAAAAAATTTCTAGATGTTCTACACTTTTTTGTGAAGCTTTGATCCAAATTTCTCTCATATTGGACATTCCTACGATTTTCTATGAATTCTTGAAGTTAATGCCTTAAAATCCCTTCATTTTGCCTTTTATTTGGCTTTTCCATAGCAACAATACGGGTAAAGGGTCGGGGTGATCCAGGGCCCTTGGATCTAGATCTTGTGGATCCAGGCCTGATCCAACGGCCACTAACCCATCGTCTACCTCCCGCAATCAGTGGGGAGGAGTAAATGAAGGAAAAAAGCGAAATCTTGTGCCTAAGACCTGGATTCAAAGTTCCAACCGAGAGGGAAGGTTCGTCTCACAAATTCGAATTGTTTGAATCCTAATTTGACCACCGTTCATGCTCTATACAGCTGCAAAAATGAGCTCCTCACCTCATGTTCTCAGTCTGGTGGCCATGGCTGCCATCAAGGAGTCCCCTAGCCCTAAATGCTATAAAAAGACCCTCGCAGGTCTGCAACAAGTGCACCTTGCTCAGATCTTTACCTCGCACACCATCTCAGCATAAAATGCCCTATTTTTGCTCACCGACCACCTGCTGCTCCAAGCAGTGCCGCCACCATTTCTTTTTGGGCTTTTACCCTCCTGGCCTCCTTGCCTCAATCAACTACCTCCATCGATTTCGGGGGGAAAGACAAACCCGGAAGGCCGCATGGCAGACTCCACTTGCTCCTGCTTCCCTATGGCCCCAAACTCCAGTGAGCTGACCTCTGCCTCACATTTTGGCATGCACAGGAGCCTGCGCGAGGGAGACAAGCCCCCAGACCGGCCAGTCTGAGGACATCAGGCCCGATCCAAGAGGTCCACCTAACTAGGGTTTGCACTTGTAAATAAGAATGTGAACCCAAGGAGCCAATGACTAGACTGATCCACTGAACCGACAACCCAATGCCCACATGGACAAATCTAGGCCATCCAATCAGCATCAAACGGCCAACCTTTATCTGACATAAGGTATTTTACATCTCCTCTCTGCTTGAAAATTCAATTAAATGCTGAGATCTCAATTTTATCATAGAAATTGAATCCTAGCTCCAAAATTTTCAAATGAATAGTCAATCTTGATCAGAAAAATCTAATGGATGCATTAAAAATACTTGCATAGTCTAATTCCTTGTGAATTACATAGTTATCCCTAGTTTTGATCTCTTGCTTATTTAATTTGTCATTTGGCTCAATAATGATGTTTAATCTTTGAAAACCCTATATTTGGACTCTGATGATACCTTGTAACCTAGATCTAATCTAATTGAATCATAAACTCTTGAAAATGAATCATCAGTGATCTTAATCTTTTTACTTGATTCAATCTTGATTATAATGGATATGAGTAATCTTGATATTGATCTTAATCTTGCAAAACACTTGATATAGTTTTGACCCATCAATTTGATCTTGATTATATTAAGTATCATGATGATAATTTAGAAATTGATGATGGCTTGGATAATGATCATAAAACTAGGTTTTACACATGATCCTAGAAAACCTAAGTAGGTCATCCACACTTGAAATATTCTTGACACTTGAATAATGTTAAACATATTGATATAGTATGAATCATAAGTGGATGACCTAATCCTAAGGTTGACCTAGGAAAGTCTAACCCTAATCTTGAATATTGAAACATGATATCCATATATCTTGATCTTGACCCTTGCTCCAAATATTGTGTTTTAGGATCTAACTTGAAGAGTCGACCAATTACTAGTTGATTATACTCAAAATCTTCGGTGAAATGTACGCTATTATATAACTCCTCCTTGATTGTATTGAAGATACTTGTATGTATCTCTTGACTGTATTCTTGACTATTTACTTGGATGAGCTATTGTTCCCTATGATTAGTCTTCTATTTTTCTATGCTATATTTTGAAAAACATGAAAACATAAATTGCATGCCCATTATGACTGCCTGTATATTGATAATGATGATGATATTGATATTGTTGATAATGTTGATATTGAGTACAACAACCCCCTCATTTGGAGGTGGGACTTGTACATTGGCTTCCTATGTTCCTATGGTGAGAAGGATCCTAGTGACCTTCCCCATCGCGTTGGGGTAATAGAGTCACACAAAATATATAAGCATGCTTCCCGAATTAAAGTATAATGGGAACTCGTAATAAAAGTCGAATTTCTTGAAAAACTTGTTGAATAAACTTTGGTTTTGCAAATTGCTTATTATTCTCTTGAATATACGTCCTGACAAGTATACTATTTTGTTATAAATCCCTTTTCTTGATTTTGATAGCGTACCGTGCAATTACATAATTGTGTCTCGATTTTCTTGATTTTAGGCAATAAAAATGGAATATTGAATAAGAACACTTCTGCACTCTACACACTCTGATGATAAAGATAAATTGGATATATCTCCATATTGGGTTAGTTTGTTCTTTTTTTTATCCAGTTTTTGAGTTATTTATTTCTTATTGTATATGCCAGTGTGATGGATCTTATTGGGCCACTCAGGGAAGGGTGCTTCAATCCTTTTTCTACTGTCTAGGCAGTAGGATTGGGATTGGGGTAAGAATGGTTCCGTGACATTGACATCCTCTGAATGCAGGCGTCTCAACATCTGCATCTCTACTTCATCCATGTGGATGGACTAGAACTCCATGTCGCACTTCCTACGCTGGCAGGAAGGAGTAGTCTTTGTACGATGATGCGCTAGCGTCGTGGTGCTCTCCTTTCTCTCCTTATGATGGTGATGTCTAGGGTTTACGTCTCTCAATATCTTGTAAAGACATCGTCTGTCAATCCCCTTTAAATAGGAGACGAAAGGAAGTAGGGTTTCCTAAATCCTTCAGTAAATAGAAAGACTGTGTTAACTAAAATGCATGTGGATTAATTAGAAGATTATGGAATTAATTAATTAACCAATTAATTGTATTAATTGATTAATTAATATCTGACTCCATTCAATTGATCGGGATGGCTCTATGGGCATATATACCAACACTAGATACAAGTCATTGCTTGTGATATCATAAATTAGTTATGGATAGTCACTGTCAATGTAAATTGGAACCTGTAGGATCACACACATAGGATACACCTAGAATAGGAGTTTATTCGTGAATGATACATAACTTGATTATGAAAGTGATATGTATTCAATTTAGACAATATTGGCCGACTCAACAATGAACTGATTGGTTCAAGTGTTGAACCAATTCATTCAAGTGTCAGGTCAATTTGAACCAAGATTGGAAATTAGAACTATAAAATGATCAGTCCAAAAAGTGAATGGAGTGGAAAAAATTTGTGAAATGACCAGTTTAGGTTGTGGACTGATCATATGGTTGATAAATGCCATTAGATAAAGGTTTGATGATGATGCCATGTTTTGAATTAATTAAATACTAATTTCCAATACAATTGTGATTAGGAAACTTAGTGAAAAGACTTGTTCAAGGGTTGGACTGATTGACTTAGATGTGAACCGACCGGTTCCACAGTGAGTTGATCGGTTCAACATTTGTAGGTTCTGGAAAATTCATGAAATTTCTTCTCTTTGACTCCCACTCAGACGAGGACTCCTGACCCTAACCCTCTTATAAATAGAAGGGTATTCGAGGCTTTCTAGAGACACAACAACAAGAATTGACAATTTTTTGTCTTCTCACCATTCGGGTAACGTGAAAACCTGAGCAAGTTCTACATTTCAAAGGGAGGAACATCAAGGGAGAGGAAATTAGGAGAGAAAGTCGACAGTAGAACATTGACTAACAAGGATAACTCCTTCTTGTCCATTCATCTAGAATGACAAGAGTTCCCAGTGGTCTGTGTGGACTACTATAAGGGTAAGGAGCCATTGCCACCCGCTAAGATGACACAGTCAACCGCTATCTGTGGTGATCAACTAGGAGGCCACCGTCGATAGCCGTCAAGTTGAAACTTGAGATAGAAGCACACAACTGTAAAGGATTGTCATTGGACTTGCTCTAAGACAAGGTATAAACCTTGCAGACCCTCCTCATTACATTATTGTTGACACAATTTGTTGTTTAAGGGGAATCTTACAAGTAAAATTTTATTTTTGCTGCCATATTTCCCCAACACCTATTTGTATTGCAATTCTAGAAAAAGGAATTATAGAAAACTGAAGTGTATGATCATCAACATGAACTAGCTTCACCATGGAAATTCCTATTTTATTAAAGATGACCTTGTTCTATAAAATGAAGAGAGATAATATGTTCCCATGTGTAAATAGAAAAGCATCTAGAAGCAAGGTATCCATCGACCTACACACCATTAAACTGTAACTAAATATCATTCATGGTCCGTGGTCAGTGCATTGAAATTGTCTTGCTTGCAAGTGAATGGGATGATGCACTAATTCAGGCCTAGTTCAAAAACATTTCATTTTGCAATAGGACGCCACATGGATCAAACTCTATCACAAAGAGTCATATATCCAATTAATTTTTCTATGAATTTCACAAGAACTTTAATATGAAAAGGAGCATGTAGGAAGGTGTATGCCTCTAGAGCAATGAAGATTTCATTAAACCTTTTTCATTTACAATGGATATGTCATCTAGGTCAATGTTGGACTTAAAATCATCATCCACAAACCCTAAACTACTTGCCAAGCATGACCCAATGATTACGTCTCTATAATGGATTATCTATGGAGTAATTGTTGGCATCCCATCATCAACTATACAATATGCAATGTTCTTAGTCGCCTCCATATTTGTAAGAGGATATCTGAAGCAGGACTACCACCAGAGTCTATGTGGATATCATCAATTTCTTGATTACTTGTTGTAGAAGTTGCAGGGTCGTCACCCCATATACTTAGTAAATAGGTTTAATCCTAACTCTTCTATTATAAGTGGTAAACCCTTTCCCAGGAGATTATCATCATCACCCAAAACCCCATCATCTTTGACCACGGCCTATGACATGACCAAAGCATCCTCATCCTCCTCAACGAGACACCATGTATGTAATCTCATCTCATTGTCGTTCACCATTGGTACTCTTAAAGACACATGATGTTGACTTATTTTTGTTATTAATTTTATTGGTATGTATGCCCAGAGATGCAGTCATACAATGATTGTGATGGTGTATCTTGTAAATGATAGGATTAATAACAAAGGAAATTTTGTCTATATTTTGATCAAACATGAGATGGTGATATAACACGATAGATGTCTAAATAATGATGCTACTCAATGACATATGTCTTCAGGTTGAGAACCTAAACAATGAGATTATATGTATGATAAGAGTATTTACATTCTTGATTATGTCCCTAGTGGGATATTATTATGGAAGCTAATAGATGGAAATAATATATAAGACTAGAGTCTGTGTTGGTTAATGAAAAAATCTCATTAGTCATATGTGATGTCAAATTAAACACATAGGTATTTGTCAGAGAAAGACATACCAACACTGAGAAGTGGTACATGGATAATAGTCATAATCACATCTAAATGTGATAGTGGTGATTGTGATTCTTAGACCTAAAGTTGCTACACTCATCACATGTTGTTCAATGTATTTTAACATCATCCAATGTGACCGTGAATAAGGATTTCCATAAAGGTAATGCTTGGGTATAGTGTAACACATGATGATTTATTGTGAGTGTTGTAGATGGGATTTGTCCCTCCTATTAGAGTTGATATCCTAGCCACTTGATTAGTGAGATTGAGAAAATGTATGGCCATACTCATGTGAGTCAGTATATAATATTGAGCTCATATGCTTCTCTATTGTATGCTATGGTTCAAGGAACATGGAATGAATGATTAAGAGGATGACATTTCCATGCCTTGAGTTCAATTTAGATATCTGAGACAAGGGAATTATAAATCCACAGTAACACTAATCATGGATCTAAGTTGAAGTTGTTCTCTAACTTTTTAATTACTTGGGTAGCAAAGATGTGTTGCTAAATACCTCTCATTGCTTGTGATGTCATAAACTAGTTATGGACATTCACTTCCAATGTAAATTGGGACATATAGGGTCACACACATAGGATGCACCTAGAATAGGAGTTTACCCATGAATACTTTTTGAATTCATTAGTAAAATATTTAGGTAATCAATTCAAACATCATTAGCAAACTTGGAATGTGTGTCGACCGACTCAAATTTCGAGATCAACAACTAAAGATTCCAGTCAAACGACTAGACAATTAGTGTGACTAGATCAAGGATTGATGATGACCTCATGTTGTGCATTGATTGTTGCATTGAAAGACAATATGTTTTCAAGTAGGAAATCATTCCAATTGGCTGACTGCATGTTCCAGTCAAATGACTGGGGTGTGAGTTGATTGATTCAAGTGTTGAGTCGACTGACTCGTGGTTTGAAGCATCTAGAAATTCATGAAAATCCATCTCTGACTCCTTGTTGATATGGAAACCCTAACCCTAGCCCTCCAATAAATAGAGGGATAGTCATAGTTTTCAGAGGAGAATAACTAACATTGACCAACATTGTCCTCTCACTGTTGTAGTAACATGAGAATTTGAGCAAGTCTTACACGTAATAGGAGAGATGAGTAGGGAGAACAAGTTAGTGCTAGTACGTTGACATATAACTACCATAGAGGTGTGGAGGCCATCACCAACATACTAGGAGACTATGTCAACTACTATCCGTGGTGTCACACCAGGAGACCGCCCCAACTTCCGCCCAGGTGCTGCCAAATCTTGAAGCACCATGTTGTAACGATTGTCAATGCACTTGCTCTAGACCAAGTATATACCTATAAAAACCCTCTTTCCTAAAAACATCATTGTTGAAATGATCTTCTTGTTTGGGATATATATGCATATCTGATTGAAATCAAATACACTCTGATATATATATATATATATATATATATATATATATATATATATATATATATATATATATATATATATATGTATGTATATATATGCAATCGATGTGCATCACCATAAAGTTCATTTTTATGGTGTATGTATGCACGGTTATGGTCATAAATGCCTTGTGGATATGTGTGCTAGGTTGAATGGTTTTGTTCCTATTATTATTCGGTTTGCATATATACCCTCTACCTTTTTCTCCACATGTAAGTTAATTCTTGTCTCCATATACCCCCCTCAAATGTAACTCAAGGTTTCACTTTTACAATATAATAAATTATTAGATATATGATAGTTTTAATTTATATTTTAGCAAAAAGGGTGTTCTTCAACAAACAAGTCGAACAACTGTGAACTTCAGTCGATAGGCCAGAGGAACGACGAGGCTAAATGATAGGAGGAGGAAAATGATCAACTAGAGGTCCAACTGATCAACTGAAGGAATCCAAAAACCACTTGAGCCAGGAACCAGTCGATCGATCCATGAAGACCATTCAATTATATAAAAGGCCAACTGACTGACTCATAGGTTCAGTCGACTAACCAGGCTAATTCCAACACAAATTTTCTATAAGAACAAGTTTCTGCATATGATGTGGACTTTACGTGGTAGTGATTCTTTGTGACTCTAAAGAATTTAATTAGTATGGCTATAACTGTCACTCGTATTCTGTGGTTGCATGTTTTGTTTGTTGATATAGCATGCATATGATACATATAATAAGTATGTATATCTATATATATATATATTTCAATCCCTCAATTATATATTAAGTCTAAGATTATTTCCATTACTGACACACATGAAAATCTTGATCAAGTAAGTGTGGGTACGCCCTAGCGTGTGTGTCATCTATCTTGTGGAAGTGTGATGATAAAATGTGGGTCTTCCTCTATAGGGTGCATATTATATTGTGTTGGCTTTTGGGTCAGTCTTAACTAGGTGATCCTAATGGGATTAAGAATCTAGAAGTATACATATGGATTATGATAAAGAGTTGTTCATACCATCTATCAAGAGTTGCATATGATGTACTTGGAAAGTGTTGCCTACCTAAATAGTCAAGTTGTGGGAGATAAGCCCTAATTGACTCTAACTTTGATGAAATATGGATCTTGAATCACTAGAAGGTTGTATGCTACAATCTTTCCAATTGATAGTGAGGACTATTAGTTTAAAAAAAATAGTGGAAGTGATAATTAATTAAAGGGCTAATGTTACAACCTCGGTTTTGCATGTATTTTCATTATTGAAATGTAATGATTTTATGAATTTGGACTTAATTGAAAAGGTTGTATGCTTTTCTTCAAAAGATGGATTTCTTTGCAAATCTCCATTTTGATAGGAATTTTTTGGTTCCTATTATTATATTAATCTAATAATGGATATAAAAGAGAAGAAAAGAAGAAAGGTCCAGATATTAGAAAAAGATATAAGATAATGAATATTAAGCAAAGTATTTATGAGAAATACATGGAAATCTCTAGAAAGTGGCATTAATGGCCACAATTGAATAAATTTCGTTTATATGTGATATCTAATGAAAGAAATAGGAAAAGAGGAAAAAAGAGATAAACGATAAATAGAAATTCTTGAAAAGAAAACTTTTAATGAAGAATAATATAATGTGAAATAATGGATGTAGATGCATCTAGAAGGATAAAAAGTATCCTTAAAAGGAATTTTGAAATCTTAGGATTTCTTGGGATCCAAGGAGTCCTAATGGATAAGAAGAAAGAGAAAATGCAAATAATACAAAATAAGAGGATAATGTGATACATAATTAATGAATTTTTGGTATTATAAAAAAGAGGTACTTTCTACTATTAAGAACTATAATTTTGTGGCCAATGGATTAAAAGTCAAGCATAGAGATGATGAAAGAGATAATTTTCGAATTCCCAATATCAAAGGAATATGGTTTATTAAGAAGATAATGAAGAGAGAGAAGAATGTTTCTTAATGAAGAAATATGGTTTCCTTTTTGGGAAAGGAGGCTTGGATCTCATGGATTGGTATCCTAGGGCTTTGATACCCTCCCCAATATAAGGTGTAGAACCCTTGGCCAAATCCAAGAGGATCCTATGCATCCTTCTCCCTTCTTCTTCCTCATTTTTGTCCATAAACCCTAACCACGAGGAGCAGTGTGAGCATGAAGCAACAAGGAGCCAAGAAGGGATTGTGATGGAAGCCTGATGTGCCACGATGCCAGGGAGTAGCTTAGCCATCGTGGACATGTCCTAAAGCATGCGCAACAGTAGCTGTTTGGCTGTAGCGATGGTCACAAGTTCCAAGCCTGACAAGCGTGAAATCGGCCACACTAGCTACGACCAAGTGGGGCTCCATGTGCGCAAGGGGGCGGCAGACCTAGGGCGGTGGCAGGTGGCAGGTTTCGTGGCCTAAGGTGGAGAGGGCAGCCTCGCAAAGGGCTACAATTGGTAGTCGTTGCGGTTGTCTGGAGCTTGAAGACGACCTATGACCATTGGACGATTGTACCCCTCCTGGGTATGAAGATCCAGTCACTTAAGTGATGGCAAAATCATCATTTGGTTATGTTTTGGGCCGGCTACATGATGCATGGAGAAGGAGGACGTGGCAGCATGCAATTGGTCCAAGTAAGTAGTTTTTGTATAAATCATATCTAATTAATGGTAGCTCGGATGGATGCATATAATATATGACTTTTGCTCAGAAAAATGTAAGGAATCCATTAAAAATATATTCAGAAAGTACTTCCTCTTGTAAATCTAAAATTTGTTGAAGTTATCTACTTTTGTGCATTAATGATTAAGAAACCCTAATCTATCATGATTAATGAATTGAGAAGGGTGATTTGGATGTTTAAAGTTGATGTTAATATTGATTATAAAAAGGATACATTAGATCCAAAAGGATAATCTTTATGCATAATTTGATTAATTTAGGGTTCCATGTACATATATAAGCTTTAATGGGCCTTGAAACCTTAATGTTAGTAATTATGATTCTTAATGGATTTAATTGTTTGAATCCATGAATAGAAATGAGATTTTATGAATCTAAGATATTTTGAGCATAAAAGTTCCTACTTGTGGATAAATACCCTTAATTTGGTAATTAGGGTTTTCTAGTGGATACATGTGGAATTATTGATAAATAAAGTTCATATGTGAATTAGATCATAATGAAATACACGTTGTCAATTCGAAAGAACTAAAGGAGATAATTGGGCCTAATGATCTTGATACGACTTAAAAAGATAAAGATGGTAGTTTTAGTGTAAAAGAGACTTAATAAACTTAATTGACTTTCAAGTATGCTTATGATGTTGAAATTAGGGTTTGTGAACTAAAAGAGCATTAAACGTGATAAATGCATTATGGAGGCTACAACCCTAATCAAACCCTAAAGTTGGCCTAGAAACCCTAAGGTGGAATCCAAGTCAATCTTGAGAGTGTTTTGGATAAACTATAACACTTGGATGTTATGCTTTAATTTTAGTATATTGTTGATTGCTTGTTTGATTGTTCTTTATCATTATTTCTTGGACATCAAGATGCTCTGGATCAGGTATGTGGTTAATTATGGTTAATCGCATTAGGTTTCTGATGGTTTTCTGGAAGATTAATCGCATTGGATGCAACCTATCAGTTTGGACGTTCACACTTGGAAATCAGAAAGTCACTATGATTATCACAATTATGATATAAGTGTGCACTCTTGCACCTACATGCCACCCTGATGGATGATGGAAAAAGGTCAAGACCAAGAGGGAATCCCAATGGGCTCCATTAGTGGTGACCCCAGACACCAAGCTCAGGATAGAGAAGGTGGTCTTTATTGCATGACTAATGGACACCATGAGAGGTGACCCCATGCACCAAGCTCAGGATTGAGAAGGTGGCCTTAAATAAATGGTAAAAGAGAAACCCTAATGAGGGTATTCCAGGGTTAGGGAAAAAGAGGTGGAGAATGTCACATTGAAAGCGTAAATTGGCTTGTTAATTAACTTGATTGTGATATTTAGATTGTTAGCCATATATGTGAAATTTTGGTTGTCCCCACATACCGACATATTCATTTATGCTGACCGATATTTTGTTTGTCGGCATTTTAGGTACAAGTTTGAAAAGGACAAACAGTAAAGTGGCATATTATGAAAATAAGAATTAAAATGCAAGGAGGATTAGTTAGAATAGATTGAAGTTGTGGATATAAGTTAGATATCCAAAGTTTTTAAAAAGGTATGCAAAGTTTTATTTTATTCCAACTTTTAGTATAGTTTGGTAGAATTTTATAATTATTATTGATTATTTGTCGAACCTTTGATCTAGGAAATTGGGATAATGGATTTGACCTCTTGGTCTCCCTTAATTGGGGGTTACTAGGAGGAGGGGTCGTTACAGCTAATTAACATCATCAAAATTTATTTTAATGAAATCAAATAAAAAGTATCGTGACAAAATGCAAATTGTATTGTAGAAACTAATGGAAAATAACAACTCGTTTCCATTGTGATCATTCCTTTAGAAGGATAACTTATTAACGATTAACTTCCATCACTAGTTCAGGACATTGAGAATCATTCTCACATAAGAGCACAAGCTCTATGTCCTAGAGACACCAGAGCCAAATGAACCCGCTCCTACTGCGCTTAAGGCTGAAAGGGATGCTTACAAGAAGCATGACGATGATGCCATAGATGTCAAGTTCCTGGTGCTATGATTAATGAACTATGATTTGTAGAGACAATATGAGAACATGGATGTTATTGAGATGGAAACATATATTAATAAAATGGACCAAGACCAGGAAAGATAAGAGGGATATGATGTCACTAAGTCATTATTCAAGTGAAATATGATAGAAGGAGATCTAGTGGGTCCCCATGTGCTCAAGTTGATTCGATGTGTGGAGAACCTTCTAGATTGATATTTCCCTGGGGCCAAGAGTTGGCCACATATGTGATTTTGCAGTCACTGTCAGAATCATATATCCAGTTTGTCATGAACTACAAGTTGAACGATTTTTGACAAGACATTGTCATAATTACTTGGCATGTTAAGAACAAATAAAGCACCGATGAAGAGAGACAAACCCAAATTTGTGATGATGATCTATTAAGGCAAAGGGAAGTCCAAGGGAAAAGTCATGTATAAGAAGAGTTATCAAGCAAGACAAAAACCCAAGTCCTCTGTATTGAAAGCTAAGGGAGGGGTGAACAAGGAAGGAAATTGTCATCACTGTCACCAAGATAAATATTAGAAATGAAATTAACCTCTTTATTTGGAGGAATTATAGAAGAAGTAGGGGATAGAAATCTCCACTTCAGGTATATACATTATTGAGACAAAAATGTCTACTTCTTCATCTTGTATATCAGATATTGGATGTAGACCTCACATATGTTCAAATATGCATGATCTAAAAAGAAGTAAGCCTTTAAGAAAGGGTGAGGTCAACTGTGTGTTGTGAATGGAGAAAGAATTGTTGCCACTGTAGTTGAAATCTATCATTTACCTCTTCTCAGTGGGCTTGGAGTAGAGTTAGATAACTGCTATTTTGTGCGTACCACTAATAGAAACATCATATATGTATCTTGTATGGACAAGAATGGATTCAAATTTTACATTAAGAATGGTCAATGTTCTATTTCTGCTATTTTGTACCTACCATTAATATGTCAGTACCCCAAAGTTTTATGTCATTATTTACTATATCTAGAGATAAGTTTTTATAAAGTAAATACCAAAAGGCTAAAACTCGATAACTAAAACAAAAGATACCTTTTGGCATTGTCGTCTAGGGAACATTAATGAGTTACACCTCTCTAGACTTGATAAATATGGTTATCTAGATTCTTTTGATTTTCAATCAATAGATACATGAGAATCATTCTTATTGGGAAAGATGATAGACTCTTTTGGTTGGTCCTAGTGATAGAGCAAGTGATCTATTAGGACTTATACATATTGATGCATGCATACCATTTAGAACAAATGCTAGAGGTGGTTATGAATACATCATTACCTTCATTGATGACCTGAATAGGTTTTCCTATGTGTACATCATGAAACAAGAGTTTGAAACCCTTGAAAAGTTCAAGTATTTCATGAATGAAGTACAAAACCAACTTGGTAAAAGTGTTAAAGCACTTCATTCTGATTGAAGTGGAGAATACTTGTGCATAAAGTTTGAGGACCTTCTGAAAATTAGTTGATTGGGAGTGTGAGTCGACCAACTCAAATGTCGAGTCGAATAACTAAATATTCTAATTGATTGACTGGATGATCAATAAGACTAGATTACGGATTAATGTTGAGTCATGTTGTGCATCGATCGTTGCATTGGAATCTAATTTGTTTGTGAATAGAAAAGCATTCCAATTGGCTGACTAGATGTTCTTGTCGACCAACTAGGGTGTGAGTCTACTGACTCAAGTGTTGAGTCTATCGATTCATGGTTAGAAATAGCCAGAAATTTGTGAAAATCCATCTCTTTGACTCCTAGTTAATCTAGAAACCCAGAACCTAGTCATCCTATAGGTAGAGGGTTAGTCAAGGTTTTTTAGAGGAGAACAACTAACACTGACAGATGTTGTCCTCTTAAAGTTGTGGTAATGTGACAGCCAGAGCAAGTTTCACCGTAAAAGGGAAAGACAGGCATGGAGAACAAGTCAGTGCTAGCACATTGACATCGAAGGGACAAACTCCTTCTCATTGAACAAATCTAGAGCAAAGATGATTTCCTAGTGGTCTTCCAGGACTACTATAGAGGCGTCGAAGTCATTACCAACACATTAGGGGACTTCGTCCAATTTCATCCATGGAGTCACACCAGGAGACCTCCTCGATTGCGAGCTAGTGCTTGCCAGATCTAGAAGCACCATGTTGTGAGGATTATCACTAGACTTGCTCCAGGACCAGTTACATAACTCAACAAACCCTCTTTCCTAAATACATCATTGTTGATGTGATCCACTTGTTTAGGATACATGTAGGAATTTATTTTTCTGTTACCTTATCTACTTCTCAAAATCCCATTAACTTTCACATTTCATTTTATAAAAGTACAATTTACTTTTGAATAATATGTTATTAATGCTAAATCCAATAAGCTAACATAGTGATCAATCATTAATGATGAATTGAATCTAAGGACTTAATTGTTGATTAATTTTTAATGTCTTTTTTTAGATAGCTTTTAAAAGATGATTACACTGACTGTAATGTAGTAAGCGGTGATCATATTTTAGAAGAATTTCTCTTCAATATTTTGGTTTTGGGAGCGATGGGTTATTCATATGTACAATAATGTTTATGAGTGTATTAATGAACACTAACATTGTTTATGAGGGATGATGATTGATGTGAGTCCATTATCTGTTGAGTTTTGAAACATATACTATATAATGCCACAAGTTTTAATTTTCTTGGGTGGTTGAATGATCTACCAATAAAAAGGGATTAATATGATCGTGTATGAAATTAGCTAGACTTTTGCAAGTCATGTCACAAACCAAACAAAGTAGTGATAAGTAGACAAACTTGTACTAGGTTTTGAGTTAATCCTTCCACTGGAGGTCAACCAAACTTTTCAGCCCATGATTTTGATAGGTTTGCTAAACATTAAAAAAAGTTGATCAAATTCTAGATTAGCATCAACATGGTTGAGTTAGTGGGTGGTTTCATCAACTTTTAGGAAGTAGACCGACTAGTGAAAAATCCAATGACTTTCATATATTAGTGCAAAAAGGTAAAACATGTCCAATTGTCTTTTTCTTAGTAGGATTCTTAATTCATATATACCAAAAACATATAATAGTTCTTTGTAAGGGTACTTACAAGGTCTAGAATGATAAATCTAGCATTTTGAAGGAATTAACTATTACATCCTTGAAATTTGTAGATTTCAAGCATAAATTAATTAGGAATGTGACTAAGCTCATGGAGCCTTTGGAAGGCCCAAGATGTGGCTCATGGGCCTTAGGGTCACTTTTCAGCCCAATTGGATAATTAGAGTTTACATATGGGTTCAGCCCAATTGGATAATTAGAGTTTACATATGGGTCCCTGAGACATGATTTTGGATATTGTGGATATTCATGATCATAATAGGTATCCAAAATAGTCACAGCTGATGGATAATCAAGATATCAGATAATGAGAGGATTTCTAGGATAATCCAAGATAATATGTGGCTTAGATAATTAATTAAAGGAGTATCCAATTTTTTTTCTGGGAAGCCAAATAATGGAACAATATGTAAGTTTCATAAAAAAAAATAGGAAACATGGTTTATAGGAAAGGAGAAGTTTGGTATTTAAAAGGTAACCAAACAAACTCCAATTATGAAGTATAATTAGGAAAGAATTTAATGAGTTTCCAGGTGGATAGGATAATTGGTGTAAAGGTTATATCAAGGAAAGATAATCATTATGTGCCTTGCCTTCTTCACATATTGCTTGTACGCAAAGGAAGAGATTGGAACAAAAGGAAAGTTTGTCATGTCTCAGGGGCATCATAGTATCCCTCTCTTTGGAAGGAAACCAGTCCAAAAGAAATATGATTTGTGGGGAAGGGTTCCATGTACAACATGGTTATATATGTGTATATAGATTCCTATCCTTCTCGTACATACACCCCCTCCTATGTGTTATGTCGTTTGCCTCCTCTTAAACCCTAGTAGATCCTCCGACCATCTACTTAAGAAACCACCAAAGACCCCAGGCCACAGTTGGGTAGGGGGGGAGATCGTGAATTCTTGGGATGGGCACATGGGTTTTGAAGAACCTCCCTGTACCACCAACCTTCTCTGTGAGCCAAGGAAGGAAACATAGCCATGGTCTTCTAAGTAAGATGAGAGACTAGACCTGCAGTCCTATTTCCACCCTTCTTCTTATGACGTGTAGGGGGAGTAATACTCTTATTGAGTGCCTCCAGGAGATGACTACCATGGTTCTCAGAGGTGCATCCTTCAGGTTAGAACCTCAGAAGGGAGATGGTTGGAGAAGGTCAGGCAGAGAAACATGACACTACTGACAGATGACGTCAGAGATGGGTTGTTGCACCTGGGTGGAGGATGTGTCTTGTGGGAAGTGGATGGTGAAGGCAGTGTGGGCATTGATGAGAGCCAGGACTCGCGACAGCTATGCCTCCAGAGACAGAGCCACCACCCAAACGTGAGGCGGAGGGAACGTCTGTTTGGGGGTGTAGTGAGGAGGAGGTGGCACTATATGATGGAACTTGGGGACACCACACCAAGGCCAGTCAGCCTCTCCAAAAGTCTCACCGGTGGTTGGAAGGGTGGGCTAGCCACTACGGTTGATCGGACTATGGCAGGAAGGGGGGCGCTTGTGGCCTGGTCCTGTGTCTGCGCCCGTTGGCGTACGGAGGTCGACACAATGGAGAAGGAGGATGGTACATGTCAGACGGAAAAGCAGACTTAGTAGCTGGTCCAGGAGAAGAACCAAGTGCCTAAACCACCATGTCTTGTGCCCCAGCTTATCCAGGTGGCACTACAGTCAATCAATGGTATAATGACATGTGGCAGTAATTAAGGTATATGTAGTTATTTTTAATTAATTCATAGAAAAGGCTAGGAATATTGAAAAATAGGGAAACTATATATCAAAATTAAAAAAAAATGAGAGGAATCTAAATAAAATATAATCAGAATATGATTAAGCTTCCTATTCCAAAAGTATATGCAATACCTATGTTGAAGTGTTTAGTATAAAGGAACCTAGATATTGTTGAAACTAGTGTTTAATTAAGTTGTTTATTTTATGATGAGTTAATACATGATCTTGTTATGTATAATGAAGAAATCCTTGATAAAGATGAATAATTGATGATTCTAGATTAATAACCTTATTCATATTGATTTAGGGTTTTGCAATCAATGTGGACATTTTGCTATGATCTTAATGTGAATAATATGATCTGGGTGTTACAGATAATTTAATATGCTTAAGTTGATGATTAGGGTTTCACCTAATATGCATAACTAAATTTGTAATCTTAGAAACCATAATATGATGGAATTAGGGTTTGTAACACTAATCCCTAGCCCAAACACGAGATAACCCTGATCCCTAGTTTAGGATCGCATCTAGATCTATTTAGTACAATGCAAATACATGGTGACACATAGTGTGTTTTAGATATTTTTGATTGAATGCTTTATTTCTTGGATGTTTGGATACACTCTTAAAGTACATTTGATATATTCTGCATGGTTTCTTCTATGGCATAAGGTATGTGGTTACGCTTATGAATACATGTATCGAATTCTGAGTTTGTAGAGGTTTCTCGATGAGATTGAATGAAAGATAAACTGCTTGCTTATTTATTTATTTCTTACAAATTATAAAGTTCCTATGTGTATCATGTAAAGTAAATAACAATATTATGAACCCTCGGTTAGACTCATCTTAAGGATAATGCACACGAGCCCCAGAGGGCAGTGATTACACCTGAGGTAGTAGACCAGATATGGGTTAGAATATGAAAACACGTTTATGTTCTTATATGAAAGATAAAGATGTTTGTTTGTATGTGTACTTGTGATTATTGTTTGAACCCACGTACCAATATAGAAATATACTGATTGTGTATATGTTTGTCGGTGTTTTAGGTATCAGGTATACTTAATTCATGGACATGATGTTATAGATAAAGATGTTGAAGACACTAAAGTTATTCATCAAGGTATAGATATAATGGTATATCATCATACATGTACATGTTAACTCTTTCTAAAATTTATGTAACTTCTTAGAGGAGCTTTTTATGCAAACATGTAACTATTAGTTCATTAATGGAAATTGTTTACTATTATGTATTATTTCTTGAATCTGATCATGGAATATATGAGTAATGATTCGCGACTTTAAGGTCTTTTAGACACTCAAAAGTGTGATTTGTTACATTAACCCTAGTTGGAGATCAAGGGGATTGTCATTTTTTATTTATAAATAAAACATGTAAATTATAGGAGAACTATTTTTGTTTTGTTTGGTTTTCTATGTTTGAGTACCTTGGAACTTTTTTTAAGTTTGGATCAATGGAATCCTTTTTGCTTCATCTTGATTCCTCGTTTCTTCTTTTTTTGCTAAATAGAGCTCCAAGAATCTATGAATGAAGGAGATGAGGTTTTGTTTGGACTTTTTGTGAATTTTCATTGATGTAGCTCGATCCAAAGAAGCTTCTTGGTGGTGAGTGCATATATCCTTCTCTGGTGGTTCATTGTGAAGTTTAGACGATTAGAATGTTAAAGGATAAAAATGAAAGGATAGAAACTATTTCACAAGTGATTGATTTTTTTAAATGTTTGCATATGGTAGAAATTTATTTCAACTCAATGGAATAAAGTATTAATGAATTTTTTATATTAGATATATTATGGATCAAACATCAAATTTAGTTGATCAAGAATCAATAATATGATTATGAAATCAAATGGGATTATCATTTTTGCTCCTCCTACAAATTGAGAAATAACAATTGTTTATTTATTCAACATGTATTTGTATTGACATGATCAAATCCTCTATAGTATAATTCATCTTTATAATTCTAATGAGATAAATATACCATTGTTTAGAATTATATGGTTATAGCCTTCAATTCTAATAGCTCATTAAGAGTGATTCTTATTGATATGTGGAAAGAATTTATGAACAAATAATTTTTGTGCCCTTCTTGATGGTAATTTTTGTTTGACAAATAATATATGGTATTAGAAACAAGACATCCATACAAAATTTAGAACTTGAATTTCATTAAGTCTTAAGTGGAAACACATGTTAATAGATAAATAAATTTAAAAATGGAAATAGGTCAAACATTTTAAATTAAATTCTTGGATGATATACATGCACTAACTTATTATCTTCTTGAAATAATCCTTCTCAACCTTTTTTCATAAGCCAATGTTCATCAGTTCAAACCTCATCCATTATCAAAAAGGTGTTGAGGGGAATCTCTAAAATTGATCATGAATCTACTGCAAACCCAAATGTGGCAATTCAATATAAGAACATCAGAGTGTATATATATATGTATATATATATATATATATACATATATATATATGTATATATATTTATATATATGTATGTATATATATATATCACAAGATAACTAGAATACTTGATTAATATAAAACACACTTTAAAGGACCACTTTATGTGATTAGATACCAAAATATTTCATGTTAATAGTGAAGAAGACTAACCAAAGATTAACAAACAATTACATTACAATTGAAGAATCTCACAAGTAGAAAAATACTCTACATAAATAGAAAATTTCTTTATATCTAATGTTCTTATGTAACCCAAAATTTAAAGTATCATTAAGAACTAGTGCAAGTTCTCAATTTATAACATATGTTTTATACACTAAAGCCTCATAGTAAAATAGCATTATTTTTTCTATCTTATGAAATACTCTAAATTCTTAATTTATTCTAGAAGATCTGTACGTGAAACCCCAAATGAAACTAGCACAAATTTTTATATCTTAGGAGGCTCTCAGTTGAAGTTATATTTGAACTAAGAAGAATCTTATATCAAGTTCCCTTGTCATTCCCACTAATAACTTCAAACCAAAATGTTGAACTCAGACATTTATATAAGCAATGAACTAGTGTATTTCATGAGGAGTACAATTAAGAACATACTTGGATGATTATGAATTTTCAAACTAATGTTTGAGTTGATTGGAAAATGACTAGACATATATTCCAAAGGATCACAACAATCATTTCTTAATGATAAGAATGAATCATGTACTTTTAATTTTTAGGAAAGTGTCTCTACACATTTCTTAAAAAACTGATATGCATTCCATAGGGGGATTTCTTACACTTAAAACTAATGTAGCTGAACCTAAAGTCATATTATGCAATAAATCCATACTAAGAAAGCCTTCCAGGGAATAGGATCCTCTATTGGAAGACACCGTAGAAATAGAAGATTCCATGTTCACAATATCTTGTTGGTTGTTCTAGAAGGAAAATCTTCAAAAACCTTAGGATGATAATAGTCAAAATATAACTGAAATCCAACTCCTTGAACTAAAGAAAAAGTACGAAGAAGGAACATACATACCATAATAGGTATCAATTGTTGAAAGGAGGGTGTGGGAGAGGCCAATTATTGTATGCATACATCTCATGAAGGTGATGGAGGTTCCTCAAGGCACATCGAAAAGCTCACAAGGAAGGAGTTAAGAAGGATGACATAGAGGAGAGGAATGATATGGATGAGTGATAAATTGAGTAAAGAAAATGTGGTCGACTCTTAAAGTTGATACAATTCATGAGGAGATCGTTAGAATTCAGAGAAAGGGGTGTAGAGGATGACGCACCAGGAGTGATTGATCAAGCGCATGAAGAAGAGGTGCCTCTCACACCAAAAGTATGTGATTCCTAGCTAACTTGTGCAAATGAGAGGTAGATAAAATAATGGAAGCAGTTGACATTATTTTTCAACACAACATTATGGTGGGAGGATATCATACAAAAGAAAATGTAAAGTAAATAATTATGTAAAAAATCAAATTGGATGTGTTTGAGGAACTAAATCCCCAAAGCAGATGAGTATACACATATATATAGAATTAGACAAGTTTTCCAGCCATGGATATAAAAATATTGCCACATTTCAACTTCTCAAAAGAGATGCATGGACCATGGAATCTCCTTGTTGAGATAGAGGCTTCATGTTCTATGGAACCTTCGCTAATTTAAAATTTACATTTGTCCCCACCTCCCTTCAATGCTTGTAACCGTTCATATTGATATATATTTATAAAATTCATTTACTTATTTATACAAAATTGTGTTTGTATTTACATTAAGAGTAGCAAGAAAATTATATTCATCCTACTCTACCCTTTAAAGAAATATAAAATTTTAATATAGCACATTAATTCATGAATAAAAAATTACATAAAAATAAAATAATTTTATGGGACAATAAAATTTTGATTACATTACAATAATTGATGAAAAACTAATTTTACTAAAAAAATTATGACATAAAATACATATACTACATGCATTAATTGAGGGGAAAGTACATATCAAAGACATAAGTAGTTTCTACTTTCTCCTCTTGTGAATTTCCATATTTCCCACCTCCCTTGTGGTCCTTCTAACTCATTATAAAATTATATCCTATACCAGGTAATATACTACTATAAAAATTCAGCTACACAATTCCAACATAGAAGAGCAAAAACAACACATAATCACAAACACACACACACGCACACGCACGTGCACACACACACACAGATATATATATATATATATATATATATATATATATATATATATATATATATATATATATATATATATATATATATATATATAGGGCCCATCTTTATTGCCCGCGCGGGTAGCTACCCGCCCACCCTTCCGATCACTTTTTTTTAAAAAACATTTGTCGATATTGTAGAGGACTATTTTTTCTAGCTCTCCAAAAAATTTGAGCCAAAAATAATAGCATTTGCCCCTCCAAAATCAACAAACCCGTCCTTATATATATGTTGTATATTTTGTACAGAGTTACTTTTTTGGCCAGCAGAGTTACTTTTTTGACACCATAGTTACTTTTTTTACAGTAGAGTTACTTTCTTAGCTAGGAGAGTTACTTTTTTGGCTGCAGGGTAGCGAAAATCCATGCTACCCGCACGGGCAATGAGTGAACACCCATATATATATATATATATATATATATATATATATATATATATATATACATGTTCAAAATGTATGTATCGGCCACTACATATAAGTTATGTGTACCACTAATTAAAACTGGATATGTGGAATCTGTTAAATAAACCTGACCATATGGATTGGATCAACATTGTCTAGATTAGATGTGTTTCAAAAATGACAACTATATCTCACATGTATCATGAGATATAGAAACATATCATCTGACGGTTTTTGCAATTTCTACAACTTACCGTTCATTAGAAAATATACATATTCTTCTATTAGATCATCTAAGAATGTTGAATTGAGATTATATTTGATACACATGTTATCTAAAGAATATACATCTCATCGGTAAGGTTGGATTGCTGTGTAGAGTTTTTCAACCATCATAAATGATGATGGGTACATATACGATACATGTACTCAGATACACAACTATTTTGAGCCTATATATATATATATTATATATATATTTATATATATATATATACATATATATATGTATATGTATATATATATATATATATATATATATATATATATATATATATACACACACACATACATACATACATACATATACTCTGAATTTAGGATGGTATTTTTTATACATTTAAATAGTTATCTATAATGTGATGATTTAATTTCATATTTCCTACAAGGGGAGAGTGGGACACATAAAATTTCTTACAACTTTTAATATAAATATAAACACATTTTTTGTAAATGTATTTATTTTGTCAAGTACTTCTTTTATTTTATGAATTTCGTTAGTCCTCAGTTAGTAATATATAATGATAATTTTGCATTGCCCGCTGTGAAGGATAGGATGAATAAAGCTCTTTCCCAACTTTATTAGGTTAAATATATGCACATGTGTATATTTTGTAAATGTAAATTAGGTGGGAGATGGTAAATTTTTTCAATGGGTTAGAATGATTGAATGAAAGGGAGGAAGATGCAAATGTTCAAGATGAAAGAGTGAGACTACATATATTTTATGTTTTTTTTGGTCAGCTAAAACTCGTGTTGCTTTTTATTTCATTTTCTTTGTAATGTTTGTACAAAACATCTACCTTCAGAAAGAAGGTAGAGGAAAAAAAAGGAAAACTAACCTATACAAGCTATCTTTACAGAAAATAAGGAGAGCCATGAACCCATAAACCAAACACGGAACTTATAGCATCCAACCGCATCAAAGGAGAGAGAGTACTCCAGAACAGAAAAACAGACAAAACGGCCAAGGACCTCTCCATCGCAATCATCAACAGACCAAGCCAAAGAGCTCTCCCCAGCAGCAAGTACCTCATATCACACAGCTCCAAGGAAAACTCCCAATAACCAGAAGCAATGAAACTCTAGGAGAAGCCGACCAGACAAAACAACCGAACACCTCTCCATCACCAACAACAGCAGACCAGATATGAAACTCTAACCAGCAACAAATAACTCACCCCACACAACACCAAAGAGAATATGCCATCAACAACCACTAGCAAACAAATCAAGCAGGGAGAGGGGAGCCTCACATTCAGGCGAATGGATACTCAACCTTCACCATCCTCCACCAACCAACAAACTAACCACTCAGCAAAGACAGAACAATATCCAGACCACCTCCTCTCCAAGCCAAAAGAACCATGAAGATAAAACCAAAAAACTAGGGAGAGGGGAGCCTCACTCATAGATGAGGATACTCAACCATCCCTACCTCACACCAATCACAGACCTACCATCAGGCAGCAAGGACCAGAGTAAAACACAGCCCTCCCAGAGGGAGCACAGGAGGACCTCCATTCTGCAATTGAGGTACAGGACATAATAGACCCACACAACCAGACAAGCAGCACCATAGAGCACCATCTCCACACCCAAGCCAGCTACCAACAGACAGACCAAAGCACGAGCATGCCACCCAAGAAAACATCACCACCAAGCCAGGGAAATAGGGGGGAAAGCCCACGACCACAGAACACCCAAACCAGCACCAACTGCAGCCACCAGATACCTAGCTCAGTCCAAACCATCGGACCAGGCATCAACAACCATCAACTAGGGAAAAAGGGAGAGGGGAGCCTCACGCACTTCAGTGGATACTCGACCATCACCTTAAACCACCTGAAAAAGATACCCAAAACAAAGCCAGTCAAGAGAAATAAGAAGACCAACAAACCAGGGAGAGGGGAGCCTCACACCCGAGGTGGATACTCGGCCATCACCATAAAAAATCACCAAAAGAAGATACCAAGAACAAAGCCAGCAAGGAGAAGTAATAAAGACCAACAAAATAGGGAGAGGGGAGCCTCACACACGACGAGGATACTCGATCATCACCTACACCCACCGAACAGACCCTTCAGCCAGAGAAGAAAACCCAGAGCACATCCACACATAGCCAGCAAGCACGAATCAGCACAACCCAGGAAACCAAACAACCCAACACCACTGAATCACCAAGAACACCATAAGAAAAAAGAGGGAGGGGGGCCTCATACTCACCAGAGGATTCTCAACCATAGTCAACTCACAACCCCCAAGGCACAGAAAAAATCAAAGATTCTACATAATATTGAACTCATATTCAATAACACTCCAAACATCCTCAAAAGATCTGCTATGATTATCATGAATTCTACCATTACTTTCCAGCCACACATGATAAAGGATGAGAGGGACACAGACTCTTTCATCTCTTTGATTAAAACTAGTGACATCTTCCCTATTCTTAGGAATAAGCGAGATCCAACTTTTACTCATAGCAGAATTCCAAAAGGCAGAAGTAAACTCACAGTCGAAGCAAATGTGCTGGGAGTCTTCATAACCTTTCATACACAAGATACACATTGAGACAACCGAAATCCCTCTTCTCCTCAAGTAATCGTTAGTGAGAAGCTTATTATGCATGGCCTTCCACACGTGAAGTTTGTTGTTCAGGTGACTCTTGCTTTTCCACAGCCAATTGAAGCTCGGAATGACAACATATTTCTCTCTAATGCTTTCCCAAATTGACTTAAAATCAGTCTTTTTCTTACCCAAAATTAGCCAGTGATCATCTTCATCCTCCTTGCAAATATCATAATTATTAAGGACATCAAGGAGTATAGAAGAGCAATGAGAATATTTAATCTTCCATTTCCTATTACAAATGATGATGTTGAGTTTAGCCTCTAGGGATAACCCCACTCTAATGGACACGTTCCTATCAACCACCTCATGCAGAAACTTGCCCTTACACTACGGATCCTTCCAGATCGAGATGTTCTGACCAGATCCAATCTTTAACTCAATACAACAAAGAAGGGACTCTCTACACCTCAAGATCGAGTTAAACATCCAGGAGTGGTTGTTAGAAATAGAGCAACTCCAGAAATAATCCTTTCTTAAGTATTTTACATTGATCCACTTAACCCACAGAGAATCCTTCTTCCTAGCAATGTCCCAAGCATTTTGAATCAAGCAACCTTCAGCCACCTCCTTGCTTTTCCTAATACCCAGACCTCCTTCCTCCTTCGGAAGAGTAACATAACTCCAATTAACTAAGTGAATATTCTTCTTATTATCCAAGAACCCCCAAACAAAATCAAAGCACATTTTATCAATATCATCCAAAATAGATTTCGGCATGAGAAAAGCCATGACCCAAAAGAGATGCATAGTGGACAAAGTAGATTTAACCAACTCAACTCTACCTGCAAGAGACCAGAGTTTAGATTTCCAACTCTCAAGTTTCTTCTTGATTCTATCCATAAGTTGCTCGCATTGTTTTCTCCTGAAACAGAGGTAGCCCCAAATACTTCAAATCTTCTTAGGCTCCAAACTGCATATCTAGTATACTAGATACATCCATGTTGTAATTATCAGTCTAAAAAAAATAATACTTTTATCCTTGTTGATGAGAAGCCCAGACATCATGCCAAACTCATCCAAAAGCCTTTTGATACCAACAACATCATGTCCAATATTATTAGAGAAGATCATCATGTCATCCACAAAAATAAGATGAGAATAATGAACCTGATTCGAAACCAAAATAGGGATAATAGCATTCTTACTTATGCTCTCTTTCATCATCTCAGAGAAACCCTGCATGGCAATCACGAACAAGTAAGGAGCAAGAGGATCTCCCTACCTGACCCCATTAGAAGGAAAGATCATACGGGTCGTCTCTCCATTGACCAACACCTGATAGGAAGTGGAAATAAAGATAGTTTCTATCCACCTAATCCATCTAATCGAGAACCCCATCTTGAACAGAATAGAGAACAAGTATTTCCAGCTCACCGAGTCATATGCCTTAGAAATATCCGGCTGAATGCAAATGTGGGGGCACTTCTTCTTCTTGAAACCATCCAGGATCTCATTAGTTAGCAAAACAACATCATTAAGACTTCTACCTTTAGCAAAAGTGCACTGATTCACATCAATGTTATCTGGTAACACCACTTGCAATCTATTAGCCAAGACTTTAGAGATGATTTTATCGAAAACATTACACAAGGTGATGGGTCTCCATTTCTTGATGAGGGTAGAGTCATTCCCTTTAGGAAGAAGGGTGATATAAGTCAAGTTGGCCTCTTTAAGCATAGTGTTGTTCTTAAATAACTCTTTAATACCTTCAAACACATCATCCCCAATCACAGGCCAAGCATACTTATAGAAAAAATAGTTAAACCCATCCGGCCCCAGACTCTTATCCACATCGAGATTTTTAACAATATCATCAATCTCACTCTTGGTAACCTCTTTGGTGAGAAAATTATTCTGGATGTTAGAGATTCTAGGACCGTTCCAATGACCCTTCCACATCTTCCCAGAATCTTCTTTACAAAAAAGCTTACTATAAAAATCAGCAATGTGACTTTTAATAATATCAACATCCCTCGTAATAGTCCCATTAATATCAAGACAATTTATAGCATTCCTGGATCTCCTGGTTCTTAGAGTAGATTAGAAGAATTTGGTATTAGAATTTCCTTCTCTCAACCAATGAACTCTAGATTTCTGTTTGAAAAGGCTTTCTTCAATATCAACAACAACGTTAGCTTCCTTTCTTTTCACATTAGCATCATGTCTCAGGCCATCATCAAAAGGATTAAGGTCAGCAACTCTTTGAGCATTAATAGCCACCTTTTTAAGCAAACTGGAATTTTCATGAATATCTCCATGCACCTCCTTATTCCACCTACGAAGTAGTTTCTTAACATTCCTTAGCTTCTTATATAGCCTAAACATAGCATAACCATCACACTCCATATTCCAACTATTAACTAGCAAGTTATCAAAATCTTTGTGCTTAGTCCATCCATTGATGAATCTAAACGGGGATTTCTTGACCACCTGATCACCCAAAACTAAGAACATCCTCATGTGATCACTGATAATATTCAAGATACACTCCGCATGAAAGTTCTCAAAACTAGATTGAAAATTATCATTGAAAATGATTTTATCAATCTTAGAAGCAACAAATCTGTCACCCTCCTATTTATTATCCCAAGTGAACTGAGGACCATTCAGATCAAGCTCAAACAAATCATTATCCAGAACGAAGTTATTAAAATCAACCATGGTTTTAACCAAGGGAGGATCATTACCAATCTTCTCTTCAGCCTTTCTAACTGCATTAAAGTCACCCATGATGATCCAAGGGCCATCAATTCTATTAGCAAACCCACCCAAATTGTTCCAAATGTCACACACTTCATCACTTTTTTCACCTGCTTGTTCCCTTTACCACCAGATTCCTTTAGCTACTTGACATCTGTCGCTATCCTCTGTATATGAGAAGTTATAGACTCCAGAGCCTTGGATTCAAGAGAGGGTTCTTCGCTAACCTTCATAGCCTGCTCTCTGTCAGATCTATCATACTCAGCGTCGGCTTGCAGCTCGACCATGTTTTTGATGATCCTCTCAGACTTGCTCAATTTCTTCCCTAAGAAGTCACTCCCTGCTGCCGCATTCAGTGACACCCTTTCATCGGGAGTTAGACCATTATATAAGGTAGTGACTAGGAAAACCTTCTTGCAGTTATGGTGAGGGCAGTCCCTCTGGTATTCTTCGTATCTTTCCCAGACATCGTGAAGGTTTTCATTGGGCTTCTGCATAAAGGAGGTTATCCTCTGTCTGTTCCTCACAGTCCTCTCTGTGGGATAGAATTTGTTCACAAACGCGTCAGCCAGTGCTCCCCGTCCATTAAGAGCTTGGTGGGGAAACCCAAGGTACCATGACAGAGCTTTGTCTTCCAAGGAGAAGATGAATCCCTTGCAGTAGATGAATTCTTGGGGAACCCCCCGCATCATAATGGTGTCGCATATATTTTTGAAGGCGTCCAGGTGGTGGTAGGGGTTGTCGTTCTTGGAACTCCCCCTGAAGCCTTTATTCTGGATCATGGAGATTACAGACGGCTTGATCTCAAAATTTGCAGCATTAAATCGTGGGATAATGATGGGACACCGGGAGTTTTTAGCCTTCGTGGAAGCTAATTCCCTCAAAGGTTTCTCCTCTTCGTCTGAATCTTCGCTGTCGCTGGCTTCTTGGCATTGTTCTTGGTCGTGATTCCTCCTGTGCCTCTGACGGTGATGATGTCTATCTTGGTGATGATCTTCCTCGAAGTGCTCTCCTTCTGGATCTTCATGTTGATCATGGCCGTCATAGCGGTCATGTTCTTCAGATGGAGGGGAGTTAGGTCTAGCCCTCCTTTGACGTTCGCCCTCTGAAAGAGGTTGTTCAATACGAGGCAGCATGTTAGGTTATGTCAATGCTCAGATGAGCAAGGTGTCTTCCTTCTAAGTAGCTAAAATAGCACGAAAAATAATCAAGTCAGAAAATTCTAATATTAATGATATGAGATATTCTTTTTAGACACAAAATAATAATAATAACAAAAGAAAGAAAAGAGTGTTGTCAAGCTCATTTCTAATCTTGAGGCACAGAAGCGTAGTTAGTGGATTTTGATTTGTCAACAGTGCCGTTTTGCCTTGTCCCCGACAACGGTGCAAAAAAGTTGACCGGCCTAAATCGTGCATCCAAAAATTGGAGGCGGATTTGAAGTAGTCGGACTTTTACATTTATAACCCGAAACCTTCTAGGCCCCTGCAACTTTGTTTAAGGGGTTGAAGTAGATATACGGGGTCAAACACAGGGACAAGGGTGGTAGTGTTGAGAACTCAGAATCGACACGCTACACTCCATCAAGGATAAGAGATTATCAAATTCCCAAAAGGGAACAGTAGAACAAGATCGATAAAACAAAAGAAAACCCTATCTCCAACTGGATTTACAAGGAAAACTTAGGTTTTAAGCATTTATCAGTTTTTAGGGATTTTGTGCAATAGAAACAGAGAGATGATACTAAAGCTAAAGCAAGGTACAAAGGAGGAAAACTTCGGTAAAACAAGCGGCAGCAGGAACATCCCGTACCCCTCCTCTCAGAGTGGGTACCTCTAACCAAGCATCAACACCACTCTCGAGGTTGCTGGACTTAGGTTAGAGTGTAAAGGTTACTAAAGCAACTTTGATTCCGGGCACTCTCGTACTCCAGAATCGGACCAAACACTAGAGCCACAAAACCTCTCTCGAGGTTGTTGCAATGGGAAAAACACGATTCGATAGCCAATCGAAATGCGATCCAAGCATGCAAGCTAGAGTTCAGATGTAAACATAGCAATCATCCAAGAAAGGTACCAAACATAAAGCAGCAGGTAATTAAACTCTTCTATTTCCATAAACAAATAAGGTTCTGGTTACATTGCATAAGTAAAAGAAATAATTGACTGAAAAAGTAAAGATAGATGTCGCCTTCTTGATATAGAAGGACGACAGACTACAACTGACCCTCCAGCCCGATACCGGGTAGGAACCTAGCCCGATACAACCGTGTCGGGTGGCACACCCTCTCAGGCGACACGCCGTGACGGGTGGATTGCATTGTGCGAGGACCCTTTCTCGATACAATCATGTCGGGCGGCACCCTCTCAGGCGACACGCCGTGACGCGCGATGCGTATCGGGGTTCGATATCGTGTTGGGCTAGAGCGATGCTCCTAGTATCGGTCACTTATGTCGGGGATCCTCGTCGTCCGATATCGGCCTGCAATGTTGCCTGGGGCGATCCTAAGTGAACCATTCCCTCCCTCTCGTGATGGGGAAATGCTCACCTAGAATCGCCCGACACGAACACTGAGGCACGATACACTAGCTCTTCGCAGCTTTCCTGAGGTGACTTGCGTAGGGTTCCGACCTGTCTTTTCGGCTTCCTGTAGCTGCAATTTATAGGCAGCGGTTGGGGGAAGTTATGGTGCTCTGGGCGCCACGTGTCCTCCTTATCATCGTGGAATTTGTGGGCGGCTAATATCAGTATCACTCGACACAAGGATGTCGGCTATTGGTGTGACGACTGTCTCGCGAAAACAAGATTAACTAATGCGGAAGCGTTCATCAAGCAGCGGATTAGCGAAAATCACTAAAAATTAAAACCTTTTTATCAAAATATCCATTGAAGGAAAACTTTCTCACATAGAACCAAAGTAACATAACTACATTCTTGTTCACAGGTACATATTATGTATCATCTCCTTTTGAGAATTACAAGCATTAACTATCCTGTCAAGCTAAACACAGGCAGTATAAAATCTCGAGGCTCTAAGCCAAAATCTCGAAAGCACTAACTACTACTCCGAGGACCTGAGAGTACAGAGACGACACATAGGACTCTATTTACATCTATACAAGGCATAACAGTCAGTGTCTCCACCTGAGACTTCACTGCTGTCTCTGCTACTGCTATTGTTGTCCTTCACCTATTGAAGGATTCCTATCTCCTCATCCGCGTCCACCTAAAAATGTGGTTCCCACGGGGGTGAGACAATTATAAAAATTGCCCCAGCGAGAGTTATAACTCTCCGCTAGTAACATTGTTATTGCAACTTAAGAAGATAAATATGAATGGAAGAATCATATTTGTATAGCAGCAGATATTTTAATGTCTAACAGATTAGAACATTATTCTATATCAGAAACATTGCAACTATAACTTGATGGAATCAACATGTCATTTATCCTTTAAGGGATATAAAGAACATGTATAACATCTATTCAAACTACATAATCATTACCACTACTTTAACTCACTTTAGGATTAGATCATATATCTAAAGCTTGGTATTATCATTGTGGAGTCATGGCCCGTAGCCATATTCTTTTCATAAAGTGTTGGGATCTTAATCCCTCAATTCACAACTGGAAATTCTCATCCTTTCACAATTTCAATACCCTAACCATGTGATTCTGGGTGTTTAAACCCTTAGCTCATCACCTGAGCATTGTTACCACTTCCTTAGGTAACGAACACCTTTAGGTCATTTGACCAAGGTAAGTATGATACTTGATGCCTATTAACTCTCTTGCTACCTCTTATCAGACAACAAGATATATTATGGCACACAAGGCCCAATAAACAAATTCAAATTAAAAACATATCACAGCGCATACCTGGCTATGCCCATCATCTCATGATACCTGCATGGTTAGCACATATGATAGCAGCACATCAATTATGTATCAACATCATGCAAAAACAATGTATTAATAATTCAAGGGTATTACCCTTAATCCTTTACCAGGATTAGGATTTCCATCACACATCTCATGTATCATTCATCCAATCATATTGGACTTATATCACAACAAGGTATACCAGTATTTGGGGTGTTGGATATGATATCTATCATATCTTGATGTCTCACTTCCCTCAACACCATTAACTTTCTTAAGTTCACATACTTAGCTTGCATTAGGGTATTACCCATCCTAATACTTTATGCACCAGTTTATCACATTCATCATGTAAAGTAGTGATCAATTGTCACTTACTTGGAATATACAACTATTGCCAATACTATGGATTCATACATAAGTCAAGAATTAATAAAAAGACCATGTTAGGTCCTATTCAAAACAAACTCTAAGTCAAACATAGAGTACCACGGCCGTGCAACCAAGTACGGCCGTGCAAAGAAAGTCACCACGGTCGTTCTACCTTGCACGGTTGTGCAAAGTGAATCCACCTCGGCCATGCTACCTTGCACGGTCGTGCAAAGGAAAGATACCATGGCCGTGCTGCCTAACACGGTCGTGCTACAGGAGTTCACCTCTTGAATCCTATTCAAGTATGAATTTTATTCTTTCATTAGGGATTAAGGTTTCACATATCATCTCCCCTCTTTTAGAATAGGGATTTCATATAGCATCACCCTTCATTAGAGTTTCATAATATGTTGCCCATAATTAGGGTTTACTAATCATTTCCAATTAGGGTTTCTCATGAAAGGTGAAAATCATAAAACAATGTGTAATTCCTTCATTTCTTCACTCAATCTTCAATTCTAGCCGATCATTTCACTCCAAATCTTGAAGTTGAGCCTTGGAATAGTTGGAGAAGCTTCATCCACCATTATAGCTGTGTATCTTGGAGCTTGGAGATCAGATTTAAGGCGGGTTTTATAACTCAAACCCTTAATCATTGATATTGCATCAATTCTCTATACTTTGTTGATTGTTTTCTTTAAATTGCTACACTCTTGTTTCTTTGCTGCAATTTCCATCAAGAACGGTTGCTTTTCTTGGTTGTTCAAAGGAAGGGGATGATGACATCATCCTAGATTCTTATCCAAAGAAAAGTACCAAGCCAAATGGTTTTGATAGCTATTCCAAATCGTTTTAATTTGATTGGCTATGCGGTTTCAGCAAACCGTTTAAAGGCAAACGATTTGAAACCGTTTGGGAGAAAACGGTTTCAAGACCGTTTGAGATGGTTGACCAAGCGTTGACTGTTTGGGAATTTTGTTCCTAATTATGTAGTATAATCACCCACCAAATTTGAGGGGTTAACTCCAAAGGAATCGTAGGTTGAAGGCCAACCAATTAGGGAAATTGAATAGAATTAAATGCTGATTTTCAACCTGATTAACTTGACCTGTTTGGGAAAACGGTTTCAAGACCGTTTGAGTGAGTTGACCAAGCAATGAACATTCGGGATTCCTGTTTATAATTATTTTGGTTGATGACCCTCCAAATTTGAGGGATTAACCCCCAAGGAATCGTGAGTTGAAGGCTAATCAATTAGGGAAACCTGATTGGATTAAGTGCTGATTATCAATCTGATATAATTGAACTTTTTGGGAAAACGGTCTCAAGACCATTTGAGTGCGTTAACCAAGGGTTGACCGTTTGGGATTACTGTTCCTAATGATGTTTTATAATGACTCACAAAATTTGAGGGATTAACTCCCAAGGAATCGTGAGTTGAAGGCTATTCAATTGGGCAAACCCTAATTGAAAACAGTGCTGAAATTACAATGAGTTAATTGGAGATTTTGGGTTGATTAGCCCAAACGATTTCAAGACCGTTTGGGGATCACCCAAACGGTTTCAAGACCATTTGGGAGTCACCCCAAGACCGTTTGGAGGTCTGGGGTCAAGTATAGTTAACCAATTGAAGTTCTAAAGGTACCAAATCATATTGCAATTAAGTGTTGATTTGTTGATCAACTCGATAGACCAAACCTTGATGAAATTTCAATAGAATCCAAAGGTTGGATGAGCCAAACGGTCTCAAGACCTTTTGGAGCTCAT
Source organism: Alisma plantago-aquatica (assembly GCA_963693085.1). Taxonomy (NCBI): domain Eukaryota; kingdom Viridiplantae; phylum Streptophyta; class Magnoliopsida; order Alismatales; family Alismataceae; genus Alisma; species Alisma plantago-aquatica. Next base: position 29,510,677 of record OY856414.1, on the reverse strand, counting down.
CCAAATGGTCTCAAGACCGTTTGGTGGTCACCCAAAACCGTTTGGAGGTCTAGGGTTGAGTATGGTTAGGTGTTTGAAGGTCTAAAGGTACCAAGCTGATATACAATGCAATGCTGATTTGGTGATCAATCCCATGATCCAAACCTTAATTGGATGGCTTGGATTTGAGTGATATGATGGGAAAACGGTCTCAATACCATTTGTAAGTCATCCAAACGACCTCAAGACCGTTTGGGGTCAGGTCATACCCAATTTGGATGATGGATCAAAAGTTTCAAAGTAAACAATCTAGCATTGATGAGTGTTGTTGAATCATCGATTCTAAACCCTAATCCAATTGAATCAAACCCTAATTTATGACCAAGTGAGGGTCAATTGAGGGTCAAATCAGTTGAAGGTTGACCTACTAAACTCAATTGAAGTATGAGCATAGGTCCAATTGATGATTGGTTCCATGAATTCAATGGTTGAAGATCCAATGCAATCAATTGAAACATAATTAGTAGCTTGACTGATGATCAACTTCAAAGCTCTAATTGGTGTTTATAAACCCTAATTACATTGAGATCAGACCCTAATTGAAGTTCCAATTAAGGGATGAGTTCATGACTCAATTGATTATTGAGTTGATGATCCAATTGGTTGAGATTCCATAGATTGGAATTAAGTGTTGTTAAAGTCTTGATTGACTCTTTGGTCCATGCGGTTTTGAGAGGTTTGGACCAAACGGTCTCAAACCACTTGAGACCCATGCGGTTTCAAGTCCATGCGGTTTCAAAGCTTTTTGCTTAAACGGTTTCAAATCATTTGTGATTCAATTTGGTTAATTCAATTGGATGCCCAATGCAATTGAAGGATCAATTGGTTAATCCAATTGAGTACTTAAAGTAATTGAAGGAACAATGGGTTGATCCAATTGAGTACCCAATGAAATCAAAGACTCAACTGACTAATCCAAATAGATACCTAGTGCAATTGAAGGTTCTATTAATTAATCTATTTGGATGCCTCATGTTATTGAAGGTCCAATTGATCAAACCTTTTTGGAAACCTAATGTAATTAGGTGAGAGATACCTTAATGGTACTAATTAATAATGCATACAAATGCATGGATCCAATACATGATGAAAACCCTAATTGAGGCTGATTCCATGTATAACCCTAATAAGACGTTGTCTACATATGAAATCACTAATTAGGATGAATAGTAAACCCTAGTTGAGGGTGTATCCATGTAAAACCATAGTTGAGGGTGAATCCATGTGAAACCCTAGTTGAGGGAGTATCCATGTGAAACCCTAACTGAGGGTGCATCCATGTGAAACCCTAATTGAGAGTGATTTCATGAGAAACCCTAATTGGAAATGATTATTAAACCCTAATTATGGGAAACGTGTTATGAAACTCTAATGAAGGGTGATGCTATATGCAATCCCTATTCTAAAAGAGGGGAGATGATATGTGAAACCTTAATCCCTAATGAAATAATAGAATTCATACTTGAATAGGATTCAAGAGGTGAACTCCTGTAGCACGACCGTGTTAGGCAGCACGGCCGTGGTATCTTTCCTTTGCACGACCGTGCAAGGTAGCACGGCCGAGGTGGATTCACTTTGCACAACTGTGCAAGGTAGCATGACCGTGGTGACTTTCTTTGCACGGCCATTCTTGGTGGCACGGCCGTGGTACTCTATGTTTGACTTAGAGTTTGTTTTGAATAAGACCTAACATGGTATTTTTATTAATTCCTGACTTATGTATGAATCCATAGTATTGGCAATAGTTGTATATTCCAAGTAAGTGACAATTGATCACTACTTTACATGATGAATGTGATAAACTGGTGCATAAAGTATTAGGATGGGTAATACCCTAATACAAGTTAAGTATGTGAACTTAAGAAAGTTAATGGTGTTGAGGGAAGTGAGACATCAAGATATGATAGATATCATATCCAACACCCCAAATACTGGTATACCTTGTTGTGATATAAGTCCAATATGATTGGATGAATGATACATGAGATGTGTGATGGAAATCCTAATCCTGGTAAAGGATTAAGGGTAATACCCTTGAATTATTAATACATTGTTTTTGCATGATGTTGATACATAATTGATGTGCTTCTATCATATGTGCTAACGATGCAGGTATCATGAGATGATGGGCATAGCCAGGTATGCGCTGTGATATGTTATTAATTTGAATTTGTTTATTGGGCCTTGTGTGCCATAATATATCTTGTTGTCTGATAAGAGGTAGCAAGAGAGTTAATAGGCATCAAGTATCATACTTACCTTGTTCAAATGACCTAAAGGTGTTCGTTACCTAAGGAAGTGGTAACAATGCTCAGGTGATGAGCTAAGGGTTTAAACACCCAGAATCACATGGTTAGGGTATTGAAATTGTGAAAGGATGAGAATTTCTAGTGGTGAATTGAGGGATTAAGATCCCAACACTTTATGAAAAGAATATGGCTACGGGCCATGACTCCATAATGATAATACCAGGCTTTAGATATATGATCTAATCCTGAAGAGAGTTAAAGCAGTGGTAATGATTCTGTAGTTTGAATAGATGTTATACATGTTCTTTATATTCCTTAAAGGATAAATGACATGTTGATTCTATCAAGTTATAGTTGCAATGCTTCTGATATAGAATAATGTTCTAATCTGTTAGACATTAAAATATCTGCTGCTATACAAATATGATTCTTCCATTCATATTTATCTTCTTAAGTTGCAATAACAATGTTACTGGCGGAGAGTTATAACTCTAGCTGGGGCAATTTTTATAATTGTCTCACCCGCGTGGGAACCACATTTTTAGGTGGACGCGGATGAGGAGATAGGAATCCTTCAATAGGTGAAGGACAACAATAGCAGCAGCAGAGACAGCAGTGAAGTCTCAGGTGGAGACACTGACTATTATGCCTTGTATAGATGTAAATAGAGTCCTATATGTCATCTCTGTACTCTCAGGTCCTTGGAGTAGTAGTTAGTGCTTTCGAGATTTTGGCTTTGAGCCTCGATATTTTATACTGCTTGTGTTTAGCTTGACAAGATAGTTAATGCTTGTAATTCTCAAAAGGAGATGATACAAAATATGTACTTGTGAACAAGAATGTAATTATGTTACTTTGGTTCTATGTGAGAAAGTTTTCCTTCAATGGATATTTTGATAAAAAGGTTTTAATTTTTAGTGATTTTCACTAATCCGCTACTTGATGAATGCTTCCGCATTAGTGAATCTTGTTCTCGTGAGACAGTCGTCACACCAACAACCGACATCCTTGTGCCGAGTGATACTGATATCAGCCGCCCACAAATTCCGCGATGATAAGGAGGACACGTGGCGCCCAGTGCACCATAACTTCCTCCAACCGCTGCCTATAAATAGCAGCTACAGGAAACCGAAATGATAGGTCGAAACCCTACGCAAGTCACCTCAGGAAAGCTGCGAAGAGCTAGTGTATCGTGCCTCAGTGTTCATGTCGAGCGATTCTAGGTGAACATTTCCCCATCCCGAAAGGGAGGGAATGGTTCACTTAGGGTCGCCCCAGGCAACACTGCAGGCTGATATCGGACGACAAGGATCCCCGACATAAGTGACCGATACTAGGAGCATCGCTCTAGACCAGCACGATATCGAACCCCGATACGCATCGTGTGTCACGGTGTGTCGCCTAAGAGGGTGTCGCCCGACATGATTGTATCGGGCAAGGGTCCTTGCACGATGCAATCCGCCCGTCACGGCGTGTCGCCTGAGAGGGTGTGCCATCTGACACAGTTGTATCGGGCTAGGTTCCTACCCGGTATTGGGTTGGAGGGTCAGTTGTAGTCTGTCGTCCTTCTATATCAAGAAGGCGACATCTATCTTTACTTTTTCAGTCAATTATTTCTTTTACTTATGCAATGTAACCAGAACCTTATTTGTTTATGGAAATAGAAGAGTTTAATTACCTACTGCTTTATGTTTGGTACCTTTCTTCGATGATTGCTATGTTTACATCTGAACTATAGCTTGCATGATTGGATCACATTTTGATTGGCTACTGAATCGTGTTTTTCCCGTTGCAACAGCCTCGAGAGAGGTGTTGTGGCTCTAGTGTTTGGTCTGATTTTGGAGTACGAGAGTGCCCGGAATTGGAGTTGCTTTAGTAACCTTTCCACTCTAACCTAAGTCCAGCAACCTCGAGAGTGGTGTTGATGCTTGGTTAGAGGTACCCACTCTGAGAGGAGGGGTACAGGATGTTCCTGCTGCCGCTTGTTTTATCGAAGTTTTCCTCCTTTGTACCTTGCTTTAGCTTTAGTATCATCTCTCTATTTCTATTACACAAAATCCCTAAAAACTGATACATGCTTAAAACCTAAGTTTTCCTTGTAACTCCAGTTGGAGATAGGGTTTTCTTTTGTTTTATCGATCTTGTTCTGATGTTCCCTTTTGGGAGTTTGATCATCTCTTATCCTTGACGGAGTGTAGCGTGTCGATTTCGAGTTCTCAACACTACCACCCTTGTCCCTGTGTTCGACCCCGTATATCTACTTCGACCCCGTAAACAAAGTTGCATGGGCCTAGAAGGTTTCGGGTTATAAATGTAAAAGTCCGACTACTTCAAATCCGCCTCCAATTTTTGGACGCGCGATTTTGGCCGGTCAACTTTTTGGCACCATTGTCGGGGACAAGGCAAAACGGCACTGTTGACGAATCCGAATCCACTAACTACACTTCCGTGCCTCAAGCTTAGAAATGAGCTTGACAACACTCTTTTCTTTCTTTTGTTATTATTATTATTTTGTGTCTAAAAAGAATAGCTCATATCATTAATAATAGAATTTTCTGACTTGAATATTTTTCACGTTATTTCAGCTACTTAGAAGCAAGACACCTTGCTCATTTGAGCATTGACATAACCTAACATGATGTCTCGTATTGAACAACCTCTTTCAGAGGGCGAACGTCAAAGGAGGGCTAGACCTAACTCCCCTCCATCTGAAGAACATGACCGCTATGACGGACATGATCAACATGAAGATCAATAAGGAGAGCACTTCAAGGAAGATCATCACCAAGATAGACGTCATCACCATCAGAGGCACAGGAGGAATCACGACCAAGAACAGCACTGATAAGCCAGCGACAGTGAAGATTCAGACAAAGAGGAGAAAACTTTGAGGTAATTAGCTTCTACGAAGGCTAACAACTCCCGGTGTCCCATCATTATCCCACTATTTAATGCTGCAAATTTTGAGCTCAAGCCGTCTGTAATCTCCATGATCCAGAATAAAGGCTTCAGGGGGAGTTCCAAGAATGACAACCCCTACCACCACCTGGACACCTTCAAAAATATATGCGACACCATTAAGATGTGGGGGGTTCCTCAAGAAGTCATCTACTGCAAGGGCTTCATCTTCTCCTTGGAAGACAAAGCTCTGTCATGGTACCTTGGGTTGCCCCACCAAGCTCTTAATGGATGGGGAGCACTGGCTGACGCGTTTGTGAACAAATTCTATCCCACTGAGAGGATTGTGAGGAACAGATAGAGGACAACCACCTTTATGCAAAAGCCCAATGAAAACCATCACGATGCCTGGGAAAGATACCAAGAATACCAGAGGGACTGCCCTCACCATAACTGCAAGAAGGGTTTTCTAGTCACTACCTTATATAATGGTCTAACTCTCGATGAAAGGGTGTCACTGAATGCGGTAGCAGGGAGTGACTTCTTAGGGAAGAAATCGAGCAAGTCTGAGAGGATCATCAAAAACATGGCTGAGCTGCTAGCCGGCGCTGAGTATGATAGATCTGATAGAGAGCAGGCTAAGAAGGTCAGTGAAGAACCCTCTCTTGAATCCAAGGCTCTGGAGTCTATAACTTCTCAGATACAGAGGATAGTGACTGATGTCAAGCAGCTAAAGGAATCTGGTGGTAAAGGGAACAAGAAGGTGGAAAAAGTGATGAAGTGTGTGACATGTGGAGAAGGAGGCCATGGGGTAGATAAATGCATCTACACCTGACCGGAAGTGTCAAGAGATTCTAAATCCGAAGCCGAAGAGACTGAAAATGTCTCTTTTGTGTGTTTTAAGAGGTTGGACCACCCCAGTTTCAGCTACGGCAACAAGGATGCAACTGAGAATTCACATCAGTTGCATGGCTCATCTAAGCCACCCCAAGCATTCGAGAAGAGGGGAGGACCCAGTCAGTACACTAAAAACACCCCCTTCCAAGCAGTCAAAGGTAACTTCCAAGGTCAAGTCAAGTACCAAGGATCAACCAAGGAACATGATAAGGTTTCTAGCCAGTCTGATGTGGTTGGCCAACTGTTTGATTTCATAAAAAGGCAAGACACTATCAACAACCAGTTAGCGCAGAGTGCGCTATCGAAATTGGGTGTTTTTAACTCATTGTAGGTACAAATGGCAGACATGCAGACGCATCAGTGTCAGATTGATCAGCAAATGGCTCAAATGGCCGAGTTAATAAAGAATCAGTCAGGAAAAATTCCGTTGAATACTGAAATGGCAAAGAAAGTAGGACAGTGATCAAGAGGAACGAGGATCGAGTTGCACGAAAGGATGATGGCAAGGACTAAGGAGTGATGAAGCTAAAAGACGTCAAGCAGGAGATGAAGATTTTAGCGCTTCTCGGGAGGCATCTCGAGTTTTCTTTTATTTCTTAGAATAGGATGCATTTACTTTACTACAAAACAAACATTACAAACATTATGGACTATAATAAGGCCCGAGTCGGTGCATGCGCCACATGCGCTGACTCTTTTGTTTTATGGGCCACCGCGCTGCTTTATGGGCCGAGGTGGGTAATACCATCTGAGGCTGGGATCTTAGACTTAGGCCAATGATGTTTTACTCATCGGCTGCTTTTAACCGCTCTGTTTGCAAGTTTTTTTTCTTGGCTTTGCTCTGAAGGGTCATATCGGGCAACAACCCAACCGACACAACGAACGCGCTCATATCGGGCAATGGTACTCTGGGAATCACAAAGGTTGTGACGGATGGCATGCCTGGGCGGCATACACCCGTATCGTGCAAGTGGAGTAATTACCCTTGTAACTACTGATGGACTGCCGGTCTCGGGAATGATTTATCCCAACGGCCGACGTGCGTTCCAGAATTACAAGTTTTACCCCCGGTTGAGATTGCTATATAAAGAGCTGAGATTTTACCGTGTCGGGCTACTGCCTTATTGTTTTCACCTACTCGTTTCGTGCTAATATTTTTTGAGTTAGCTCCCGTGTCATGCAAGGGTTCCCCTACTCTCGTGTCGCGCGAAAGTTTAAGAACACAGCAAGGTATAGCCCGACAGACCGTATCGCCCGACACGACCTTCCTTTCATGAGTAACTTATCAAGCTCGTGGTTCCTGAGCTGAGCAACATTGAATTGCCCAATATGTATGTCGTGCAACGTACCTTTTATTCGCATTTTCCCGATACGCCATGTCAGGCGATAGCCATGTCGCCCATCTTTGCACCGCCTCACCTGCTTTGTTATCAGACAGCACGCTGCGTTCCTTTCAGTGAGCCCTATCGAGTGTCTTATCTTTCGCGACTGTATCGCCCGACACACCCATGTTGGGCGACATACCTGACACGTATTTATCGTTGTATCGTCTTATTCTTTACTGCATGTATGATCTTCCGACGTGACGGGCAATACCCATATCTCATATCGGGCACGAGACTTCACCTCTGAAAACCTCATATCGCCCGATGCAGTGTTGTGGGATCGTGCATATCTTATCGGGGCATATCTTATCGTGCATTTAGTTTCGCTTCTTTAAATAGTGGCACACTTAATTGACCAAGGAATTTGTTTAATGATTAACAGAAATGGCCCGCATCAAGTAGACTGTCGTCCGGGTTGACGAGAACGGTAGGAGGATCTACACCGAGCCCGCAGGTGAATCACCCACTGTCGGGCAGAAGTGCCCGAACCCAGAAGTAGTTGGGCCGTCAACTGCGGAAAAGAGGATGAGGGTAGGAGAAGTGGCATCTCCAACACCAACAACAATGACAGAACCCTTGGAATACACGCCAGGAAGGTTCGTGTCAAGGGACGACGAGCACGCACGCCGTTATGCTGAGATGACAACCAATGTCTATAGACTGAGCATGTTCTGCCACCAGGCTTCATTCGCCGAGCTGGGCATATTTGAAAGGCTGAAGGGCATCCTTGCTGTGGCGGGGCTGAGGAATATCTGCCTCAATCGATCCTCCTCTTATACCAGACTCACGAGAGAGTTCATGTCATCTCTCCGCCGAGTGAAGAACTCTGCTGTAGAAAAAGAAGAATATAGCGGAGTAGATAGACTCCAAGCCCGACTATACAACTCGGAGCACGACATCTCCGAGAAGATGTTGAATGAGATCTTCTCTTCCAGCAAGGAGGAGAAGAATCCAATGTATAGCGGTGAGAGAATAACTGAAGGAGACGGGTTCAATCCCATGGAGCTCTAGAATAAGCTAACCGGAGAATTGTCATTTAAACCGGGAAGCAAGGTGGCAGCAGTGCACTCCTACTTTTGGAGAATAGTGCACAAGCTGGTGGTGTGCTTGCTGTTCAGCAAGAACGAGTCCAGCAATATCTACACAGAAGAACTCCATGTCATGTGGCACATGATGGAGGGATGAGTGATCAACCTCAGGCAGTTCTTACTGAACAGACTGCACCCGATAAAGGATGCCACCAAAGAATATTGTATGGGTGGCATCGTTAACTTGATTAAGGCAGGGCTCGGGTACCCGAAAGAGTCACACAACCTTTTGAGGATGAAGGGCGATGAGCTGATTGACATCAAATACCTAATGAGGACCAACATCATAAAGAAGGAGGGAAGGGACTACTTATACAAATTTGCAAGAACGAACATACTCCTCCCGCTCCCTCGCTGCACCACTTACGATGTAGAGAAGTTGGTCTTCACTGCCGCGGAGATTGAAGCTGTGGCGGTAGACGCAGCCTACACCACCGCCACCAGAGTCCAGGAAAGGGAAATCCCAGAGCTACTGACGATAGCTGCTAATAGAGCTGTCGTCACTCCTACTATACCAGCCACAACCACAACAACGACTATAGTGGCTGAAAAAGAACCGGTGATCATTGAGGTCACTGAGACAACAACTGCGGGAGCTGCCGCGGAAGAGACAACTGCAGCCCCCGACATCCCCGTAAGGCCTGTAGAGGCAGAAGAAGCACCTCAGCCGGACGCCAATAATGGGGTGTTCGATGAGATCCTAAAAATGGAGCTCGAAGGTGCACAACTGACGCCGACACCACCGTCGGTGTCTCCTGTTGCAGTGGCTGAGGAGATCACCGACAATGTAGAGGTGGAGCAGCGTCCGCCCACACCACGACCTTCTCCACCACGACGAGAAGGCAAGGTGGTGACGGCTGAAAAAGCATCGTCGCCTCGGCCGACGGCATCTGCATCGCGAATAATTGAGATAGACTCTACCTCATCTGGTAGGCCATCACGCAAGCAAGGTGTCACGAGGACGGAAGGGAGACCCACAGAAACCCCTCCGTCGCTCGGGAAGATGCTAGGGCACGAGCTCGACTACTTGCGGGAGGTAACGGATAACAACTCAGCTACCTGTATTTCCTTAACCCGCAAGGTTGCATCTTTCCAAGATAGGTTGAATAGCCAAGAACAAAAGCTGCTGACTCTAGCTAGCCTTCCCGACGGACTAGAGACTTTGATTGTGATGCTTCAGCAAGTCCTCCAACGCCTTGACAAGATCGAGGAGAGGCTAGATAGGAGGGACGACCATCCGCGTCGAAGGGAGCTGAGAAGGTCGATGTCGCCCCCTAGTCGTGGCTCTCCACCTTCTTCGTCAACGTCCTCCTCGAGATCAGTGTCCTCCCCCCCCTCCAGCGGGCAATCCACAATGCCTGAGGAGAGAACGCCACAAAGGTCAACCCACATAGCTCCAGCAGGACAGGAGAGCTCCTTAGGCCTGATAGAAGAAAATCCCTCTGTCCCCATGGATGAAATTGAAGAAGATAGCGGAGATATCAGCATCAGGGTAGACTCTTCCGATGAATCTGAGGGAGAAAAGTGGGACGCTTATGCAGTCAATGAAAGACACCTTCCCCGAGGAAGATGCTCGATGGCAGATAGGTTCCGTGATCCATTCGAGATACCCTCCTTTCAGATGGCCGACTTCGATAGAAGGGTCATCGGATACCTGGCGATCAGAGACCAGAATTTGATGAACAAGGTCTTAAGATCGCAGGCAGATGAAGAAGACGTCGTATGGAGCGATGGCTACTTCTCTGTACGATGGGGAGATCTTCGAAGTATGTTCCACTCACCGGCCATCGTCGGCAAAATACTGTTTAGGGTCCTTGAAAGTGCGATAATAGAAAATATCGACAGCAGGACAGGTCGGAAGACAATATATAATGCCACCCCGACCTTGGCAAGAAGACTGATGAAAGGAGTTTCGGATTCCAATGCAGTGGCCGACATGCTGCACTACATCGAAAAGCATACACCAAACATCGTGTTGGCCCCATATAAGCACCACAACGTGTGGTTCCTCTATGTGGCAGACCTCAGGAACCGCGACGTCCAGCTATTGAGCTGCAGCGATGACGAGGTGCCACGCTCCGGGAATGTTTTCAGCCACCCAGAGGACAAGAAATTGAGGCTCCTACCACTGCGTCTCCTACGAGCTATCAAGCAAGGAAGCCAACGTCACAAAGGTGTTTGGCACTTCTTTTCTATCTGAGACCTCCCCACCCAGGCAGAAGGGGGAAGCAGAAACAGCGCCTTCGCCGTATTAAGTTCCATAGAGGTGCTCAATACAATTGGAAACTTGGGGGACCTTAGGGGCACATGCTTCTATCGCCGTAGGAGCACATACGCCATGCTACTGATTAAAGACAGATGCTATTTCTGAGATGCAGGGGTACCAGAACACCAGCTGGATAGCAATCAAGAAGAAGACTCTTCACAACCCAGCAGCCACTCAGAGAAAGAAGCGGAGATGGTAACCGACACCTATGGGGCAGGCAAGCAGTTGGAGACCCTATGGAAAGTGCACGGGATGGAAGACATTGCTTCGCCTGAAACTACAGAAGGGATGATCAAAAATTTCGACTTCTTCTCGTGCGCTACTTTCACGCAGGAGCAGGTCAACAAAATCCTTCTGAAGTTGGCTGATTCCACCCCATCGGATGTCATCTATAAGGCAGGCGATGTCGTAGTCCCAGCCGATGACTTAAGGGACATGGTAAAAGAAGAAGGATGTCTGGTTGTATCTGTGGCTGCCGCTTACATGCAAACAATACAGCCAAGGCTCGAACACGCATACATAGCTCATCCAATGTTGTTCAACGACATTTGCCTCGCCGATGAAACAAGAGCAAAGCAAGCATTTCTGGAAGTGTTGGAGAGCGAGGTCCCACGCACGATCTTCCTGCCCGTCCTACATTATAACCATTGGACGCTCCTGACAATGTACACTCGGCAACGAGCATGGATCTTCTACAACAGCTCGGACATCAACAAAAACCATCCAGTGTCGTGTACATCAGAACCGTTGTCATCCGTCGAATGCTTAGTTCAAAAATACTACGACGAGGTGTCAAAGATGATCCAACCATTCTTGGACACGCAAGCAAGCAAATGGCATGAACTCCAGTTCTGCCAGCGTAGTCTGCAGTAGCTTCCCCTATCTAACGACTGTGGCATCTTTGTCTTGGAATGGATAGCAAATGAAGCAACACCTGACCAGCCCCACCACATCGATTATCACAGCAAAAGAGGAGAATATGTGTGGGAGCTTCTATCTGACGCAGGCGTGCTCACCAGCTAACCTCACTGGAGTAACATTACCTCACCTTATCTACCTCACAACTCTGAGACAGAGTGTGGAGTAAGTTTGGGGTGGGTACCATGTACCAGTGAGGGAGGTATAAAAATTTTGAAAATTTTCTGATTTTTCTGACTCAAATTCTTTATTCTTTTGTTCTTTCCTATATCATGTGTACATATATATGTTCATACCTAAGTTTTGAAAAAAAAATCTTTGCTTTCTCCATACATATGTACAAAGTCGCTATATTAGTAAAAACCTGATGCGACTTCTTTCCAAGTTTGTTTTCTATGTAACTAAGGTAATGCAAGTTTTGTTATGTCTTTCTGATAATGCTGCCTCAAACAACAAAAGACTACAACTTTCCACGCCAAAATTTCAAAAAAATAATCTCGCTACAGCTAAGAGGCGTGTATGGAGAAGGAAAAAGCTGCCCAAACAGCAAAAATCCTTTTGTTTCCGTTTACCCAAAAAAATCCCAAAAAGAGAAAGCAGCCTTATGAGGGTGAATAAAAGCATGAGAGTTGTACCCAATAAAAGAAAAAGAAAAAAAAATATACACACTTGTCGTCCAAAAGTACTCATCTTTAGGCATGGTAGATCCGGGATAGTGGTACGTAGGATATGAAATCACTACTCTAAAGCCGACTGGCTTGGACTGCAGGGATCACTTGCCCGCTAACGAACCCTTACCTGGACGGACTGATGGGAAACAAAAAAAACCCCAAAAAGCCTTAGCCTACCCTATACACAACTTTCTACCCCTAAAGTTATTTGGTGTGAAAGCTAACTTCAGAATCATACACCAAAGTCCCGCTGAAGCTGTAGAGAAAATTTTTTACTGAAATAATAAGGCAGGAAACGCAAGGTCTTTTGTTCGTAGTGGACCAGCATTATCTCTAAAGGCATCGTGATTCTTGTTTTACCTCTTGAACTGAAAACTACACCGAGCAAGAAGAAGCATCACAAAATAAAATTTAAATATTGATTGAGGACAATCAAAATGCTAAGTTTGGGGGACTTGATAACACCAATTTTTGTGATGTTTTTGACCCTTATTTTGTTATCAAAACTACCCTTTTAACTGTTTTCCTCTCCTTTTATATGTACTTTTGCAATAATTGGCCAAACGATGCTCTTAACTAAATATTTCCATCTTTTGTAGAGTTTTCCTCCATTTTGGACTTATTTATCATCAATAAGGTCATTTCGGCCCACAAACATGCTCCGCCTGCATCGGTCTTCCAGCCGGCCGATATGCTCACTACCCGACAGGGTAGCACGATACATCGACGCGCGACGTGAGGATGCCGCGCAAGAAGGAACCGTCGGACGACACGCCTCTTTACCCGACAGGGAGCCGAGCTCGCCACACAACTCAAATGTGTCGCACGATATTGGCGACCCACTGGAAGGTGCCACTCGTCGCGATGCCCAACAGCCGACATCCTTGTGCCGGGCGATACTGATATCGGACGCCCACAAATTCCGCGATGATAAGGAGGACACGTGGCTCCCTGAGCACCATAACTTCCCCCAATCGTTTCCTATAAATAGCATCTACGGGAAGCCGAAAAGACGGGTTGAAACCCTGCGCAAGTCACCTCAGGAAAGCTGTGAAGAGCTAGTGTATCGTGCCTCAGTGTTCATGTTGGGTGATTCTAGGTGAGCATTTCCCCATCCCGAGAGGGAGGGAATGGTTCACTTAGGGTCGCCCGGGCAACACTACAGGCCGATATCGGCCGACAAGGATCCCCGACATAAGTGACCAATACTAGGAGCATCGCTCTAGCCCGGCACGATGTCGAACCCCGATACGCATCGTGCGTCACGGTGTGTCACCTGAGAAGGTGCCGCCCGACATGATCAGCCAGTCAACTTTTTTCCAGCAACAGCGCCAAAAAGTTGACCGGCCTAAATCGTGCGTCCAAAAATTGGAGGAGGATTTGAAGTAGTCGGACTTTTACATTTAAAACCCAAAACCTTCTAGGCCCCCGCAACTTTGTTTATGGGGTCGAACACTGGGACAAGGGTGATAGTGTTGAGAACTCGGAATCGACACTCTACACTCCGGCAAGGATAAGAGATGATAAAATTCCCAAAAGGGAACAACAGAACAAGATCGATAAAAAAAAACCCCTATCTCCAACTGGAGTTATAAGGAAAACTTAAGTTTTAAGCATTTATCAGGTTTTAGGGATTTTGTGCAACAAAAACAGAGAGATGATACTAAAGCTAAAGCAAGGTACGGAGGAAAACTTCGGTAAAACAAGCGGCAGCAGGAACATCCTGTACCCCTCCTCTCAGAGTGGGTACCTCTAACCAAGCATCAACACCACTCTCAAGGTTGCTGGACTTAGGTTAGAGTGGAAAGCTTACTAAAGCAACTCTGAATTTGGGCACTCTCGTACTCCAGAATCGGACCAAACACTAGAGCCACAACACCTCTCTCGAGTCTGTTGCAACGGGAAAAACACGATTCGGTAGCTAATCGAAACGTGATCCAAGCATACAAGCTAGAGTTCATATGTTAAACATAGAAATCATCCAACAAAGCTACCAAACATAAAGCAGCAGGTAATTAAACTCTTCCATTTCCATAAATAAATAAGGTTCTAGTTACATTGCATAAGTAAAAGAAATAATTGACTGAAAAAGTAAAGATAGATGTCACCTTCTTGATATAGAAGGACGACAAACTACAGCTGACCCTCCAGCCCGATACCGGGCAGGAACCTAGCCTGATACAACTGTGCCAGGCGGAACACCCTCTCAGGCGACACGCCGTGATGGGCGGATTGCATCGTGCGAGGACCCTTGCCCGGTACGATCATGTTGGGCGGCACCCTCTCAGGCGACACGTCGTGACGCACGATGAATATCAGGGTTCGATATCGTTTCGGGCTAGAGTGATGCTCCTAGTAACGGTCACTTATGTCGGGGATCCTTGTCGGCTGATATCGGCCTGTAGTGTTTCCCGGGGCGACCCTAAGTGAACCATTCCCTCCCTCTCGGGATGGGGAAATTCTCACCTAGAATCACCCAGCACAAACATTGAGGCACGATACACTAGCTCTTCGCAGCTTTCCTGAGGTGACTTGTACAGGGTTCTAACCTGTCTTTTCGACTTCCTGTAGCTTCTATTTATAGGCATCGGTTGGGGAAGTTATGGTGCTGAGGGCGCCACGTGTCCTCCTTATCATCACAGAATTTGTGGGCGGCCGATATCAGTATCCCCTGGCACAAGGATGTCGGTGGTTGGGCATCACAGCGAGTGGCGCCTGTCGGTGGGTGGCCGGTATCGTGTGACACGTTTGAGTTGTCGTGGCGAGCTTGTCTCCCTATCGGGTAAAGAGGCATGTTGTCTGATGGTTCCTTCTTGCGCGGCATCCTCACATCGCGTGTCGATGTATCATGCTAACATGTCGGGCAGTGATCATATCGGCCGGCTGGAAGGCCGATGCAGGTGGAGCATGTTTGTGGGCTGGAACGGCCTTATTGATGATAAATGAGTCCAAAATGGAGGAAAACTCTACAAAAGATGGAAATATTGAGTTAAGAGCGTCGTTTGGACAATTATTGCAAAAGTACATATAAAAGGAGAGGAAAACAGTTAAAAGGGTAGTTTTGATAACAAAATAAGGGTCAAAAACATCACAAAAATTGGTGTTATCAACTCCCCCAAACTTAGCATTTTGATTCTCCTCAATCAATATTTAAACTTTATTTTGTGATGCTTCTTCTTGACCGATATAGTTTTCAGACCAAGGTGATGAGCGAGCAATGATATGTCTTATCGGGAATATTGTTCGACCCCGAACAACAGACTTTATTTCTCTTGCCTTATTTAAGCAAAAAATTTCTCCACAGCTTCGACGAGACTTAGGTGCATGATTCCGAAGTTAGCTTTCACACCAAACAGCTTTTTGGGGTAGAAAGTTGTGTGTTGGGTAGGTTGAGGCTTTTTGGGTTTTTCTTGTTTCCCATCAGTCCATCCAGGTAAGGGTCCGTTAGTGGGCAAGTGGTCCCTGCAGTCCAAGCCAGTTGGCTTTAGAGCAGTGATTTCACATCCTACATACCACTGCCCTGGATCTACCATGCCTAAAGATGGGTACTTTTGGACGACAAGTGTGTATATATTTTTTTCTTTTTCTTTTATTGGGCACAACTCTTATGCTTTTATTCACCCTCATAAGGCTGCTTTCACTTTTTGGGATTTTTGTTGGGTAAGCGGAAACAAAAGGATTTTTGCTGTTTGGGCAGCTTTTTCCTTCTCCATACACACCTCTTAGCTGTAGCGAGATTATTTTTTCGAAATTTTGGCATGGAAAGTCATAGTCTTTTGTTGTTTGAGGCAGCATTATCAGAAAGACATAAAAAAACTTGCATTACCTTAGGTACATAGAAAACAAATTGGCAAGGAGTAGTATCATGCTTTTACTTATATAGTGACCTTGTACATATGCAGGGAGACAAAATAAGCAAAATTTGTCAAGTTTTCAAAAATTTTATATGAGCATGCATACGTACACATGATATAAGAGAAGAATGAAAGAACACAAAAAGTGGAGTTGAAGAAGCAAATTTTATACCTCCCTCACTGGTACATGGGTACCCCCCCCCAAACTTACTCCACACTCTGTCCCAGAGTAGTGAAGAAGACAGGGTAAGGTAATGTTAACCCAGTGAGGGTTAGCTGGTGGTTGCGCTTGTGCCTTAGAGAAGTTGCCATTCATTCCCCTTATTTGCTGTTGGAGTTGGTCAGGCCTCTCCTTATTTGATAGAAGTTCCCAAAATTATTTGGCATCCCCTTCAACCTGGTAGACTTTAAGATACTTCCGTTCTGAACATGAATAAAAGGACTGATCGTGAATCCCAGTTTCAGTCCTCTTGAGTCCATTTTCTTTCCCAGGAGGATGCAGCCAGAACAAGTGCAAAGCTCTCAAGAAGGAAGCGCGGGGCCCGTGCAGATTAGGAAAATTATAACCGGCCTATTGTAGACAGAGAGCTCTTGAAAACACTTATGGATGTTGGAGGAGGACTTCCACTATTTTTCTCTTTTGGAGATGGTCCTAAACCACTGCAGAAGATAGACTATGATAAGGAATTGGACTTCTCTTGCTCTCTTTTTGGCGGGTGGTGGCCCAGCTATCTCGAAATTCTAGCATTTCTGTCTGACTGTTGTTGCTTCAGCTGCGGCCGTAGTGTCGATTCTTCTACTGTGTTTGTCAACTCGTCCGGAAGTTTTCTGTGTATTAGCCATACATGTTATCAAGTTCATTGATCATTTAAATATTAGGTAGGAAAAAACTAAAATCTTGATAAAACTTGCTTCGTTGCAATGTTCAGGTATCGTCCATCAAAAGAAAATCCAAGGCAATACAAGATTGGACGATATGGAGAGAGTTGTGCGTCACAACACGCTGCCCGACACGGGTATTTCGGGCGATACAGTCGCATGAAACAACTACCCGATAGGACCTCTCGACAGAAAAATGTGTCGTCTGATATGGTGTATCGAGCAAACTCGATCGGTAGTCGTGTCGTGCTTCATATGTGTCGGGTGATACAAGAAAATTTAACTAAATCTACCAACCCAGCACGCTCCGCGTGATACGAAACCCGTGTCGGGCAAATAGACTGTCAGGCTATACCTTTTCTCTTTGAAGCTATTGCCCGACACGAGGGCGAAGGCGAGCTAGTCGACATGTGAGCAAAAAGTGGATTATTGCATGATACGAGTGGCTGAAAGAGTAAGTGTAGTAGCCCGACACGGTAAACCCTCCATACTATATATAGAAATCTCAACTGGGGGTAAAACGGGTAGATCTGGGGCACGCGTCGACCTTTAAGACAAGCTATTCCCGAGACGGGCAGTCCATCCGTCTAATCAGGGGTAATTACTCATCTTGCACGATACACAGGACACGGGTGCACGCTGCCCCGGGATGCCATCCGTCTCAGCTCTTGCGGTGCCCGAGATACCCAGTGTGTTCAGCGTACCTGTTAAGATGCTGCCCGATACGGTCCGAAAAAGAAAGAGGACAAACATGCCCGATATGCGGCCTGAAAACTAAAAACAAGGTGAAGGAAAAATGATTGACGGGCAAAACATCATCGCTTAGGGTGAGTCCCCGACCTCAGATAGAATTACTCCTCAACGCTTCATAAAATAGAGTAGTGGCCCAAAAGAGTCGGTACGCTTGGTGCATGCACTAACTCGGGCCCTATTACAGTCCATAATGTTTGTTTACAAAGAAGAAAATGCATCCTATTCTAGGAAAGAAAGAAAACTCAGGCTTCCTCCCGAGGAGCGCTGAAGTTTGTGTCGCCAGCTTGACCGGTGTAGGTTCTTCACTTTCAGCCTTCGACAGTACCCATGTCCTGCAAGTTGATCTCTGCCCTTCTGACAAAAGCTTCATCTTCATAGTAGCTCTTCACTCTGTGCCCGTTTACCTGAAAGACTTTGGTCGGGTCATCTTGTTTGTAAAGCTCCATCATTCCTGATGGGTATATCTTCGATACAGTGAACGGTCCTGACCATCTTGTCTGTAACTTTCCAGGGAAAAGACGAATGGAGGATTTAAACAACAAAACTTTATCCCCTTCACTTACTGTAACACCCCTGACCTAGGTTATGAATTAACCCTAGGTGTTTTGCTTAAAATTATGATTAGAGGCTTGTGGTTAACCCTTTATATGTCATTAAAGCTTTAGAAGAATCTATATTTTCATTTCTGCCCTTTTTGAACAATGTTGTAAGATTGTTTTATTTAATAGGGACCCATGTGCAAATTACCCAATTAGAGGCGTTAACTTGCAAATTTCACATGTTAAGATGTTCCTCTGATGATGATACATTATCAGAATGAATATGATGTGGTGATATGGATTCCCCAAGCTTGGGCACCAAAATATAGCTTGTAGAGCAATCCTTGTACTTTAAAACCTAGTTTTGGTGTAAAGTGCAATTTACCCAAAACATAGGGTGCAACATGTAAAATATACCCTCTAGAGTACCTCTAATGCTTTTTAGCATCAATTGTAGTAAAGAAAATGAGGGGGGCACCTCATTTGAGTAACCATATAAGAAGGATAATCATTGTAATTGAATAATCAAGATGTATGCAAAATGACCCTTATATATGTATGACTTAATAAAGTGTTTGGCTTCTTTTCCTCTAAACCAAGGTTGAGATATAAGTTTGCATGTTATAAGAAGGGAGGAACGTGGCAAAGAAGTAGGAGAGGGGCGTGGAGGATATAGATGTAAAAGAGAAGAAGTATTTATCATTGCCTTGGAAATATGCCCAAAAATATATAAGCAAGCTCTTTCCACAATCAAGGGATCGTTCCCTTCATTTCCTCTTCTCATCCTTTTGCTTTGGGCCGACTAAGGAGGAGGTTAGGAGCATAGGAGGATGACAAAGTTGATCTAGGTAAGTTTGGTCATCTTCTAGCTCGGATTCATGGAGGAAATTCCATTACAAGGTTCGTTTGCTAGTATTCCTTACACAACTCTTGCTTCTAGCCATCTTCTCCATCCAATTCTTGAAGAAAGGACCTTGGACGACCCCTGGAGCTCAAGCCACCATTAAAGCTACGGAGCTTGGAGCTCTAGATCATATTATAAGGTGGGTTTTATAACTCTAAACCCCTAAACTTTGTTATACATCTTTCTTTCTTGCAAAAGTAGTTTGTTCTTCTTTCCCCCATCCTTCCTTGCTTTCTTGCAACAAAAACCACAAAGAACAGACCTTGATCTGGAGGTAGAAGAATATGGGCGTGATTACCAATGTTACTTTATCAAACGGTCTTGCCCCCCCCCCTTTTTGGCCAAACGGTTTGGGGCAAACGGTTTGCAAAACCGTTTGAAGGGCAAACGGTTTCACAAGGTCGGTTGGAGAAAACGGTCTCCAAGACCGTTTGGTTGAGTTGACCAAGCATTGACCGTTGGATATTTCTGTTCATAATTATGTAGGTTAATAACCCTCCAAATTTGAGGGATTAACTCCCAAGGAATCATGAGTTAAAGGCTAATCAATTAGGTAAACCTAATTGGATTAAGTGCTGATTTTCAACCTAATTAACTTGACCTTTTTGGGCAAACGGTTTCAAAACCGTTCTAGGGCGTTGACCAAGTGTTGACCGTTTGAAATTCCTGTTCATAATTATTTTAGTTAATAACCCACCAAATTTTATGGGTTAACTCCCAAGGAATAAAGAGTTGAAGGCTAATCAATTAGATAAACCTAAATGGATTAAGTGCTGATTTTTCAGCTTGATTAATTGAACTGTTTGGGCAAACGGTTTCAAAACCGTTTTAGGGCGTTGACCAAGCGTTGACCGTTTGAGATTCCTGTTCATATTTATGTTATTTAATAACTCACCAAATTTTATTGGTTAATTCCAAAGGAATCATGAGTTGAAGGATAATCAATTAGGTAAACCCTAATTCGATTAAGTGCTGACTTTCAACTTGATTGATTTGACTTTTTGGGTTTTCTTTCCCAAACGGTCTCAAGACCATTTGGGGATCACCCAAACGGTCT
This sequence comes from Alisma plantago-aquatica, assembly GCA_963693085.1. Lineage (NCBI taxonomy): Eukaryota > Viridiplantae > Streptophyta > Magnoliopsida > Alismatales > Alismataceae > Alisma > Alisma plantago-aquatica. The sequence continues at coordinate 29,490,280 of OY856414.1, read as the reverse complement.
CAAGACCGTTTGGGGGTCACCCAAGACCGTTTGAAGGTCTAGGGTCAAGTATGTATATGTGTTTGAAGATCCAAAGATGTGGTATGAACCCTAATCGGCTAAGTGCTGATTTTGCAATTGATGAGTTGATTGTTTTGGGTTGATTGGCCCAAACGGTCTCAAGACCGTTTGGGGATCACCCAAGACCGTTTGGAGGTGTGGGGTTAAGTATAGTTTAACAATTGAAGGTCCAAAGGTACACAATTACAAATCAATCAATTGCTGATTTGATGATTAACGCAATAGCTCAAACCCTAATGATTTTTCACTAGAATCCAAGTGTTGGGTGAGCCAAACGGTCTCAAGACCGTTTGTAACTCATCCAAACGGTCTCAAGACCGTTTGGAGGTCACCCAAGACCGTTTGGAGGTCTAGGGGTGAGTATGGTTAAGCAATTGATGATCCAATGTTACTAAGTTAAAGTGTAATCAATTGCTGATTTGGTGATCAATCCAATGATCCAAACCTTAATTGATTGACTTGGATTTTGATGATATGATGGGAAAACAGTCTCAAGGCCGTTTGGAGGTTATCCAAACGACCTCAAGACCGTTTGGGGTCAGGTCATACCCAATTTGGATGATGGTTCTATGGTTTCAAAGTAACTAGTCTTACATTGATTAGTATTGAAGGATGATCGATTCCAACCCTAATCCAATCCATCCAAACCCTAATTGGTGATCAATTGATGATTAATTGAGGGTCACATCAGTTGAGTATTAACTTAATTGGATCAATTGATAAATTGTTAACCATGGCATGAACGATTGAGGGGTTCAACATTGAAAACCCTAACTCAATTGGAAGTGTTAATACACTTTTTGGTCCATGCGGTTTTGAGGGTGTTTGGACCAAACAGTCTCAAGACCGTTTGAGTCCAAACGGTCTCAGGACCGTTTGAGACCAAACGGTCTCAAGACCATTTGAGACCAAACAGTCTCAAGACCGTTTGGTGGTCATGCGGTTTCAAACCATTTGGAGGTTGAAAGTGGAAAATCGTTTGGGGTCTTTTAAGGTCAAAATTGCTTAATGCTTTAAAGGCTTAGATGGTTTAATGGTTGATTAATCTAAATCCTAATGATATCTAAAGACATTAAGGGAACAAGTAATTAGTTGATTGAAGCATGTTATGATCAATGGTGAACATTACTAAAGTACCCTTGATGGGTTTAAGTAGTCAACACCTCTTGATCAAGCAAACCCTAATGAACATTGTAGTAATAATGTGACTTATGTTATCAAGGTTGAATTGACCTAACCTAATCATAAGAGATGTAAACATCATCTAATAAAAATAGGTGAGAGAAGACTCCTAATATGAATGAGAATCAAGTAATATACTTCCAACATGCATGAATACACATAATTAGGGTATGATCCTTTACAATAAGATCATGGAAACCCTAATTATGATGATCTATGAATCTTAACCTAAGTGAAGACATGAATGGAATTAATCTTCATACATAATGATGGTATGATCTCAATTCACTACTATGTGAATAGTAAACCCTAATCTAGGGTAATGCGATGCTATGTGCATAGTAAACCCTAATCTTGGGTAATGTGATGCTATGTGAATAGTAAACCCTAATCTAGGATAATGTGATGCTATGTGAATAGTAAACCCTAATCTAGGGTAATGTGATGCTATGTGAATAGTAAACCCTAATCTAGGGAGATGTGATGATATGAACAAGTAACCCTAATTCTGAGTTATGCTTTTAAACATGAAACTCCATGATTGAGAAATGAATTAGGAATTACTATCCCTAATCTAGTTAAGAGGTGGAATAACTCTTTTTGGATTAAATGAGAATCCTAACCCTAGAAACCAGCCGTGGTATTATGACACGGTCGTGGTGAGTCCTTTGTTGCACGATCGTGCAAGGTAGCACGGTCGTGGTATCACATATATAATTTGAGAAGAACATGTATTGTGTGGTTATGATACAATATGCATGTCATTAGTAAATATTGATCATGCAGGTTTTCATAAAGAGGTGATCATATCCAGGTAAGGATTATGATATCTTATGTATTGAAATTACTTTACATGCTTCAAGTATAATGATATGCTATGATACCTAGTGAATGGTAAATTATGAGTTCAAGTACCTAGATTCTATAATCATGATGATAAATTTAGAAAGGTACTTGATAAGTTGAGGAATTGAGATCCTAACACTTTGTGAGAAAATGTATGGCTACAGGCCATGAGTCCCCAATAATAATGTCAGACATTAGATATATGATCTAAGTCTGAAGAGAGTTAATGTTGTAATAATGGTTTTATAGTAAATAAATGCCATACATGTTCTTCTATTTCTTAAAAGATAAATGACAAATGGGTTTATCAAATTATAGTTGTATTGCTTTAATTGGAAGAATGGTTTAATCTGTTAAACATTGTTTTCACTGCTCTCAGACATATATAACTTCTGTGAACATTTACTCTCTTAAGATGCAATAATTATGTTTCTGGCGAAGAGTTATATCTCTCGCTGGGACAATTTTATAATTGTCTCACCCCGTGGGAAACATATTTTTTTAGGTGGACGTGGGCGAGGAGGCAGAAATCCTTCAATAGGTGAAGGGCAACATCAGCAGTACCAGGGACATCAGTGAAGTTTTAGGTGGAGACACTGGCTTTTATGACACGTATAGATGTAGTTAGAGTCCTATGTGTCGTCTATGTACTCTCAGGTCCTCGGAGTAATAGTTAGTACTTTCGAGTTTTTGGTCCAGTACCTCGAGATTTATGTATCTTGCCTTATATAGTTAACATGGTAGTTGATGATTGTAATCTAGAGATATGACCTTACAGAGATGTACTGATGGATCAGTTTGTAAATAACTTATCATGTTTCTTTATGAAAAAGCTTTACCATTTAAAGATCTCTTCACATAAAGTTTTAAATTTTTAGTGATTTTTGGAAATCCGCTGCTTATTGAACATTTCCGCATTAGTTAATCTTGTTTTCTCGAGATAGATGTCACATTTAGTGGTATCAGAGTTCTAGGTTCGCTGAGTCTACAGAGACATAGGACTAAGGTTGTAGAGTCTGTTCTAAGTGTCTTCCAGTTTATCTGATAGTATCCTCTGCTCACATAGGAGAAGAAGAACTTGAAAATGACTGGAGAACACGAGGAACACATTGCTAAGGATAATGTTGTTGCACCAGGAGAGGGTGCATGGGACCAGGCAAGAGGAGAAAAAATGCCTGAGAATTCTCACCTTGACCTAATCAGGATAGAGAATCCTATGCTATGCTCTTGAAGAGCAGAATAAGACAACTGTAATGCATATAGAAGACTGGATACTAGTATCATAACCTAAGTTACTAGTCTTTAATGCATAAACTTTGGGCTTTGAAAGGATTCCTGAGTGATATGATCATGTTAGAACAGTGGAAATGTGGAAAAGATTAACATATGGCAAGAAAGTAGACTCTGCCATAAGTTTAGACAAACAGTACATTTGTGATGGTAGTGCCCAAGGAGGGGCCATAAGCTATGAATTAAGGTAAGGTCTTTACAATTTTAGAGACATTTTCCTAGATATTCTGAAAAGCCAAAGTTTTTGGTGTTAACAGTGCACTAAATGCCTAGTACGCCAGGGCAGTAGCCACTAAGTAAAGACAAAAGCAGCAACATGAGATAATTGGACACTATGGGTTGCAATCAACCTAATGTGGTAGGTGACCTTGAAGGGTAATACTTAAATAAAATATATTCACCCTGATACTTCATTTCATGATTCTATGTGTTAAAGATATGAAAGTAGTTGTTTTTGAACTTCCTTTGACTAGTCCTATAAGGACACAAGAGAGATGATAACTTATATCTTACTCTGTGTTCCTTAAAATGTTTTATAACCTCCCTTATCTGTGTGTTGAAAGATGAGATGTAGAAGTGATGCCTTGAGAAAATCTAGGAAATGGAAAATCCTGTGTGTATAATGATATGAAAAGTGAGGAATACGATAGCAAATAAGGTGCATACTACCTAATCTCAATACTTATATACCCTGGCCAGGTATATGATTATTGAAGATAAGGCAAGTATGAAACTCTTAGATTGTTATCTTTTTTATTACTCTGATCAAGTAGTCATTCTGAAACAATCTAGAGAGTATGAGGTAATTAATGAGAAAAGCTAAGTGAAACTTCTAAATGAACATACTCAGTGAATCTTCTTATTGAATACTTAGTGAATATACTTAGTGAACACACTCAGTGAATTTCCTCAGTGAACACTTAGTGAACTTTCTTAGTGAATACTTAGTGAACTTCCTTAGTGAATATACTTCGTGAATATACTCAGTGAACTTCCTCAGTGAATACTTAGTGAATATACTCAGTGAACTTCCTCAGTGAATACTTAGTGAATATACTCAGTGAACTTCCTCAGTGAATACTTAGTGAATATACTCAGTGAACTTCGTCAGTGAATACTTAGTGAATATACTCAGTGAACTTCCTCAGTGAATACTTAGTGAATATACTCAGTGAACTTCCTCAATGAATACTTAGTGAATATACTCAGTGAACTTCCTCAGTGAATACTTAGTGAATATACTCAGTGAACTTCCTCAGTGAATACTTAGTGAATATACTCAGTGAACTTCCTTAGTGAATACTTAGTGAATATACTTAGTGAACTTCCTTAGTGAATACTTAGTGAATATACTCAGTGAACTTCCTCAGTGAATACTTAGTGAATATACTCAGTGAACTTCCTAAGTGAATACTTAGTGAATATACTCAGTGAACTTCCTCAGTGAATACTTAGTGAATATACTCAGTGAACTTCCTCAGTGAATACTTAGTGAATATACGCAGTGAACTTCCTCAGTGAATACTTAGTGAATATACTCAGTAAACTTCCTTAGTGAATACTTAGTGAATATACTCAGTGAACTTCCTTAGTGAATACTTAGTGAATATACTCAGTGAATATACTTAGTGAATATACTCAGTGAACTTCCTCAGTGAATACTTAGTGAATATATTCAGTGAATTTCCTCAGTGAATACTTAGTGAATATACTTAGTGAATTTCCTCAGTGAATACTTAGTGAACATACTTAGTGAGCATACTTAGTGAACATACTCAGTGAATTTCCTCAGTGAATACTTAGTGAACATACTTAGTGAGCATACTTAGTGAACATACTCAGTGAATTTCCTCAGTGAATACTTAGTGAATATACTTAGTAAACATACTTAGTGAACATACTTAGTGAATTTCCTCAGTAAATACTTAGTAAGCATACTCAATGAACTCCTTCAGTGAAAGCTTTTGAGACAACATACTTAGTAAAATCTTCTAAGACAAATTGCTTAGTGAATCTTCTCGGTGAATTTTTCCAAATTAATTGATTAGCAAACTTTCTTAGTGAACTATTTCAAATAAATAAAGGATTTCTTTGTAAATTATCTGTGTTAAGGTATGTATGTTTCTCTTTTGATAAACATTCTTGGGTGATACTAGAAGAATGTTCTTTTATGCTTCTTCCTTTCAAAAGTATGGACACCTTATGTTAGGGGTTTATGCTTTACACAAACATAAACAGTGATAAGAAGTAATTAATGAAAGGGACTTTGTGTGAATTACAAATCCATAATATCATCATAATTTTGAGATAATATGGGGAAACTTGAGGGCCTTACTAATGAATAATATGTCCCTCCTTTTCCTGGGATTTCGGGGACGAAATCCTTGTTAGGGGTTTATAATTTGTAACACCCCTGACCTAGGTTATGAATTAATCCTAGGTGTTTTTCTTAAAATTATGATTAGAGGCTTGTGGTTAACCCTTTATATGTCATTAAATCTTTAGAAGAATCTATATTTCCATTTCTTCCCTTTTTGAACAATGTTGTAAGATTGTTTTGTTTAATAGGGACCCATGTGCAAATTACCCAATTAGAGGGGTTAACTTGCAAATTTCACATTTTAAGATGTTCCTCTGATGATGAGACATCATAATAATGAATATGATGTGGTGATATGGATTTCCCAAGCTTGGGCACCAAAATATAGCTTGTAGAGCAATTCTTGTACTTTAAAACCTAGTTTTGGTGTAAAGTGCAATTTACCCAAAACATAGGGTGCAACATGTAAAATATACCCTCTAGAGTACCTCTCATGATTTTTAGCATCAATTGGAGTAAAGAAAATGAGGGGGCACCTCATTTGAGTAACCATATAAGAAGGATAATCATTGTAATTGAATAATCAAGATGTATGCAAAATGACCCTTATATATGTATGACTTAATAAAGTGTTTGGCTTATTTTCCTCTAAACCAAGGTTGAGATATAAGTTTGCATGTTATAAGAAGGGAGGAACGTGGTAAAGAAGTAGGAGAGGGGCGTGGAGGATATAGATGTAAAAGAGAAGAAGTATTTATCATTGCCTTGGAAATATGCCCAAAAATATATAAGCAAGCTCTTTCCACAATCAAGGGATCGTTCCCTTCATTTCCTCTTCTAATCCTTTTGCTTTGGGCCGACTAAGGAGGAGGTTAGGAGCAGAGGAGGGCGACAAAGTTGATCTAGGTAAGTTTGGTCATCTTCTAGCTCGGATTCATGGAGGAAATTCCATTACAAGGTTGGTTTGCTAGTATTCCTTACACAACTCTTGCTTCTAGCCATCTTCTCCATCCAATTCTTGAAGAAAGGACCTTGGACGACCCCTGGAGATCAAGCCACCATTAAAGCTACGGAGCTTGGAGCTCTAGATCAGATTATAAGGCGGGTTTTATAACTCTAAACCCTTAAACTTTGTTATACATCTTCCTTTCTTGCAAAAATAGTTTGTTCTTCTTTCCCCCATCCTTCCTTTCTTTCTTGCAACAAAAACCACGAAGAACAGACCTTGATCTGGAGGTATAAGAAGATGGGCGTGATGACCAATGTCACTTTATCAAACGGTCTTGCCCCCCCCCCTTTTTGGCCAAACGGTTTGGGGCAAACGGTTTGCTAAACCGTTTGAAGGGCAAACGGTTTCACAGGGTCGGTTGGAGAAAACGGTCTCCAAGACCATTTGGTTGAGTTGACCAAGCATTTACCATTTGCTATTTCTGTTTATAATTATGTAGGTTAATAACCCTCCACATTTGAGGGATTAACTCCCAAGGAATCATGAGTTAAAGGCAAATCAATTAGGTAAACCTAATTGGATTAAGTGCTGATTTTCAACCTGATTAACTTGACCTTTTTGGGAAAACGGTTTCAAAACCATTTGAGGGTGTTGACCAAGCGTTGACCGTTTGAGATTCCTGTTCATAATTATGTTAGTTAATAACCCACCAAAATTTATGGGTTAAATCCCAAGGAATCGAGTGTTGAAGGCTAATCAATTAGATAAACCTAAATGGATTAAGTGCTGATTTTTCAGCTTGATTAATTGAACTTTTTGGGCAAAAGGTTTCAAAACCGTTTGAGGGCGTTGACCAATCATTGACCATTTGAGATTCCTGTTCATATTTATGTTAGTTCATAACTCACAAAATTTGATAGGTTAATTCCAAAGGAATCATGAGTTGAAGGCTAATCAATTAGCTAAACCCTAATTCGATTAAGTGCTGACTTTCAACTTGATTGATTTGACTTTTTGGGTTTTCTTGCCCAAACGGTCTCAAGACCGTTTAGGGATCACCCAAACGGTCTCAAGACCGTTTGGGGGTCACCCAAGACCGTTTTAAGGTCTAGGGTCAAGTATGGATATGTGTTTGAAGATCCAAAGATGTGGTATGAACCCTAATCGGCTAAGTGCTGATTTTGCAAGTGATGAGTTGATTGTTTTGGGTTGATTGGCCCAAACAGTCTCAAGACCGTTTGGGGATCACCCAAGACCGTTTGGATGTATGGGGTTAAGTATAGTTTACCAATTGAAGGTCCAAAGGTACACAATTACAAAGCAATCAATTGCTGATTTGATGATCAACTCAATAGCTCAAACCCTAATGATTTTTCACTAGAATCCAAGGGTTGGGTGAGCCAAACGGTCTCAAGACCATTTGGAACTCATCCAAACGGTCTCAAGACCATTTGGATGTCACCCAAGACCGTTTGGAGGTCTAGGGGTGAGTATGGTTAAGCAATTGATGATCCAATGTTACTAAGTTAAAGTGTAATCAATTGCTGATTTGGTGATCAATCCAATGATCCAAACCTTAATTCATTGACTTGGATTTTGATGATATGATGGGAAAACGGTCTCAAGACCGTTTGGAGGTCATCCAAACGACCTCAAGACCGTTTGGGGTCAGGTCATACCCAATTTGGATGATGGTTCTATGGTTTCAAAGTAACTAGTCTTACATTGATTAGTATTAAAGGATGATCGATTCCAACCCTAATCCAATCCATCCAAACCCTAATTGGTGATCAATTGAGGATTAATTGAGGGTCACATCAGTTGAGTATTAACTTAATTGGCTCAATTGATAAATGGTTAACCATGGCATGAACGATTGAGGGGTTCAACATTGAAAACCCTAACTCAATTGGAAGTGTTAATGCACTTTTTGGTCCATGCGGTTTTGAGGGTGTTTGGACCAAATGGTCTCAAGACCGTTTGGTGGTCATGCGGTTTCAAACCGTTTGGAGGTTGAAAGTGGAAAACCGTTTGGGGTCTTTTAAGGTCAAAATTGCTTAATGCTTTAAAGGCTTAGATGGTTTAATGGTTGATTAATCTAAATCCTAATGATATCTAAAGACATTAAGGGAACAAGTAATTAGTTGATTGAAGCATGTTATGATCAATGGTGAACATTACTAAAGTACCCTTGATGGGTTTAAGTAGTCAACACCTCTTGATCAAGCAAACCCTAATGAACATTGTAGTAATAATGTGACTTATGTTATCAAGGTTGAATTGACCTAACCTAATCATAAGAGATGTAAATATCATCTAATAAAAAGAGGGGAGAGAAGACTCCTAATATGAATGAGAATCAAGTAATATACTTCCAACATGTATGAATAGACATAATTAGGGTATGATCCTTTACAATGGGATCATGGAAACCCTAATTATGATGATCTATGAATCTTAAACTAAGTGAAGACATGAATGGAAGTAATCTTCTTACATAATGATGGTATGATCTCAATTCACTACTATGTGAATAGTAAACCCTAATCCAGGGTAATGTGATGCTATGTGCATAGTAAACCCTAATCTAGGGTAATGTGATGCTATGTGAATAGTAAACCCTAATCTAGGATAATGTGATGCTATGTGAATAGTAAACCCTAATCTAGGGTAATGTGATGCTATGTGAATAGTAAACCCTAATCTAGGGAGATGTGATGATATGAACAAGTAACCCTAATTCTGAGTTATGCTTTTAAACATGAAACTCCATGATTGAGAAATGAGATAGGAATCACTATCCCTAATATAGTTAAGAGGTGGAATGACTCTTTTTGGATTAAATGAGAATCCTAACCCTAGAAACCAGCCGTGGTATTATGACACGGTCGTGGTGAGTCATTTGTTGCACGATCGTGCAAGGTAGCACGGTCGTGGTATCACATATATAATTTGAGAAGAACCTGTATTGTGCGGTTATGATACAATATGCATGTCATTAGTAAATATTGATCATGCAGGTTTTCATAAAGAGGTGATCATATCCAGGTAAGGATTATGATATCTTATGTATTGAAATTACTTTACATGCTTCAAGTATAATGATATGTTATGATACCTAGTGAATGGTAAATTATGAGTTCAAGTACCTAGATTCTATAATCATGATGATAAATTTAGAAAGGTACTTGATAAGTTGAGGAATTGAGATCCTAACACTTTGTGAGAAAATGTATGGCTACAGGCCATGACTCCCCAATAATAATGTCAGACATTAGATATATGATCTAAGTCTGAAGAGAGTTAATGTTGTAATAATGGTTTTATAGTATATAAATGCCATACATGTTCTTCTATTTCTTAAAAGATAAATGACATATGGGTTTATCAAATTATAGTTGTATTGTTTTAATTGGAAGAATGGTTTAATTTGTTAAACATTGTTTTCACTACTCTCAGACATATATAACTTCTTTGTGTACATTTACTCTCTTAAGATGCAATAATTATGTTTCTGGCGAAGAGTTATATCTCTCGCTGGGACAATTTTATAATTGTCTCACCCCGTGGGAAACATATTTTTTTAGGTGGACGTGGGTGAGGAGGCAGAAATCATTCAATAGGTGAAGGGCAACATCAACAGTACCAGGGACAGTAGTGAAGTTTCAGGTGGAGACATTGGATGTTATGCCACGTATAGATGTAGTTAGAGTCCTATGTGTCGTCTCTGTACTCTCAGGTCCTCAGAGTAATAGTTAGTGATTTCGAGTTTTTGGTCCAATACCTCGAGATTTATGTATCTTGCCTTATATAGTTAACATGGTAGTTGATGATTGTAATCTCGAGATACGACCTTACAGAGATGTACTGATGGATCAGTTTGTAAATAAATTATCATGTTTCTTTATGAAAAAGCTTTACCATTTAAAGATCTCTTCACATAAAGTTTTAAATTTTTAGTGATTTTTGGTAATCCGCTGCTTAGTGAACATTTCCGCATTAGTTAATCTTGTATTCTCGAGATAGACGTCACACTTACATCCTTTCTCCTTAGGTGGGAATCATGCCACATCTTCGTCCTTTTTTTGTAGATTTTTGCGTTCTCATAGGCGTGCATCCTTAACTCTTCAAGCTCTTGTAGCTACAAAAATCTCTTTTCTCCCGCTTTTTCTAGGTCCATGTTTAAGAATTTGATTGCCCAAACGGCCTTGTGTTCCAGTTCCAGAGGTAGATGGCAGGATTTTCCGTAGATCAACTTGTAGGGGGTGGTTCCAATGGGCATTTTGTAGGCAGTTCTGTAGGCCCAAAGTGCGTCGTCAAGCTTCATAGACCAGTCGTTCCTCGTTCGGCTGACAGTTTTTTCCAGGATCTGCTTAATTTATCTGTTTGAAACCTCTATCTGCCCTGAAGTCTGTGGGTGGTAGGGTGTAGCGATTTTGTGCTTGACTCCATACTTACGTAGGAGTGCTTCGAACTGTCTCTTTCCGAAATGCGACCCACCATCGCTTATTACAGTGTGTAGCACACCGAACCGAGGAAAGATCGTTTTCTCGAATAGCTTGATTACTGACTTGGCGTCGCACGTCTGGGTTGCCACAACTTCTACCCACTTCGATACATAATCTACTGCCACTAGAATGTATTGATACCCCTTGATGGGGGAAACAGACCCATGTAATCGATCCCCCATACGTCGAAGATTTCTACTTCAATCCAACTCGCCATCGGCATTTCATCCCTTCGCCCTATATTTCCTGATGATTGGCACTCTTTGTAGACTTTTACAAATTGTGCAGCATCTTTGAATAAAGAGGGCCAGTAGAAACCTGATTGTAGCACTTTTGCAACAGTTCTTTCGCTACCCAGGTGTCCACCGTAGGGGGAGGCGTGGCACTCTCTCAGAATGTTCGCGGTTTCTTCCTCTGGGACGCACCTCCTGTATAAATTGTCAGTGCATCTTCTGAAAAGGAGAGGATCATCCCAATAGTAATTTTTAACATCCACGAATAGCTTCTTTTTCTGATTATAAGTGATGTCAGGAGGCAGTTCTCCACAAGCAAGATAGTTGCAGATATCTGCAAACCAGGGTAAGTCTTCTTCTTTTGCTTCAGCCAATATAAGAGCCTCATCGGCATAGTCGTCATTGATAGGCAGTCCTCCCTATCCTTCAGCTACGATCCTTGATAGGTGATCAGCGACCACATTTTCTGCTCCCTTCTTATCGATAATTTCATGGTCGAACTCTTGAAGCAATAAGGCCCACCTCAACAGTCTGGGTTTTGTGTCTTTCTTTTGGATTAGATATTTCATGGTCCCATGATCTGTATATACCTTGACCTTTGCTCCAATGAGGTACGACCTGAACTTATCGAATGCGAAGACGATCGCGAGTATCTCTTTTTCTGTGGTTGTATAATTTACCTGAGCTTCGTCCAACGTGTGACTAGCGTAGCAGATCACATGGTGCCTTTTATATTTCTTCTGCCCCAAGACCGCTCCTACTGCATAGTCGCTAGCGTCGCACATCAGCTCGAACGGTAAACCCCAATCTGGTGCTTGGAGGATGGGTGGTGATACTAAAGCGTTCTTCAAAACCTGAAAAGCATTGAGACAGTCATCAGAGAAAACAAATTCAGCATCCTTTACTAGAAGATTGGACAATGGTTTTGAAATCTTCGAGAAGTCCTTTATGAATCTTTGGTAGTAGTCGGCGTGTCCGAGGAAGCTCCTCACTCCCGTCATGGACTTCAGTGGAGGAAGCTTAGATATTGCTTCAACTTTGCTTGTGTCCACCTCGCTGCCACACCTTGAGATCTTATGCCCCAGAACGATGCCCTCTCATACCATAAAATGGCACTTTTCCCAGTTTAAAACTAGGTTGTTCCCTCACATCTTTGCAGAACCAAGGACAGATTCTTTAGGCAGGTATTGAAGTCCTTTCCATAGACTAAAAAATCATCCATGAAAACTTATATGATATCTTCCAGAAAATCTGAAAACATTGATATCATGCATCTTTAGAATGTGGCGGGAGCATTGCAGAGTCCGAAGGGCATCCTTCTGAAAGCATAAGTGCCGTAGAGGCAGGTGAATGTTGTTTTCTCCTGGTCGCTGGGCAGGATGGGTACCTGATAAAATCCTGCAAAGCCATCAAGGAAACAGAAAAAGTCATGATGCGCTAATCTTTCAAGAACATGGTCAATAAAAGGTAGAAGAAAATGATCTTTTTTTGTAGCCTGGTTTAGCTTTCTGTAATCAATGTACATTCTCCATCCGGTGACGGTCCTAACCGCCACCTCGTCGCTCTTTTCTCCTTTTACCACTGTCATCCTGCCCTTTTGGGTACTAAGTGGATCGGACTCACCCAGTTACTATCTTTGTTTGGGTAAATGATCTCCGCATCCCTTAGCTTGATTACCTCTTTCTTGACGACTTCCTTGAGCATCTGATTCAGCTTCCTCTGGGGTTGAGCCAGAGGCTTGGCAGATTCTTCCAAATTGATGTGATGCATGCATAAGGCGGGGCTAAGGCCTTTGATGTCCTCCACTGAAAATCCTATAGCCCCCCGGTGGAGTCTCAACTCCTCAAGAAGTCAGTCCAGTTGGTTTCTTGAAAGATTGGCGTTGACGATGACAGGGTTTCTCTCTTCTTCATCTAAGAATTCATATTTCAGACCTTCAGGCAAAGGTTTCAACTCAGGCTTTACTCTAGATGCCTTCCCTTGAGGCTCTCCCTCGAGAGAGGCATACTTCACATACTCCACCACCTCATCCCCTTCGTGCAGATCTTCGTCAGACAGATCAAAAAGGTTGAGATACTTCGCAACTTCTAGATTTTCAAAGTCGGAATCCTGACAGCTTATAGCCCTCGTAAGGGGGTCTACTATCCAGATGCCTTCTTCTATCTCCTCACATATTTTATCGTAGCTGTCCGCAAAGCATGCAGATTCTGACAGGGAAGGACCTTTCATTGCCTCCTTCAGCTTGAAGTCCAGGTGGTCGTTTCCGACCCTCAGCGTGATAATCCCCTCAGAGACATCGATCAACACCCTTCCTGTTTCCAGGAAAGGACGTCCAAAGATGATTGGGCAGCGGGGGTCTTCCACTGTGACAATGACAACTATGTCGCTAGGAATGAAGAAATTACCGACCCTGATCGACACATCTTCAAAAATGTTGACTGGTCTTTTAAAGGTATGGTCCACTAGTTCAATCCTCATATTGGTTCGAACCATGTCGGTTAAACTCAACCTTTTTGCGAAGCTCAGGGGCATGAGGTTGATACTTGCCCCTAAGTCGGCAAGACCTTTTCGCTCAATGTTGTCCCCGATGGCAAACGGGATTGTAAAAGCTCCAGGGTCTCTTCTTTTGTTTGACAGGTCAGGCTTCACGAAAGCTGAGGAAGCAGATGCTAGGTGCACGGTCTCAACCCTTCCTCCTCTTCTTTTCTTCGTGATAAGATCCTTGAGGAACTTGGCGTAGGTTGGCATCTCTTCCAAGGCTTCAAGAAAGGGAACTTCAATATGTAGTTTCCTAATCGATTCCATGAACCTTTCGTGATGCTTTTTCTGATTTTCCTTTATCAGTTTATACGGAAACGGTAGCCTGGGAGCATAAGGATTCCTCCCACCAGGTAGCTCATCGGAAGACTTCTGTGCAGGCTCTCAAGCTTCTATTGTCTACCTTCATCCTCTGTTGTAATTGCACCCTCAGGCCTTGGCTTAGGCTCTGGTATGGCTTCATCAGTGTGCTCCACCGTCTTCCCAGATCTTAGTACTGCCATTCTGGCAGTTTCAGGGTAGGAGAGTGTCTTTCCTATAGGGTCCTTCATCAGAGAGGCCATCTGGGCCAACCGTCGATCGACCTCACACTGGCGCATCTACAAACTTGCCATCTAGTGTTGCATGGAATTCAGAGCTCCAGGGCTGGGAAGCGCACCCTGCGCCAGCTGGTTGATGATAGTGTCTTGTCTTTTTATGAAAGCGAAAAGCTGACCAACCAAGTTAGGTTGGTGTGAACTCTCATCTTGGCCTTGACGTTTACCCTCAGAAAGAGATTGCTCATAGCGAGACATGGTGTCAGAGCTCGGTGGAACAGGTCACCGTTCTTCAAAGTTCCTGAAATGGCATGAAAAATCAAGTTTAGGAAATTGAATTATTTATTTTAGGCAAAGAATAATTAATAATAACCAAAGGAAAGAAAAAGAGTGTTGTCAAGTTCATTTCTAAGCTTGAGGCATGGGAGTGTAGTTAGTGGATTCAGATTCGTCAACAATACCATTTTGCCTTGTCCCCGGCAACGGCGTCTAAATGGCGCGTCCAAAAATTGGAGGCGGATTTGAAGTAGTCATACTTTTACATTTATAACCTGAAACCTTCTAGGCCCCCACAACTTTGTTTATGGGGTCGAAGTAGATATACGGGGTCAAACACAGGGACAAGGGTGGTAGTGTTGAGAACTCAAAATCGACACGCTACACTCCGACAAGGATAAGAGATGATAAAATTCCCAAAAGGGAACAACAGAACAAGATCGATAAAACAAAAGAAAACCCTATCTCCAACTGGAGTTACAAGGAAAACTTAGGTTTTAAGCATTTATCAGTTTTTAGGGATTTTGTGCAACAGAAATAGAGAGATGATACCAAAGCTAAAGCAAGGTACAAAGGAGGAAAACTTCAGTAAAACAAGCGGTAGTAGGAACATCCTGTACCCCTCCTCTCAGAGCGGGTACCTCTAACCAAGCATCAACACCACTCTCGAGGTTGCTGGACTTAGGTTAGAGTGGAAAGGTTACTAAAGAAACTCTGATTCTGGGCACTCTCATACTCCAGAATCGGACCAAACACTAGAGCCACAACACCTCTCTCGAGGTTGTTGCAACGGGAAAAACACGATTCGGTAGCTAATCGAAACGCGATCCAAGCATGCAAGCTAGAGTTCAGATGTTAAACATAGCAATCATCCAACAAAGGTACCAAATATAAAGCAGCAGGTAATTAAACTCTTCCATTTCCATAAACAAATAAGGTTCTGGTTACATTGCATAAGTAAAAGAAATAATTGATTGAAAAAGTAAAGATAGATGTCGCCTTCTTGATATAGAAGGACGACAAACTACAACTGACCCTCCAGCCCGATATCGGGCAGGAACCTAGCCTGATACAACTGTGTCGTGCGGCACACCCTCTCAAGCGACACGCCATGACGGGCAGATTGCATCGTGCGAGGACCCTTTCCCGATACGATCATGTCGAGCGGCACCCTCTCAGGTGACATGCCGTGACGCGCGATGCGTATCGGGGTTCGATATCGTGTCGGGATAGAGTGATGCTCCTAGTATCAGTCACTTATGTCGGGGATCCTTGTCAGCCGATATCGACCTATAGTGTTGCCCCAGGCGACCCTAAGTGAACCATTCCCTCCCTCTCGGGATGGGGAAATGCTCACCTAGAATCGCCCGACACGAACAATGAGGCACGATACACTAGCTCTTCGCAGCTTTCCTAAGGTGACTTGCGCAGGATTCCGACCTGTCTTTTCGGCTTCATGTAGCTGCTATTTATAGGCAGCGGTTGGGGGAAGTTATGGTGCTCAGGGCACCACGTGTCCTCCTTATCATCGCGGAATTTGTGGGCGGCTGATATCAGTATCGCCCGGTACAAGGATGTCGGATGTTGGGCATCACGGCGAGTGGCGCCTGCCGGTGGGTGGCAAGTATCGCGCGACACGTTTGAGTTGTCGTGGCGAGCTCGGCTCCCTGTCGGGTAAAGAGGCGTGTCTTCCGACGGTTCCTTCTTGCACGGCATCCTCACGTCGCGTGTCGATGTATCGTGCTACCTTGTCGGGCAGTGAGCATATCGGCTGGCTGGAAGGCCGATGCAGGTGGAGCATGTTTGTGGGCCAGAACGGCCTTATTGATGATAACTGAGTCCAAAATAGAGGAAAACTCTGCAAAAGATGGAAATATTGAGTTAAGAGCGTCGTTTGGCCAATTATTGCAAAAGTACATATAAAAGGAGAGGAAAACCGTTAAAAGGGCAGTTTTGATAACAAAATAAGGGTCAAAAACATCACAAAAATTGGTGTTATCAGTTAACCTTCTTGGATATCTAGTTCCCTTATTCACCATGACCTGGATCCTGGCGACATCCAACCTTCGTAGACTATAAATTTCATTATCCATTTGCACAGGGCGGCCCAGATGTGATCCTATCCTGCTGAATATCCTACAATCCCAGAGCTCCATTGGGACGTCAATGATATCAACCCATACCGGAACCTCCGACAGGACGACCTTGTTCTAAGCATCCCCAGGTTTCCACCTCCTAAACACCACCAATCTCTCTCTGACATACCATTCTCCCTTAAGTGCCATTTCAAGATCTACTTGTTCCTCAAACATGATCAAGAAGAGTCTGGAACCTCTATCAAAGACTTCAAATGAGCTCTTGGTAATCCACACATTATCGGAGAATGAAGCCAGAGTTGGAATGTGTTATTAGAAATCTATCACGTAACCCAGAAGACACTTGCTCCATTTGATAGCATTCTCCTCTGCCTCTTTGTCGGGGTAGATGATTTTGCCATTCACCACAGCGACATCAATGCTACTCATATCCAGGGGGCTCCTGGGAGATCTCAGATGTATCACCTCCCAACCGTGCACTAGGTCTGGATTCAAAGACGACACGAGGTTGTTATCGGCCAACGCCACATTGAGAACTAGTTCCTTTAACCGACAATCATTTAGAGAGGGCGACCCTCCATATATTGCTCTCAATCAACATATATATATTATTAATATCCATGTAATACTTTTTTAAAATGTAATTAAGTTGTCATAAAGTAATGTATGTAATTAGAATTGTCAATTGAAGTGTATTAAGATCTTATAAAAACTTCAACAATTCTGACAAGATGAAATTACAAAGAAATAGAAGGAAGACGGGCAGCAAGTTGTGTCGTCAGTCCCTTTTGGATGGAAAATCCAATCCTTTAAAAAATCACATCCATAGACATGGGAGCCATAACATTACTCTGCATAATTTTTTGGACCCTCTTGAGGAGGTCCACTGCTCATGTGCTAAGAATCTAAAAGCATCAAATCCGAAAGGGATAAAAACATGTTGGTTGTCAATATATGCTTGATCACTTCAGCTGAGGCAGCTTTCTGGGCAGCAAGTCACGCATTAAAATCACCCCCTTTCAAGCCCACCAATGGAGAAATTCTAGTTCAATCAACACATGTGTGTTTTCCTCCCACTCAATTAAAAATTAAAACATCTGCTGGTCTAAGTGTCCATATTATCCGATATTATTCTTTTACTTTTATTTAAATCCATTAGTTAGAAATCAATGTACCATGATTACAACTATATATTTCTGCATAAGGGATAGCTAGATGAATAAAATTTATGTGTAAATCTTAATGAATGTAAAGACAATTAGTATAAATAAGTAGAACAATTTTGTAAATGTATATTAGTAGGGGTATATAATTTCTAACGAGTTAGAGGAATTGAAGAGAGGGAGGAAGAGATGTAAATTTTCAAGAGGAAGGACGGGAGATTCCATATCTTATGGTGTCTCTATTCTGGAACCGCCAAGTGGCAGCCTCACAATGAAGACGCCAGGGTCTATGACGTCACTATTGAGAAGTTGACAAGCGGTAAAATGTTTCTATCCGTGGCTCTTAAACTCGTCTAATCCCGTAAGTATTTTTGAACGCCGTCTACTTTGGCGATTAAGTTCCTCAACCCTTTTCTTTTGATTTTTTTCATTTAAATTATTAATTGGTGTTTTTGGAATTGAGTATAGAAAACCCCTAACTGATTAATGTGACATTAGTTAACAAAAATGTCGTATCACAATACCTGTTAAAACAAGATTTGTTATAGTGGTTGAAGGCATTGCTGAAGCCTATAAGAACCATTGTGATGAAGTATTGTAATGGTTTACAAACTGTACAGATACAGAGATACCTTATGTTATACCATGACAAAAAATGTCGATGTGGAGGATGACAATGCAATGAATACGAAACTAAAAAGGATAAAAAATAAAAGGGAACAATCCGCCTCCATAGTATGTTTCTACCTCTATAACATCAGCAGACAGCTGCAACTTGCAGACGGTCAATGTTACCACTCAAGGCAGAAAATTCCTGGCCGCCGCTGATGCAACTGACATTAAACACCAGCGAGCCAATCAGCTCCCGAGAACGAATTGAAAAAAGAAAAACCCTCCAAGAACGACAAACTGAGAGCAGCGGTTAAAAAGTCATACAAACACGTCAAGAGAACACCAGTGGAAATGAGGGCCCCTTGTATTATTTCGGCCTCTACTTTGGTACACAAATGGAGTGATTCAGTTGTTCATTGTTTTCTATCTTTATCTACAAAGAGTTATTCGCTTATAGGCATCTCGAACCCGACGGAATTGCTTTCAGCAAGTGGACCTAAACTGCCGCCGACGGATGAACGGGACATCGGCGACGGTGGCGCGCGGAGTGGGCCTGAGGGAAGAAGCGTTGCCCGGGACCTCCAGTCCTGTTGATGTCTGACCCTTCCCAACTATCTCAAGGTCAACTCTATTGCTCTGAGTTAGCGTACGCTGCAGTTCTTTATATAATATCTAATGACAATGTCATCGGTCTCTTTCTCCTTTTCCCAGCGGGGGAGCTCAGCTCAAACTCTGACCGGAGTCCAAAAGTCTCTAGTCTACGCATGGACCTTGGACTTTTTGGAATCTCAGAATATACCCACCAAAAACGGAGGTCTAAGTGGAATTCGGGATTGCTAACATGCCCACCATGCCCGATCGTGGTAGTCACGTGCCAAAACCCTTCCTTGTTTGTCCATGGCAGACACGGTTTACGATAAATTTTATGACCGCAAAGATAAAGATAGTTTTTTCCAGCATATGCCAAACATGACGTAGGCCTCCCCAGACAACGATCTGATATTTTAAGGAAGATGGACGGTGGGTTTGTTCCTTAGGTAAGTTTTTCATGTAAAAGTTCATGATAGTTGGTTAGTCAAAGACGAGGGAAATGCCGTAAGTGCATGTCCAACGTCATATTACAGGCTAGTAGTTTCAGTTTTGTTTATTAAGGATGAGTCAAACCGATATAACCTCTAGTCTTCATTTTTCTTTGCTGAAGACTCAAAGGCAGGCCGTTGCAGGCATTTTAGAGGCCCCAGGACAAAGATAAAAAATAAGCCATTTGTATACTCTTATTTAACAAATTTAAATAAACACAAATTTAGTCATAATTGTCAAAATTGTCATATAAAAAAATAGAACATGTTCTTACAAACTAAACTAAAAAGAACGTAAAAATTAAATATAGATATCTCCTTATCAAACTTCACTCATCATATAAAACGACCGTCTAAGTTGTTCAACACCGTCTAAGTTGTCAACATTTAAATTAGTGACGACAGTATCATTCTCAACTTCGTCAACATTTTCATTCCCAATTATATTTTTGACTTCTATAGTAACATAATCATCATCATTCACTTTTTCATTAGAGTATTATCACATCTTCAAAAGTTCGTGGAATAATGTAAATAAATTTATCAAGCACACATTTCTAAGTAGTTAGAAATTGCTCATCTTCCTTCTTCTTTCTTCTTTTCTCACTTTCAGATAGAATTTTTTTAGAGGCACGTTGAGTAAACCACACTGCCAAACATAGAAGACAACTAAAGTACAAAATTAATTAGTGATGAGTTTATTGTGGCATTTTGAAAATTCATGTAGTATCGTTGTAACATCATTGTTTAAAAAAGCAAACATGTGACAAGAATAGCAACTAAAATATACTTTTTTATTTGGTTTGGATGTTTCCAAATACGAAACAGAAATATGTTTAAGTGAATATGAGAACAAAACCTTTATTTTCTAATAGTAGCACGTTCCGATTAATTAATTTCAATACACACGGCGGCAAAAGATAGACTAGTAGAATGTGATATTTAAAACCAAATCACTACCTATTGACCATGTACGTTGCAATCATTAATCAATAATTTTGCCGAACATACACGACGGTAAGAGGTGATGTGGATTTCTACGGAGGAGCAGCGCGACCGCTGCAGTAGAGTCCGCCGAACATGAACAAGCGGAACAAACGTGAGTGGGGAGCGTAATTGTCGAAGGGTTAGGCTCCGATTGGTTCATTGAAATTAGAGTTTCTATGGAAGTCAATTTCCAAGAACTTCATTTTAGTTCCAAGAAAACATTTTCAAGTGATTGGTTTGAAATTTGAGATTTTAAATGAACCACATGTTCTCAATGAGAAAATTTCCATATAATTTTTAAAGATGTAGTCATCCTTGCCTTGTCATGAATTAGATGTTTTTACTAATCGATCATATTTACATAGGGTGCGAGTTCTAGATAAGCTCTTTGTTTGGAAATATGAGAGAACAATGTGAGGAAAACAACAACTGATCGTACCCTCCACCACACGAAATCAATCAGATGTTGAATAAATGTAAATTTTAGCCTAAACTTATAATAGTATATGCTCGCAAGTCACAACAAACATCAACCAAGCTACTTATATGTTGATTCTTTTATTCAACCAAGCATATTATGCATGATATCCATCGACAATCTGACCGAGTGGTCTCCTTCTTAGAGCGACAGAGTGGTTCCCATGGAAGCGAGAAAGGGCAATGGGTTCATTTGAAATAGATTAAGGTTGTAGTTCCGTACCGTTTTTGTAAAGGTGTATGAGTATCAGCCAACTAATTCCAATGACAGTCAATAGCCGATACAAGTGTTCGCCGCCGGCCGAAAACGAAACACTAGTGAGCAGTCCGTCGTTACGGCACGAGCGGAACTTGTTTTCTTTGCATTTTTCTACGAAACTCGAAAAGCTCATCTATTTATACCTACGGAAGTGAGAAAGTTCCAAGGAACTAATTTTGGGTCCCCTTCCTTGTTGGGCCCCTGGCCGTCGCCCAACTCCCCACCCCACCAAAGCTGCACCCCCACCCCACCCCCCCTCCCCCAACCCCCACCCCCCCCCCCCCCCCCCCAAATGGGCCGGCCTTGCTCAGAGGCGTTCATATAATACTATGCTAGATAGAGCGTTTTGTCCCGTTACCAATCGACAATCTTGGTTATAAGAAAAGTGCAAGTCAAAAATCAACTCTTGTTGGGATGTCTTGTCCACATTGGTGGAGGAAAATAAATATAAAATAAAATGCTTGTAAAATGGAGGTTTTATGGAATGATTTGGAAAGACGGACGGCTTGTTTGGGTGGTCATTATACTACGTCAAAATCCGTGGACACTATTGATCGACCCATTAAAATTAGATTCAATGATGAAATAGTTGACTCGCTGAAAATTACCCAACTCATATCCACCCACTTAATTAGCGGGTCTCGTGGGTGATCAAGGAACTCACACGTGACCCAGCAAAAAATTACTAACTATAAATATGATACATGCATGACTCTTAAGAAATGCCACGCATAGTGGCGTAGGTAGAAATTATGTCGGGGAAGGACACCATGTATTACCAAAGTAAATGAGTAGGTACTGATAGATTTATTCGTCAATACATACTATCTATACCTACAAATTGGTGTATAATTCAACAGCAAGGGTAGGGCACGTGTCTACCCTTGACATTATGTGGCTACGCCACTGGCCACACATATACGAAGAGGTTATGCTGCAGACGTTGAATGCATATAGTATAGAAAATAAAGTTGTAGAAAACGATGGATAATTTTTTTAACTAATGAAAATAACACGATAATATTCCATATTATGATATATGTTAATGAGCAATTAATATATAGCTTGTATATGTTTTAGATTCAACTATAACGACTCTAATCAATTTATTTTATTTTATTGCAATATATAACTATAAACATATTTTATATTGATTTTTGTGTTATCCCACATGAAAATTCACCTAGGAAGAGGTCTAGATTTTTATTTAAACTACATACACTTATATCACCACCAATATGGGGAAATATCATGTTGTTATAGTTTAAAATTGAATCCAAAGGAAAACATTTTTAAAAATTAGTTTGATCAAAGTAATCAAACAAAAACTAGAAGCTAACTCAAGATTTAGATTTGATTTTATTAAGCTAAGACTGCAATAACAATCAATAGATTAAAGTCTAAAGATATCACATGATGGAGACACTACGGTGAAATGGGTTTCACCATTGAATTAAAGTTGTTATAATTGATGATCTTGTCATGAAATGCAATAACTAGCCAAATAAATGCCAATATAAGATAAAATGGGAAAATAGCTAAAAGGCAAAGTAACAATCAGGTTTCTTCTTGAGAAGTGCCTTTGTTCAAATTCAACGACTCGAAGCCTTGAACCTAAATCATGATATGTAGGGGGGAGGAGAGAGAGATGATGGTTGGTCAGTATATCGTTCATTGTGAAGTAACATTTGAGACCTTGGCCATTAAATTTCAATTCTCCACTCTTCTTGCTTCAAATTGTAATAGCTCTATGAGAAAAGATGTCTTTGATGATGAATGGACCTAATAATCAGGTCTTGAGCTAGCATGGAAAAAGACATAGATAAGAGTTGTACAAAAATACTTGATTTCCTATGTTAAGATCATTCCTCTACATTTAGCCAGCATGCTACATCTTTCGTGCTCCTTATAAATGTGTTCTGTATTGCATGTTGTAAGTCTTAGATCTTCTATTCTTGTAGTTGAAACACATGATTTTTAGTTTATGTATTGTTGTCGAAGATAAGTTGTTTGATGGATCATCAAGCCTTGTGTTAAAGCTCCATTAGTAGGTGAAAAGAGGTCCTATAAATGAGACAAGAAGGTGTAATGCCCAAGGGGCCTTTAGCAGTTCAATAAGCCCAGAGTGTGTCATTCAACTTGTGAGCCCATTCTCGTCTTGTTCTTCTGACTATATTTTTTAGAATGAGTTTGATTTGTCAATTGGAAACCTCCATTTGACAACTTGTGTGAGGGTGATATAGAGTATCTAGTCGGTGAGAGACACCATATTTGTGAAGGAGTGCTTCAAAGTTTCTCTTAAAAATGATATCATCCACAAAGAATGATATTGTATGGGACTCTAGAGAGTGGTAAGATGTCTTTCAAAAGTTTGATGATTGTCTTGGAGTTGTAAGAAACTATTGAAATTGATTTGGCCCATTTGGAAACATAAATGATAGCAACGTGCATATAGGAGAATCCATAAGAGGAGGGAAATGGACCCATGTAGTCCATAAACCAAACATAAAGATCTCAACTTCTTACTACTAATTGAGTGGCATCCCATCCCTCTTGGAATTATTACCAAATGTCTGGAATTGGTCATAGGATTTAACATAGCAATGAGAATCATGAAGATAGAGGGACAGAAGAACCCACATTGAAGGATCTTTAATGGACCCTCATTAGAATTCATGTGGTCCCTAGTTGTGTCACAATGATAATGTTCTAGAATGAGAAGAACTCCCTCTTCAAAAAATGTACTGTAATATAGGTCGTTTGAACACAACCTGAATAGTTAAGGCTAATCTCAATAGTAATAGAGAATATCTGGCATGAACTTCTTCATTTCATTCCCTATACAATCATGGTGAAGAACTCCCGCATCAAGGTAGTTTAAAAAGGTAACAATGAGCAAAGTGAATGTGGATACCTTTAGTAGGTGGTCAATAGGTAAAAAA
The DNA here is from genome assembly GCA_963693085.1 of Alisma plantago-aquatica. Classification (NCBI taxonomy): domain Eukaryota; kingdom Viridiplantae; phylum Streptophyta; class Magnoliopsida; order Alismatales; family Alismataceae; genus Alisma; species Alisma plantago-aquatica. The sequence continues at coordinate 29,465,927 of OY856414.1, read as the reverse complement.
CCATTGATAGGGACCATGTCACTGTCTTGGATGTGTAGTCGGATAAGATGATCTTCAACAACATTTTTGGTTTCCTTCTTGTCCTATATTTCAAAATCAAACTCTGACATCATAATCAATTTGGGCTTCACATCCTTCTTCGACATCAAATACTTGATAGCAACATGATCAGTGTAGACAATCACTTGTGAGCCTATTAGATAGGAGTGAAACTTATTGAAGGCATAGACAATAGCAAGGAGATCCATTTTAGTGGTTTCATAATTCCTCTATATGTCATCTAGAGTCTTGTTGCATAATAGATGGCATGATGTTTCTTGTCGATGGGTTTCCCTAGAACTACAACTAGATTGTAGTAACTGGCATCACACATGATCTAAAAGGAAAGAAACCAATTTGGGGCACAAAGGATGTGGGTAGAAATGAGAGATTCCTTCGAGGTGATGAAGCTCTTCATATATTCATATTTAAAAATGAAGTCCACATATGTAACATACCGAAACATAGCATCTTAACTCTATAAGCCCTACCCTTGGATGTGATACTTTTATACTTAGACCTTTAGTTTTTACTAAACAAGGATGCATGTAAACCCTAAATATGTACTCGATGTGACCTTGATCAAGCTTTGTTTAAGTGAATCGTAATAAGATGATGAGTTGGACATATGGAACCTATGTTGGTATGTATGCCTAGAGAGCCTTTCATATGATGAGTGTAATTGCATAACTTATAAATGATTTGATTAATAATAAAGGCAATATTCCAATTTATTCTGTTTTATTCAGTTATGAGATAATGATGTAACATAATAAATGTCTAAAGAATGATATCACTCAATGATGTATGTCTTCATGTTGATGACCTGAACAATGAGATCATATGGATGCCAAGAGTATATACATTATTGATATGTCCCTAGTGGGATCAATTGTGGAAGGCTAATAGACAATAATAACACATAAGATTAGAGTGTGTATGTTAGAACCCCAAATTTTGGGTTCATTTGGTGAGAAATGTAATTTCTCATATTAAATATATTGGAACAAATAATGATATAATTTCCTTCAAATAAATGGATTTCATTTACAATAGCATTGATGATTGTGTTGTGGGCTTTATTGGCTATTGGGCCCAAATAACAAGAAAATTCAATTAGTAAATGAATAATTGAATATTTGAGAAAAAGAAAGAGGTAGAAACTTCTAGAAGGCAAAGAGATGTAATCCAAGGATGGATTTCGTGTCTCTTGGGTTCCAAGGAGTCCAAAGTTGCAAAAATAAAGTAATAAGAAAAGAAAAGATTAATTAAGTATTTCTTTATTAAGAAAGAAATTGAAAATAATGTTAAAATGTTGGAAATAAGTGGAAAAATGTATAATTGAGTGATACTTTATGGATTTTCGTATCCCAAGGATTCCTAATGATAAAATGAATACCAATGAGGAAAATAAAAGAGAAATAAAGAGAAATCCTCAAAAAGATCTATTTTAATAAGAAATAAACAAGATAATGAGAAATAATAAAGAATAATGCATTTAGATGCATCTAGAAGGATAATAAGTATCCTTATGCAGGAATTTTGAAATCTTGGAGTTTCTTGGGGTCCAAGGAGTCCCAATAAAGAGGAAAGAAAGAGAAAATAACAAAATTGCAAAATAAAAGGATGATGTGATACATTATTAATAAAATTTTGTGATATTGATGAAAAGGAAGTATTTTATATTAAGGAAAACTTAATTTCATGACCAATGAGTTGAAAGCCAAGAATAAAGAGAAGAAAAGAAGAAGAGTCCCAAAAAAAATAGGAAAGAGAAAATAGGTGTTTTAATACATAATATGTGCCTTATGGGCACCTAACTTGCTTATGAAGAAAAGGGGGTTATTCCTTTTGATTTTCACAATGGGATTATACAAGGAAAGGAACTCATGATTCCGCTTTTAGGCCATAAAGTTTCTTTCTCTCCCTTCCTTTTTTTTGATGCATGGAAGTCACTAGGGTTCCCTCTAGTTCTCTATATATAAAGAGCAGCGAAGACCCTCCATCCACCTTAGAACAGGGCCTCGAACCCTATGGACCAAGGAACCACAGACTCCTCCCTTCTAAATACCCACTGCCACCACGATCAAGGTAGGGGATCTACTGGTGACCACCATCAAAGGATGTTGCAGCAACGAAACTGCACGACCAGGGAACCGGGAAGCCTGGTCCTGGCTTAGACCTGAAGAGGGTCGGCGCCTACTCTATAGAAGTTCCCCCATGCCACCTTCATCCCCCATAGGTCTGACCAGTACCAACAGATTGACTTGTTCTCTGCCCTTGTAGAACCACCGTAACTTCTAGGAGAAGAAGGTGGAGGTGATGACCCTTCATCGGGGATCTTGAGTGCTAAGCAGCAGGTGCAGGTAGAGGCGACCGCTGCTAGGAAGGGACGACTCTTTGCGATGCCTTGAAAAGCTCTGGTAGGGAGGCAGTGATGGGAGGATCGATCAGAGATGGTTGCTGGAGATCCAAGCTCTGTAGAGCCGGCACCATGGATGCCTAGTCTCATGCAGGAGATCGTGAGAGGGAGTACCGTCCTCCGGACTCGCAGAGAAGAAGAAAGACGGAAGCTTGGAGGGAGGCCCCGAGCAGGACAGTGGCAGAAGGACGACGCCGTATCTTTCGCTCCAGGGTGAGCGTCGAGCGGCGCTAGCCGCTGGCATTGTGTATCTTCATCTGCGGATGTTTTCTCACGGGCATGGAAGGAGGGCGGTTCATTCAATCAAGTGAATCAGACCTGAGTGTCCGGTCCATATTGATAACACCAAATTTTGTGACATCTTTGCCCTTTATTCTGTTATCAAAACTACCCTTTTCTGCTATTTTCCTCTATTTTATTAGCATTTTCGCAATAATTGGCCAAGCAACGCTCTTATTCCAATTTTTCCTATCTTCTACAGAGTTTTCCTCGTTTTTGTGCAATAAGGCTGATTCCGGCCCACAATAAGTCTAAGCCCGTCTCGACCTTCCTGACGCCCGATACAACCCAGCCCGATAGGGGCTGGGCGACACGAGAATGATCGACGGAGAAGGGGCGCTGCGCAAGAAGGACGTGTCGGCCGACATACCGTCTACCCGACAGGGAGCCAAAGCCGCATCGACGACCAAACTCGTCGGGTGACACAGCCACCCACCGGCAGGCGTGCTGCCATCCACGTGACCGATAGCCAGCGCCTCGCGCCGATACATACCTGTATCGGCCGTCCACATCCATCGACCGGCGTATAAGGGAGCTACGTGGCGTTTTCAACACCATAACTCCTTCAACCGCCGGTATAAATAGCAGCTACAGGAAGCCAAAAAGACGGGTCGGGGGACGTCGGAGACGTCAGAGGGTTGGATAGTTCAGACAAGAAAGTTCGGAAGTCTGAGAGCCACCTTCGAAGGTAGCTGTGAGAGCAAGAGTATCGCGTCCCAGTGCTTGTGCCGGGCGACACTAGGTGAGCTTTCCCTCATCCCGACAGGGAAGGGATGGTTCACTTAGTGTTGTCCCGGGCGACACTGCGGGCCGATATCGGCCAGCGAAGATGAGCGACACGAGTGCCCGACAGTAGACTCGTAGCTCTTTGCCCGACACGATATCAAACCCGATACGCTCCGCCCGTCATGTGTGCCGCCCGAGAGGGTGTGCCGCCCGACATGTGCGTATCGGCCAGGGTCCTTGAGCGATACAGTCAGTCGTCAGTCGGCGCTGCCCGAGAGCGGGTGCCGCCCGACACTGCCGTATCGGGCTCGGCTCCTGACCGGTATCGGGCAGGAGAGCTACAGTAGTCTGTCGTTCTTCTACATCAAGAAGGCGACATCTATTTTTAATTCTGTTATTTAAATTCTTAGCTTATGCATTGTATTAAGACCCTTATTGCTTATGGAAATATAAATGCTTAATTGCTATTTGTTTAATGCTTGATGCCTTATGATTGGGTAACTGCTGTGTTGGATATCCGAACTCTAGCTTACATGTTTTGGATCGCGTTTCGCTTAGCTACCGAATCGTCTTTCCCGTCGCAACTACTTCGAGAGTTGGGTTGTGGCTCTAGTGTTTGGTCCGGTTCTGGAGTACGAGAGTGCCCGGAACGGAGTTGTTTTAGTATCATTCCACTCTAACTTGAGTCCAGCAACCTCGAGAGGGGTGTTGAAGCTCGGTTAGAGGCACCCGCTCTGAGAGGAGGGGTGCAGGGTGTTACTGCTACTGCTTGTCTTACTAAAGTCTTATCCCTTGCATTACGCCTTAAACTGCAGTTTATCTTTCTATTTTCTGTTGCATGAAAATTCCTAAAAACTACTAAATGACAAAATCTTAATCTTTCTTGTAACTCCAGTTGGAGATAGTTTTCTTTGATTTAATCGTGATAGCTTGTTGTTCCCCTTCGGGGAACTTTAATATCTCTTTATACCCACCGGAGTGTAGAGTGTCGATTCAGAGTCGTCAACACGACCCACCTTGTCCCTGTGTTCGACCCCGTATGACTACTTCGACCCCGTAAACAAAGTTGCGGGGGCCTAGAAGGATTCGGGTTATAAATGTGAAGGCTCGACTACCTCAAATACGCCTCCAATTTTAGGACGCACGATTTAGGCCGGTCAACTTTCTGGCGCCGTTGCCGGGGACAAGGCAAATGGCACTGTTTACGAATCCGAAACCACTAACTACACTCCCGTGCCTCAAGCTTAGAAATAGGCTTGACAGCACCTCTTTTTCTTTTTTTTTCTTTCTTTTTCTTTTACTTTAAGCATTATTCTTTACCCCAATTATAATTTTCTAAACATGATTTTTATGCGGTTTTCAGGTACTCTGATCTACTGAACACCGAGACTGTCAACCATGCCTCCTCGCGTGGAGCCACCTTCTGCAAACGAAAGCCAAGGAGGCTAGTTTCGCCTCCACCGGAAGACAACGACCGGTATAGTGATAATGAGCGGCAAGAAGATCCAGAATCACCAGGGCATGAGGACCAGCATCATCAGCATAGACGTCGTCGGAGACACAGGAGGAATCATGATAACCGGGAGCGACGCCGAGATGCCAGCGATAGTGACGACTCGGAGGAAGAAGAGAAAACTCTGAGAGAATTGGCTTCTACAAAGGCCAATAGATCGAGGTGCCCCATTATCATCCCAAGGTTCAATGCGACAAACTTTGAGCTCAAGCCATCTGTGATCTCCATGATTCAAAATAAAAGCTTCAGGGGGAGTTCTAAGAGTGACAACCCTTACCATCACCTTGATGCTTTCAAAAATATCTGCGACACCATAAAGATGCGAGGGGTTCCCCAAGAGGTCATTTACTGCAAGGGTTTCATCTTCTCTTTGGAGGATAAGGCTCTATCATGGTACCTTGGGCTACCCCACCAAGCACTGAATGGATGGGGAGAACTGGCTGACGCATTTGTAAACAAGTTTTACCCCACTGAGAAGACGATGAGGAACAAGTTAAAAATCACGTCTTTCACGCAAAAGCCAAATGAAAACCTCCACGACGCCTGGGAACGATATCTAGAATATCAGAGGGACTGCCCTCACCACAATTTCAAGAAGGGTTTCCTGGTCTCTACCTTCTACAATGGGCTAACTCCCGATGAAAGGGTATCGTTGAATGCGGCAGCAGGAAGTGACTTCTTAGGGAAAAAGCCAAGCAAGTCCGAAAAGATCATTAGGAACATGGCTGAGATGAAGGCCGATGTTGACTACGATAGATCAGATAGAGGGCAGGCGAAGAAGGTAGGGGAAGGAACCTCTCTTGAGTCCAAGGCTCTGGAAAACATTACTTCATAGATTCAAAGGATAGCAACATATGTGAAACAACTGAAGGATCATGGCAGAAAGGGGAAGAAGCAAGTTGAGAAAGTCATGAAATGTGTTACCTGCGGTGAAGGAGGACATGGGGTAGACAACTGCGTCTACACCAAACCCGGCACCGACAGCGACTCTGACTCAGAAGAAGAAAGGACCGAGAATGTATCCTACATGAACTTCAAGAGACCAGACCACCCTGGTTTTAATTATGGCAACAAGGACGTAGCTGAAAACTCGCATCAGCTGCACACCTCGGCCAGGCCAGTGCAACCTTTCGAGAAGAGAGGGGGATCCGGGCAGTATAACAAGAATAGCCAGTTCCAACCAGTAAAAGGCAATTTCCAAGTAGCAGGAAAATACCAAGGCCCATCCCGTGAACAGGAGAAGGGGGCAAGCCAATCTGAGGTGATCGGCCAGCTGTTTGACTTTGTCAAGAAGCAAGATAGCGTCAATAACTAGTTAGCACAGAGCGCGCTGTCAAATTCGGGAGTCTTGAACTCACTGCAAGTCCAATTGGTAGATATGCAAACACATCAGCGACAAATCGATCAGCAGCTCGCACAGCTCGCCGAGATTGTGAAGAATCCTTCGGGGAAGATCCCGTCCAACACTGAACCAGCAAAGTGATGAAGAATGATAAAGAAGCCAAAGATGTCTAGCTGAAGACGGAAAACGCAGCGCTCCTCGGGAGGCAGCCCGTGCTTTTATTTCCCTAGTATAGGACGTTATTTACTTTTCGGCAAAACAGACATTACAAACACTATGGACTGTAATAAGGCCCGAGTCAGTGCATGCGCACGTGTGCTGACTCTTTTTGTTTTAAGGGCCACCGCTTTAGTTTTATTTGCCAGGATGGGTAATACCATCTGAGGCCGGGTTTAGCCTTAGGCCAATGATGTTTTACCCTCCTGTCGCCTCTTTCTTTAAGTGGGGTTTACCTCGGAGTTTTGTCCCGAAAATTCTTGTATCGGTCGGGCGGAGTCTGGTCTAGTAACCCTTTTTCCCAGACCGAATCAGGCGGCACACCAACCGACATACAGATTGCGCCCGTCTCGGGAGAGAATGGTTTTACCACGACGTCCGGCCGCTATATATAAGGCAAAAACTTTACCGTGTCGCGCTCCCGGACTTTACCTTTTTCAGCTACCGTATCGCGCAGTACTTTTCTTGCTCTCTGCTCCAGTGTCGCGCAGAGACCTCTCCCGATCCCGTGACATGCAAAACCTTAAGGAAAACAAAGGTATCGCGCGACAGCCCTACGCCCGAGCATACCCGATACAGACCTTTATCGCGTACGATGTATCGGGCGAGGATTTCACGTTGATCTTCTCGTCGCCCGATACTGTTATCGCGCGAAACGCTTCTCTCGTGCCTGCCCAATACAGCTGTGTCGGGCAGCGACTGTATCGCCCGTTTATTCTTGTATCGGGCAACGCTCTTTCAAGACCCTACCGAGCGCTCAGTTTCTTTTGACCATATCGTCCGACACAGTTGTATTGGGCAAGCTTTACCTGATCTTGTCTCAAGGCCCGATACAGTCGTGTCGGGGTGTCTTTCCCCTTATTAATTTTCCTGTTGATAACAAAATAGCATTTGTTTGATTGATGATAGGGATGGCACACACAAAGATAACTGTTAGGCTCATTGACGAGCAAGGCAGGAGGGTTGTCACCGAGCCAGAGGCAGAGGTGGCAACGGTCGGGCAGAAGCACTTGAACCCTGAAGCAGCTGGACCCTCAACATCTGGAAAGAGGGTGAGGACAAAAGAAGCGGCCACTCCAGCTGCAGCACCTGCTCCAATAGCAGAACCCCTGGATCACACGCCGGGAAGGTTCATGCCAAGAGATGGGGAGCACGGCCGCAGATATGCTGAACTAGGAGCCAAGCTCTACAGGCCGAGCAGGTTCGGCCACCAGTCGTCCTTCATGCAGTTGGGCATCTTCGGGAGACTAGAGAACGTACTTACTGTAGCAGGTCTGAGGCAAATCTGCTTCAGCCTATCCGCCTCCTACACCGAGCTCACAAAGGAGTTCATGGCGTCCCTTCACCGAGTAAAGAATACACCTGCGGAAGCCAGAAAGTATGGCGGAGAAGACAGACTCCAGGGGCGGCTCTACAATGCAGAGCACGTCATTTCAGAGAAGCTGCTCAACCAGATTTTCTCCTCCAGCGAAGAGGAGAGAGGGAGACTAGATAACGGTGCAAGGATCACCGAAGGAGACGGGTTCAACCCCGTAGATATCTGGGAAAAGATAACCGGGGAGTCATCTTTCAAACCCGGGAGCAAGGTGGCGGCAGTGCACTCATGCTTCTGGAGGATAATGCACAAGCTGGTGGCATGCCTCCTCTTCAGCAAGAACGAGTCCAGCAACATTTACTCCGAGGAACTCCACGTCATGTGGCACATGATGGAGGGCCGGACTATCAACCTGGGGCGCTTCTTGCTGAACAGGCTGCACCCAATAAAGGATGCCACCAAGGAATATTGCATGGGTGGCATCGTGAACCTAATCGCAGTGGGGTTGGGATACCCACGCGAGCCGCGCAGCCTCTCAAGAATAAGAGGGGACGAGTTGATCGACCTCAAGTACCTCATGAGGTCGGGTATAATAAAGAAGGAGGGGCGGAGTTACTTCTACAAGTTCGCAAGGACGAAGATCCTTCTCCCGCTTCCTCGTTGCGCCGCCTATGATGCAGAAAAGCTAGTCTTCACCACAGCCGAGATCGAGGTTGTGGCAGCAGGCGCAAGCTGCGCTCCACCCCCAAGAAGCCAAGAACGGGGAATCCCCAGAGGACCCATCCCGCTGGGTACTCGGCAGGTGGTATCTTCAACAGCTCCTACCGAGCGGCTCACTGCCTCGGAGCCACCAACGACAGCCACAACAACAAGGCCAGTGGTGGCAAGAGAAGAATCGGCGATCGTGGAGGTCACCGGGACAAGAACTGGAACTGCAGCGAGAGAGATAGCTGCAGTCCCCGTAGTTTCTGCTGTGCCCTTAGGGGCGATTGATGAAGTACAACCGGATGTCAGCGATGAGCTATTCGCCGACATCCTACAGAGGGAGCTCGAACGAGCACAGGTGACGCCGACACCACCACCAAAGTCAACTGTAGCAGTTGTTGAGGAGATCGTCAACAACGTCGATATGGGGAAGCATCCGTCCCCCACAACACGGTCTCCTCCGATACAACAAGAGGGCGGGACAGCACCGACACCTCGCTCAGAAGCATCCGTCACGCGGACGATAGAAGTAGGTTCTGCCTCGTCGGGAAGACCATCGCGCGGGAGGAGCATTTCGAGGTCGAAGGGGAGACAAGCGGAAAACCCTCCTTCGCTCGGAATGATGCTGGGACAAGAACTCGATTTCTTGCGAGAGGTAACAGAAAACCATTCTACTACATTTCTTTCCCTAACCCGCAAGTTGTCATTTTTCGAACAAAGGCTGGATAGCCATGAACGAGAGCTGCTGGCTTTGGCCAGCCTACCTGGCCGGATAGAGGCAGTGAATGCCACGCTACAACAAGTTCTGCAGTGCCTTAGCGAGATCGAGGGGAGGCTGAACAGGGAGGACGACCATCCACGCCCAAGGCAGCCGAGAAGATCGCCGTCGCCTCCTGGTTCGGGCTCTCAATCCTCATCGTCAAGAGCGTCGTCAGGATCGTCATCATCCACCTCCTCCTCCGGCAGACCTTCATCAGCAACCGGAGGAAATTCATCACAAGGGCAAGGCTATGAAGCTCCAGCCAGACAAGGAAGCCCTTTTGACCTGAATGAGGCCGCTCCCTCAGCCCCCTTTGATGAAGCTGAGGATAACGACGAAGATATCAGCGTCGGGGAGGGCTGTTCTGATGAATCCGAGGGAGAAGGAGGGACATCTGCACTGCAAACGAAAGACACCTCCCCAGAGGAAGGAGTTCAAGGGTTGACCCCACCGATTTCTCCGCACCGACAGAGATACCTTCCTTCGAAATGACTGACTTTGACAGAAGGGTCATAGGGTATCTAACGATCAGAGACCAGAAACTGCTCAACATGGTCCTGAGATCGCAAGCCGACGAGGAAGAGGTACTCTGGAGCGACAGTTATTTTTCGGTGCAGCGGGAAACTCTGAGAAACATCTTCCGCGCCAAGGCCGTCGTAGGAAAGAGGTTGTTCAGAGTACTACAAGGGGCCATTATAGAAAATGCCGACAAGAAGAAAGGCCAACATACAGTTTACGCTGCCACCCCGACCCTAGCAAGAAGACTAATGATGGGGTTGTACAATTCTACGCAGGTAGAAAGTATGTTGGACTACATTGAAGTGCACAATCTGAAACTGGTGTTGGCCCCTTAAAAACACAGAAACAACTGGTTCCTGTGCATTACTGACCTCCGAAATCATGATGTCCAACTGCACTGCTGCTGCAGCAAAGAGGTCCCGCACACAGAAAGTACGTTCCTACACCCAAAGGACGTAAGGCTAAGACTGCTTCCGCTACGTCTCCACCGGGTCATCAAGTATGGAGTCCAGTGCCACAGCGGCGTCTGGAATTTCTACTCACTAAGGGACTTCCCAGTCCAAGAAGAGGAGGGAAGTGGAAATAGCACATTCATAGTCCTCAGAGCCATGGAGATGATACATATCTTCAGATACTTCAAGCAACTCCAGAATAATAACTTCTACAGTCTCAGGAGCAAATATGCATTGCTGCTGATAAAGGACAAGCGCTACTTCCGAGATGCGGGGATACCAGAAGAGCTGCTGGATAGTGAACAAGAAGAGGAGTCATCTCAACACAGCAGCCCTCCTGAAAAAGAAGCAGAAGCAGAGACGAATGTCTGTGGGGCAGGCAAACAGATAAACATCCTGCGACAAGTTTTCGGACACGACGAACAAGCCTCGCCCCAGAACAAGGAGGAGTCGATCCACAACTTCGACCGTTTCTCATGCGCTACCCTCACGCAGGAACAGGTCAACGAAATCCACATGAAGTTGGCTGACTCCAACCCTGCAGATGTAGCCTATTCGGCAGGCGATGTCATAGTCCCGATTGATGACTTAAGGGACATGGTAAAAGAGGGAGGATGTCTGGCGTTATTTGTGGCAGTCGCCTACATCCAGATACTACGAAACAAGTCTGAACACGCATGCATAGCAGATCCAATGCTGTTCAACGACATTTTCCTAGCCGATGAGCAAGGGGTGAAGGAAGCTTTCCTAGCAGAGTTGGAATGCAGAGTCCCGGATACCATTCTCCTTCCAATCCTGCACAACAACCACTGGACGCTCTTAACGGTGTACACCCAACAATGAGCAGGGATTTTCTACAACAGCTCGGACAGCAACAAAGACCATCCAGTGCCTTGTACATCGACAGTGCTGACACCTCTCGAACGATTAGTACGAAAGTACTATATCGATATAGTAGCGCTGATACAACCATTCCTGGGAATGCAAGCAAGAAGCTGGCATGAACTCCAGTTCTGCCACTGCAGCCCGCAGCAAATTCAACTATCCAACGACTACGGCATCTTCGTCCTGGAATGGATGGCAAATGAGGCAACGCCTGATCAACTCCTCCACATCGACTATCACAGCAAAAGAGGAGAATATGTGTGGGATCTCTTATCTAGCCCAGGCGCGCTGATCATCTAACCCTCACAGATTAATATTTCCTTACCTCATCTACTTCACAACTCTGGGACAGAGTGTGGAGTAAGTTTGGGGGGGTACCATGTACCAGTGAGGGAGGTACAAAACTTTTCTCCTTTGATCCCCTCGTCCTATCCATTTCAATTAGTGTACATATAACTTTCTTTTTGTGTACATATAACATATAACCCTTTTTGTGTACATATAACTTCTTACACAACCTTTTTCCTTCTCGCTAAAAGTCTTGAAAACTTTGAAATTTTTTTCTTATGATTCCCTATACTTATATATGTACAAAGTTGCTGTTATAATAAAAACCTGTTGTGACTTCTTGCAAAGTTTGCTTTCTGTATATTTAACGAGTTACAAGTTCTGTCATATTTTTCTGATAATGCTGTCTCAAACAAACAAAAGATTGTGCCTTGCCATCCAAAAATTTTCGAAAAATAATAATCTCGCAAACAGCTAAGAGACAAGTATGGAGAAGGAAAAAGCTGCCCAAACAACAAAAATCTCTTTTGTTTTCCCTTACCCAGCAAAAAAATCCCAAAAAGAGAAAGAAGCCTTATGAGCGTGAATAAAAGCATGAGAGTTGTGCCCAACAAAAGAAAAGAAAAAAATATATATATATACACACTTGTTTTCCAAAAGTACCCATCTTTAGGCATGGTAGATCCGGGGCAGTGGTACGTAGGATGTGAAATCACTGCTCTAAAGCCAACTGGCTTGGACTGCAGGGACCACTTGCCCGTTAACGGACCCTTACCTAGATGGACTGATGGGAAACAAGAAGAAAAACCCAAAAAGCTTTAGCCTACCCTATACACAACTTTCTGCCCCTAAAATAAAGCTGTTTGGTGTAGAAGCTAACTTCGGAATCATACACCAAAGTCTCACTGAAGCTGTGGAGAAGAAAAATTTTACTTAAATAATAAGGCAAGTAGGGCAAGGTCTTTTGTTCGCATTAAGACAGCATTACCACCAAGACATCGCAAATCTTGTGCTACCCTTTAGCCTTAAATTTTTGTTGTGCAAGAAGAAGCAACACAAAGTTTAGTTTAAATATTGATTGAGGACAATCAAAAAGCTAAGTTTGGGGGAGTTGATAACACCAAATTTTGTGACATCTTTGCCCTTTATTCTGTTATCAAAACTACCCTTTTCTGCTATTTTCCTCTATTTTATTAGCATTTTCGCAATAATTGGCCAAGCAACGCTCTTATTCCAATTTTTCCTATCTTCTACAGAGTTTTCCTCATTTTTGTGCAATAAGGCCGATTCCGGCCCACAATAAGTCTAAGCCCGTATCGACCTTCCTGACGCCCGATACAACCCAGCCCGACAGGGGCTGGGCGACACGAGAATGATCGGCGGAGAAGGGGTGTTACGCAAGAAGGACGTGTCGGCCGACATACCGTCTACCCGACAGGGAGCCAAAGCCGCATCGACGACCAAACTCGTCGGGCAACACAGCCACCCACCGGCAGGCGTGCCGCCAGCCACGTGACCGATAGCCAGCGCCTCGCACCGAGACATACCTGTATCGGCCGTCCACGTCCATCGACCGGCGTATAAGGGAGCTACGTGGCGTTTTCAACACCATAACTCCTTCAACCGCCGGTATAAATAGCAGCTACAGGAAGCCGAAAAGACAGGTCGGGGGACGTCGGAGACGTCGGAGGGTTGGATAGTTCGGACAAGACAGTTCGGAAGTCCGAGAGCCACCTTCAAAGGTAGCTGTGAGAGCAAGAGTATCGCGTCCCAGTGCTTGTGCCGGGCGACACTAGGTGAGCTTTCCCTCATCCCGAGAGGGAAGAGATGGTTCACTTAGTGTTGTCCCGGGCGACACTGCGGGCCGATATCGGCCAGCGAAGATGAGCGACACGAGTGCCCGACAGTAGACTCGTAGCTCTTTGCCCGACACGATATCAAACCCGATACGCTCTGCCCGTCATGCGTTCCGCCCGAGAGGGTGTGCCGCCCGACATGTGCGTATCGGCCAGGGTCCTTGAGCGATACAGTCAGTCGTCAGTCGGCGCTGCCCGAGAGGGGGTGCCGCCCGACACTGCCGTATCGGGCTCGGCTCCTGACCGGTATCGGGCAGGAGAGCTACAGTAGTCTGTCGTTCTTCTACATCAAGAAGGCGACATCTATCTTTAATTCTGTTATTTAAATTCTTAGCTTATGCATTGTATTAAGACCCTTATTGCTTATGGAAATAGAAATGCTTGATTGCTATTTGTTTAATGCTTGATGCCTTATGATTGGGTAACTGCTGTGTTGGATATCCGAACTCTAGCTTGCATGTTTTGGATCGCGTTTCACTTAGCTACCGAATCGTCTTTCCCGTCGCAACTACTTCGAGAGTTGGGTTGTGGCTCTAGTGTTTGGTCCGGTTCTGGAGTACGAGAGTGCGCGGAACATAATTGTTTTAGTATCATTCCACTCTAACTTGAGTCCAGCAACCTCGAGAGGGGTGTTGAAGCTCGGTTAGAGGCACCCGCTCTGAGAGGAGGGGTGCAGGGTGTTACTGCTACCGCTTGTCTTACTAAAGTCTTATCCCTTGCATTACGCCTTAAACTGCAGTTTATCTTTCTATTTTCTGTTGCATGAAAATTCCTAAAAACTACTAAATGACAAAATCTTAATCTTTCTTGTAACTCCAGTTGGAGATAGTTTTCTTTGATTTAATCGTGACAGCTTGTTGTTCCCCTTCGGGGAACTTTAATATCTCTTTATACCCACCGGAGTGTAGAGTGTCGATTCAGAGTCGTCAACACAACCCACCTTGTCCCTGTGTTCGACCCCGTATGACTACTTCGACCCTGTAAACAAAGTTGTGGGGGCCTAGAAGGATTTGGGTTATAAATGTGAAGGCTCGACTACCTCAAATACGCCTCCAATTTTAGGACGCGCGATTTAGGCCGGTCACATATGTGAACCAAACACGTAAACCGCACTGCAACTCAAACGGCCTAGCGCTGGCCAATGGGGAAGCGCCACATGGCCAAGGTTCAAGGTAATTATCCTGATCTTGTTTAATTCGTAGAAAAGGCTAGGATTACCCAAATATAGTAAAATTATATATCAATTTGATCAGAAAAATGAGAGTAACATGAAGAAAATATATTTGCACCTAAATTCTGTATCTAATTTCAAAAAGGATAGGGGTATATCATTAGTATGTGATTAGTGCCTAGAAACCCTAGATTTGGGAATTATAATGATGAAATCATTAAAAGTGTTCCTCTTATGCAATTATCTAAATTTGTTGAGAATAGTGATAATAGATGTAATGATGGTAATTATGATAAGGTGATGATGGTCTTTAATATGGATAATCTTTAATATGTGGAATTAGGGTAAAGATCACTTTTTGCGAGAGTGTTAATGAACATGATTGAATATTAGTGATTAAGATCTTGAACATCAATAAAGAGACTTTCTATAACCTTACTGTGCCTAATCTAGTATTAATGGCCCTAACATAATAATAAGTTTGTTTGGATAATCATGGCTTCACTTTATATGAATTAGGGTGTCGAAGCATAGCCCTAATGATGAACTTAAGGAAACCTTAAACCTTAGGTTAGGTCCAAGTAGGGTTTAGTGTCATTATTGTGAGTAATGTAGTAGTGACACTTTAGAATTTACATGGTGCAGATTATATGATGACTGCTTGATTTATTTGTTTTCTTGGACGATATGCTTGAAGTATGATTGAATAATCTGCATGGCAAAGGTATGTGGTTACGCTTATGAATAATCGCTCTAGTTTCACGGCGATTCCCGAAGTTTTAATCGGTTGCTTGAAAATAACTATTGGATGTTTATTTATTTCATGCAACTATAAAGTGGCTATGATTATCACTATAAATGTGCATATATAACTGACTAGATTCGGGTCCACCTCTATTGCTTTGAAAAGGCTAAGAAAAAAGGGGTAATCCTAGAGCAAGGTCTAGGTTACCGAGAGTTAGAAACTGGGCTACCTACATGTAGTGCCATGAGACTCATTAGCCTGCCATGAGTTAAGGAGTGGGCTACTTATGAGTAGTGCCATGTGACTCAACCCTAGAAATTGGTTCACTTATACGTGGATCAAGAGGGGTTTAATGGGGAAAGCACAGAGGATAGGGTACCCTTGGGTCACAGAGTTATATTTAAAACATAATCTTGATTGTTAAATGATTACATTGTTGTCATAGTTGCACGTTTATTGTTTCCCCCACATACCAGCTTCGGCTGACCGACGTTTTGTTTGTCGGTGTTTTAGGAACAAGCCAAAAGGAAAAATAGTAAATCATCATATTGTGAAATACATGAAGTAAAATACAAGGAGGATTAGTTAGAGTAGAATCCTTAAGTGAATAGAAGTTTAGAGATCCAAGTTTTCAAAAAGGTATGCAAAAATTTATTTTCTTACAACTTTTCAGTATAGTATGTTAAAATTTGATAATTATTCTTGGTTAATTGTTGAACCTTTGATCCGGAAGTTATGGGTGCAGCTTCGACCTCTCAGTCTCCCTTAATTGGGGGTTATCGGGAGGAACAAGCCAAAAGGACAAACAATAAATCGTCATATTGTGAAATACATGAAGTAAAATACAAGGAGGATTAGTTAGAGTAGAATCCTTAAGTGGATAGAAGTATAGAGATCCATGTTTTCAAAAAGGTATGCAAAAATTTATTTTCTTACAACTTTTCAGTATAGTATGTTAAAATTTGATAATTATTCTTGGTTAATTGCCGAACCTTTGATCTGGAAGTTATGGGTGCGGCTTCGACCTCTCGGTCTCCCTTAATTGGGATTTATCGGGAGGTGGGGTCGTAACATTTGGTATCAGAGTGTAGGTTCCTCAGTTAACCATTAATAATTATTAAATTTTACAAACTCTGTAGAACCAAAGGGAGTTATTAGAGGATTATCCGAAAGACAGAGGTGTCTAGAAAAGGATCACGACCGGGGGCTGGCAATATTTTCCTCCGCACCGCTAGTCGGAATACGAGGACTCTCGGATCCATGTGACTGCTAGGCCAAAGTCTTAGGGTATGAATCGAAATAAGATACCTTTAGGATTTTCTCATCTTATTCATCCCTTCTTATCACAAAATTCTGATAGGGACCTAAAGGATTAGGGTTTTCTTTCTTCTCCTCACCCTCTTGAGGTATGGGTAAGATTAATAAGGTTTAAGGAATCCTCTACCAAATTAATGAAAAGCATGTAAATAAAATGTCATGGACATAAGATTAATAGATTAAGCACAAATTAAAGAATAGATACATGCTTAGGGCGTATAACACAAGTTGTCATGTCCTCAGAAGAGACATGAGGCTAGACTTTCTTGTCAGGAGGATAAGTTAGTCTTGGAGATAGAGATCTCCATTGCAAGTAGAGACCTGACATATCCTCTGAGGATGATGCTAACCCTAACCCTAAGTGAAGGTTAGAGAGAGATGAGTTAGATCGGGTGTCTGAAAGGACATGCCTTTGGGATGCCATATGATCCATGGGTGACCTAGCACCTTTGGCAACCCAACCCTGGGAAGGGTTGTGCATGTTAGGGTAAAGGATAGATCCTTTGATAATGATGTTAGTGAAGGACCTATAGAGACCCTATGGGCTTATGCGAATAAGGCATAGCATGCACCCAGGGTACATTAGTAGTGTGAGCAAAGGGTTGAAACCCTGACCAGGAGAGTAGGAAGGATGGCCTATGAAATGAGCATAAAGAGCTATTGATAACCTTGAGCGAACATAAGCTGAACATAGGTTTCATCCAGGTAAGGGCGTGCTTTTGTGGTTGATCCTTCATGAAGAGAGGACCTATAATGGTGAGGTTGGATGTAGGGTTATCTCTTGAGAGAGAAGGGAACCCAGCAAGAAGGTTGGAAGCCTAAAACCCTGAGATATGAGGAACAATGGATGATAGTTGGTGCCTCATGATTGATCCCTGAAAGTTAATGATATCTTGGTTGCCTTTATAGGGACCAAACCCTAGAGAGAAAAGATGAAGATTCTGGTACCTATGTGCCTACGGTATAGGTGTTTACCTTCCGAGGTAGGAAGAAGAGTTCCTTAGACCTAGAAAGGTTTAGGAGCAGGTTATGAGGCCTTGTACCTTGTTGGTTGTCCTTAAGGAGGACCCAACTCTAAGTGTTGCTCGAGTTGAAGGATGACAGGAAGTGTATGTCATACCCGGTACATGCTTGGTTTGTGGTTAAGAGATTGAGCATGCAGTCGGACACCCAAAGTGAACCTAGGGTTCCTGAACTAAGAGGGGAAGTGGTATACCTAATGCTCATGATGAGAATTAAGTTGCTATAGTTTCGAGCATGGTACGCCTCATGTATAAAGGAAAGGGAAGCCCCTTAAGTTTAAGGTATGTTTGATGAACCCCTCACAACTAGGTTGATGATAAAGGAAAGTATGATCTTGATCCAACATCGAGGAAAGAGGACAAGTATGACCTAGCATGGTTCAGTAGGTGATCTGCTTGTGCCTTAATAGCTTGCTAGGGTTATGTAGGCTCATGTGGATGTAAACCCTAGACCTAAGAGCTTTTGCGACCATGTTGTCAAGAGATAGTTTTCCTCCCATCCTGGGAGAGGGACCCCTTTGGTAGGGTGTATATCAGTTTTGTTGGTAACCTAAAGAGGTGTCATTGGATCTTAAGAAGCTAAGTGAAGAGTACATGGTATGAGAATGAACCTGTAGACCCATAGATATCCATCTCTAATTGCATATGAATGTGTTACCACATAGGTAACCGGTATGCGGCTTGACCAAGGTAGGCAGGTTGCCATGATCCCTATGAAAGGATGAAAGCCAACCCATGAATGCAAGAAGAGAGATGATGAAGACTTCGGTAAGGTTCTAAGTAAACACGTACTATAATGGAGAATCCTAAGTCTATCCTAGGGTCAGGTAGGGATAAGACTGATGAAAGAAGGAGTTTCCTAATTCCCCAGTTGCACATGAACATAGGGTCGGGAGGTAACAGCTATCATTGTCTGAGGGCCATGGGTTAGGAGATTGATCACCTTCATGAACTCATGGGACCCAAAGGGCAGATGAGTAGGGCACTCTCTGGATGCATGAGGGAAGAGGGATGACCCCAAAAGAGTCGGTACCCTATAGACCTAGAGGAGATGACCAAGGATATAAACCTCAGTAGGTTCAAGACTAGTTTGATATCATGATGTCTGTGATGTAGAGACACATGTGGCACGTTGCAACTTAGATGTAAAGGTGTATTGGTAAGGTGGGATGTACCATCTCTACTCTTGGAATAGGAAGAACTCTGTATTTGGACTACAGCCAAATGCTTACTTCCTCTTGTTATGGGGGTGAGAGATAGGACATTACGCATGCCATACAACAAGGATAAGAGATGATGTAGGTTGAAACATTGCCACGAGAAATAGGGATAGAGAAGATAACCTACCCCGGTAAAGTGAATGATACATGGATGCTTTGCAAGCACTAAGAGGAATGAGGTAATCACTTTATGAGGATGTTTTTATCATGAGCTATGTGGAACTTACAAGTTATACCAGGTTGAGTTTGATCACCATGATGATGAAATCAGAGAGTGTTCTTGATGAATACAGACTTAGAATTCAAGTTTGAGATGATAAGTGAAAAACATGGGAGTATATGTCTTCAATGTTACCTAATACCTAAGGATGTGAAGTGGTAATGGATGTTCTGGTTGAGATGTATCTGACTAGTTTGGCTAGAAGCTAGAAGAGGTTGTTAGGCTAACCCTAAGTTTGGAAAAGAAGATATGTTTGGCTAACACTAATGTAATGAGATCAGTTAATGGTTGTTTGGTTAGCCAGTCTAGTCCTTGATGTAATGAAAGAATGGTGGTAGAACCTCAGATGCACTTCTTTGGAAAAGAAGTTGATGAAACCCTGATAGAATGGTTTAGGGTTTTGAGGTATTGATCTTGAAGAATAATGACATACAGGAGATCATGATTTTAAGATCACCATGCACCGTACTACGAAGATAATAAGTGACAGTGGTACTTTAGATACCTAAGATAAAGTTGCATGTGGCATGTGGCCATGCAAGCCGGAGGTGAGGGACGAACACCAGTAACCCAGTGCATTGATATAAAGGATAAAGAGTCCCTGAAAGAGAAAGGGAGTTCATCACTATGGATGTTGTAAGGAAGGTCGAGATATAATATGGGTTATGGTAGATCGCCTTACCTAGATGACATGCGAAAGAAAGAGATCTGTCAAGGGATAGATCGGGTTGAACTACATATGAGAGAGATGGTTCAACTACACAATGAGGTTGAGTATAAAAGTTCTTGAGTTAGACCTAAAGGTTCCCTTCCAAAAGGTGGAAGTAGGTACATGAAGGACTCGATGTTAGTACAGATTATCACCCCTAACTAATGGTTAGTATGATCCAGACTAAAGGGTCTGATGAGAGCATATGTGCTCGTTCAGGGTGATAGCGAGAGATAGTTCTTGTCCTATGAAAGATGTGATGATGACCACCATAGCCAGTATCGGGATTTAAAGAAGCTCTGTAAGAGAGGTTGTGTCGGTCACCACTTCAATAAGGTGATGTTGGTGAAAAGACCATGTAATGGTTAGAAAAGGGCCACAGTGTGTCGAGATGAAGTTGGTTTGATCATGCAATGGCTGAGAGGAGCCTAGAGACGACGAGAGTCGTTAGCAGATACAAGGTAGACTGACATGGAGTTCACTATGGGAGAATATGTGACATGAAAATCCGACCCCTCTAAGTTATAGCTAAGAGAGCTGCTTCCCCGATGCATGGGTTCTTTTGACATGGTTTGGTGGAGAAGGTTAAGATTGACCTTACCCCTCAAGATAAAGTAATATGTGATGAGTTCCATGTGTCCAATTTAGAGCACTATGTGAGGTGCCCTGACCATGTGCTGAGCAATGAACCTAGTGAGCCCCAAGGGAGGCTGAAATTGCTTGAGTCACCTGTGTAGTTTATAGACGCCATGATGAAAGAACTCAGAGAAAAGAATATGTGATGATAAAGTTTCTTCAGAAGCGCCATGAGTATGGTAAAGCCACATAGGGGCCAATGATGGACATGAAAAAGTATTATCATGAATTGTTTGTTTGCTTGATAGAATTTTGAGGACAAAATTTCCTATAAGAGGGGAAGGATGTTAAGAACCCCAAATTTTGGGTTCATTTGGTGAGAAATGTAATTTCTCATATTAAAGATATTTGAACAAATAATGATATAATTTGCTTCAAATAAATGTATTTCATTTACAATAGCATTGATGATTGTGTTGTGGGCTTTATTGGCCATTGGGCCCAAATAACAAGAAAATTCAATTAGTAAATGAATAATTGAATATTTGAGAAAAAGAAAGAGGTAGAAACTTCTAGAAGAAAAAGAGATGTAATCCAAGGATGGATTTCGTGCCTCTTGGGTTCCAAGGAGTCCAGAGTTGCAAAAAGAAAGTAATAAGAAAAGAAAATATTAATTAAGTATTTCTTTATTAAGAAAGAAATTGAAAATAATGTTAAAATGTTGGAAATAAGTGGGAAAATGTATAATTGAGTGATCCTTTGTGGATTTTCGTATCCCAAGGATTCCTAATGATAAAATGAATACCAATGAGGAAAATAAAAGAGAAATAAAGAGAAATCCTCAAAAAGATCTATTTTAATAAGAAATAAACAAGATAATGAGAAATAATAAAGAATAATGCATTTAGATGCATCTAGAAGGATAATAAGTATCCTTATGCAGGAATTTTGAAATCTTGGAGTTTCTTGGGGTCCAAGGAGCCCCAATAAAGAGGAAAGAAAGAGAAAATACCAAAATTGCAAAATAAAAGGATGATGTGATACATTATTAATAAAATTTTGTGATATTGATGACAAGGAAGTATTTTCTATTAAGGAAAACTTAATTTCGTGACCAATGAGTTGAAAGACAAGAATAAAGAGAAGAAAAGAAGAAGAGTCCAAAAAAAAGAAAATAGGAAAGAGAAAATAGGTGTTTTAATACATAATATGTGCCTTATGGGCACCTGACTTGCTTATGAAGAAAAGGGGGTTATTCCTCTTGATTTTCGCAAAGGGATTATACAAGGAAAGGAACTCATGATTCTGCTTTTCGGCCATAAAGCTTCTTTCCCTCCCTTCCTTTTTTTTGATGCATGGAAGCCACTAGAGTTCCCTCTAGTTCTCTATATATAGAGAGCAGTGACAACCCTCCATCCACCTTAGAACATGGCCTCGAACCCTATGGACCAAGGAACCACAGACTCCTCCCTTCTAAATACCCACTACCACCACGATCAAGGTAGGGGATCTACTGGTGACCACTATCAAAGGATGTTGCAGCAACGACACTGCACGACCAGGGAACCGGGAAGCCTGGTCCTGGCTCAGACCTGAAGAGGGTCGGCGCCTACTCTATAGCAATTCCCCCATGCCACCTTCATCCCCCATAGGTACGACCAGTACCTACAGATCGACTCCTTCTCCGCCCTTGTAGAACCACCATAACTTCTAGGAGAAGAAGGTGGAGGTGATGACCCTCCATATGTGAACCGAACACGTGAACCACACTGCAACTCAAATGGCCTGGCGCTGGCCAATGGGGAAATGCCACATGGCCAAGGTTCAAGGTAATTATCCTGATCTTGTTTAATTCATAGAAAAGGCTAGGTTTACCCAAATATAGTAAAATTATATATCAATTTGATCAGAAAAATGAGAGGAACATGAATAAAATATATTTGCACCCGAATTCTGTATCTAATTTCAAAATGGCTAGGGGTATATCATTAGTATGTGATTAGTGCCTAGAAACCCTAGATTTGGGAATTATAATGATGAAATCATTAAAAGTGTTCCTCTTATGCAATTATCTGAATTTGTTGAGAATAGTGATAATAGATGTAATGATGGTAATTATGATAAGGTGATGAGGGTCTTTAATATGGATAATCTTTAATATGTGGAATTAGGGCAAAGATCACTTTTTGCGAGAGTGTTAATGAACATGACTGAATATTAGTGATTAAGATCTTGAACATCAATAAAGAGACTTTCTATAACCTTACTGTGCCTAATCTAGTATTAATGGCCCTAATATAATAATAAGTTTGTTTGGATAATCATGGCTTCACTTTATGTGAATTAGGGTGTCGAAGCATAGCCCTAATGATGAACTTAAGGAAACCTTAAACCTTAGGTTAGGTCCAAGTAGGGTTTAGTGTCATTATTGTGAGTAATGTAGTACTGACACTTTAGAATTTACATGGTGCAGATTATATGATGACTGCTTGATTTATTTGTTTGCTTGGACGATATGCTTGAAGTATGATTGAATAATCTGCATGGCAAAGGTATGTGGTTACGCTTATGAATAATCGCTCTAGTTTCATGGCGATTCCTGAAGTTTTAATCGATTGCTTGAAAATAACTGTTGGATGTTTATTTATTTCATGCAACTATAAAGTGGCAATGATTATCACTATAAATGTGCGTATATAACTGACTAGATCCAGGTCCACCTCTATTTATTTGAAAAGGCTAAGAAAAAAGGGGTAATCCTAGAGAAAGGTCTAGGTTACCGAGAGTTAGAAACTGGGCTACCTACGTGTAGTGCCATGAGACTCATTAGCCTGCCATGAGTTAAGGAGTGGGCTACTTACAAGTAGTGCCATGTGACTCAACCCTAGAAATTGGTTCACTTATAGGTCGATCATGAGAGGTTTAATGGGGGCAACACAGAGGATAGGGTACCCTTGGGTCACGGAGTTATATTTAAAACGTAATCTTGATTGTTAAATGATTAATTGAATGATTACATTGTTGTCATAGTTGCACATTTATTGTTTCCCCCACATACCAGCTTCAGCTGACCGACGTTTTGTTTGTCGGCATTTTAGGAACAATCCAAAAGGACCAACAGTAAATCATCATATTGTGAAATACATGAAGTAAAATACAAGGAGGATTAGTTAGAGTAGAATCCTTAAGTGGATAATGGTTTAGAGATCCAAGTTTTCAAAAAGGTATGCAAAAATTTATTTTCTTACAACTTTTCAGTATAGTATGTTAAAATTTGATAATTATTCTTGGTTAATTGCCGAACCTTTGATCCGGAAGTTATGGGTGCGGCTTCGACCTCTCGGTCTCCCTTAATTGGGGGTTATCAGGAGGTGGGGTCGTAACAGTGTATTGGTTGATGGCATAATCTCATCAGTCAAGATATATGATACAAAACCAAACACATAGATACTTGTTATAGAATAGTGTATCAGATAGACCCACCATAAGTGTGATACATGGAAACCATTATTGGTAGTTAGAATCATCTCTTTTAGTGTTGGTGTGATTGTGGTTCATAGACCTAAAGTCACTACACTCATCACATGTTTTTCAATGTAGTTTTATACCATCCACCATAACCTTGAATAAGAGTTTCCATAAAGGTGATGATCAGATGCACTGTAACACATCAGGATGATTGTGAGTGATGTAGATGAGATTTGTTCCTCCTACAAAACCATGACATCCTGGGCACTTGATAAGCGAGACTAAGAAATGCATGGCCATACACATGTAAGTCAATGTTTGATATTCATCTTACATATATCTTAGATAGTATGCTCTAGTTCAAGGAATAGAGATTGAATGTTGAAGAGGATGAAAATTCCATGAGTCGAGTTCAATCTGGATATCAGTGACAAAGGAACTATATAAACATTTTAATACCAAACACATATTGTAGGTTGAAGTTGTTCTCCAACTTACCATTTACTTGGGTAGAAATGATGTGTTACTAGATATCTCTCTTTGCTTGTGATGTCATAAACTGGTTATGTGCATTCACTACCAACATAAATTGGAAAGCATAGGGTCACACACATAGGATACACTTGGAATACAAGTTTGTTCTTGAATGATGTTTCATTTGGTTAGTAAAAGTGTCTAGCTATTCAATTTAAACAAAAATTGACTAACTGGACTCTAGACCAACTGATTTAAGTGTTGAACCAATCGGTTGGAGTGTTAGGTTGATTGGAAATTGCATTGGATGAATTTTGGATGAAATAGGGCATGAACCAACCAATTCACTAAGTGAACTGATCAACTCAAGGTTGCCATACGACTGGTTCATGAGATGAACCTCCTGGTTCAAGGATCAATTTGATTGCATCAAGATTAATGCCGACTCATGTTGTGCATTAACTAAATTAGAATTTCCAATGTAATTGTGATTGGGAAACATTTTGGTAGACCCACATCTCACAATTACCACTAATCATGAGATTAGAGAATAAGTTGAGGATTTAAACATAATTTCAATCACCCTTATTTTTTTCTCTTTGATTTCAAAGTCCTTATTTATGCACATTGAATCACATAATCTAAATATTTAAGACAATTTAAAACTTGACTACACTAATCTAATTTAAACAATAAAGATACATATTTTAATATTCACTTTCTTTCTCACACTTCAATGTACATAAAACATGATAATCAGATGCATTCTCTTTTATTAAGGAAAAAAAGATAAACATCATTATTTATAAATCTCTCTCACTTCTATACAAGGACCTAGAGTGACAAGGACCGTTAGAACTCAACTAATTTGATACTTAGATCTCATGGCAGATCTACTCTGGGATTCATGCTATTCAATCGACTTGTTTTCCTAGAAATTTGTGAGTAGAGGGGTGAGCCTACTCACTCAGTGAATGAGTACTTCATAGAAACAATTTAAAGTACACAGATAATCAAATATATGTTATTGAGCTAGTAAATATAAATTAGAATAGTAACATGCTTTTAGGGAACTTAGTCATTCATGAACATATGTATGCATGTTATTGTAGGTAACTACTAAGAGTAAATCAATCACTAAATTCTTGATCAATCACAAAGGCACTGGTAATTGAGAAACATACAAATAACAAGTTACTCTAGAAAATTTCATGTAAATAAATTAATAATTGCACATACTTGATTAATTTCACATTAATCTTATTATGCCCTGATCCCACATGAGCTGTACCACAACATGTGAAAGCATCGCAACAACCTTTGATCTCATTGTACAAGTCTTAGAAGCATCACTGGGTTCCTAAACATATCTCTCGAGTAAGACATGTTTGTAGCGGGCCTCGGTACATCTGCCTCTTAGCGACTAATGGGAGCGGTCAGATATCTTAGACTCTATCTCTCCACTTGGGTACTCATGCCATCTGTCAAAGCCCTCAAGCTTAATTATGCATTGGTGGGCCTACTGACCACTGATCACTAAAACTCGTAACTCAGGTACCACTGACATCCCTGGTTGGTGTTGGATACTAATCATTTAAGGAGTCTGCCCTACCGATCAAGACCCTCACACCCTACTGGTGCTCTCCAGCTTATCTCGATATGGACTACCTCCAGTGGGGAAGTCGTTTCCTCCTCACAATGTAGGCCTCATCCTGTGAGGATTATATAGTGTTCAGGGCATCGAAATGTCAGATTCACTCTTTAAATTAACAGATCAATCATCACATCAAACTTTCTAGTTTACCTTTGTAAAAAATTCATGTCATGCATCATCGGTAATATGTACCACAAACCAAACACTTGAACATCACCACATTACATATCGAGTAGCACTAATATGAAATAATTGATTCACTAAATACTCTATCCTTAGGGTTTTATTTGCCTATTTCACATATCACATGACTCACATTAAGATTTAATGCATCATAAACTCTCATTAAATTAAGACTACTCTCAACAATTCACATATAACCAATCATATATATGAAACCCTGGTATGAACTAAAATAGGGATTCCACGCCATTAGTTGAAATATCATGCATCAAGAATAAACTTGATTAAATAAATATATATTGATAAAAGGATCACATGAGTTAAATTTCATGATATCTAATCGCAAACTTCCAAGTTTCCATTCATCTAGAGTTTCACTCTCTTTAATGAGTGTTGAAAATAAGATTGGATGCAATGGAATGTAATGGGATGAATACAAGATTGGACGCTCTCTCCTTATATAGGAGAGGGGAGACTCCCTAAGACTTAGAACACAAGTAATCTAAACAGGCTGAAATACAAAAGCCCACTAACTAATTAACCTATTAACTAAATAGGCTAATATAGACTCTCTAACACTCCCCCTCAAGCTAGAGCATGGGTGAAACACATGTCCAAAGCTTGGAGGTTACAAGAGTCTATAAAACAATAAAATAAATGATAAATGAAAGATAAAAGATAAATATCACTCTCCATACAAATATTGATACTCCCCCTTAATTAATACTCCCCTTGAACCATGTGGTGACAATGTCTCTCTTCTTTGAAATTATATTCTACAGGATGGAGATCCTCGAGCTTTGAAGAAGTCCTTCGAGTGCATCTGGAATGAAGAGCTTATGAAGAATGGAACCTGATACTACAATAATAATTAACCACTTGGAGCAAATGATCCTCAAAACCATCACTATGTCATCTTCATTCGATTACGTACTTAATGCGGCACAAACACAGATGCCCAATGTCGATGTAGTAGTAGCAAAATCTTTGAATTATCTGAGAAGACATGCATAATGTGGCACGAACATGAATGGATGATGTGCCAGTGATACGATGCAGGTACCATGACTCTATCGCATGAACCTTGGGGGCATGATAGGAAAGAAGATATCATCCATCAAGGAAAGTCCCAAGAAGATCAACAACATGTGATGTCAAAATAGCAGATGTGGCACGAAGAAGATGTGATGAAGCAGCTCAGTGAAGATAAATATGGATGAATCAACGTTGTAGATGTAGACTTGGGAGGCTTGCCGAGCTTGTGAAAATTTGTAGATGCACCCTCTGTCTCATGTGAATGCAGCTGAAGTACACCATCAACACCTAACATACATAACGTCGATAGCTCGGTGTTGACACTGAATGAAGATCCTTCAATGTAGTTTGGAAGTAGAGAACGGATGTGCTGAACAATGTGAAGCTCCTAGCACATATATAGCCTGAATACATATATCATCTCTTCTCATACTCTCTCACTCATACATATTCTCTCACTCTCTCTCTTCTCATACTTTCTCACTCATACATATTCTCCCACACTCTCTCTCTCTCTTTTCATCTCTTCCTCTCCTCTCTATCCCCCCGCACACCAAATATGATGAGATTGAGTGTTTGGTGTGGAGAAATGGACATATGACCCCCCTGCACTATGAAAAGGGATACACACATAATATGGGTGGGTGGGAAAGGAATTGGTGGATTTGAGAGGATTTTGTGATATTGAGATGTCCGGGGGTGTGGGGGTGGAGCCGCTGTGAAAAATCTGATTAATCTAAAACTGGATCTGATTAGCCAAGGGAAGATCTGATTAAGGATCTGAATATCAACAAGCATCTGGTATATGGGGGCCGTAATAGGGTTGTTTGGTAGCAGTGCAGAGTGATGAGTAACCGTGCTTCATCCAAGGATAGGAGAAAACATTGGGGCAACAATGATGAGATGGAGAGTAGCAGTGGAGCAGTGACCAGGGCATGGATTACAGCAGAGAATGAATGGTGTGATCGAAAACTGGGGATATGGTTGCTGGATGATATGGCAGCAACACAATAGCAGGACATATGATAATGATTGTGTCGCTCAACTAATGTAGCACTTGGTCACAACGAATGAGATGATACTGGTCTCCTGCACAGCTCTGGAGATATTGCATGCCATGAGGCTGCATGCGGAGTCAAGTGCGGAGTCTATCCTTATGAGACGAAGAAGGCTGGAGCTGAGGACATCAGGGCGATGCAGTGGTAGATGGTTGTTGAATAATGTGAATGTGATTGTGTCGACGGATGCGGATGGTGGCTGCTTTTTTCTGGCTGCTCAGAATGATGGCAGGGTGATTTCCAGTGGTGGTGTGCTGCTGGAAAAGATGGTGCTTGGAAGCTGTTGTCGCTAGCGGATGGAAGCACTTTTTCTGTTATTCTGGCGGCGACACTGATTGTGCGGGATAGAGGCATGGTGGCGGCTTTGTCTGTAGCTGGTGGTAGTTTTTGCAAAAGAAGGATGTCGATGGTGTTGGGAAGGTGATGGTACTGAAGTACAGAAAGAAAACTAGATCGTTTGAGAAAGAGAAATATATTCCATGGAGGTTGGGAGATGCCTAGAGGGTAGCCGACCTAAGCCATGGCAATGGTGGTGGCCGCCCGCAGGCGGGGGTTCTTCCCCTTAGTTTCTCTCTGGAAAAGATGAGCGGTGGCTAGGGCTACATGTGTGACGGAAAGGAGAGGGAGGAGGGTGGCGGCTAAGTTTCCCTCAGGTGCGAATGCACTTTGTTCATGTCCGAGTTACTGTTCACACTGCATACTGTTCACGTTATTGTTACTGTTCACGTCGTTGTTACTATTCACTGCTCTGATACCATGTTGAAAATAAGATTGGATGCAATGGAATGTAATGGGATGAATATAAGATTGGACACCCTCTCCTTTATATAGGAAAGGGGATACGCCCTAAGACTTAGAACACAAGTAATCTAAACGGGCTGAAATACAAAACCCCACTAGCTAATTAACCTATTAACTAAATAGGCTAATATAGACTCTCTAACACTGAGATATTAAGCAAGTATTGATAACATGAAATGAAATTGAAGATAATATCTTACATATCTGTACTACACCATCAGAATAAACAATCATTTGAGGAGATTCAAATAGACAAACTTCTTTATTCAATCATACAACAATCTCTGTCATAGTCAAAAACCCTGGATTTTAGTGTATTCTTATAACCTCTACAATTACTTTAAAAATTCTTATTTAGATGAATTCTATCCTTTTCTAATGTGATTTCATCATCTTAAATTCATCACAATAGATATTTAACCCATTTCATGTCATCTTACAAAATCTAGATCAAAAAGGTAGTTTTGTGTTTGTAGTCACAT
Source organism: Alisma plantago-aquatica (assembly GCA_963693085.1). Taxonomy (NCBI): domain Eukaryota; kingdom Viridiplantae; phylum Streptophyta; class Magnoliopsida; order Alismatales; family Alismataceae; genus Alisma; species Alisma plantago-aquatica. The sequence goes on along the minus strand of OY856414.1, from coordinate 29,436,475 downwards.
GTTAAGTCATTGAATATTATTGATGATCTAACTCATTTTTTTGTGCAATCTACTATTTAAAGGAAGTACCCACTCACCCTAAGGTGTGAAAGTACCTTGAAATCACAACCCATCTCTAAAATTCTTGATTCCATATCAAAACCATAAGAAATCACCACTTTCTTCTTCCTTACAACTCGGAACCCCTAGGAATGGAGAATTATGGAGAAAGAGTGAGAAAAAGGAGAGATTTGATATTTCAAATCAAATTAGAGGAGGGTTGTAATATTGACATGTGATATAATATTCACCATGAAAGTATATGCAAAGAAGCTAAACTTACTTGATTTTATCATATCTCATATAGTGAAACCCTAGGTCAATATCTCCACACTTTCTCCTCTCAAAACCCCAGCTCTCCTCTCTCTCTCTAAAACTTCATTTCTCTATAATGGATCATGAAATATGAGAGCTCTTTGGGTGCTATCTTTCTCATATAGAGCAATTTAGGTGCTTGGGTAATATGCTAGTTGACCCCTCACTATACTTTCTCTTATTGCAACTCAATTTTGTGGCATAAACATGTTATTGTAATTCATTTACTTCAGAGGTCAAACCTCCTCTATAAATTATGAAAATTAATATGTTGTTTATAATATAGTTTCAAAGGTATAGTTAATATTTCATATCATTCAGAGCTACCAATAAATAATAAGAATCAATTACTACACTATTGAACAATAGTCTATAGCATGGTCGATCAAAGTATAGTTCAACCAAGAACCACATTCAAAGATCATCTAAATATTCTAAACATTTTCACTTACATGCATGATTGAGTTATCCATATAATATCCAAGCTTCTATGAAATACAAATTACATTGAAAATATAAAAAAGCATTTACCATACTATATCCCGACCAAGTTCCATATTCATGTATTATCAAAACCCTAACTTTGGCGATTAGGGTTTTCACTTCTTCAAGTATGTGACTTAAATAATGATATCATACAGATGTTAAGAGTATGTACATTATTATTACGTACCTATTTAGTTGTTATTTTGGAATGTAGATAGACAGTAGTAACACTTAAGACTAGAGTGTGTGTTGGTTGATGACAGAATCTCATCAGTCATGATATGTGATATCAAATCAACCGCACAAATACTTGTTAGAGAACAATGTCTGAGATAGTCCCACCTTGAGAGTGATACATGGAAACCATACTTGGTGGTCATAGTCATCTTCCATAGTGAAGGTGGTGATTGTGGTTCTTAGGCCTGAAGTCACTACACTCATAACATGTTGTGCAGTGTGCCTTGACATCATCCATCGTGATCCTGAATAAAGGTTGCCATAAAGGTGATAATAGGATGGAATTTGACACATGAGGAAGCCTATGAGTGATGTAGATGGGATTTTCCCCTCCTACTAGAGTTTAATATCTTAGCCACTTGATAAGAGAGACTGATAAACTCATGCGCATGCACATGTGAATCAATATATGATATTGAGGTCACATATATCTCAAACAGTCTGCTCTAGTCTAAGGGACATGGATTGAACATTGAGAGGATGATGATTCCATGCCTTGAGTTCATTCCAGAAATCAGAGACAAAGGAATTATGCAATCACTAGAACATCTTATACAAATTGTAGGTTGAAGTTGTTCTCTAACTTTCCATTCACTTGGGTAGCACTGATGTGAGAATAAGCACCGATCTTTGCTTGTGATGTCATAAACTAGTTATGGACATTCACTGTCAATGTGATATGGGACCTATAGGGTCATACACATAGGAATTCACCTAGAAGACAAGTTTAATCATGATTTGTGATTAAATTGATTACCGAAGTGATTAGGTATTAAATTTAAGAAGCAGATAAGTTCATTGAACTCCCAAATAAATGGCTCATGTGATGAAATGATCGGTTAGAGTATCAGATTGATTGGATATTGAATTGTAAAATTTCTTCCAGAACTAGAGAGTGAACTGACCGGACTGAATCGGCTCACCAACTGACTGATTGGGATCTTGAGACAACTGGCTCACAGGGGCAAGACACCCAATTTGTGGAGAATTTTGATTACATCAAGGATTAGTGCCAATGTCATGTTGTGCATTAATTGGATTCAAATTTCCAATTCATATACAATTGGAAAACATGGAAAAAAAACCAATTCATAGAGAAAACTTATTGGCTCGCATGCAAACCAATCGGTTCGGTGCTCTTAGGTTGTGAAAATTCATTATATTATGGTCCCTTCCACTCCCACACAAATTGGGAACTTGGACCCTAACTCCTCCTATAAATATAGGGGTATTGGGGGCTTGTTAGAACATAACTCAATTACCTTTAACAATTATTGTCCTCTCCAGTTGTATTAACCAATAAAGAGCCCGAGAAAGTCCTACCCTCTAGAGGGAGGGATAGCAAGGGAGAAACATTTGTGGGAGAGAAAGTTGGTGACTAGTACACCAACGGGAGGAACAACTCCATCCTATATATTCTAGTAAAATGATAGGTTTTCTAGATGGTCCATGTGGACTACCATAAAGGCATGGATACTTTTCCCACTAGGAGGACAATATCAGGTTGTTGTTGTGGTGAAGGCCATGAGTTGTACATACACTATCCAAATGCAACTAGGAGTGTTGTGCGATTGTAATGAGTTATAGTCGTTGAACTTGCTCCAGGACCAGGCATGAACACGTTAAACCATTTTTCCATTACATAGTTGTTGACGTGATCTAGCTATTCTGGGAAACATGGATAGATATATGTTTGTTTCCTCTTCCTACTTTGTGCCCATATTTCCTTACATGTAACATCTAAGCCCACATACTAAGGCTCTAGTAGAGTTTGAGGAATGAAAAATGGCTCCACAGACCGCCACTAGCCTTAACAGTTTGGTTTATCCCCACTCACACATAACATGAGATCAACTTGTGACTGTTCACCTATTCTAGTACTACTCAAAGAAGAGCACACTTAATTTTAGAATTATTAGTGATGAGACCCCTAAAAAGAAGGTGCACCTTGGTGATATCAGTAGTCCAATCATTCCTTTTAAGATCGCCTTATTTGAGGCCTCAAATCTTAGGATGTTATGGATAGAGGAAAGATAGAGGGCATTTATAAATATTATCATATGTAGATTATAGAATTCAAGGCGTTGGAGGAAGTTTAGTTTGTTTAAACACAGGCCACAAGATTCTTTTATCACATATTAAGGTTATAATGTTAGTTTTATAAAGAGCCTCAATAAACTCAAGTTTATTGTAGCTCAAAACTCTCTATCGATGTGTGCATATGTGTGTGTTTGTCATATCATGTGTTTGTCATATCACATGTCCCTAGGGAGTATTCAATTGATGAAATAAGCAAGACATAGTTTTGATAAAGTGTTGTGTTCATTTAAAATCTTATCTTATATGCTCCAATTTTATCCCAAAATGCCAGTCACCATTTTACTAGTCGTATCTTTTTAAAGATAGTCAACGATCCCTTCCACCCAAAACATCTTGATGTTATAAATTAGGATTGAGCCCATAAAATAAACATGCCTCGCTACCCTCAGTGTAACATACCCAAACTTAGGTAAATAATACTTTGTTTCCTTTACCATATAGTATTCTATTTTAGAACCTTCTTCCTGATTTTGATTGTATTAGGAAGTTAGTAATATTTGAATAAAGAGTTCTAACCAATAAAATATTTATATGAGGCTTGAATGCAAGATATATGAATAATATACTAATTTGTGCCTATTGGTGCAAATTCACCACATTTTGGCATTTAAGTTAAAAAATGTTCTTCAAGATTATTCCCCACAAAATTTGAGTATTTAATGATAATGGAACAAATAAATATGTAAACAATTACTTAGGAATCAAGTTAAGTTTCAATGCATTTATAATAGTCAAACACTAAAAATAATAGTAAAATACGATTTCTCACCCCTTCATTAGCTAACCTACCAAATTCGAGATTAATTGGACTTTAAATGAACCCTCAATTGAACAAATAAAGTTTTACATTACTGCATCAAAACAATATAGTACAAGCATCTAATATGAACTTGTTTGATTCTGATCTCATAGAGCGCACTGACCATACTAATTGTGGGTAGATCAACCCGCGAGTGTCTTCGAACTCGGGTAGGAGACACTCGTGTGTGGACAGTAACCACTACCAAGGGAGGGCTGATTTTTTAGGCATAACTCTTTCATTTCTTCACAAAACTTTTTGAAACATGTTTCTTAAGATTGCAAATTGGATTCCACATCTAACTAACCCTAGATCTAGTTTTTTAATCAAATATTTGTGATTTGCTCAATTTTTCTCTAAAGCCTACCTTAGAGCTCTGACACCATATGCCATAGTACCCAACCCTGTATATATTTAACTTATCCTAGGATTTTGTTTCATCACATGTGAACTTCTGTTGGTGTCAATTATTTCCTTGAGTGGCATCTTTGCTACCCTGAGTTCTTCCTTAGTCTTCTATCTCATACCTTGTGTGCGACACCTTGTATCACTAGAGACAAATTTCATGAGTGGTAAAATTCATTTACCCCTCTCCTTCGTTCTCATCTAGTTAAATTTGCAAATCCACCATTCTTTGTGTTTCCCTTAATTTTTCCCCTGGTCTGTTGCTTCATGCCAGCAGCCTGGAGCTTGGTTCTGAGTAGGACGACCTACCTTGATTTTTTTACAATTTCACCCCTTTATTCATCCTGACGTTGTTATCTTACATGAGTAGTTTGGTCTATTATCATAAATTCATTTTAATTTGTGAAATTGTAATTGACAAACTTATGATGAAATGCCCTATCATGACTCAAGTTATCAAATGATACTTTAAAGGTATACAAGTAATTTGAACGTAATTTATCATCAATAAATTAGTAAATGATATAGATCTTGTACCATTCATAACTCTTTATTTTTATGGTTTTAATCAATCTGACCCTCTTCTTATTAATTGAGGAAAAATATAATGAATAAAATTAAGAACATGTATCAAACATTTAATCAGTGACATAGAACCTTCTTGATTGATTAATATTAGGAACTAATCTTGGGTTTTTCCAAATATTTCTAGGGTTTCAATCATATGCAACATAATTGAATCCTAATTTATGTATAAAACATTATATGTAGGTCTATGGTGATTCTAGACTTGAGAGGGTAAAATTTTGGTCATTGATTTAAATACACATGTCATGGTATGTGCATCTTTCCGATAATTTAGGCAATAATAATATTACCAATAAATTGTTCCCAAATGAGGCATCTCTTAATATATTCATGAATATTATTGATACTACTTAAAATCCTATTTCCTTGATATTATTTATTAATTTGATATTGATTCCATGAGATCTTATGACTGAATGTCCTCTGACCTATTTGTTTAAAATATTTGGATGATCTCATCCCCTTTAGTTGTATCAAATTAGTGATGACTAAACTTATATCTTGCCTTTATATTTTGTTTGTGTACAAGTAAAATAAGTTTATTGATAATAAAATGTATGTAACGACCTCACTTTCTGAATCCACCAATTAAGGAAAGACCTTCAAGTTGAGATCCATTACCTAGTTTCCCAAGGATCCAGATTAGTCAAATAACAAATAATAGAAAACAATTTCAATTAAATATCAAGTATTGCTTACCAATTATACAATGACATTTCTTGTAATACCTTCTAAGAAGAAATAACTAGCTATCAAATCCTCTTTGAATTATCTTTAAGTATTTTTTAGTACTTTCCATCAGGTTTAACACATCTGGATATCTTCATAACATATACCTAAAATGTCGATAAACAAAATGGTGATCAGTATAATGAATTATACTGGTATGTGGGGGAACCAATAATCTCACATTTAATTGTAACAACATATTGCAAGAAACTATGATTTAACAAAGAAAACTTTACATTTTAAACATGACTACTCAGTCCTTACCTACCCTAGCCTCTGTGTTGTCCCTACAGTGGACATGGATACTACCTATCATATGGTAGATCTCAACTAACCCTCATGATCCTACTTTACAGGTAGATCAATGCATAACGTCGTGGAGTGGTATGGTCCTACCCAAGGGTAGACCAACACATCGACTCGTGATAACCTAATGATCCTACCTCATGGGTAGACCATGTACTAGGTCATCTATCTCATCATCATCAGAGCTATAGAGGAGGACTGGGATCTGAGCTAGACATGTGCATATATTTATGGTGATAATCATAGTCACTTTATAGTTGCATGAAATAAAAGACAATCAAGCAATTATTTCCAAGAAATTGATAAAACCTCGGCAATAGCCATGAAACTAAAGCAATTTAACCATAAGAGTAACCACATACCTTTGCCGTGCAAAATTCATGTAAGATGTACTTCAAGCATATTATCCAATAAACAAGAAATCCAAGCAATTCAAGCAATCATCTTAATCTGCATGCATATCATTTCTAAAGTGTCACTATTACATTCATCACGTTAAATCCTACTTGGACCTAATATAGGGTCTAGGTTTCCTTAGCACTGAGTTATCATTAGGATTAGGTTTTGAAACCCTTATTCCATGTTCACACATCAAGTGACTTAAGAACCCTAATTCATATTAGGAGTTTCCATGATTATCAAATCTATTTCATCCTTTCATTATGATCACTCAAATTCAATTCAGTCATTAACAAGTTAGAATCTTTAAACCCCAATTATTTATATGCACTGATTAGAAAGTCTAATTATCATCATTAAGATCATAAACATGTTAACTTACCATTATACTCCATATCAGGAGTGTATATCTCAAGAAATCATATTTAACACGATTAGCAACTTATTCATCAAATACTAGGGTTTAGATGTATTAATCACCACTTTAACACACATTAGCACTACTTTCGGAACACCAATCATATTATGTTACCAAAAGTATTTATTTAGGTTCTACATATTTTTCCAATCATTTTGATATATAGTTTTTCAATATTTGGACAACCCTAGTAATTTCTATAACTTAAACAAGATAAGAGATTATACCTTAGCTTTAGTTGATGTGGCGTCATGCTATTGGTCATAACCAGTGCCAGGGGCATGGTTCAGGTCCTGATCTATGCCTGGACTAGCCGGTCCAGACCCAATCTAAACTCTTATGGAACCTCTCTGTCTTTGTGTGTTTTTCTGCTTCACACAAACATCACAATGTTGTCCGCATGGCTATCCTACTTGCGCCACCGCTCGTAAGCAGGACCATCAAGCATGTGGTCATCGGTCATCAGACACTGGAGCTTTTCCTTCATGGCTGTTGATCTAATGCCCTCCTTCCACGACACCTCCTCGTCAACCCGACTCCTCATGCGGACTACCGCACGACGCAGAACATCGGTGGGATCGCCACCAAGCTCTCCATTGGGAAGATAACGACCATGGGCGCCCATCCTCCTCCTAGTTTAGAGGCCCCGCCCTAACTCCAGGGATGCATCCACCACCGCTAGTAGGATAGAGCCTATGTGAAGTCGCGACTGTTGGCCAACAACCATCGCTCAGGTCCCCTCCTCCTCACCACCGTACCAGGTCCATCCTTGGACCAAATACGAGGGTGTCTCCTGTGTTCTATATGGCACACTGTTGCAGCCACAGGCAGGACCATATCAGGCAGGACCCTCATGAGCTCGACAGTTAGGGTTGTCGGTCAAGTGCATAGAGGTTAGAATCCTCCTGGTCACCAACGATGATGGATACTCAGACAAGGAGAGGGCTTGTGCCTTCTCATGCTCTTCAAGACCCACCGACCCGACCTGCCAAGGAGGAAACGATAAAGACTATCGTTCATTTCATTGGGGTAAGGATTCGAGGTCTCGGTCATGTGCTTGGGGTCTGGGCTTTGGCTTCCACCGTTCATAGTACTTAGGCATAAAGGTTGTGATTCTCGGTTGTGAGGATGGTTTTCTCTACGTGCAAAAAGATCATTAATGTAATCCAATCCTGATATACTAGCTTTTATAGGTGAAGGGTGCGATTCTGCAACCCTTGCAAACCGAGGCATTTGGAATGAGGAAGGGGAGGACCCTCATCTCAAAGCGGCAAGTCACACATCTAGGAAGGAATTAATTACATTATTTTTATATTCCCTTATATATAAAGAATATTAAACTTTCACAGTGTTAATCTCATTGTTCCAAGATGGGAATCCCCAGCTTCCATAAGAGTTTGCTTTGTCAAGGTTTGCTCCCACTAAGGAACTCAATCAATGCTTTTCTTTTGTATGCACCTAAAAATTATCTTAGAAAGATACCTTCCTTTTCAATAATCTAGAACCAAGTGATATTACGAGAAAGGCAAGGAATCTTGTTTAGAAAATAATTAAACCTATTCCCTCTATATTTCTTTGTCATATATACACATATCCAAAGCATCTCTTTTATTCTCTTTATTTTGTTCAACATTATTAATGGATTATTACAGAGGAATCCATTTTATTTATTTATCTTATGCCACAAGAAATTGTCAAAAACGTGATTAACCTTATTATTATTCCATCAATAATACCATGCATTATATTATATAATTCAATTTTACAAAAATTGAGGATATTACATTCACCCCTCCATAAAAGGAATTTTGTCCCCAAAATTCACACCCATTAACCTTTAAGGTGAATGACAGCCCAACTTAGATCCAAACATTAGGGTTAACAAGCCTACTTAGATGTCATTAACATCCTTTATTGAGCTACAAATTTCTCACATTAATACTAGGCTTGGTACTTGCATTCAATTCAAGGTATATCCGCATCCTTAGCATTTACATGATATCATCATTTGATGATTACATTTTCCATTTATGATTTCAATTTCACTTGGTGACTATCTTTTCACCTAGGTTTCCAACCTATGGTTTATTTATTCTCACTTAAGGGTGAAGCAAAACCTCCAACCCTAAACCATGTTATAAATTACCTTTTTAATTCCACAAGGTTCTTATATTTCATGAAGTCGAATGCCCTTTACATCTTGGAATTTGTACACAACTCCTTTCATTATTACATGACTCCTTGTAACTTTTATATTTACACCTCATTGGTACTCTGATCCTTAGCCACTTCCTTGAGGTCTCTAGGAGTATAGGTACCTTTTTGGAGTGATCTCATCCTTATGCATCTAGGGAGTGCCTCTCACATTCACCCATTAGCCTTATGAACTCATGAAGGTGCCCAATCTCCTAAGCCATGGGCCTCAGGTAATGTAGTTGTTACCTCCAGACCATATGGTCTTGTGCATTAGGGAACAATCAACTCCTAATCCCATCGGTCCATGTACCTCTAATACTCCCTACTCGACCTTAGGATTGACTTAGGGCTCTACCCTCCTCAAGGATTCATCACTAGCACCTTATTTTCATATGCAATTCTTTAAACCGAATTCCTCCATCTCTTATAGTGCTCCTTATTCATTTTACGTCCCTCATTGGACTCATGACAACATTTCAAGGCAACATTTCTTTTTTGAGCTCGGCCTCATGCGGTCATCCACTTCCATAGTGACTTTTACTCATATCCCTTAGAGATGGCATACTTTGGTTCAAAGAATCATACTCAATTCATGTTCTTTCATCTTTTATATTAGGTGACATTAATGGTTACCTCAATCTTTAATTGATTTGATCAACTTACCTTTCTTGGGAAGGTCCTAACTTAGGGTGCCTTCATGGCTCATGGGAGGAAAATTAGGCTTTCTAGCCACAACCTGACCCCCAAGGTCTAAGGTTTTGCCCCTCCCATAGGTCATCTTACCCCTCTTGGGTTGACCCACCCCAGGTTGGCACACAAGCCCTAAAGGTTTCATATTTTCATCATTATGCAATACTTTTTATCGTTATAACTTCTCAACCCTTCTTTGCTTAATCTCTGGGATACCCTCTCATGGGGTTTGTCCATGCAATGGATTTGGGTCACCTTCCCCTCCAGGGGCTTGGTGCCAATGTTGGCCTTCCCCTCCAGGGGTTTGACCATAGTCATCTCAATGACTTTATTTACATAACCAAACTTCCAGAGATAGCATGAGGGGTTTAAGAAAGTTATATTTAAATTTTCATTTTCATATATATGACCATTGGGTTCTTATATTTCTCAAAACATTTTACATGAATGTCATGCTCCACCTGCACCATGCATGGGAGACTTCATCACCTAATTTTTTTCATTCCTTTTTAAGATTCATAGGGGTAGAGTTTTATATCAACTCACCATTCTCATTATTTATGATTAGGATTTTAGGGTTAGGGTTAGAGACTATACCCTACCTCTTAGGATTTCCATGTCCCTTGACCTTCTAGAGTTCTCTTAACTCAACCCTTGCTCCATCTAGGGTTCACCTTTTTAACCCATTAAAATCATCATCATTTTCACGTTACATTATTATTTTCCACATTACATGTACATAAATATTTCATCATCCTTATATGTATATTAATTGGCAGAGGACGCCTTATTCCTACTTATTATCAACAAACCTACACTACTACATTTTTGGCCAATAATGTCTCTACCCGTAGCGTCATTTTTACTAGAATAACCAACCTAATACACTATTGCATCGGTTTTATCCTAAAAACTGACCCATTAAGTTTCCCACGGCAAAAATTTACTTGATTTTGGCTTTGTGCCTCGATCTATAGGGTCAGTTTTTCAAAATAACTGACCTTATATGTCTACAAAAAACACGGGCACCACTTAAGACCTTTTGGGTCAGTTTTCTCAAAATAATTGACCTTGTAGTGTATCTCTATAGGGTCAGTTTTTTAACTTACCCGACCTTATAGGTGGTTCGGGCACCACTTAAGTGGTGGGTCAGTTTTCACTAGTTACCCGACCTTACAGGTTGTCGACTATAGGGTCAGTTTTTGTGATAAAAGCATCATTGAGGTGTATGTGCCGGCACCAGTCTTTATTGGGTCAGTTATTTACTTATAGTAGTCCTTGTAGCTTGTCACCTGCAGAGTTGAGCTTTTAAAACAACCGTCCTTAGAGGATTTTGTGCAGGCACCTGTACCCTGTTGGGTCGGTTGTTTGCTAATAACTGACCTTATAGGTCAAACGTTAATATCTAGCTAGTGAACAGCATATCATTGTCACTTTGGTCAAGTGAAGAGCGAAGACCTCGCTGCCGAAAAGACCTTGCTCCCGCGCCACCAAAGCCAGAGACCAAAGACCTCGCTGCTACGCCGTCAAAGCTAGAGACCAAAGACCTTGCCACCATCGTCACGTTTGAAGAGCTTGTTCTCTTGTCGTGGTGTCTGAAGGTCACAAAGGTACTTCTGCTGCCATGCTTCCATGCTTTGGCCACCGCCCTAAAGGTCGTTGATGCTTCCACGCTTTTGCTGCCGCCCCGAAGCCACTTTTGCTGCCGTCGTCATGTCTGAAGAGTCCCACTACCGTGCCCGCTCTTCGGTCGTGGTGTCCAAGGAGTCCCACTGCCGCACCCCATCGAATTCAAGACTCCCCCACCTCCACGTTGTGGCCTCCGCCCCAAAGATAGCAAAGGTAATGACTTTACTTTTCCCTAAAATTATTGTGTGGCCGCCACCTCCTGGGGACGAGAGCTACTGAAACCCTGCTTAGTAAGGTTGAAGAGTTACGGGTTGACCACAGAAAGTTGGGAAGGAGAGGAGGCAGTCGTTGGGGGTGGGGCGGGTGATAGAATGTGATTGTCTCCCTTCCTTTCAATCTCTACATTTCTCCTAATGTCATGTATACTCGATTTTGTAATCTCACATACATGACAAACATGCCGAAAATATCCTTGGAGTCATAGAAGAGTGAGAAATCAAACATGTTTATTTTCATATAATGAATGTTTATTTTCATATAATGAATGTTTATTTATGAAAGTACTCTTGGTTTGTCCATATCATTCACTACAGTCATTCTCTTTCTTGTAATAGTTCTGACGTCACTCTGTGGTCATCCTCTTTCTCTTTGCTACCTGTGCGGCTTCCACTGCCCACGGTGTACTCTCATTTTCATCTCGTCAGATCAGGGTAGTTACATTTTTTTTTTCATTTTATATGACTTGTAACCCAACCAATAATAAAAATATGTATTTTTTCATATCTACATTTTATTATCAGTCACATATGTAATCGTTGTATAAATTCTAGAAATTAATATGAGATTATACATGTGTACTCCCAGATTGACACTTTAAGGTTTATAGATGAGATCATCGATGCATCATGTTTAACTTAATATATAAATATGAAAATAATACATTTATATATTAACTTAGAAACCAATTCAAAATTTACTCATTAGGAGTAATATTTGGATAGTCCCCAGTCTGGGACTGTTATTGGATACTTAATCTCACTTAGGATGTAACTGTATAATGTATGTTTAGTTTTGAAGAAAATTTTAGTAGGATTTCCTCATTTGTTCTCTGGGTACATATGTGAGTGGTTATTTTCCATTTACATCAGTGTACTTGGGGAACTTAGGAGATGCTGCTGAAATTTTCTTCAAAACTAAACATACATTATACAGTTACTAGTGAGATTGAATATTCAAAAATGGGATAGGTGGTACACTCTAGTATAAAAGTAATTAACTTCCTATCAATAAAAAATTACATCTTATAGTATCAATATTAAATGCTTAGTTTTATAATTAATTTTAATGTGATCTATAAAATGGATAAAAGTTGGATGTCTATCAAGAACCATTGCAGTCCAGAGTTTTCCAAAGGTCTTGATGAATTTATCAGATTTGCTGAGGAACATAGGAAACTACCTACATATAGGTTCTATTGTCCATGTAGAAATTGTGGTAACAATTTGAAACTTGGTATTGTTGAGGAAATTAAGTATCATGGCATATGCAATGGGATCATACAAGGTTATAATGAATGGTATTGGTATGGAGAGAAATTTAATTATGGATCAGAAAATGTTGATACTAATAGTTGTAGCATATAAGGTATAGATAATGATGATAATATCAATGATGAATCGATTCAAGATGACCCGATTTAGGATGATACGGTTGATGAGATGGTACGTAGTTGTCAGGATAATGTCATCGATCCACCTTCTTTATTTGCAAATATTGTCTATGATGTTGAAAAACCATTATATAAGGGTTGTACTAAGTTCACGAGGTTGAGTGTTGTGCTACGATTATATACTCTTAAAGCTCAAAACTGGTGGAGCAATAAGAGTTTCACTTCACTGTTGTCTTTGTTAAAGGAAATTCTTCCTGAAGGCAACAAGCTTCCAATTTCGTCATATCAAGCAAAGAAAATAATGTGCCCAATGGGAATGGAGGCGAAGAAGATTCATGCATGTCCAAATGATTGTGTGTTATTTCAAAAGGACTATAGTAATTTGATAAATTGTCCAAAATGTGGTGCGTCAAGGTACAAGACCACAAATTCAGCTAAGGCTAAAAATGGCTCTTCTGCCAAGGTGATGTGGTATCTACCAATAATACCATGACTTCAACGCTTATTTGCTAATACAGAAGATGCAAAAAAATTGTCTTGGCATGGGGAGTTAAAGGCCAATGATGATGCATCCTACGACATGCATCTGATTCACCACAATGGAAGAAAATTGATTTATTATACCCTCAATTTGGTAAAGAAACAAGGAACTTAAGAGTTGGATTTTTTACAGATGGAATGAATCCCTATGGTACATTAAGCAGCCAACATAGCATGTGGCATGTTATGATTGTTATATACAATCTTCCTCCTTGGTTCTGTATGAAAAATAAGTATGTCATGTTGTCAATATTGATATCAAGGCCCAAGCAACATGGAAATGATATTGATGTTTACCTTCAACCTCTAATTGATGACCTAATGAAACTATGAGAAGAAGATGTTATGACATATGATGCTTCATGTGAAGAGATCTTTACTTTGCGTGCTATGTTGTTTTGCACAATTAATGACTTTCTAGCTTATGGAAATTTGTCTCAATATAGCATAAAAGGATACAAAGCATGTCCTATTTGTGAGGAAAATACTGATTCAATTCAACTGAAACATGGTGGTAAAATTGTATATCTTGGTCATTGGAGATTTCTCCCACCAGTGCAACCTTATCGAAGGCAATGCAAAACCTTTAATGGGTCAACTGAGGAACGAAGTTCTCCTAAACCTATACCAGGAAATGTTGTATATGATAGGGTGAAACATATTATTAATGAATTTGGAAAGAGTTCAAGTAGTCGTACTCTCACATGTGACAAATCTCTATACAAGAAGAGGTCAATATTTTGGGATCTTCCTTATTGGAGATTTTTGGCAATTAGACACTGCATTGATGTCATGCATGTTGAAAAAAATGTTTGTGATAGCATCATTGGTACGCTATTGAACATACCAGGAAAGATTAAAGACGGCATCAAATCTAGAAAAGATTTAGAATTAATGGGTATAAGAAAAGAATTATCAGTGGAGATCAGGGGTAGCTGAACATATTTACCACCAACTTGTTACACTTTATCAAAGTAGGAGAAAAAGACTATCTGTGAGTGCTTGTATAATATTAAGGTTCCACAAAGATAATCTTCTAATATTCGTAGATTGGTATAAAAGAAGGATCTAAAGTTGATAGGTCTCAAATCTCATGATTGTCACACCTTAATACAACAAATTTTACCTGTGGCTATTCAATCTATATTGCCTAGGCATGTAAGGTTTACAATCACAAGACTTTGTTTCTTCTTCAATGAAATATGCAACAAAGTGATACATCCTAATACTCTCGATAAATTATAGAAAGATGTAATTGTTACCATGTGTCAGCTTGAAATGTATTTTCCTCCTTCATTTTTTGATATCATGGTTCATCTTGTAGTACATATTACAAGGGAGGTGAAGATGTTGGGACCAATTTTTTGACACTGAATATATCCATTTGAATGCTACATGAGTGTTTTTAAAGGTGATGTTCGGAATCGTTATCGTCTTGAAGGGAGTATTATTGAGGGTTATGTGGCTAGGAAGTTGATGGACATTTGCAATGATTTTTTGAATTCCAATGAAACTTCTAGTGATATAAAAAATTCCCATCACACTAAATCTTATTGTGGCAAAGGAACTCTGGGGGCACGAGTGAAAGGAATTAGTCGCGAGTTGTGGGAACAAGCACATTTGTATATTTTACACAACATCGATGAAGTTAGTAGCTACATCACATAACACAATGATCTTATCAAGAGAATTCATTCATGATCTACTTCAATGTGGCTTGCAAGAGAGCATAATCGAACAATTATTAGGTGGTTTGAAGAGAAAGACTTAAATCAACTATCTGAATCACCAAATAATGTTGCTGAATTTAACCATAAGCGTAACCATATACCTTTTTTGTGCAAATTTCATGTAAGATGTACTTCAAGCATATTATCCAATCAACAAGAAATCCAAGTAATTTAGTCAATCATCTTAATCTGCATGCATATCATTTCTAAAGTGTTACTATTACATTCATCACATTAAATCCTACTCGGACCAAATATAGGGTCTAGGTTTCCTTAGCACTGAGTTATCACTAGGGTTAGGTTTTGAAACCCTTATTCCATGTTCACACATCTAGTGACTTAAGAACCCTAATTCATATTAGGAATTTCCATTATTATCAAATCTATTTCATCCTTTCATTATTATCACTCGAATTCAATTAAGTCATTAACAACTTAACAAGTTAGGATCTTTAAACCCCAATTATTCATATGCACTGATTAAAAAGTTTAATTATCATCATTAAGATCATAAACATGTTAACTTACCATTATACTCCATATCATGAGTTTATATCTCGAGAAATCATATTTAACACGATTAGCAACTTATTCGTCAAATACTAGGGTTTGGATGTATTAATCACCAATTTAACACGCATTAGTACTACTTTTAGAACATGAATCATATATAGTTACTGAAAATATTTTATTTAGATTCTTCATCTTTTTCCAATCATTTTGATATATAGTTTTGCTATATTTGGACAACCCTAGTAATTTCTATAAATTAAATAAGTTAAGAGATTAGACCTTAGCTTTGGTTGACATGGCATCGTGCTATTGGTCATAACCAGTGCCAGGGGCATGGTTCAAGTCCCAATCTATGCCTGGACCAGTAGGTCCAGACCCAATCTAAACCCTTACAGAACCTCTATGTCTTCATGTGTTTGTCTCCTTCGCACAAACGTCGCAACACCTTCTGTACAACTATCCTGCTTGTGCCACTTCTCGCAAGCAGGACCACCGAGCCTCTGGTCACCGATCATCGAACGTTGGAGCTTTTCCTTCGTGGCTGCTACTCTAAAGCCCCCCTTCCACAACACATCCTCGTCTCCTCACTTGCAACCAGACTTTGTACGCGGACTGCCGCACGACGCAGAACATCGGTGGGATCACCACCAAGCTCTCCATTGGGAAGATAATGACCAAGGGTGCCCATCCTCCTCATGGTTTAGAGGCCCCACCCCAACTCTAGGGATGCATCCCCCGCCTCTAGTAGGCTAGAGCCTCCGTGAAGCTGCGACTGCTAGCCAACCTCCATCGCTCAGATCCCCTCCTCCTCGCTGTCATGCCACGTTCATCCTTGGGCCAAACAGGAGGGTGTCTCATGTGTTCTATATGGCACACTATTGTAGCCATAGGTGGGACCTTAGCAGGCAGGCCCCTCACGAGCCTGATGGTTAGGGTCATCAGTCGAGTGTACAGAGGTTAGAATCCTCCTGGTCACCAATGATGATGGCTACTTGGACAAGGAGAGGGCTTGTGCCTTCTCATGATCTTCAAGACCCATCGACCTGACCTGCTAGGGAGGCAACAACACAGACTACCATTCATTTCATCGGGGCAAGGATTAGAGGTCTCGATCATGTTCTTGGGGTCTGGGCTTTGGATTCCGCCATTTACAGTACTTAGGCATCAAGGTTGTGCTTCTCGGTTGTAAGGAAGGTTTGGTCTACGTGCAAAAAGATTGTTAATGTGATCCGATCATGATATACTAGCTTTTATAGGTGAAGGGTGTGATTCCACAACCCTTGCAAACTGAGGCATCTGGAACGAGGAAGGGGAGGACCCTCTTCTCAAAGTGGCAAGTCACACATCTAGGAAGGAATTAATTACATTATTTTTATATTCCCTTATATATAAAGACTATTAAACTTTCACTATGTTAATCTCGTTGATCCGAGACGGGAATCCCCAACTTTCCATAAGAGTTTGATTTGGCAAGGTTTGTTCCCACTAAGGAACTAAATCAATGCTTTTCTTTTGTCTGCACTTAAAAATTATCTTACAAAGATACCTTCCTTTTCAATAATCTAGAACCAAGTGATATTACAAGAAAGGCAAGGCATCTTGTTTAGAAAACTATTAAACATATTCCCTTTGTATTTCTTTGTCATATATACACATATCCAAAGCATCTCTTTTATTCTCTTTATTTTGTTCAACATTATTAATGGATTATTGTAGAGGAATCCATTTTATTTATTTATCTTGTGGCACAAGAACTCATGTCAAAAAGGTGATTAACCTTATTAGTATTCCATCAATAATACCATGCATTATATTATATAATTCAATTTTACAAAAAATGAGGATATTACAATGTACATATGTACTACCATAATTGGTTGCACCTTCTGACCCTGAGTGCGCCCTTCCACACGTAGTATATATGTATTGGGTGTGCCTTTAAACCTGAGGTGCGCCTTTCCACCTAGTGTGCTTTTCCACCAGACTAGGGCTTGAGATTTTATGACTCTTAGCACTACATAAATACAATTAGTTTATATGTTTTATATGCACTAGTTATGATAATGTTGTTCCATGGTAAAAATTCTTTTTGTTAGTCATGTTTATTTTGATAAAAACCTCATATATTGACTTGCTATTTCTCTTGGAATATACTCTCTTGAATATCCCTTAT
The DNA here is from genome assembly GCA_963693085.1 of Alisma plantago-aquatica. Classification (NCBI taxonomy): domain Eukaryota; kingdom Viridiplantae; phylum Streptophyta; class Magnoliopsida; order Alismatales; family Alismataceae; genus Alisma; species Alisma plantago-aquatica. Next base: position 29,418,514 of record OY856414.1, on the reverse strand, counting down.
TGATATATCCAACATTGATCTTACTTTTCCCTAAGTATTGCGTAGTGGTTATAATTCCACACATACATAACTTTGTTGTTGTCCTTTCTCTTATTTTGCTTCCACATTTAGGTGTTGCTTTGAACCTACACAGGGGTTTCATAGCTTGAGGTCCAGGAAGTTGGAGGCATTGCTCAAGACTAGATTCAAGATGTCTTATGAGATGAGTAGGATGCTCACTACAAAATTAACTCACTCATTCCCAGGATCCAAAGGAATGATAAGAGATTGTCTATCTATTCAAAATGTTTCCTTTTTAGGTCCTCCATTCTACTCTTGATAAAAATTGGATTTTGTCTCCTTAGGAAGAGTTGGTCCTTTACCTAAATAATTGTTTAGTAGGTTGATGAGCTACTGGCTTAGTGAGTAGAAAATCAATAGGTAACCAAGATATTTATAATGTTTACAATTGATAGAACTTAGATGCGGGAGTATGGTAGCATTGGTAGTTTAAAACTTTAAATAATTATTATAGTGGTTGGTATGATATTAAATATAGAAAAAGGATTACCTAAATCCATTCACTTGATTTTTAATCCATTTATTATGTCACTGAACCCACAAGAGGTGTACCACAAAATGTGAAAGTACACAACAAGCTACAATCTCACTGTACAAGACTTAGAAGTCTACTTGGGATCCTAAGTATGTTGTCTTCAATACTATGTCTACAGGAGGCATCGCCCCGTCTGGATCTTGGCGGCTAATGAGAGTGGTCGGATATCTCAGACTCCTCTCAACATGGATACTTAGTCAGGGAGTCACAACCCTTAAGCTTGTTGTGCACAAGTGGACCTATTGAAGATGTCAAGTGATGACCACATCTCATAACCCAGGTTCTATCGACATCCCTAGTTGGTGTTAGATACCAATCATTTAAGGAATCTACCCTTACTAGCCTAGAACCCCTCACCCTACTTGCGCTCTCTGGCTTACCTCAACATACTAAGACCTCCAATCAGGAAGTACAATTTCTCCTCACAACGCAGCCTCCTGTGAAGATTCTACAATGTCTAGGGTATCTAACATCTAATGATATTTAGTGATTTAACAAGATTCATCGTCATCACTAATCATTAATCTATTTTTGTCATAAATGCATCTATTAGTAAGCACATAAATCATCTAGTAACTTGCACAGTTCTCATAATCTACACTTTGATTCATTAGTCCTAAATTAGGGAAACCGTACTTCCTTGATTCCACTCAATATATCATTTCATCAACTGTAAATCACAACAACTTGCATATAAGCTTTTGACATAATATTATAACATTATCATAGGATTAAATAAGCATTTCTACTACTGGAAATAACTACACATGTTTATCATAGAGAAAGATTTAAATATCAAAAAGTCATTATTTGAATTTGTATGTTGAAAATCTGAGTTAGGAACCAATTTTCTAATCACATGTCTCGTCATGGATTAATAATATGAGTTTGTCCACCGAGCAATCTTGGATCTTGGATCACACAAACTAGAATGTCATCTCAAAACACAAGATCTCATCTCAAGCCATAGATTACTGATAAAAATATTGGTCGGAGGTAGAAGAAGAAGAAAAATGAAGGTTAACTGGAATCTTCAGTTGATGAACCAGGGAGTTATGAGAAAGACCTTTAATTTCTCTCATTCTTTGTGTTCTTCCTCAAACATCACCCTAATAATTTATTTCTAGGTCTTATTTTTGTTACTAATAATATGAGAAGATAGAGGATCAAATCACGGTCCTAAGGCACTTTGTTTTGTTGAAAACGGATATGTATAGCCAGAGTTATGATCATTTTATGATTGGCTATCATGGACGGTAATTCTCGACGGCCTATGGGCCTTAAACAACCACTGGTAGCTGGGCCTTTGGTGACCACTGGTCATTGGTCCACGGCGGTTGCTCAGAAAGCCCATTCTTGGTGTTTGCTAAAAAAGCCAATTCTCGGTGGTCACTGAGAAATTGTACATGTTACTAAAAAGGCCATAATTCCCTCATTTTAACTCTACTTTGGTTCATTCTTTTTGTGTTGGACTTGTAATTGAATTTCATATAATACTATGGTATTAATTTGTAAAAAGTATCAAATTAAATTATATTTATTAATTATTTCCTCAAGTATCATTAATTCTCCTCCCACATATATGTATGGGCTAATCTTATATCAACAAAAACACCAGATCTTGTCGTACGCTTAAGTCATAGTTATGAGTTATTCATACAAGTATTTGAGATTAGAAAATTTTAGATAAAGAAAAAGGTAGTATATTACTAATAAAAGCACATCAACATTAAGGTTATCATAAAACCCTAGGATTACTAGAAAAACTGGAAGAGGGTTGTAGCATATGGTGTCTAGTCTTTGGAGGCATCTGCATTGTACTAATGACATAAGATTCCACATAATTGCATATTTCAAGTCAAGGTATTCAGATAGTGTCAATAAGTATAACTTCATTCCAAATCATTATGAATTGTTTTGAATTTTAGTGTTTCCCATCCTTAGGCTACCTAAAATAGGGAGAGTACATATCAATTCAAGACACCCTATAAGGGAAGAAAAGATTACTAGTCATCCTACTACTTCTAATAGGTGGAAAGGGGTAGATCTTAACGAAGAGATGAGAAGCAAGATGACTCTCTAGGGTTAAAGGAAATCCCTTTGATCCTTTTCTAGATTGACTAATGCCAGGTTGAGTGGAAAACCTCAACCATCATTGTAACATAGATAGGAAGTGATTACTATCCAGGATCATGAGCCTAAACACCTCAGTTTTCACCATTACTATTTTTTAGGGTTCCTAGGTTTAAGAGTTTAGAGAAGTTATTTCATAAACACATAGGGTAGTGTGTAGGCTATGATACCAACTGTCACATAACAATTATAACCCCAATCCCTATGCCTAGACAATGGTAAAGGAATTTAATAGTTCGTCCTTGAGAGGCTGAAAGGAAACACACAATCATATCAAGAAAAAAATACATTCCATTCATCAGAATCATAACATTTTTATAAGGGGGACCACAGGGAAACATGAAAGAAACTTGACATGAAAGAAAACTGACTAATACAACTAGATAACAGCTACAACCTGTTTTTAAAATTATTCTCCCATGTTTGTAGGTTTGTTTGGTTTAGATTCTAACTAACTGGGTCCAATAGATAAAGAGCATGAATTTCTTCATTTTTTCTAAATAAAAAATCATGACTCAAATTCGACGTAAGAAAATTGAGTATTATTATGAAAAGATTAAAAAAAATTAAGAATATATGTATAACTAAAAAGAGATAATCAATCTGAAATGTTTATCAGGAACAAAAATTAACAACAAAGAAAACTTCAAGTGTTTACAAGCAAAAAGTTTGTAAAGTACTCAGAACAAAGGTCAATCACCTCATGTACACAAAAGATGATGATATGATAAACAAGATGCCACTTAACCCTAAGGGAAAGCCAAATCACAACTTAGCCCTAAGTGAAGAACAAAATTGCCACTTGACCCTAACAACAACAAGGGGAAAGGATCAAATATTCGATAGAAAGAAACAAGTGGAGTATGTTACAATTCTAGGTATCAAAAGGACAAAAAGTAAGCAATGTATATGTATAAATTCAAAACACTACTTTTTAGGTAATGTGGTAGATCATGAAAGTAAGTACCCAAGTGGTTTAGTTATAAGTACATAAACATACACTGCTACATATCAACCAATGTTAAGAGGATATAGTATATGTACCTTTCATACAGATTTCAAGACATGAGTTCTAAGACAGAGTAGAATAGGGCTAGGGACAAGACTTGGTCAAAGGTCGAGTAGATCATAGTTAGGATTTGATATTTGGGAACTTTTGGTATCCAAATAATAAGATCTTGGGTACTAATTCCACATGACCACAATGATGATTATTCATCGTCAAAATAATGAATAACACAATTTCAAACTTTATCAACAATATCAAATATCAAGTTTGTGCATATGGATTAATGATTCCATTAGGTCTAATATGTTAGAACATCAATAAACCCTTAATCTTTATCAAATTTCAAGGTTATACATCATGTTTCGAGATAACAATTTTGAATGTGGATATGATACTAATTCAAATGGATCTCATGATAACAAGGTAAATTTTATTCAAATATCCAACTTTTGTTTTCATAATACCCACCAAAGATCATTACATAAGAACTTATGCATGAGGGTTTGAAATTAGATAGTAATAGTACTTTCATTGTGTTCCTTGCATTCTTGCAATGGAAACAAACTATATATTTCTATTTCTAATAATGGAGGTAAGAGTTGTGATCAAAATATGATCTAGATAGAGGGAGAGAGTGACTTACTAGGAGAGTGGGCATGAATGGAGGCTGCTACAATGTTGCTACAGCTTCTTGGAGGCATAAATATGGGAAAGAGTGAGGGGGGAATGAGGGGAAAAATCAAGGGTATGATCTTGTGTGGGGGTGATACAGATGTGTTGGGGGATCTTATATATAAACATAGATATCAGTTTAAGGTACGTTTGGAGCCAAGAAACCTCCATGGTGGTGGCCATCAAAGGTGGCTCTAGAATAATCATGAAAAGGAGTTCTTTGGGTCTTAAATTTGGTGCATATGGGGTGGATATGAGAGAAGAAGAGATTTAGATAGAAAATACTCTAAATGGAGTTGGGTAGGGTGTGTCTAGGTACCTAGACCCAGGAAGCGAGTGAAACCCTCGATGATGAGGTAGGAAAAAACCACTAGTCAGGTCGCCTGCCAGGGCCTTCTAGGCGTATGACCCATTAAGGGATGAAACCACCCAATCAAGAAGAAATCAAGGGAAATAGGTGCAAAAAATGGATTCAAGTGAAAATTTTGGAAACTTATAGAGGGGGCTATGAAACTCCAATTGGTACGTAATTTGTATCCAAGGATCACAGCATGTCCTATATTATTTATAGAAGTTTATAATTCATAGGATACATTTTAATATGGAAACAATTCAATGGAGTATGAAGTTCTAAACAAAGTGTATTTATGTATACACATGGTATATTTTATGCTTCAAATACTCAATTAAGCATCACAAATTGATCCAAGGATGATAAAGTGAAGCATAAAAATAAGAATGAATGGATTAGAAGGTGAAAGATTAGATATTAAAAACCCTCTTTATCATAGTTGACAACTCAATTTGTTGTGTGTGATTTTTTGAAGGAGTTTTTACAATCTTTCTACTCAAAGTAATATGCAAAACACAACATAATAAATATATTCCACAAGTTTAGTAGAACACAAATTATAGGACAAATGTTTAACTTTCATCTATTGACATGACGTTAGTTTATCACATATTTTTTTTTACATTGTATATAATCACTCTTGTTGTGAATTTTTAATGTTAAAAGGTTGTGTTAAAAATATGGGATCCTTGTAAAGTCCAATGAATCCTTTCTACAAAACTTGGCATAAAACCTTTCCATGGATGTGTGCCTTAGTAGAGAAAAAAGTGTAATTTATAGATTAAATTTTTGAAACTAAGAAAACAAGATGCAACATAGATAACTACAATATATATTGATAGGTCTATAGAACTTATTACAAAAGAAATCTATGTTTGTACAATCTAAAATAAAACAGTGTGGTTGTTTAGAAGATGTTCCTTAGAAAAAAGGAACATTAGCTAGATGTCATTGTTTTCTCCCATAGTTTGTAAGAAAGAAGCAATACACATGATTCTCCACTTACATATTCTCAATTTGTATACAACTGACAATTTTTGTTGTGAACAATGGGAAGATAGGTTTGGCACATTTTTAGCATTTAAGAAAGTGGAGGATGGTTGTGCACAGTAAGGCAACTGGGTTTGCGATTGGGGGCAATTCAATGTCGCCAATCGCCTCCATGGGATACCTCGTGGCAACTGGAGCCCCCATTATGTGAAAGTGTTGTAGTTATGGATACCTCATCAACTTCTACCTTAGATATGTACCTATGGGAGTCATTTTGGAAGAATGATGAGAATAATCCTCTGATGTTGAATCCTAAGGAAATCATTGTTCTGGATGGAAAACTTGTTTATCTGAGGGAGGAGGTGGAGTAGGATGCTAAGAACTGTAACCATTTTCTTGTTGGTTATGTTCTTGATTTTAGACCCCACATTCCATTGCTCTTTGATCATCATACATGGATCTAGAACCTGTGTGAGTCTATTGAGGTCTTTGATCATGAAGAAGGCTTTTTATTGTTAAGTTCACATATACAGTGGACTTAAATACAATATTAACGGGTAAATGGTATGTCAGAGATAAGCTAATGATTCTCAAAAGATGGGAGATAGGAGATAAAATGAAGAAAGTCAGATTGAAGGAGGTCCCCGTATGGGTCAGAATCTTCAACCTGCCTCTTGAACTTTGGGACAGTAGGATGTTTGAGAGAATATGATCCTTCTTGGGTAAACTTCCAAGGATGGATGAAGAAACTAAATTTGTCTTTAGGATGGAGTATGATAGACTCCAAGTTCTTATGTCCTCAAAAGCATATTTTCCTGGATGTGTAACTTTATCTAGTAGCTTGGGTGACGATCATATTATTTATATTGAATATGATTGGTTTCCTTATAGATGTGCTAGTTGTGGTTTATTTGGGTACGATGAATGCTCTTCTATGAGTCTACCTATTAAAACTGGTCAGAAATCTTCTAAGGTAGTCTGGGAGAGGAATTTGGATGCTACAACTATGAAGGATAGCTCTCAAAATGTCGATAGGATGACCGACTCTTCAAATATACTGAAAAAAGTTTCTCTTATATTCAGGGGAAGTTAGTAACTCGGCCCCTAAACACTGGGTCTCGTCCTCAATCTTTGTTGGTGTTTTTGAATATGATTTAAACTCTAATTTTAAAGTCATTAAAGTTAATCCTCTATTGACTGAGTATAATGAGAGTTTGGTTTATAATGGTCAATTTGTTGGCAGTAATGCCAGTAGGTCCATTCCTTCCATGCCTTTTGCTATTTTTTCCCCTAAATATGAGAGTATGTCTAAATCTAATACTAACAGAGATGGATTTCAACAAGTATCAAGATATAAAAAGAGGGGCAAATCCCCTCCTATTGATTAGGGCAAGCATAATGTTAGGATTTATCATAGAGTTTCTAACTCTATCTTCTCGCCTCTACCTAATAAGGTTAGTGGATTAGAAATTATTAATGAGTAATCGTCTACTGAGGCTATTAGCTAAATAGCCCCAAGTGTTAAATGAACACCTCTCTAGCTATCTCTTCTTGGAATGTTAGAGGAATTAGTAATAAATTTTATGTTGTCCAAGAAGAGATCTATTGAGCAAAATATGATATTTTTATTCTTGGTGAAACTAATTTCAGAAGAAAGAAAGTTGATAGTTTTGTTTATAAATATTTTCATGGCTTCAATTGGTTATCCAATCAATCCACGCATGCTTTGGGCAGAGTCCTTATCTTGTGGAGAGATGGTACATGTGATGTTGTGAAGCTCTCTGAAATGGACCAAGTTATTCATGCTAAAGATCATATTAATGATTTTTTTTTCCATTCTATGACATATGTCATAATCCTAACTCTGACAAAGTTAACCTCTGGTCCTCTATTGAAAATCTCTTTCCTTCTATTAATGGTCCTTGTATTTTAATGGGAGATTTTAATTGTGTCAGAAAATTGAGTGATAGGATTGGTAAACAACCTCCAACTAAGAGGTCGATGGATGACTTAAATATTTGTATCCTTAACTGTAGTTTTTTTTATTTGGATATGGAGGGTTTGCAATTTACTTGGGATAATAGAAAAGATGAAGGAAATTTTTTTGCATCTAAAATTGATAAAATTATATATAATTTGGATCTTTTATCTGCTAATGTTGATTTATCTAGAGAAGCTATTTCTAATATCATAAGTGAACACATGATAATTGTTATTTCTGTTGGGCAACCTAGAAGAGTTAAATCTCCATTTAAGTTCATAAACTCTTGGGATTCTCATGATGCTTTTAACTATATTGTTAGTGATGCCTAGAAATCTGAATTTTTGGGTTTTCTATGCTCAAACTGTATAGGAAGCTTAGTGTTGTGAAAGATAAACTACAGTCTTAGAATAGGCACTATTTTGGGGATATTCATGAAAATTCTAATCTTTCTAAGCTTCATGCTATTAAAGATCAGGAGCTTTTTTATTTTAACCTTAAAAATAATGATCTTCATATTGCTGCAAAGAAACTTTGATTACAAGCAAAAAAGGATGATGATATCATGGAGGCTTTATTTAGGCAAAAGTCAAGAACATCCTAGCTTAAAGAAGGTGAATCCAACACATCCTTCTTCTATTCTTCTATGAAGACTAGAAGACATACCAATTCTATTAGAAAGCTTTTAGTAGATGGTGAGATTTCTTATTGTCATGTGATTATCAAGAAGTTTATTATGGACTTCTACTCTAATCTTTCCAACAATGTTGAACTTTCTAAGGATGTGTGGTCAGGTTCTTGGGAAGGTGCTATTCTTTCTCCTACTCAAAGGATTTCTCTTATTGCTCCTATTACTAGGAAAGAAATTGAGGATACTATTAATGATCTCAATCCTGACAAAGTGCCTGGCCTGATGGGTTCAATGGGTTTTTCTTTAAAAAAGCTTGGCCTGTCATTGGTGATGATGTATCCCTTGGTATTTTCGAGTTCTTCCAGCATGGTAAACTTCTTAGAGAGGCCAACAAGACTTTCCTCACTCTAATCTATAAAGGCTCTAAGTCATCTGACATCATAAATTGGAGGTTGATTTCCTTGTGCAATGTTTTTTATAAACTTATTTCTAGAATCCTTACTAATAGGTTGCATAAGGTGTTAGTAGATATTATTGATCCCTCTCAATGTGCTTTTGTCAAGGGTAGTAATATCAAAGATGCTACACTTCTCATGAATGAGATTCCGAGTCACTTTAAGGAATCTAATTCTACGGATAAGATGTGTATTCAATCTGACATTTCCACAGCATATGATTCTATGAAATGGAGTTATCTTTTTTCTATTATGCATAATATGAGCTTCCCTGGGATTTGGATCAAATGTATTGAGGAGATTTTTTTCACTACTTCATATCAGGTCTTATTCAATGGTGAGCCCACTAATTTTTTCGTCCCCTCAAATGGGACCAGACAAGGGGACCCTATTTCCCCCTATCTTTTTGTGTTAGTCATGCATGACCTTTCTGAACTCCTCAAGAAACATGTGGTTGAATGAAGATTATCTCCTATCTCAACATCAAAAGATTTCTCTATATCTCATTTGACTTTTGTTGTTGATATTATGTTGTTTTCCAAAGAAAGTGAATGATGCATAAACTATTAAGTGTATTTTGGACACATTTGGAAGGGAATCTAGGCTTCTAGTGAATGTGGATAAAAGTTCTATCATTTTTAGTAAAGGGGTTGTTAAAGACCCTATTCTTGATATCCTTTCCTTTAAAGAAGGCTTGTTTCCATTGAAGTACCTTGGGCTGCCTCTATTTACTAGTAAGTCTTCCAAGAGTTTCTGTTCTAAATTAATTGATAATATTAAGAGGAAAATTGACTGTTGGAAATCAAAAATCTTATTATCGACTGCTAGAATTGAGTTAGTGAAATTTACTCTCAGTACCATCCACTTGTATTGGATGTTTTCTTTTCTTATTCCTAGTTTTGTGTTGGACCAAATTGACAAACTATGTAGAGACTTTTTTTGGGGTGTCTCAGAAATCAAAGAGAAATCTTCATTTGGTCAAATGAGATAAGGTCACTAGACCTAAAAATAAAGGTGGTCTTGGTATTAAAAGCTTCAGAGATGTTTCCAAAGCTTGCCTACTTATTAATGCTCGAGACATTGCCAGCAAAAAGGACACACTTTGGGTGAAATAGATTTTTGAGAAATACATAAAGAATACTTCCTTCTGGATGATTGCTTAATCATCAAATTTCTCTTGGATTTTTAGTCATATCATTAGAATTCGTGGTCTTCTTTTATCATTCATCAATTTTCATGTTGGTGATAGCAACTCTATGTTGTTATGGAAAGACCCATGGATTAACTCAAAGTTTCTTTTCAATTTTATTGGAGAGGAATCTATTTTCAAGTCTGGTTAGCAATGTGACAGTAAGCTAAGTTCTGTTATCAAAAAATTTAAGTGGATAATTCCCAAGTGTAATAATAGGAGTCAATGTGATCTCCTTTCTTTTTTGCTCAATCTCGATTTATATTTTGTTTTGGATGATCACTTAATCTTCTGTGATAGAAAAAGTATCAATTTTAGATTTGAATGGGATTCTATTAGGCTTAAGAAGGAAGATGACAAATTTTTTCATGCATATGGTAGTGCAAAATCCAAAAAAGAGGCCTTGTTCACCTTTGGAAATCTAGACGTAATACGCTTCCCACTTCTGATTATTCTAGAAAAAGGGGTATTCAGCTTGCCTTCGTATGCTTCTTGTCTTTTAATGGTTATGAAGATACTGAGCACCTTATGTTCTCTTGTGATTATATTTCTAAAGCTTATTATTCTAGAAAAAGGAGTATTCAGCTTGCCTCTGCATGCTTCTTGTGTTTTAATGGTTATGAAGATACTAAGCACCTTATGTTCTCGTGTGATTATACTTCTAATGTTTTGCAAGCCACTACTTTACTTGACTCCAACTCCGTTATTCCTATTGATTGGAATTCTCTTATTCAGACTGGTTCAACTAGTAGAGATTCTATTAGTTGTCTAATTTACTATCATTGCTTGTGTGAAAGAAATTTTAGAGTCTGCAATGAAAAGTCTAGATCAGCTGAAGATTTTTGGAAACAGATTGAAGATGAATTTCATGTGTTCCTTCCATAGAGTTTAGAGAGTTGATCAATTCTGACAGTGCTCTTAGTTGTCTTTCTATTTTGGCTGAATATTAGCTCTGTGGGATGGAATTTTTTCTTCTTATCATGATTACTTTCTGGTTTTCCAGTTGCTCCTTCATGGATCTATGCCAATCTATATCTGATGAAGCAGTGTTCTTCTATTCTAGAAATTGTTCTACAATGATCCTTTCTCCTGTGAGTGTTTACTCGTATAGAAGTTACTGGTGCTAAGTCTTCTTGTGGATTCTCTATTGTCGTATATCTATGTTCATGTTTTTTGAGAAGCTTAAAGCTATGAATGTCCTTCTTATAATGGCATGTTTCTTATTTTTTGGTTTCTTTTGGCCCTCATGTTTCAGGCTTATTCTTTACTCTTTGTTCACCCTTGGCCTGAATGATGTACATAGTTCCCTTGACATTTCTTCTTTCTCACATTGTATATAACTTTTCCTTTTGAAAAAATATAAAAAAAGTGGAAGGGGTTTTAATGGAAAAAAAATGGTAAGATGCCAATAGTTTGTGGTTATATTGAAAATTATCTCCTTGAGTCTTACTCCTATATTGGAAGATATTTTATAATAAAAAACCTAAGATCATTTATTTTTATTTTTAATATTGAATACGATGATAATCTTAATAAAAGGACTTTTTATAAAAATAATAGTGATTCAATAGAAAAGTTATAGATAAATTATAGAAGACATTTAAAGAAGATAAGAATTTATATTTTTTCTAGAAACTGGTTTATCATTTTATTTTCCATCATAGAATAAAAAAAATGGCATTACTATGATAAACATTGACTAAAACATAAATTGTAATAGTTCACTTGTAACTCAATATGTTACATGATATGAAAGTAACTTCATTCTCTATATTAAGATGGTTATGAGGCCTCCTGTAATAAATCTCAAATTAGGAGTAACATCATATAAGAAGACCAACTTACTGGTTGAGGAACTACTTTTTTTTCCTCCATACAGACATTACTTCTTTATTGTGAGCCAACTAGTATCTGCTTATCATGCATATGTTTCCCCAACTTTCCATTCTCATCAAGGTGTGGAAAAGGTGTCTTCTTTTTCAATAGACTAGAGCTTACATACTCATCCACTGGCAGTCAAGCCCCATCATGATCGGTGAAACCAAAGAAGTATGAAGAATGCAATATGTAGTCCTGTGTGTCTTGACTTATTAACTTCTCCATTTCCTTCAATGTTCATGTAGTTAATTGGCGAAGCCTTTTCTATATGAAGATTTATATAGAAACTTGTTAGGATCCATGAAGATCACGTTATAGTGTACATTTAGCATTTGTCTCTCCTTTAGGGGGTTGGATTTTGGAGATGAGTGAGAAGGATATAATGTATTGTGATTGGTTGTCCTATAGAATAAATATAGGACTCAATCCTATACTATATTTGGCTTCACTTCAATCTTTATTTTTTATATTATCACATAAATCTAGTTTATGTTAGAAAGTTTTGATTAGTAGTCCTTGATCTAGATACGTAGCATGCTAGCATGAAAACAACCAACATGCTCATCCATTAGCATATCTCCTACCTTGTAGTATCATGCATCTTTCTTATTTTATTTTTATCTTCTCAGTAGCACCTGTTTTTTGTGGGCCATGTTTCATTACATGATATGAAATTTGACAATAAAACATGTGTTTACACTCAATGTTGTAAAATAGTATGAAATATTTTCATGTTAAAATTCAAATTTGTGGATTCAGGTATGAGATCCCTTACCATGAACACGATAGCTTCTTTGAGTTAGAAGAGTTTGCGTGATTAAAATCTCTAATCAATACTGACCCTTAGTTTATACAGTTAATGGTTTCATTTCTTGTGTAGTCTTAACCAAGAAATGTCGCATGTATGTTTATAACCATTTTTTATTTTGATATATATGCAAATTTTTCAATGTTGGTTCATTGGTAACTATGACGGCTTTTGTGTTGATTCTCATACTATGACCTATGAGTCTTCCATGGAATATCTCATCGATGATCCATGACAAGGATATTTTGTGAATCTTCTAGAGAAACAAGGATAAGTCACTACCCTACTCAGTATTCAAGGAAAAGAGGGATGATTTACTTCATACGGTTTTCATGTGAATTGTACAGACCTTAAGTTCTTTCTCATCTTTGTGATGATTACAGTAGTGTAAGAGTGAACCTAACTTTTTATACCGACTTCTTTTGGATGTGTCTCCCTCCATATACTTTCCTATCCCTATTGTGTAACACCCTCAAGGACATCTTCTACCCCCACAAAGGAGTGATAACACATGTGGTGGTGCTCAATTAGATTCATGCATGTCGCCCCATGTGAGGTTGTAAGAAGCTCCTGATGTTATGTATATAATTAGATTCTCCAAATCTATCTCTTATATTAATGAACAAGATGTAGTTTATATTAGACATTTTGGATAATCAAATTTGTGAATGTCTAACAGTCTCCTGTATCAATTCTAGCTAAATTGAAGTAAAAAAGTTGCAGTCTTCATGGAAGATGGTGCCAAAGGAAATGGTGGTGTTGCAATCACATGGATCTTGAATCAATCATAAGGACCATAAATTATGTGTGACCCAACTACTTTTAATCATTCAAGTGAGGGTAATATCATATATGTTATAAGCTGGTTTTTCACATGTATTCATATAATTGAAATGCAACTATTTCAATAAAAAGGACAAATTGGAAAATATGTTATGCTTTGTTTTAAAAGTGTAGTTTTCTTTTGTAAAATTTCTCTTTATTGTGAATTTCGTGGTTCCTACTAGTTTTGTTAATTCAATAATGAATATAACGGAAAAGGAAGAGAAAGAAACCAATATTATGAGAATTACTAAAAGTAATGGATGATTAGCTTTCTACACATAGAGTTGTGTGGAGTTTTCTAGAAAAGTGGTATTAAAGGAAACTAATGCATTAATTTTCATTCCTTTGTTGTTGCTAATAGAAAGGTAATCAAAATAAGAAATATGACCAAGTGAGAAAGAGAAAAAAATTAATTTGAAGCCTTAAATACGAATACAAAGGGAGACTTGGAGACAAAGAAAAGTGTCTTCAAGTCGTCTATTTTGATCTTAGATGCTACCCACAAGCAAATATGAGTAATTAAGAGTTACTATCTTAATTTGGGTTTAAAAGGATAAAAGGTTCAACAGATATGAATTAACGAAGTTTTCCTAAAGTGAGGAGGATAATTGGGTAAGAAATTAAACATAATGAGATTTTTTTAGAACAATGGCCCGATCCTCTTCATGATTTCTCATGGCCCGTGGACCATTTGATCAGGGATCAATGGGTCAGATGTCATCATCCACCTAGAGCCACTTTAGAATTCACACGAAGAATCCAACATATTGTTCACCGTTTCATCTCTGCCTTTTGCTCTAATTTTTCATTCATCAAAATTGAGAGATAGAGAGAGAGACAACCTTGGCAAGAATTACTTGTCAGTTACATTACTGCTTCTAGGAAATGCCTAATTTGGGTTGATTGAGTTCTGAAGATAGGGAGCAACCCTTGCTTCTCTTGACATTGCAGACTATAAAAAGGGTCAAGATCCCTTTCACAAACCCTATGGATGTTTCCCATAATCCAAGAGAACAAGGGACTACCTCACTAATAGCCCCCTATTTTTCAGCCGCCGATCGACTTCTTCTCCTTGTTCTTGACCTCTCCGGCCACTTTTGGATCCCCTGTGCATTTGTGTGAAACCAGCGGAGGCATTGGGACCTTCACTTGACTCCATAAGACCCTACAACATGGAGTCAATAGGGAGTTTGACTCGCCCAGGCACTGGCTAGGACCTCTTCATGGGGTGGAATAAGGCCATTGATTGCTGGACATTTTTTCCCAAGCACTAGAACTCTCAAGGACCAGTGCACAATGGGCAAAGTGGTCTTTTTGACCCTGCCTCCACCTTAGCTGCACTGGAATCTTGAGCCTAATATGCGTAGACCCATTGGATAGGTCAGGTTGCATGGATATAAGATAAGGCCCTCTTTTATCAATGTGTCACTTCTTGATTGGCCCAAATACTATCTATCTCGCAAAATATGTAGTAATTAATAGGGTTATCAGATTGAGACAATGTATATATAAAAATTGACCATAAGAATGAGAGGAACATGAATTCAATATGATTGTGACTTTGTAATGGTTTCTTTTTCAAAATTCACAAATATTATATCTTTAATGCAAAATATGCATAAAAGCTCTAATTTCTTAAGTTTAATGATCATAGCATACTTAAATGACATAAAGGATAAAGTCTAGTCTTTTTTGATAAATAGGACAACTTGGATCTAATTTGAGTTCAACAACCCTTTAAATGATGAATTAGGGTTTCCTTGAGACAAAAAGTGCAATTAATGATAAGGTTAGGGTTTGTCAACCAAAAGTCATGAAAAGTGATAATTAGGGTTTAGGGAGCCAAAACCCTAATGAAACCCTAACTTGAGACCCAATTCAGTCTTAGCGATGAATTTGGATAGAATAATGATACATGGGTGTATTTCTTTAACTTTTAGGGTAATTACTTGGTTGCTTGTTTGGCCATTCCTTGTTGCTCTTGCTTGGACATGAAGTACACCTAATCAAGGTATGTGGTTATGTCTATCACTAACCGCATTAGTTTCACGACATTTTTTTGAGGTTTTTCTAAAAAGTTTGAAATTAAATGCTTGCATGTTTATTTAATTCCTACAATCGATAAAGTCACTATGGATACCACAAATTATGCTTATAACTTTTTCAGACCCCGCATATTAACTCTAGAAATTGAGAATGGCAAGAAATAAAAAGTCATGGTGATGACTAAAGACCAGGCCCCAGATTGGGAAGTTCAGACCAGGCCCCAGATTGAGAAGGTTAGATGAGGCCATGCTCTAGATTGGGAAGAGCAACTTTGTAATGACCCTGTCTCTCGGTAACCCCCATTTAAGGGAGACCCGAAGGTCAGAATCATTATTCACCTAACAAGATCAAAGGTTTGACAAATAATCAATAACAATTAATAAACTTTACCAACTAAACTGAAAATTGGTATAAAATAAAACTTTATTTACCTTTTAAAATCTAGGATTTCTAAACTTCTATCCATGAAGATACTAATCTAACTAATCCTCATGTGCACGTTACTTCTCATTTAATTCCACATATGCCACTTTACTGTTTGTTCTTTTCATTGTACCTAAAACGCTGACAAACAAAACGTCGGTCAGCAAGAAGCTGGTATGTGGGGGAAACAATAATTGTGCAACTATGTTAACAATGTAATCAACCAAATATCATTTAACATCCAAGATTACTTTTTAAGCAATACTAGTCAATCCTTGTCTATCCCCTTTCTCTGTAACGTCCCTACAGTGGACATGGATACCACCTCTCTCATATAGTAGATCCTTACCCCCATGGCCCTACCACACAAGTAGCCAATACCTATGGTTATGGAGTCGCATGGCCCTACCCAAAGGTAGCCCAATCCCTGACTCGTGATGACTTGATGGTCCTACCCCATTGGTAGACATTTACTAAGTCATTTAATGACCTGATGGACCTACCCCATTGGTAGCCATTTACTAGGTCAATCTATGAAGCTACATAGGGGACTAGGATCTGAGCTAGTAGGCACATATCTTAGATGATAGTCATATTCACATTATAATTTGCAAGAATTAAATGCATCCAATAGTTTAATTCAAGCCACAATGGAAACATCGATAAAATCCCAAAAAACTAATTCGGGTAGTCATAAGCATAACCACATACCTGTACATGTAGATTTGAGATAGAATAGTCCAATCAACAATAGGAAAGTAAGCATTCAATAAGATCTTGAAACAAACATCCAATATTTTCTATCATGGATCATGGTATCCAAGTCTAATAGACTTATTCGAGCCCTAGGGTTACTATTTCATTTTTAGGGTTTCTATTGCAATTAGGGTTTCCTTTCATCTTTCACTATTATAAACCCTAATTATTCACAAAAGATATTAAGGTTATCCCTTAACAACATTTAACCTTATTTTCGAATTAAAGGCATCATTGTCCATCAATTAAACCCATTAAACTTGTCTTACATTAAAACTGTCATTTTTATCCTTTTAATCCATGACAAGATCATTATGCTTATTTATCATCAATTTGTAATTCATTATGCTCTATACTCATATGAACGTTATTAATCATTAATTTTACCTTGATTCATGAGAAAACCCTAATTACTACATTTAGAGTATTTATCCACAAATTAACAACTTTTAATGTTCGAAATAGATTATAACCCTGAAAACTTAGTTCTATTCATGAAATCGAACAATTAAAGTCATTAGTAGTCCTAAGTACCAACATTAGGGTTTCAAGGCCCATTAAAGCCTATTTATGCACATAAACTCTAAATTAATCGAATTATGTGCAAAGTTCATCCTTTTTATTCTTAATGTTCCTTTTTATCATTAACAGGATAATATCAACTTTAATCATCAATTAAACCCTCGTAATCACATTAAACACATCAAAATATGGTTTCTTAATCATCATTACATTAAAGTTAATAACTTATACCACTTTTCGAATTGCAAGCATAATTAGGCTTCAACTATATTTTACTTAGATTCCCCTCGATTTTCTGAGAAAAATTCATATATTACTTGCTACCATCGGAGTTACTAATATGTAGATATGAATTTTGCAAAGAATACCTTTCTGGACCAATGACAAGTGGCCACATCGGCCTCGTCCACGCAACGTGAGTTTTTGGAAACATTTCAAAAAGTCGTGATTGCCCTCACTTAACCATCCAGACCTAGTACCGCGTGGAGGGTAGAAGTGTCAAAACGGAGTTTGGGCTTCTTCAACCTCGGGATACCCTAGAAGCGCTGCGATGTAGTAGGTTGTGGGTGTCTTACACTCTCCTCCAGGCCCTGATTGCTGCCGCCGAACTCTGCCCCAGCTCCGCCGCCCTCCGTCGTCCTTAGGGCGCCGCCCAGATCGCGGCCTAGCTGGATCTATGGAGCGTGCAAGGTCCCGTGACCTGCGGATGTCTTGCAGCCATCTAGCGAAGGTGGCGCACAATCCAGAGCAGGGGAAGCTGGCCTATTCACCTGGTGTTGTCGTGGGAGCGTCCTGCTTCCATCCAAACCTCGAAACTGCTCCTTGGTGTCCTCGGATTAGATCTATATCGTCCACTAGGGTTTGCACGGAAAGAAGATGAAGAGAGAAAGAGAGAAGCATGAGATCCTTTTCAAACTCGAGCCAAAAGCCCTACCCCTTATATAGGGGAGGGTATCAATGCCCTAAGGTGCTTGCCCATGAAGCAACATGGCTCTTTCCCAATAGGAATCCAATTCCTTTATTGAAAATCAAGATTCTCTCTCTTATTCCTTAACCTTTTGATATTCCTTTTTCTTAAGATATTAGGAATTCGAAATCCCTCTCCTTCACTCTCTTTATTTGCCTTTTAATCTATTGGCCACGAAATTAAGTTTTCCCTTAAGTAGAAAATACCACTTCATTACTGAAACCACATCATTCACTAATTGTATATTCACATTATCTTCCTATTTGACATTATTGGTATTTTCTCTTTCCTCTTTCTTCATTGGGGATCCTTGGACCCCAAGAAACTCTATTATTTCGAAATCATATACATTGGATACTCATTATCCTTCTAGATGCATCTAAATGCATTATTTCTCATTATCTTGTTTATTTCTTATTAAAATATATTTCCTTTTGAGGATTTCTCTTTATTTCTCTTTTACTTTCCTCATTGGTATTCCTTTTATCATTAGGAATCCTTGGGATACGAAAATCCACTAAGGATAACTCAATTGCACCTCTTTTCACTTGTTTTCCACACATTACCATTATTTTCAATTTATTTCTCGATAAGGAAATATTTAATTGATATTTTCTTTTATTATTATATTCTCTATGCCACCTTGGACTCCTTGGAACCCAAGGAACCCAAGAGGCACGAAATCCCTCTTTGGATTTGCCTTCTAGAGGTTTCCTCACTTTTCCTTTTTCTCTATTTTCTTATTTACTCGATAATAGTGGAATTTCTTTTATCCCTTCCTTGTTATTGGGACCAATATCCAATAAAGCCCACAAATAAATCAACAAGGCTATTTCAAATGAAAATCATGCATTCATTCATTATTTGTTCACTTATCTTTAATATGAGAAATTACATTTCTCAGCAAATGAACCCAAAATTGGTGTTGTAACATCCTTCCCCTCTTATGAGAATTTTGTCCTCAAAATTCCATCAAGCAAACAATCAAATAGGATAAACCTATCACATGTCCATCATGGATCCAATGTGGCTTCACCCTTTTCCATGGTGCTTCCCAAGAACCCTCATTATCTCATTTCCTTCCATCTGAGTTCTTTCTTACCTTGGTATATCGTACCCTCATAGGTGACTCGGGACTTTTCAGCCTTTCAGAAGTTGAATAGGTTCAGGGCTCAACACATGGCTTGGGTACCTCACATAGTGCTCTAGATCGGACTCATGGAACACATTTATTTATCAAGTTATCCTGAGGGGTAAGGCTAAATACAACCTTCTCCACCAACCCATCTCAAAAGGGCCCATATATCGGGGATTCAGCTTTCTCAGTTGTAGTTCAGAGGGGTCGGATTTTCACGTCACATATTCTCCCACAGTGAACTGCATGTCAGTCTGCTTTGCATCAACTCGTGACACATGCCACTCTTGGGCTCTCTCTCAGCCATTGCACGATCAAGCGACTTCATCTGCACACACTGTGGTTCTTTTATGACCTTCACAAGGCCTCCTTCACCAACATCATCTTAATGAAGTGGTGACTGACACATCCTCTCTATAAGACTTCTTGCATCCCGATAAAGGTTATGGTGGTTAACATCACATCGTTAGAACTGTCTCTTGGTATCACCCTAAACAAGCACACTTGCTCTCATCAGACCCTCTAGTCTGGATCATACTAACCATTAGTTAGGGGTGATAAACTATACTATCATCAAGCTTGTCATGGATCTACTTCCACTTCATGGAAGTAAACCTTGGTCATAACCAAGAACTTTTGAAGTCACATCTTTGTGTGGTTGAACCATATTCTCCCTTAATTAGTTCAACCGAATCTGTCTCGTGACAACACTCTTCCTTTCTCATGTCATCTAGGTAAGGCGATCTACCACAACCCATACTACACCTCGACCCTCCTTGGTCTAGGGAAGTCTTACCACAACAACCATAGTAATGAAATCCCATTCTCTCTCGGGGACTCTTTTATCCTCTATGTAACATCCCTGACCTGGGTTATTCTTTAACCCTAGGTGTTTTGATTAAGAAATATGATTATATTCTTAATCTCATCTTGTGAAAAGTAATTAAGGCTCAAAAGGAACCTATGTTTCAATTTTGGTCCTGTTTGAACAATGTTGAAGCAATGTTTGCTTATTTTGGACTAAAGTACAAATTACCCAAGTTGAGGGGTTAAATTGCAAATGTTGCATGATAAGATGTTCCTCTGATGTTTAGGCATCATAAGAATGAATATGATGTAGTGGTATGGTTTCCACAAGCTTGGACACCAAGATTAAGCTTGTAAAGCAATCCTTGTGCATTAAAACCTAGTTTTGGTGTAATGTGCAATTTACCCAAAATCTAGGGTTCAATATGCAAATTACCACTTCAACAAGGTCCCTAATGTTTCTTGGCATCATTTAGAGCAAATAAAATGAGAGGGACTCCTCATTTGAATTAAGTTGTAGGAGAGAGAATCTTGACATTAAAATAATCAAGAATAATGCTTAATTGAAACCCTAATTCGATTTAGGGAAAAAATGAATAAAAATAATTGAAGGGATTTCAACAAAAATGTTTTGGATTGATTTTGAATAAGGATGGACGTTCCTTTAACAAGATAAGGAACGAAAATATCTTAAGTAGGTGAAATTACACTCACCTTTTTATAAAGAAAAGTAATATCCACTCACATGTGGGATATTATATTATAAGCATTAAGGTGCTTAATTTGCTTTTCTTTAAATTGAGGATAATGAAGGAGAATGAAAGGTAAGGAAGGGGCCTCGTACCCAAGGTAGTTGAGGGGGAAGAGGCGGCCACTTTATTGGGATTAATTGGATTTTTATAAGGCATTTTCTCTCTCATCAATTTCCTTATAAAAATGCCATTCTAAGCCCAAACCAAGGCATTTTTCGGATTTTCTTCTTCCCCTTGCTTGAAAAGCCGACCAAGGAGCTAAGGAGGAGCAGGGAGCACGTCCCCAACCTATGGGTAAGCCCTTGACCTTCGTTCTCCATGATTTCATGGTGGAAATCGAAAATAAATTATGGATTCCTTCTTATTTCGATCTCCTCTTCAACCCTAGCCAACTTTTGCAATCAAAAGCTTTAGGACGAGCCTAGGGGGAGTGACAAGAGCTTCATCCACCATTAATGGCGTGAGATTGGAGCTTTGGAGCTCAATTGGAGGCGGGTTTTATAACTCAAACCCTTAAACATTGCTATTGCATCAATTCTCTATGCTTTGTTGATTGATTTCTTCAATTTGATACACTCTTGTTTCTTTGCTGCAATTTCCATCAAGAACGGTTGCTGTTCTTGGTTGTTCGAAGGAAGGGGATGATGACATCATCCTAGATGCTTATCCAAAGAAAATTACCAAGAAAAAACGTTTTGATAGCTACTCCAAATCGTTTTAATTTGATTGGCTATGCGGTTTCAGCAAAATGTTTAAGGGCAAACGGTTTGAAACCGTTTGGGAGAAAACGGTTTCAAGACCGTTTGAGATGGTTGACCAAGCGTTGAACGTTTGGGAATTTTTTTTCTAATTTTGTATGCTGATAACCCTCCAAATTTGAGGGATTAACTCCAAAGGAATCGATAGTTGAAGGCCAATCAATTAGGCAATCGGATTAAATTATGTGCTGATTTTCAACCTGATTAACTTGACCTGGTTGAGAAAACGGTTTCAAGACCGTATAAGATGGTTGACCAAGCGTTGACCGTATGGGATTCCTGTTCATAATTATGTTTATTAATAACCCTCCACATTTGAGGGATTAACTCCAAAGGAATCGTGAGTTGAAGCCTAATCAATTAGGGAAACCTAATTGGATTAAGTGCTGATTTTCAATCTGATTTAATTGAACTTTTTGGGCAAACGGTCTCAAGACCGTTTGAGTGCGTTGACCAAGCGTTGACCATTTGGGATTACTGTTCCTAATGATGTGATCTAATGACTCACCAAATTTTATGGATTAATTCCAAACGAGTCATGAGTTGAAGGCTAATCAATTGGGCTAACCCTAATTGAAATCAGTGCTGAAATCACAATGAGCTAATTTGAGATTTTGGGTTGATTAGCCCAAACGGTCTCAAGACCGTTTGGGGGATCATCCAAACGGTCTCAAGACCGTTTGGGGTCACCTCAAGACCTTTTGGAGGTCTGGGGTCAAGTATAGTTGACCAATTGAAGGTCCAAAGGTACTAATCATATTGCAATGTAGTGCTGATCTGTTGATCAACTCGATAGACCAATCGATGATGATTTTTTACTAGAATCCAATGGTTGGATGGGCCAAACGGTCTCAAGACCGTTTGGAGCTCATCCAAACGGTCTCAAGACCGTTTGGTGGTCACCCAAGACCGTTTGGAGGTCTAGGGTTGAGTATGGTTAGGTGTTTGAAGGTCTAAAGGTACCAAGCTGTTATACAATGCAATGCTGATTTGGTGATCAATCCAATGATCCAAACCTTAATTGGATGGCTTGGATTTGAGTGATATGATGGGAAAACGGTCTCAAGACCGTTTGGAGGTCATCCAAACGACCTCAAGACCGTTTGGGGTCAGGTCATACCCAATTTGGATAATGGTTCAATAGTTTCAAAGTAACCAATCTTGCATTGATGAGTGTTGTTGGATCTTCGATTCCAAACCCTAATTCAATTGAATCAAGCCCTAATTGATGACCAATTGAGGGTCAATTGAGGGTAAAATTAGTTGAAGGTTGACCTATTAAACTCAATTGAAGTATGAGCATAGGTCCAATTGATGATTGGTTCCATGAATTCAATGGTTGAAGGTCCAATGCAATCAATTGAAACACAATTAGTAGCATGATTGATGATCAACTTCAAAGCTCTAATTGGTGTTTATAAACCCTAATCCCATTGAGATCAGACCATAATTGAAGTCCCAATTGAGGGGTGATCCATGATTCAAATGATGATTGAGTTGATGATCCAATTGGTTGAAGTTCCATTGATTAGAATTGAGTGTGGTTCAATTTGGTTAATTCAATTGGATACCTCATGTTATTGAAGGTCTAATTGATCAAACCTTTTTGAAAACCTGATGTGATTAGGTGGGAGATACCTTTAATGGTACTAGTCATTAATGCATAACAAATTCATGGACCCAATACATGATGTAAACCCTATTTGAGGCTAATTCAATGTATAACCTTAATAAGAGGTTGTCTACATGTGAAATCACTAATTAGGATGTTAGTAAACCCTTGTTGAGGGTGTAACCTTGTGAAACCCTAGTGGAGGGTGCATCATTGGGAACCCTGGTTGAGGGTGTAACCTTGTGAAACCCTAGTGGAGGGTGTATCATTGTGAACCCTGGTTGAGGGTGTAACCTTGTGAAACCCTAGTGGAGGGTGTATCATTGTGAACCCTGGTTGAGGGTGTAACCTTGTGAAACCCTAGTGGAGGGTGTATCATTGTGAACCCTGGTTGAGGGTGTAACCTTGTGAAACCCTAGTGGAGGTTGTATCATTGTGAACCCTGGCTGAGGGTGTAACCTTGTGAAACCCTAGTGGAGGGTGTATCATTGTGAACCCTGGTTGAGGGTGTATCCTTGTGAAACCCTAGTTGAGGGTGTATCATTGCGATTGTTTATAGGAAACTTTATAATAAAGTTATGCCTTAAACTAAGATAAGTCCATATCATGTGAGATAGCTGGACAATTCTAATGTGTGGCCTATGCATTATATGCTAAGGGTGAGTATTTTGTGATGGAATGTATTAAGAGGGGAAATAACTTAATACAAGATAAAGTTGGTTAACTCAAGAGGGTCTGAATTAATGAGAAATGGGAAACCCTAACCCTGGTAAGGGAATAGTGGTGTTACCCTTGAATAATGATGTTATATATTGTTTTGCATGGTGCTGATATGAAATTGATGTATTATCATTTGTACTAACCATGCAGGTATGATGTGATGATGAACATAGCCAGGTATGAGCTATGACATTTTATGTATTGACATTGTTTATTGGGCCTTATGTGCCATGGTATACCTTATTGCCTAGTATGAGGTAATAAGAGAAGTAATGGGCCTTAAGTGCCATGAGAAGATGTTTATGTAATAAGCATCATTTTTACCTTGGTCAGGTGACCTGAAGGTGATAATTACCTGAAAAAGTGGTAATAATGCTCAATGATGAGCTAAGGGTTTGAATACCCAGAACCATATGATTATGGCATTGAGTTGCAAAGGAATGAAAATTCCCAGTATTGAAATGAGGGACTGAGATCCCCATGTCTTATAAAGACTGAGAAGTGATTAATGGAAATAGTACATGTTTTCTTTATAGCATTTGTCTTATTAAGTTATGTTTGGAAACTTGGCTGATGCTAAAAGAATATGATAATGTACTTAATTAATCAAGTGATACCATATAATGTAGTTGCCCTGATCACAGATCCATCAGTGTCAGAATTAGCTGAATGGTGAAACGAGTTTACTCGGAACGCATATTTTTGAATATGTGGGGGTAATTGGGCAATTATATCCTTATGCCCCATAGGCATTGCTACGGGCTATGTCCTATGAACGGGATTGGTTACGGACCATACCCCAATAAGAGCATGGCTACGGGCCATGACTCCACAAAATAATACCGGGCATTGGCTACGGGCCATATCCTAAAGAGAGTATATGCTATGGGCTATAACTCTAATAGCGATGTTGCCAGTATATCCTGGAAAGCTATCTAGCAGAGACACAAGATGTCCTGCATGTTATCTCGTACTAACCGAGATAGTTGAGGTCATGGGAATCTGACTCTTCCATTGACCTATGTGTGGTACCGATGCTTTACGTAACCGTGGTCGGTTAGAGTATGAGTGGTATACCTCATCTCCTCAGGGCATAAGTGTGATTGTAAAATGTAATCAGCCGTATAGCATGTTTGCTTAGGGATTGAATACGGAGATTCATTGGCTGATGTTGCATTTCTTTGTGCATTCCTTAGTAGATAAATGTTAATTATGTTTCTTTATATTCTCTACAAAATAGACAGATGAATTACTTATCTACCATGGGTAGATGCAATGACCTCCTTGAGAATGGATATTATCTTATTCTGTTCTATGATGAATAATTCTACCTGATAATGTAAAAGTAACCCCTACTCAGTTTTAATTTGATAAACTGCAATAATAATGTTTTTGGCGGAGAGTTATATCTCTCGCTGGGGCAATTTTCAATTGTCTCACCCCCGTGGGAAAACATTTTTAGGTATGCATGGAAGGCAAGGCAGGAAATCCCTAGAATAGAGATGAGCATAAGCAACAGTAACAACAAGGACAGCAATGAGATCTCAGGTGGAGATATTGTCTGTCAAGTCATATAGATACTAGTCCTATGTGTCGTCTCTGTACTCTCAGGTCCTCGGAGTTTTAAATGATTCAATCGGAGTTTTGACTTAATGCCTCAAAGTTTTATACTGCCTGTGTATATTTTTTAACAGGGCAGTCAATGTTGTAATCCTTAAAAAGGAATTGTACAGGCTGTGTACTTGTGATCCAGGATGAAATGGAAACACTTTGGTTCATGGTTAAAGAGTTTTCATGTGAATGGATCTCTTTGCAAAAAGTTTTAAATTTTCAGTGATTTTCAGTAATCCGCTGCAAATAATTCGCTTCTGCATTAGTTAATCCTGTTTTCGCGAGACGGTCGTTACACTCTATATCGATACACTGGGTTACTAGTGTTCGTCCTTCACTTCTATCATGCATGGACACAAGCCACATGCATCTTCATCTTAAGCATCCAAAGTGCTACTATCTCTTATTATCTCAGTAATATCATGGTATATGATGATCATGATCTCCAGCGTGTCATGATTCCTCAAGCTGATTCCTCAGAAACCCTACACCACTCTAATCAGGGTTTTATCACCTTTCTTTTTAGAGGAGTGCATCTGGGTTTTCACAACCATTCTGGCTTTCCAAACAACCACCATTCTTGTTCAACTTATCTCTTTTTCCAAACTTAAGGTTGGCATGTCCACCTCCACTTCTTCTAGCTTCCAGCTAAACTAGGCACTATATCTCAAACAGAGCATTCATCACCACTTCTTATCCTTAGGTATTAGGTAACATAACCCTCCATGTATTATACTTATCATCTCATCTTAGCCTTAAGTCCATCTTCATCAAGAACATTTCGAGCTTATACCTTTGGTTTTCAACCTCAACCTGGTGTAACTCATAGCTCATGCTAAAAACATCCTTATAAGATGACTATCTTATTTCTCTTTAGCATTTGTAAACCATCCATGTATCATTCACTTTACCAGGGTATGTTATCTTCTCTGTCCCCGTATCTCGTGGTAGTGTTCCAAACCATATTATCTTTTATCCTTGGTGTATGGCATGCGTAATGTCCTATCTCTCACTCCCATAACAAGAGGAAATAAGCATTTGGCTGCAGTCCAAATACAGAGTTCTTCCTGTTCCAAGAGTAGAGATGGTACATCCCACTTTGCCAATACACCTTTAAAGTTGAGTTTGAAATGTGCCTCACCTGTCTCTTCATCACAAACATCATGATATCAAAGTTACTTCCATGGGAAACTGGTCTCGAACCTACTTGGGTTACTACACAATCCTTGGTCATCTCCTCTAGGTCTATAGGGTGCCGGCACTTTTGGGGTCATCCCTCTTCCCTCATGCATCAGAGAGTGCCCTATTCATCTACCCTTTGGGTCCCATGAGTTTATGAAGGTGATCAATCTCCTAACCCATGGCCCTCAGACAATGATAGTTGTTTCCTCCCAACCCTATGGTCATGTGCAACTAGGGAATTAGGCAACTCCTTCTTCCATCAGTCTTATCCCTACCTGACCCTAGGATAGACTTAGGATTCCATTATAGTACATATCCAACTTAGAACCTTACCCAAGCCTTCATCATCTCTCTCTGCATTCATGACTGACTTTCATCCCTTCATAGGGGTCATGGCAACCTGCCTACCTTAGTCAGGCCCCATACCAGTTACCTCCATGGTAACACATCCACATGCACTTTAGAGATGGCTATATATATGGGTCTACAGGTTCATTCTCATGCCATGTACTTTTCACTTAGCTTCTCAAGGTCCTATGAACCTCTTTAGGTTATCTCAAAGCCAACAAAACTGGTATACACCCTACCAAAGGGTCCCTCTCCCAGGATGGGAGGAAACTACAACTTTTGACAACAAGGTCACAATTGTCCTTAGGGTTTACATCCACATGAGCATGCCTAACTCGACAACTACTAAGGCACAAGTAGACCACCTATTAAACCATGCTAGGTCATACTTGTTCTCATCCTCAACATTATATCAACTTAGTTGTGTGGGGTTCATCAAACATACCCTTAACTTAAGGGATTTCCTTTACCTCTACACATGAGGAGTACCATGCTCGAAACTATAGAGACTCAAATCTCATCATGAGCATCGGGTATACTGCTTCCCCTCTTAGGCCTAGGAACCCTAGGTTCTCCTTTGGATATCCAACTACATGCTCAATCTCTTAACCATGAATCAGTCATGTCCAAGGTATGCCATGTACTCCCATGATCCTTTTATATGAGAAATACCTTAGAGTTGAGTCCTCCTCAAGGACATTCAACTAGGTATAAAACCTCACAACAGGGTACATAAACCTCCTCAGGTTCTAAGGCGCTCTTTATCTCATCCAGCAGGTAATCACTTATACCCTGGGTACTAGAAGCATCATCCTCTCTCTAGGGTTTGGTTCCTCTAAAGGCAACCAAGATATCATCAACCTCCAGGGATAAGGCAACCACTATCATCCACTTAGGTCGCATCATTCTCGACTCCCCACTATTCCTCAAGTTTCAGGGTTTTAGGCTTCCAACCTCCTTGTTGGGGTCCCACTTCCTCTCTCTAGAGTTAAAACTACCTCCAACCATACCTACTAGAGGTCCCTTCTCCATGAAGGCTCATGCTCACAAGCATACCCCTATGTGGTTGAAGCCTATGCTCAACTCATGTTTGGCTCAAGAGCATCCATACCCCTTTCATAAGCCATCCATCATGATTTCTTAACCAGGATTTCGTCAAGCTATACCCTACTTGCCTAAGCCCATAGGGTAACTATAGGTTCTCTAACCTCATCCACGAAGGATCTATCCTTTTCTATGGCATGCATGACCCTATCCAGGGTTGGGTCGCCAAAGGTACTAGGTCATCTACCCTCTTATAGCATCCCAAAGGCATGACCAACCAAACACTCGGTCAAGCATGACATCATGTCATCTCTCTCTCTAACCTTCACTTAGAGTTAGGGTTACCATCATCCTCAAAGGATGTACTAGGTCTCTACCTTTAATGGAGGTCTCTACTAACTCTCTCTACTCATCCTCCTACCAAGGAGGTCTATCCTCAGGTCTCTCCTGAGGGCAATGACAACTCGTGTCATACAACCTAAGCATGTATCTATTCCTTTTATGCTTACTCTATTAAGCTTATGTCCATGACATCTTATTTACATGCTTTTTATTAATTTGGTGGAGGATTCCTTAATCCTTATCAACCTTACCCATACCTCAAGAGGGTGAGGATAAGAGAGGAAACCCTAATCCTTAAGTTCTTTAATAGAATTTGAGTTGAGAAGGGATGAACAAGCTGAGAGAGTCTAAAGGTATCTTATTTCAATTCATACCCTAAGACTTTGGCCAGGCAGTCACACGGATCCGGGAGTCCTTGTATTCTAACTAGCGGTGTGGAGGAAAATATTTCCAGCCACCAGTCGTGATCCTTTTCTAGACACCTCTGTCTTTCGGATAATCCTCTAATAACTCCCTTGGGTTCTACCGAATTTTTAAAATTTAATAATTATTAAAGATTAATTGAGGAACCTATGCTCTGATACCAATTGTAACGACCCCGTCTCCTGGTAACCCCCAATTAAGGGAGACTCGAAGGTCAGAATCGTTATTCACCTAACAAGATTAAAGGTTCGACAAATAATCAATAACAATTAATAAACTTTACCAACTAAACTAAAAATTGGTATAAAATAAAACTTTATTTACCTTTTAAAATCTGGGATTTCTAAACTTCTATCCATGAAGATACTAATCTAACTAATCTTCCTGTGGACGTTACTTCTCATTTAATTCCACATATGCCACTTTATTGTTTGTTCTTTTCATTGTACCTAAAATGACGAAAAACAAAAC
Source organism: Alisma plantago-aquatica (assembly GCA_963693085.1). Classification (NCBI taxonomy): domain Eukaryota; kingdom Viridiplantae; phylum Streptophyta; class Magnoliopsida; order Alismatales; family Alismataceae; genus Alisma; species Alisma plantago-aquatica. The sequence continues at coordinate 29,389,077 of OY856414.1, read as the reverse complement.
ATCGGTCAGCAAGAAGTTGGAATGTGGGGGAAACAATAATTGTGCTACTATATTAACAATGTAATCAACCAAATATCATTTAACATCCAAGATTACTTTTTAAGCAATACTAGTCAATCCTTGCCTATCCCCTTTCTCTGTAACGTCCCTGCAGTGGACATGGATACCACCTCTCTCATATAGTATATCCTTACCCCCATGGCCCTACCACACAGGTAGCCAATACCTACGGTTATGGAGTCGCATGGCCCTACCCAAAGGTAGCCCAATCCCTGACTCATGATGACTTGATGGTCCTACCCCATTGGTAGCCATTTACTAAGTCATTTAATGACTTGATGGACCTACCCCATTGGTAGCCATTTACTAGGTCAATCTATGAAGCTACAGAGGGGACTAGGATCTGAGCTAGTAGGCACATATCTTAGATGATAGTCATATTCACATTATAATTTGCAAGAATTAAATGCATCTGACAGTTTAATTCATGCCACGATGGAAACATCGATAAAATCCCAGAAAACTAATTCGGGTAGTCATAAGCGTAACCACATACCTGTACATGCAGATTTGAGACAGAACAGTCCAATCAACAATAGGCAAGCAAGCATTCAATAAGATCCTAAAACAAACATCCAATATTTTCTATCATGGATCATGGTATCCAAGTCTAATAGACCTATTCGAGCCCTAGGGTTACTATTTCATTTTTAGGGTTTCTATTGCAATTAGGGTTTCCTTTCATTTTCACTATTGTAAACCCTAATTATTCACAAAAGATATTAAGGTTATCCCTTAACAACATTTAACCTTATTTTCGAATTAAAGGCATCATTGTCCATCAATTAAACCCATTAAACTTATCTTACATTAAAACTGTCATTTTTATCCTTTTAATCCATGACAAGATCATTATGCTTATTTATCATCAATTTGTAATTCATTATGCTCTATTACTCATATGAACGTTATTAATCATTAATTCTACCTTGATTCATGAGAAAACCCTAATTACTACATTTAGGGTATTTATCCACAAATTAACAACTTTTAATGTTTGAAATAGATTATAACCCTGAAAACTTAGTTCTATTCATGAAATCAAACAATTAAAGTCATTAGTAGTCCTAAGTACCAACATTAGGGTTTCAAGGCCCATTAAAGCCTATTTATGCACATAAACTCTAAATTAACCGAATTATGTGCAAAGTTCATCCTTTTTATTCTTAATGTTCCTTTTTATCATTAACAGGCTAATATCAACTTTAATCATCAATTAAACCCTCCTAATCACATTAAACACATCAAAATAGGGTTTCTTAATCATCATTACATTAAAGTTAATAACTTATACCACTTTTCGAATTGCAAGTAGAATTAGGCTTCAACTATATTTTATTTAGATTCCCCTCGATTTTCTGAGCAAAATTCATATATTACTTGCTACCATCGGAGTTACTAATATGTAGATATGAATTTTGCAAAGAATACCTTTCTGGACCAATGACAAGCCGCCACGTCACCCTCGTCCATGCAACATGAGTTTTTGGAAACATTTCGAAAAGTCGTGATTGCCCTCACTTAACCATCCGGCCCTAGTACCGCGTGGAGGGTAGAAGCGTCAAAACGGAGTCTGGGCTTCTTCAACCTCGGGATACCCTAGAAGCGCTGCGATGCAGCAGGTTGTGGGTGTCCTACACTCTCCTCCAGGCCCCGATTGCTACCGCCGACCGTCGTCCTTGGGGAGCCGCCCAGATCACGGCCTAGCTTGATCTATGGAGCGTGCAAGGTCTCATGACCTGCGGATGTCTTGCAGCCATCTAGCAAAGGTGGCGCACAATCCAGAGCAGGGGAAGCTGGCCTATTCACCTGGTGTTGTCGTGGGAGCATCCTGCTTCCATCCAAACCTCGACACCGCTCCTTGGTGTCCTCGGATTAGATCTATATCGTCCACTAGGGTTTGCACGGAAAGAAAATGAAGAGAGAAAGAGAGAAGCGTGAGATCCTTTTCAAACTCGAGCCAAAAGCCCTACCCCTTATATAGGGGAGGGTATCGATGCCCTAAGGTGCTTGCCCATGAAGCAACACGACTCTTTCCCAATAGGAATCCAATTCCTTTATTGAAAATCAAGATTCTCTCTCTTATTCCTTAACCTTTTGATATTCCTTTTTCTTAAGATATTAGGAATTCGAAATCCCTCTCCTTCACTCTCTTTATTTTCCTTTTAATCTATTGGCCACGAAATTAAGTTTTCCCTTAAGTAGAAAATACAACTTCATTACCAAAACCATAGCATTCACTAATTGTATATTCACATTATCTTCTTATTTGACATTATTGGTATTTTCTCTTTCCTCTTTCTTCATTGGGGATCCTTGGACCCCAAGAAACTCTATTATTTCGAAATCCTTTACATGGGATACTCATTATCGTTCTAGATGCATCTAAATGCATTATTTCTCATTATCTTGTTTATTTCTTATTAAAATATATTTCCTTTTGAGGATTTCTCTTTATTTCTCTTTTACTTTCCTCATTGGTATTCCTTTTATCATTAGGAATCCTTGGGATACGAAAATCCACTAAGGATAACTCAATTGCACCTCTTTTCACTTGTTTTCCACACATTACCATTATTTTCAATTTATTTCTCGATAAGGAAATATTTAATTGATATTTTCTTTTATTATTATATTCTCTATGCCACCTTGGACTCCTTGGAACCAAAGGAACCCAAGAGGCACGAAATCCCTCTTTGGATTTGCCTTCTAGAGGTTTCCTCACTTTTCCTTTTTCTCTATTTTCTTATTTACTCGATAATAGTGGAATTTCTTTTATCCCTTCCTTGTTATTGGGCCCAATATCCAATAAAGCCCACAAATAAATCAACAAGGCTATTTCAAATGAAAATCATGCATTCATTCATTATTTGTTCACTTATCTTTAATATGAAAAATTACATTTCTCAGCAAATGAACCCAAAATGGGGTTGTAACATCTTTAATATGTTCTTGAAAATAAAGATGAACTCAAAATGAACTCAAAATCATGCATTCATTCATTATTTGTTCACTTATATTTAATATGAGAAATTACATTTCTCAGAAAATGAACCATTAATCATTTGTAACGCCTGGGCCCACTGCCCTAGGCTCTAGTAGAGTTTCAGGAATGACGACTGGCCCCACAAACCACCACTAGCCTTAACTGCACACTTTGTCCACACTAACGCGCAAGCCAGGATCAAATTCCCGACTGGTCACCTATCCTAGTACTACTCCAAGGTGAGCACGCTTAACTATGGAGTTCTTTAGTGATGGGCTCCCGGAAAAGGAGGTGCACCTTGGTGATATGGGTAGTCCAATCATTCCTTTTAAGATCATGTTATCCGAGGCCTCAAATCCTGGGATGTTACAATCTCCCCCACTTAGACTCTTGACGTCCTCGTCAAGGCTCAACTATATGGCCTCATAATTTGACCCCATTTCAGTGCAGACCCACAATGGCCCATGGACACCCAGCTCCCATCCACGGCTACCAGCGCAAGGGCGGCTCCATCTCGTCTCTACAGATAGCCCTTTCCAACTTGCCTGGACCGCACGGCTCAAGACTGGCATGCCACATGCCCATGTGGGACCCACCTACTGGAGGGGTTATGGCTCTGATACCATTTGTAACGCATGGGCCCACTACCCTGGGTTCTAGTAGAGTTTCAGGAATGACGACTGGCCCCACAAGCACCACTAGCCTTAACTGCGCACTTTGTCCACACTGACGCGCAAGCCAGGATCAACTTCCCGACTGGTCACCCATCCTAGTACTACTCCAAGATGAGCACGCTTAACTATGGAGTTCTTTAGTGATGGGCTCCCGGAAAAGGAGGTGCACCTTGGTGATATGGGTAGTCCAATCATTCCTTTTAAGATCATGTTATCCGAGGCCTCAAATCCTGGGATGTTACAAACTTGGAACCTAGCTCTAGATTAAGAGGTAGCCAAATATGGAACCTAGATCCAGATTAAGAGGTGGTCTAAAGTCCAATGTAGGGAAAAAACCCTAAGAGAGGGTATACTAGAGGTTGAGTAAAAAAGGGTTGAGAAGTTATGAAAGAAATGGTAATTTTGATTATGTAACAATAATTGTTGTGATTATGTTGTTACACCTAGATGAAATCCTTTGTTTCCCCCACATACCAATATAACTTGTTTGCGAGTGTTTTAGGATAATATACTGTTATTGCTACAAGTACAATAGGAAGTGGACATTCATCAAGAAGGAACCAAACAAACAAGAAGTAATGTAATCTATGGAGGATTTAGTTAGTTTTTATTTTATGTTGCAAAACTTTAGAAAATCATATTATATAAAGTTAATCTTGTTCAAACTCATTCCGATTTAGTGAAAATTTATATTACTCGTTATTTGCTAAACCTTTGATCATGTATTATTTGTAATGGCACTTCCCCTCTAAGACCGCCAGAATAGGGGATAACAGGGGGAGTGGGTCATTGTATATGGTATCATAGTTGGTTTATCATATAACCTCTAATAATTATTAAAATTTTAAAAAATATGTAGAGCCCGAAGGGAATTATTAGAGTATTTTCTAAAGATGATGGTTTCTAGAAAGGACCATGATTTGGGGGCTAACAATATTTTCCTCCACACCACTATTTGGCTTACGAGGACTCCCGAATCCATGCTTCCGGCCTAGACAAGGTCAGATGACTTTACTTCAAATGACTTACGTCTAGGATTTCTCATCTAACTTCATCATTTCTCTACCCCTTCCACTAACTAAATCCTAGGTACCTAGAATTGCTCTCTTTATCCCTTCAGTGTACTAGGGTGACTTATATTAGGGATTAGGGCATCCTCTACAAAATAATGTATAAAATTGGACATAATGATAAAGAGAAAATGTTTTATGGGTAAACCCTGGATGGAACTTTGGCTAGCTTGGGAAATAACCTTAGTAGGTCAAGGGAATTGCAAGAGACTAAACTACATGTGTTAGTCCCTAACCTAAACCTTAAGCCTTAATCCTGGGGTATGAGCAAAGCAAGAGAAAATTAATAACCCCACAATAATAAACCTTAAGCAAGTGGATTGAAAAATAAAAAACCCCATAAGTTGGGATACTACCCATAGTTTATCCATGCATGTAAGTATGTAGAATAAGGCATGCATGATACATGTGAAGGACTTGGATATAGATGTGGAACATAGGCAATAAGTGGTTGCATAACCCTTAATGTGACCTTTTGGTTTCTCATCCTAAGGTGAGTCAACTTTAGAGAGGGAAAAAGATATGTGGGAGTTAGTTTGTGACCAGGAAGTCTAAACTCTTCCAGGTAGGAACCCTAACAGAATTGTGTTTCCACTTAGATATGAGTAGGAGGTAGACATTCATCTATGTGAAAGTAAGTGAGATCAAGGCTGGAAAATAGGATTGGTTATAAGCTAGAGGGTTTATTCCTGTTGGATTATGAGATAACCATACTAGATGGAATGTATAAGGAGTTCTGTATCACATAATGAGATAATATATTTTATGGTAACCTCTTTGGGATTGAGAGTTTGACATAGGATTATAGGATGTAAGTATATGTGCTTCTTCTAAAGGTAAGATGTGAATCTGTAGGAGCCTCAACCTCTTCTACAAAGGGGGATCCCTAGTGTTAGAACCAGTTATAAGGTTAACTCTAGGAGAGAGTGAGACCTAAAGAGAGTTAAGAAACTAGAATCTAAGACATGAGGGATTACGAGAAATATTTATATGACATGTCCTAAACTATACTACCCTAAGTGGATGAGTTGAGTTGCTACATGCATGATCTCTAGAGGCTTGAGGTACCTCAGATGTCCCTAGAAGGTCTAAACCATAGAGATGAAGAAAGAGGTTGCTTACATATACATTCATGTGATATGAGTACCTATCATGTAGGTGAGAAAGAGGGAGTCCCAAGATCCTAGAGAGGTAAGGAATGGTAATATGTTGAATCCTTATACTCAGATTGGTAATCCCTCTCTAGGACCCTAAGGGTTGTTTATATGAAAGAGAGAGAGTTGGACAATAATATTTCATGAGCATGAATCTAAGGAGAAAATGACATATCATGTCTTGGCTCGGTATGTGATTGAGTGACTAAGTCATGAAATTTGGATGACCAATTCTTAGGAGGTACACCTGAGGCCCCGAGATCAATGACGGAAAGTGGTGGTAACTAGTGCAAACTGTGATCCTGAAGATTGGGTGAGCTCATAGAGGTTGAGCATGGAACCCTCCTCAAGTTTTAGATTAAATAAAACCCCTCTTAGACATGGATTTAGGTTTGATGAGCCCCTCATATAAGTTGGTCTAGCACCACCATACTAGCATATTTACGTTTCCAACCTCATGAGGTGATGCATGGGTATACATAATTAAAAAAACTTAGAAATGATATAATTCTCTTGATAAGTAAAGAAGGTTTTCTTATTTAAGGTGTTCTTTAACTCATTTGGCCTACCATATGGTATGGATTGGCTAACGTACTCAGCATATGACGCCAGATGCAATGGTTGTTCCATAGCCCTGAACACACGAGACATATGAAATCGATCCCATTGCAACCAAACACTTCAATTTCTAGTGGTAAGGTACTATTAGTGATTCCTGTGTGGTATATCATGGGATATAATAATATAACTCCCAGGTAGGAACTACATGGATGGAATAATGGGAAATCTTCCTAAAGTACATGCCCTCATGTGATGATATAAATTTTGGATTCAAGGATATCCTTGTGGTCCTTGGTACGAACAAGTATTAGTTTTATCTTGTCTTGGGATGGGACCCCTCCCAAAAGGGTGAGTTCACAAAGTAGTTTAATAATTGAGGTAACATTAAAGGTCACTTAAAGCTTGAGAGATTAATTGCATGAAGCACAAAGCACATACATTTAGTATGATTCCTTACACCCATGTGTGTCATATCTAGGGGGGCATGAGGAAAAGTTACCATGGAAGTGATCAATAGATTGGGACCATGCCCAAAGGGATAGGCCGCCATGATCCCAATGAAGGGACATAAAGAAAAATATGGGTGTACTAAGAGATGAAGGAAATTTGGGTGAAAGAATTATAAATGAAATAATGTTCTTAAATATTATTATAGGAACTACAAGAAAAATGTGTGATGAAATAAAATCAAGGTATGGCATCTCAATAGAAACCTAAGTCAATCCTAAGGTCAAGTAGGTATGAAACTGATGGGAGTAGGATTTGATGGTTCCATGAATGCACAAAACCATGTGGTCAGGTGGTAACATCTATGTTTACTCCAGGCACATGAGTGAGGAGATTAGCCACCTTCATGAGTTCATGGGGCCCAAGGGGTAAATGAGAGGGGCACTCCCTAGGTTCATAAGGGTGAGATCATCCCAAAAGTATCGACACCCTAGAGATCTTGAGGGAATGACTAAGGATTATAAATAGGAGTTATGATAATACTCAAAGGTTATAAAGAATGTTTTCCTACAAATGTGCATAGAATTAAGGGAATGGTCGTATGTGGAGAATGATTCCATCTGAATCTGAAACTAAAGTGGTAGTGTGTGATACACCGTCTCTACTCTTGGAATGGGATGAACTTTGTATTTGGACTACAACTAAATGCTTATTTCATCTAGTTATGAGTGTGGGAGATGAGATAGATGCATGCCATATTAGGAATGGAAGTGATATGAGGAATTAATACTTAAGTAGAAATCCTTTTAGGATAACTGAGAATTTGAGGAATTACCACTCCCTTGGGAGAGATATTGGATAATGCTAGAAAAATCAAGGTGATCAAGGTAAATGAAATATTCAAAGAAGGATATGTTTAAGACTGAATCTGGTGATCAAAATAATGGATGCAAGAGTTGAGGTACCAAATAAGGTAAACTAAGTCTGACTTGTTGACCAATCTTGTAACAACACAGTTAGATGACCCAAATTAGTTGAGATGTAGGGTTTGATGGAGAAGACTTAGACACATCCCTAGATGGGTGTGAATGGTGGAATCCAATATGAAAGTTGTATTTATGATTCCCCCTTAAAGACTCATATCTTGCAAGAAGCTCATGGTTCAAAGTATACATATACCTTGGCACCACCATAATGTTTATAGACTCAATGATGTTTTTAGTTGAGTGAAATGAAGAGAGACATAACAACATATGTATCCAGTTGTCTCACATTCTAGATGGTGGAGGTTGAGCACCAACAACCCAGTGGTTTACTACAATTAATTGAAATTCTTGAGTGAGAACCCAACCATATTACTATGTACTTTGTTGTGGGTATCTCCAAGACAAAGAAAGGTCATGATAAATATGGGTTGTGGTGGACCACCTAACCAAGTCAGTGCTTTACCTTAACTATTACTACCAAGGTGATAGACCGACCTAAACTATATATTAGAGAAATAGTTCATCTACATGGTGTTCTGAGTGCAATTATTTCTGATTGTGACCCTAAGTTCACCTCTAAGTTGTGGAAGTAAGTGCATGAGGAACTCGATACAAGATTCAAATTTAGCAAAGTTTATCACTCAGAGACTGATGGACAGTCAGAAAGAACAATTTAGACTATAGAATACTTGTTGAGAGCATGTGTGCTCGATTGGGGTAGATCATGGGAATGGTATTTTCCCTTATCTAAGTTTGCTTATAATAATAGTTACCAAGCCAGTATCAAGATGCCTCCATACGAATCTCTTTATGGGAGGTTGTTTCGGTTACCGCTTCACTAGGCTGATGTTGGTGAGAGGACCTTGTTGAGGTTAGAAGGACTAAAGTTGTATGATAAAGTCACTTTGATCAAGCAAAGGATAAAGAGAGCCCATGATCGAAACAAGTCATATGCTGATGCAAAGCGAACTGACTTGAACTTGACTGTGGATGAAGATGTTATTCTGAAAATCTGACCCCTCAGAGCTATAGCTAAGAACAGAGGAAAGTTGAGTCCCTGATATGTGGGTCTGTTGAGATTCTAGAATAGATTGGTGAAGTTGTTTATCGTTTAGCCTTACCCCTACGGTATAGTATGATGCATGATGTGTTCCATGTGTCCAATCTGAAGCAACATGTGAAGGATCCTAGCCATGTGTTGAGAATTAAGCCTATTGAACTCTAAGGAAGGCTGACATACCTTGAGTCATCTATGAAGGTATTGGATACCAAGGTGAGAGAGCTCAAGAATAAAATATGGAGATGGTAAAGGTTCTTTGGAGGCATCATGAAGAGGATGAAGCCACATGGGAGCTAAAAAATGGACATGGAAAAGACTTATCCTAAATTGTTTGTATGATTAATTGAATTTTGAGGACAAAATTTCTACAAGAGGGGACAGATGTTATAATCTATTTTTTTACATGCCACATGGGAGCTAAAAAAATGGACATGGAAAAGACTTATCCTAAATTGTTTGTATGATTAATTGAATTTTGAGGAAAAATTCCTATAAGATGGGACGGATGTTAGAATCTATTTTTTTCACAAGTATTCATATAATTTAAATGTAATTATTTCAATAAAAAGTAATATTGGAAATATGTTATGCTTCATTTTTGAAGTATGGATTTCTTTTGTAAAATTGCACTTTTTGTGAATTTTGTGGTTCCTACTATTTTTGTTAATTCAATAATGAATATAAGAAAAAGTAAGAGAAAAAAACCAATATTAAGAGAATTATCAAAAGTAATGGATAATTAGCTTTCTACACATAGAGTTGTGTGGAGTTTTCTAGAAAAATGGAATTAAAGGAAACTAATGGGTTAGTTTTTGTTCCTATGTTGTTGCAAATGGGAAAGGTAATCAGAATAATAAATGTGGCCAAGTAAGAAAGAGAAAAGAAATAATTTGATGAGTTAAATAAAGAATACAAAGGGAGACTTGGAGATAAAGAAAAGTGTCTTTAAGTTTCGTATATTGGTCTCAATTCTGCCCACACCCAGATATGAGTAATTAAGACTTACCTTCAAAATTTTAGATTAAGAGGATAAAATGTGCAAGAGATATGAATTAAAGAAGTTTTCCTAAAGTGAGGAGAATAATTGGGTAAGAAATTAAATGTCATGAGTTTTTTTAGAACAAGGATCAATGATCAAGGATTTTGTGTGACCTATGGACCTTTTGATCAAGGATCAATGAGTCAGAGGTCATCATCTACCTAGAGCCACTTTGGAAAGGGGCATGTTCACATGAAGAATCCAACATGTCGTTCACTGTCTCCTCTTTGCCTTTTGCGATCTGATGTTTCCTTCATCAAAATCTAGAGAGAGAGATGTTATCATGGCAAGCCATTACTTGTTAGTTACCCTAATTGTTCTAGAAAATACCTAATTTGGGTCGATCGAGTTCTAAAGATAGGGAGCAACCCTCGCTTCTCTTGACATTGTAGACTATAAAGGGTCAAAATCCCTTTCACAAACCCTAGAGATGTTCCCCATAATCCAAGAACACAAGGGACCACCTCATTAATCCATGCATGTGTCCGTCATAGCCCCCTATTTTTTTCGCCGCCGATTGACTTCTTCTCCTTGTTCTTGGCCTCCATGGCCACTTTTAATCCCCTCCGAGTTTGTGTGAAACCAGTGGAAGCATTGGTACCTTCACTTGCCCTAGAACCCTACAACATGGAGTCAATAGGGACTTTGACTCACCCAAGAGCTAGCTTAGACCCTCATCACAAGGCAAAAGAAGACCATTGATCGCTGGATTTTTTTTCCCAAGCATGAGAACTCTCAAGGACCATCGCACCATGGGCAAAGTGGTCTTTTCGACCCTGCCTCCATCTTATCGATGTTGGAGTCCTGAGCCCAAGAAGTGATGACCCATTGGTTACGTCAGGTTGCGTGGATATGATGTAAATCCTTTCTTTTATTGACGTGTCGCTTCTTCATTGGCCCAAATACTAATTATCTTGCAAAATATGAAGTAATTACTAGGGTTATTGGATTGAGACAATGTATATATGAAATTTTATTAGAAAAATGTGAGGAACATGAATTAAACATGATTTTGAATTTATAATGCTTTCTTTTTCAAAAATGCACAAAGATCTCATTTTTAATGCAAAATATGCATAAAAACTATAATTTCTTAAGTTTAATGATCATAGCATGCTTAAATGACATAAAAGGATAAAGTTTAGTCTTTTTGATAAAAAGGATAACTTGGGTCTAATTTGAGTCAACAACCCATCAAATGGTAAATTAGGTTTTCCTTGAGATTAAAAGTGCAATTAATGATAAGATTAGGGTTTGTCAACCCAAAAGTCATGAAAAGTGATAATTTGGATTTAGGAAGACAAAACCCTAACTTGAGACCCAATTCAGTATTAGTAATGAATTTGGATAGAATAATGATACATGGGTGTATTGCTTTAATTTTTAAGATAATTACTTGGTTGCTTAATCGGTTATTCCTGATTGCTCTTGCTTGGACATCAACTACACCTGATCAAGGTTTGTGGTTACGCCTATGACTAATAGCTAGAGTTTCATGGTTTTTTCTATGGTTTTTCTAGATTTATTAAAATTAAATGCTTGTATGTTTATTTAATTCATGCAATCTACAAAGTCAGTATAGTTGCCACAATTTATGCTTATAACTTGTTCGAACCCCGCATACCAACTCTGGAAATTGAGAATGGTAAAAAAAATTAAAAGTCATGGTGATGACTAAAGACCAAGCCCCAGATTGGAAAGGTCAGATGAGATCATGCCCTAGATTGGGAAAACCAACTTGGCACCTAGATCCAGATTGAGAGGTGGACAACATTGCACCTATCTCCAGATTGAGAGGTGGCCTAAAGTGCACTGCAGGGACAAAACTCTAAGAGAGGGTATACTATAGGTTGAGTAAAATAGGTTGAGAAGTTATGAAGAAAATGATAATTTTTATTCTACAACAATAATTGTTGTGATTATATTGTTACACCTAGATAAAATCCTTTGTTTTCCCCAGATACCAGTATAACTTGTTACACTGACAGACTATTTTGTTTGTCGGAGTTTTAGGATAACATGTTGTTATTGCTACAAGTTTAATGAAAACCAGACATTCATGAAGAAGGCACCAAACAAACAAGAAGTAATGTAATCTCTGGAGGATTTAGTTAGTTTTTATTTCATGTTGTAAAACTTTAGAAAACCATATTATGTAAAGTTAATCGTGCACAAACTCATTTCCTATTTAGTGAAAATTAATTAATTAATTTTGGTTATTTGTTAAACCTTTGATCATGTATTATTGGTAATGGCACTTTTCCTCTCAGTTATCTTGAATATGGGATAACAGGGGGAGGAGATCGTCACAATATATGTATTATTCCCATAGACTGTAAGATTGACAAGGTTATGTTTAACACCATCTCTAGTTGTTTAGTGGGAAGGTCAATAAGTCATGAGAAATAAATAAATAAATCTTATCTCATATTGAATTTGATCAATCGTAATAGCTAGTAAAATATAGATCATGTTTCATATAAACCTAAAACTTATTCTTACACCTTAATTTATCACCATTGATGGCTCAATTTTCATGTTGTTTGTATAATGAGCATTTTCTAATATTTGAACACGTGTTTGAAGAGGGAAAATTGCTTGAAAAACTATTATAGCAAAAGAAAATGTGAATCAACCACTAGTAATCACTATCTATCTAATGTTTATCGATAATCAAAAATGGAAAAGAAAAATGTTCAGAAGTATTAAAGAAGAGTGAACCAAATCATCTCAAAGATGTCAATACACAGAATGAAATGGAAAACGTTGAGTGGAAGGGATCACTTGTACATAAATCCTTGAAAGTTCTTACTCATTTTAGGAACTACATCAAAGAAAAGTTTTAAAACATCGATATAAGGATTGAAACCTTTTAGCTAACTATATTGGAAACAAACTGAATGAGATACAATCTGGAAATAAACTATACCTCAAACATCACTCTTATCATTTTTCCCCCATTGATCAAAACATCTAAAAGTGTAATATGCTTCTTTTTATTTGCAATTGTACTATTATACGATGAAGTTCCATACAAAATACTACCACCAACTAGAACATTGAAAAATTAACTATTAAGGACAAGTACAAAATGTATTTTCTATGCATAATGCATTTAATTGCAAAAAAATCACCCATCACCATATTTTATGAGGATGACCTTGTTTTCTGAGATGATTGACATAAGAATAAAGTGATTTGGTTTAAATCAAGGAATCTTGTGACAACATGAAATGATCACCTTCACAACTTTGTATAACTAATTATAAGCTAAATACTCGATCAGATTTACAATGTATTTTTTCTTTATGAGGGTGAGTATGGTAATAACAGACTTCTTCAACAATGAAAATTGCTTTACTCAAAAAGAGGTGGATCATTTGTGCCTAAAAAATGGGAATTCTACCATCTGAACTGACGATGGAACCACATTCGCTTCTTCGCCAAATTAAAGTGGGGCGTCTCCACTATGTGTGATGAATTCTCTTCCATTGCGAGTGACGGTTCCTCCTGCGTAGTGTGCAACAACTCCCAGACTGTGACTGATGGCTTCTCCACTACATGTGGTGACTTCTCGACAATCACCCTAGCAGTGAGAATCCTAGTTGCGAGGGAATAGGAAAGCGTGAAAGAGTCGAGAGTCAACTCATCATACCACTAAGATCTTGAACATTGCAAAGAAACCCAAAAATTTTATTAATGTTGTTTTCCTATATGTGGCACGGGGAGTAGTCGATGAAGTTGCTAGCACAAAAGGTGATGAGTGTCATGGAAGGGCGGGGAGAGGGACAAGATGATGTGCGGAGAAGTCGAGCTCGCCTAATATGGCAGGAGAGGAGCGGCAGTTGTGTGGTGTGTCAGAGATGGAGGCTACTTTAGTTGTGGTGGTGGTTGAAACCCCATCTCAACGAATGGCAGTGCCATTTTTCAATCTATCTCTTCTTGATCAAGAAATTCATTCGGTGAGGAAGGGTGTGGAGTGCATGTATATCCCAAGTAGGCCAAACAACGAGAGTGGTAGCTCAACTGTGAAAATTTTGGCTACGGTTTTTGCAGTGATCTTGTATCGTCGCCAACCAGAGCCACTCCCTGAATCATAGCACCCGGCAAGGTCGGTGTTGCGGAGAAGCTCACTATGGAGTGAGTGGTAATCAACTCTTCGAATATTCTTGAAAAAATTGCACCAAAAACCATGATTGCCTCTCTTGTGTGATGTCAATACACACAGAGGAGTTATTTGTAATTTCATAAAACTTTAGAAAACATTTCACGGGAATCCTCAATGGAGTGTCTATAATTAAAAAGGATTTGTTTGTAATTTGATAAAATTATAAAAAAAGATTGCACAAAAAATAGTGAACTAGACATTTTATATAGTACAGAACAACCAAGCAAAAAGTCCACAGGCAAAAGGAGGTAGAAAAAGAAAACACGGAAAAGTCTTATTCGACTTGAGGAAAGCCAATCAAGTAAATCTTTACGGGTATGCTAGCTTGTCCTTTGATACAAGAGATTTGCTAGTCTAACCGTTAATGATTTAGCGTTGGTTGCCATTGCAGGCCCGCTCGAAAAGACAACGAAGCCCGGGAGTTTGAATGGTGAGTGACCAGGAGGCAAACACGCTGCCCTCCTGTGGATGACTGTGGGCCGAGGCAGATGATCTGGATGCGTCCAGTACTGAGACAGTACGGATGATTTGGTCCCGGTGAATCTGAATCGTATGATCATACAAGACCCGCCAGATTGATGTATGGCTTTAGCATAGTGGACGACTACGATGGATTGGGACAGGGACAGAGGCCAATTATGGGACAGAAGGTTTGGTCCCGGTGCCTGCAGAATTCAGGCTTTTCGGTGCCGGCCTCTTGAATATCTGGCCCAGTGCATCGTACAGGCACGCTGTGCGCCTGTACCGGACGCACTTCTGTTGTGCCTGTTCTTTTGCAGGCCCCGCCGTCTCGGACTCAGGCGCGACTTCGTCGGATGCACTTGCGCTACCGCTGATAACTTATTAAGGCCGACCAGGCATTGAAGGGCCTAATCCAATGAACGCCTTCGTAGAGGATATCATATAAGGGCAAGAACACAAAATTGATATTGCGGATTTTTTATTTTTAAAATTAGAAAGTAGTTTTTGTATATAAATTTAGATTTTATATTGAAGAGTAAGAGATTATTGTATGTAATTCTTTTTCTTAGCACTAGCCATTGTGGAACTTTTCAAGAGGGACTAAAAAGTTATGAATAGTAATGTTATGACTCTTAAGTGTATAGATGTAGTGTTTCAAAAGATTAATTTTGTCATCTAGAAAAGACTTACAGTGCAGTTTGTCCTGCTTGTCTTCTATTTCGATATAAATTGTATCACATATAAGCGAAAGTGATTCCCTTTATTATTTTAAATTACAAAATCAGTCATTGTATCTAATAAGACAGTCGTCTGATGTACTTATTTATGCCTTAAAAGGTGTGGGATAGGATTATATTAAGTATTTTCATTTTATCTTTAGAAAATAAATTGATCTTTTAGTTTTTTTTTTCCTCAAAATAATCTAGCCGGGAAAAATCTGGCATGCTAGTTACTTTTATTTGCTTTACTACTATAACTTTTTTTTTTGCCCCCTCCTCTTCCTTTTTTTTAAAATCAATCAAAGATGATACATCTCCTGCTTACTAAGCAGGTATGGAAGCATAAGAAAAGATACAAAGAAGCCTCCGATCTCCCACAAAACGATCAAGATGATCGAAGATTAACACGACCGTGGTCGAAGACCACGATCAAAATTGATCTTTTAGTTACACTATATGAAAGGATATGGGAAAGATTGGATGCAATGTTTACCTTTTATTTTTCTAATAACAAATTGACCCTTATTTTATTAGTTATACAAGGATCAGGACGGGTTGCATGCTATATTTTCTTTACTTTTTAAAATTGAATTTGTATTGTCTCTTTTAATAAAACTATATTGCATTAGTCATAGGATTCGACTTCAATCAGTCTTCGCACCACAGTGTATTGTGTTTTCATGATTGCTAGGATGGGAGTGGAGGGGAACCAAGATCGAAGGAAGTAGAGGAGTTGGTCGCTCAGACGTACTGGTATTTGGTGTTTGGAAGCGATCATTACTTTTACGTTTGTGTCAGTAAAAGTTGGTTCTCCCAGTATTTTTTTTTTCTTTTTATGACAATTTTATGTGTGATATGTAACACTAAGTCTAGCATAACAAATCAAACTACTAAGATATGTGTTTTCGTTTCTGCCTACCTTACACAAACTCTATTGCATATTAACTCCAATCTTATCTCTTCATTTTCCCTCTTTAGATAGACAATGTGATGCAACATCTTGTTTATAGTCTTCGAGTTAGCTTACGTTCTCAATCTCATGCAATGCACAGATCTATACTTAGTACGTTGAGACATATCATTTGATACAACGTGACCAAATAATGTGAAATGTTTTTCATATCAAATTCTATTTGTTTACTAATTTTCTAGTATACTTCTTAGACTTGTGATCATTAATTGTGAGACCTAATTGATGAGTAGTGCCATAATAAGAACTTTGTGGATAGTGGGGGCACTGTCATGTAAGGGAGCACAAGTATTGTTTGGGGGGCACAAATAAGGGCTTCATACATCTTTCACTCTTGTATACAGTTTCTAATGGATTTGGAGGCACAAATAAGGGTTTCATATATATTTCACTCAATTGATCTTACAATATATATATTGAAAAGAACGTAAGATGTCTTTCTACAATTTTTTTATTATAAAATTAGTAAGTAGTCTTGATTTAGATTTTATATTGAAGAGTATGGATTGTTGTATGTAATTTTTTTTCTTAGCACTAGAGATAGTGGAGCTTCTGATGAGGGTCTAAAAAGTTATGAATAGTAGTGTTATAACTCCAAGTATATGGATGTAGCATTTCAATAGATTGGTTTTGTCATCTACAAAAGACTTGCAGTGGTAGTTTTTCCCGCTTGTCTTCTATTTAGATGTAAGTTCTATCACATATGAGCGAAACTGATTCTGTCTATTGTCTTAAATTTACAAAATTAGTCATTGAATCTAATAAGACAGTCGTGTGATGTACTTGTTTATGCCTTAAAAGGTGTGGGATGGGGTTATATTAAGTTTTTTCATTTAATCTTTAGAAAATAAGATGACCTTTTTATTACACTATATGAAAGGGTATGGGAGGGATTGGATGAATGTTTACCTTTTATTTTTCAAATAACTGACCTTTATTTTATTGTGTATAAAAGTATGCAGGAACGGTTGCATGCTATATCATTTTTTGAACTTGAAATTGTTTTGTGTGTCTTTTAATAAAGTTGTATGTGCATTAGTCATAGGATTCAAATTCAACCAATCGTCGCACCACATTGTATTGTTTTATCATGGTTGCTAGGATGCAAGTGGATGGAAACCAAGATTGGAGGAGGTGGAGGATTTGGTCTCTTAGACACGTTGGTGTTGAGAAGCAATTATCACTTTTATGTGTGTGTCAGTATCTAATTCTTTTCCTTTTACATGATTCTTATATGCGCCTTGTAACATTAAGACTAGCACAACTGATCAAAATAATTAGATATGTGTTTTCATTTCTGCTTACCTTACACACACTCCATTATATATTAACTCCAATCTTATCTTCAATTTTTCTCTTCATCTAAACAAGTGATGCAACATCTTGTTTATGGTCTTTAAGTTAGCTTACATTCTCATATTCGTGCAATGCATAGATCTATACTTAGTATATTCATATGTACCATTTGATACAACATGACCAAATAATGTCAAATGTTTTTCATGTCAAATTCTATCTATTTACTAATTTTTTGGTATACTTCTTGGCATTGTGGTTGTTAATTGTGACACCTAATTGATAAGTAGTGGCATAGTCAGGATTTTGTCGCTAGGGGGCACTGTCATTTAATGGAGCACAAATATTGTCTATTGGGGGCACTAATAAGGTTTCCATATATTTTTCGCTCTTCTTGTATGAAGTTTCTAATGGATCTGGATGTAGGGGTGTGTCATGTACACTGCATGGGTTCAATGTGGCTCTTCCATTGTTGATAAGCATATTTTATATGTGCATATTAGATTTAAATTGCTTCCATACCATTTTTTCATCATTTTTATATGGTTTCTTTCAATTCCAAACCATACACATCACATATACAAAAAAGGAAAAAGCATGTACAAAGAGTATTGAATTGGTTAAGAAATTTATAAATGCAACTCAATTTTTGGTAATGACCTCATGTCCACTTGATGACATGCTTTGTCCTATATTATAGAGAGTGGAACACATCAAACAAAATCTAGCATAGCACCAATTAGTAGTTATGGTGTGTCCACCTTTAGTAACTACATCTAACACAAGGTCTTGCTTGTGGGACACCCGATGTCCCATATCAGTAGTTCTTCAACATTTTTTGTGGTAGGAATTGAAAACAATATGGTGTATTAACTCCAGAACACATAGTACCCCATCATGTAGTCAGAACGCATGAGCTATCACATCATATTGATCCCACAATGTGTTGTTTCACACAAATATTTATCCAAATTTGGTTTTTGATGAGAAATTGACATGTACTTTCGCAAGCATTTATGAAAGACACTTTCAATATCATGAATCTTACTCTGAGGGTATGCATTTTCTTATTCGTTCCTTTTAGAGGACTTTTAGGATCTAAAAAGAAAGTCTTCCACTCCCATAAATTGAGAAGGAACTAAAAGATGAGAGAACAAGAGAATGAACAAGAAGAAGAAGAAGACGAATTTGATTTCAAGTGCACTAGTGTATTTTTCACAATTTGATGAACTAGCAAAGGAATTTTTTTAGACACTAATTTCTCCCTCTTTTTCAAGGATATTGTGTAATTCTTGTAGTTTTGTGGGAGAATATCATATTCACCACAAAACTTCTTTTGATCTCCATGTGTATAGTAATAGACATGAGTTTCTGTCTATTGGATCACCCATAAACATATTTAGTTCTTCAACTACTTTATTTTGTGCTTAACTTGTGTTATATATCTAGTTTATAGTTTCATTCCCACTTTTGGAATGATTTTGCTCCATTTTAGTTAGTTTTTTGTTGCAAATACAAGAATTCTCATATTTTCAAGTAGAACTAATTAGCTTATGGCTTGTGAATTTGTGACATGATTACAGATTGGATTTTGAATTTTAAATTATACATTTGAATAGGTTACTTTTTTGGGTGAAATCATTTTATCATATGCAATTGTTAACTCAAGGTCTAAATTGATTAATCCCTTGTTTTGATGATGACTAAATTACTTTTCTTATGTATGTCTAATGCTTCTACTTGGATGATTTTAGATTCGATAGAGACTCCAAATGTATAAACTTGCACATCCTAACTTGGAGAAATCACTTGTAATGATTGTATGACTTGTAATTAAGTTTAATTGAAATTTTGAGAAGTTAAATTGAATATCTAAACACTTTTTGGGCATTTGTCATAAGTTTTTACAGACTTTCTTGATGAATAAGTTTGTCCATGTAGCAAATCAAATGAGAGTCAACTTAGCTTCCGGTAATACCCAAGGTCGATCGAGTTTCTCCTTGTCACAACTCAACTGACACCCTACACTAGAAATACAAATTACACTCTTCACCTAAGTTTTATCCCAAACAAACTGTACAAACAACTACAAGTTGTTTTATCATACAATTTTGTCGGTCGAGTTTCCCACAAGGCAAGTCAGCCAACAACACCATATGGTATAGTGTAGAAAAGTATTTCTAGCCATTTGAGTGTTGCAAAAAAAAATAGATCTATTGAAATACCCAAAATGGCTAGAATTCAATCCTAAGTGTCTCTATAGGCTAGTAGGCAACCTCAACTATAAATAGGACCCATTGGGCTTTATCCCATAGTTAGCGAAGCACTAGGAAGGTCCCTATACTATAGTTGAAATATATTTTACTCCGAAGAGCCTCCATCCACTCTAATGAGCTTAATCACTTGTTATATCCATTAGAGTGAGTAGGATATTTGTAAGAGACCTAGTCATACATGTATATCATGTGAGTCTCTAACTTACTGCACCTCCCAATCCCTCTTTCTGTTATAAAGATGAAGATTCTCTCGCTTGGATAAGAGAGGTGAAGAAGAAGGGAAGGAGTCCCTTAGTGAAAAGCTTATCCATGGTGAAGGTGAAGTCAAAGGCGGAAGATCTATTACATCCTCAATTTTGGTAAAATTGGTTTATATAAATGAATTTATTTGTAAATTCGCAAATGGTATCATTGGTGGAATATTACCATTATAGCATGGGTGGTAGTGGCACAAGTTAAATAAAGGAAATTGTACATGAATTAATGATAATGTCTTGTTGGAATATTGCATAATTGAAATATAAGATAATATGAAAAGTTGCCAAAAGAAAATAAAATGTGTGGTGTTTTATATAATTAAAGGATAATTATCTAGTTAGTTTAGCAACACATGTTTTGGGACATCAATTAATATTATTTTTATGTAAACTTTGATCTACTAAAAAATAATAAAGGAAAGGAACAACATTCTAGAAATTGGGAGAAAAGGGAGATTCCATGAGATAATGGTATTACTTTAAATGAATGATTAAGACAATAAGATTGGAATCCCAATATGATCCTACAATTAGACATAAATGGGAAATATATTTATGAGTTCCTAAAATCAAGTTGAGAGATTCATGAAAGAGAGAGAAAGAATAATCAACTTGTTCAATAAAGTACCATGCTTTTCTATGTGTACCTTAATAACTTTTAGTTTGCCAAAATCCAATAAGAAAATAATGATGTCTTATTGTGACCTTTGGATTTATAGGAATAAAAGTGGAAACATTATTTCCTAGTTGGTTGTGAGTTGTTGAATAAAAAGAAATGTCATTTAATGGATGTGTATTGTTGGTGTATTGGAAACACCTTACATATCAAAAGAACTTCCCATGTGATAATGGTGACTAATTAAATAAATGCTTAAAGGTCAAGTATTGTGCATATGATTATCTCAATAAAATCCATGTTCTTAAAATAAGGTGGGGAAAGTATTGATCATTTCTTTTCCCTATATGTCAAGGCTACCAAATCCAAGACTATTAGGAATATAATAAAATCCAAGAATTTCATATAAAAGAGATGTAGTCTAATACTTTTAGAAGGTGGTGATATGTGTTTATAGAATACCATATGGGGCATCTTACTTATCCTATTAGAGAGGAAGATAAAGAGAATGAGAAGGAAGTTATAAAGGAGTAATGTCAGTGTTTAATAAAAATGCCTTCCCCATGACCCATGAGTTTTATGAGGAAGGCACGTAGACCTCCTCTTCCATGCCAAAGGGGTCTCTCTCCTCTCCTTTCTTCGTTCATATTAGTCTTTAGGGTTCTTGAGGGCTCTTGCTTAAGCCTACATAAGGTTGCAAGGTCATTGCACAAGGGAGAATAGAACAAGGCAGACTCTCTATCCATGGCCACTCTCCTTCTCCTGAAAAAGGGTATTATAAAGCTTCAAATTAGCTCCTAGCCATAGCAAGTAACTCCCAGGTGGCTAGAATGGCACAGAAGTCTGTGATGATGACCCAATGCTTCTCCCTTTGTTTCTCTTCCTCCTTCATTTCCTCCTAGAACTGATCTAAGGAGTGCATGAGCCCCTACCTCTGTGAACTACCATGACACAAGCATCGACTCAGGAGAAGAAGATACAATAGGGTTCAGACATGAGAAATCCCCTAGTTGTGGATTCTTGTACCACCCACAAACCCTTGCCAAATTCTTCTCTACCGTCGTTCGGTTTAGCTCCTTTGAGCCTTGTCAGTCTTCTCTATTCTTCCTGCTTGGCATTGATGACTTTTGGACATAGTTGCCGCCTCCAGCCACCGTGATCCAGTAAAGCAACAGATCTCGTTGGAGACTCCTACACCCTCACAATGTTGAAGATGGCCCTTTGGGTAGTGTCAAGGGATGAGGCATCCCACTTAGAGAGGTATTCAATGCCTCTCGTCATGGCATCCCGACGTATAGACGCATGGATGAATCGTGTAATGCCAGACCTTAGCAGAGAGGGATGAGTCCCTCTTAGGTCAGGGCATGTTGCAAAGACCCAGTTCAATCCAGGAGGACCATGGTCTATGACCAACCAAAATAGAGTGGGGGCGGGACCCGCTCAGGTGGTGCGACCCTTGACTGGGAGGCTCATGGACCAATGGAATCCTGACGTGTGGCTTTGATTAAGGTAACTTTGTGTTTTATGATGATTATCTTTAAAAAACTACAAAAAATTATAGGGTTATATAAATATGAAAAACTAATACACCAAAATGATCATAAAATGACATCAAATCTAAATAAAATAGATTCAGAGTCTAATTATGATTCTTTTTCCAAAAGTAGTGCTATACATGATAAAGTGGTGTTTAACACCTGGAAACCCTAGTTTTGGGTACTAAAATGTTGGAAACATTAAAAAGCTTTTATTTTCTATTGATTGTCTGATATTATTGAACATGATAGGAACATAAGATGATTATGATAATAATGATGAGAAACTAGGATGGATGATCCTTAATATGTGTGATTAAGATTGTGAACATCAGTGAAAAGGCTTGTTATAACCTTAATGCGTTGATCTTTATCTAAGTGTCTATGATGTAATAACATGGTAGATTTGATGATCGTGATTATACCTAATATGAATTAGGGTTCCTAAATCATCACATCAACGAACATGGGACTTGGGGTACTAAACTTAACCCTAATGATAACTTGATACCAAGAAAACCCTAGATTATGACTGAGTAGGGTTTAGTGTGATTAATGTAATTAAATGTGATGGTGACCCTTTAAGATTTACATGTTCACAAATATTATATGATTTCCTAGAATCAACTTTGTTGATTGGATTTCTTGAACATAATTGAAGTGTATTCTACATGATAATCTGCATGGCTCACCATCAAGGTACGTTCTTATGCCTAACAATAACTTCCCTAATTTTTTGGCACTTTTCGAGGTTTTTCTTGATGATTGAACAAGTAAAATGTTGTTTGTTTATTTAGTTGTGTTTAATTATAATGCCATTATGAATATCACATAAAAGGAAGATTATCTGAAGAAAATGTCATTATATATTTGCAAGTATTTGTTTCAATATATGTTGTTATTTACTTTCACATTTCGGATGCACCCCATGTACAAGTATGATAACATACTGATCGTGTATTTGTCTCACTCTGTTTTAGGTATAAGATGATATATGATAAAGGACATGAAGATAAAGATGGAAATGTCATGAAAGTATTAAAGATTTAAAGGAGGATTTTTCCAGTTGTTTCTTCCTAAAAGTACAGTTTCAAGGATAGAAAGTTCATGTAATCATCTTGAATATAAAATTTGAAATGAATGAAATTATCTGCTATTTTATATTGTTTGATTAAAATCTAAATGCTTGGGTAATTTTTAGAGGTAATGGTTCTCATCTTTTTGTCCTTCCTTAATTAGGGGTTGCTGAAAAGTGAGGTCGTTACATTTTGTATTAGAGCACCAAAATTTTCAAATAATATTTGATACTTTATATTTTCAAGTAATCTGTAATAATATGAGGGAATGATTAGGGCATTTTCTAAAGAATGAGGTGTCTAGAATGGACCATGACCTAGGGGCTGGCAATATTTTCCTATGTACTACTAGTCAGTTTACAAGGACTCCCAGGCATGTGCATCTTGCCTGGTCAAAGTTGGATGATTTTTCCTGAAGTAAAATACCTTAAGGGTGTCTTCTCATCTTGATTCCTCAACTTCTCATCCTATTTGCTTAATAAACCCTAAAAGAAATTTCTCTCCTCATCTATAAGTTAGGATTTTTAAGAAGAAGTAGGATTAAGGCATCCTTTGCCAATTAATGTACATTTAATGTGGAAATAATAATGTACATGTAATGTGGAAAAATAATGTATATGTAATGTCGAAATCAAAATGTACATACAATGTGGAAATAATGATAAAGTAATGAAAGATGTTTCATGGGTTTTCCTTATGAGGGTAACCCAAGATAGAACTGGGGTTGGCTGAGAAGACCCTAGTGGGTCAAGGGACATAGAAACCCAAAGAGGTAGGGTGTAGTCTCTATAACCTGAACCCAAACCCTAATCCTAGGAAATGGGAATAGAATGGTAAAATGGAAACCCTACCCATATGAACCCTAATTAGGGTAAGAGTAATGGGAATGAAGAAAAATGTAAATAAATCTATATGACATAGATTTCCATGTATGAATGTGAAGAAATTTATGCATGATGCATGTGATATTTGAATATACATGAGAAACATAAATTATACATATGCATATAACTTGCTCATCACCCTAATGCTATCTCTGGAGGAATAAATGGATAAAGAATATCCCAGTGGGTGGGCATGAGTGGAGATCACCCCTAGAGAGTAGGTGGATCATTGAGAATACTCCCAATGAGTGAGTATGAATACCCTCAGAGAGTGGGTATACCATAGAGATTGGGTAAACAAAGTTTGAGAAGTTATGATATTTAAAAAAAATGAGTTAGGTAACTCAATCTTCCATGAATATGTGCATTAATGAAAAAAGTTTTAAGAAAGTTATATAAATAATTTCTCAACTATCTTTGGTGCATGCAAGTGATACATGTGGGATGTAAGAAATGTCACTATGGTGATGGATCACTTTGATGTCACATGTTTATGTGAGAGAAAGTTCCACATAAGTTGACAGGTGATCAGATCACTTCGAGGTTATATGCTTATGTGAGAGAAAGGTCCCCATTAAGTTGATAAGTGATCAGGATATGGCCTATATATATGTTGCATCCACTACAACGACCACCCTAGAGAAAGGGTTCCCCACATGAATACTCCAGATGGGGAGTTCCCCTTCGAGATTAAGTTGAGAAGTGAACAATGCATAAAGATGAAAATATGAAACTTTTAGGGCTAGTTTGCCAACCCGGGGTGGGTCAACCCAAGAGTTGGAAGATGACCTATGGGGGAAGCAAAATCTTAGACCTTGGGGTTCATATAGTGGCTAGAGAGCCTAACTTCCTCCTAAGAGACAACAAGGCACCCTAGGTTAGGACCTTCCCTAAAAAAGTAATTTGACAAAATCAATATAAAGATTGAGGTAACCATGAATGTCACCTAATACAAAAGATGAAAGCACATGTATTGAGTATGATTCTTTGAAACCCAAGTATGCCATCTCTAAGAAACATGAGGAAAAGTCATTATGGAATTACTTGACCATATTAGATCGAGCCTGGAAAAAAAATTGCCCCAAGTCCATTTAGGGGATAAAAATTGAACAATGAGCATTAATAAGAAATGGAGGAAATTTAGTTTATAGAATTGCATATGAAAATAATGTGCTTGAAAATGGTTAAAGTTGTGACATCTCAAACAAACCCTTGGGAAGGATAGAGTCCTAAGTCAATCCTAAGGTCAAGTAGGGTGTATAAAAGGTGCATAGGACTGATGAGATTAGGAGTTGATTGTTCCCTAAATGCAAAAGACCATGTGGTCGGAAGTAACAACTAGGTTTGTCCAAGGTCCATGACTCAAAAGATTAGCTACCTTCATGATGATCATGTGGCCTAATGGGTGAATGTGAGAGGCACTCCCTAGATGCATAAGGATGAGATCACTATAAAAACTACTTGTACCCATAGAGATCTCAAGGAAGTGGTGAAGGATCATCATGCGTGAGGCAAAAATGTAAAAGATACAAAGAAGTCATGTTATAATGAAATCATAAGAGGAGTTGTGTACAAACTCAAGAGTGGAAAATATATTTGACTTCATGAAATATAAGAACTTTGTTGAATTAAAAAGGTAATTTATGGGTTAGACTCATGTTGAGAATGATGCAACCTAAATGTGAGATTTTAAGATGATGTGTGTACACCATCTATGCTCTTGTAATGAGATGAAATTTATATTTTGGTTATGGTCAAATGCTTATTTCATCCCATTATGAGGGAGACAGATTGGGTCGTTACATGTTATGCTTAAAGTGGACATGAATGAATAACCTAAGTTAAGTTGTAATGATGTGATCTAGGTGTTACCTCACCCTTATATGGATATAAATAAATAATAGGTTGAAAACCTAGGTGAACAGGTAATCACCAAGTGAAATTGAAATCAAATAATGAAAATGAAATCATTGAGAGGTGGCAGTATTTATATACTAAGGATGTGGATATAAATTTGTGTACCAATCTTAGTCATAATGTGTGGCATTCGTATATTAATAAAAAGGTGTTAAAGGTATCTATGTAGGGTTTCTGACCCTAAGGTTTGAAACTAAGATGAGTTATCATTCACCTTAAGCTTACTGGGTGAGAATTTTGGGGAATAACTTCCTGTTAAGGAGGGGTGAATGTTATATCCTCAATTTTGGTAAAATTGGATTATATAAATGAATTGATTTGTAAATTCCCAGATGGTAATATTGGTGTATATTACCATTGTAGCATGTGTGGTTGTGGAACAAGTTAAATAAAGGAAATTGTACATGAATTAATGTTAGTGTCTTGTTGGAATATTGCATAACTGAAACATAATATAATATACAAAGTTGCCAAAGAAAATAAGATGTGTGGCATTTTAGATAATTAAGGAATAATTATCTAGCTAGTTTGGCAACACATGTTTTGGGACATCAATTAATATTATTTTTATGTAACCTTTGGTCTACTAAAAAATAATAAAGGAAAGGAAGATCATTCTATAAATTGGGAGAAAAATGAGATTCCATGAGATAATGGTATTACTATAAATGAATTATTAAGAGAATAAGATTGGAATACCAATATAATCCTACAATTAGATAAAAATTGGGAAATATCTTTATGAGTTTCAATTATCAATTTTAGAGATTCATGTAAGAGAGAGAGAATAATAAACTTGCAATATAGTACCATGTTTTTTTATGTGTTCCTTAATTGCTTTTAGTTTGCCAAAATCAAATAAGAAAATGATGATGTCTTATTCTGACCTTTGGATTTATAGGAATAAAAGTGGAATATATTCTTTCCTAGTTGGTTGATAGTTGGTGAATAAAAAGAAATGCCATTTAATGGATGTGTATTATCGCTATCTAGGAAACACCTTACATATCAAAAGAACTTCCCATGTGATAATGGTGACTAATTACATTAAATCTTAAAGGGAAAGTATTGTGCATAGGGTTATCTCAATAAAATTCATGTTCTTAAAATAAGATGGGGAAAGTGCTGATTATTTCTTTTCCCTTTATGTCAAGGCTACCAAATTCAAGGCTATTAGGAATGAATAAAATCCTAGAATTTCATATAAAAGAGATGTCTTCTAATACTTTTAGAAGGTGGTGATATGTATTTATAGAATACCATATGGGGTATCTTCCTTGTGTAATTAGAGAGGAAGATAAAGAGAATGAGAAGGGAGGTTATAAAGGAGTAATGTTAGTGTTTAATAGAAACACATTCCCTGTGACCCATGAGTATTATGAGGAAGGCACGTAGACATCCTCTTTGAGGCCAAAGGGGTCTCTCTCCTCTCCTTTCTTCCTTTATATTAATCTTTATGGTTCTTGAGGCTTCTTGCCTAACCCTATTTAAGGTTGCAAGGTCTTTGCACAAGGGAGAGCCTAACAAGAGAGACTCTCTCTTGATGGACACTCTCCTTCTCTTGATGGAGTGTATTAGCAAAGCTTCAAATCGGTTCCTAGCCACGACAAGGAACTCCCACGCATCTAGAATGGCACACCAATCCCTGATGATGACCTAGTTCTTCTCCCTTTCTTTTTTTCCTCCTCTATTTACTCCTAGAACCAATATAAGGAGTGCAGGAACCCCTACCTCCATTAACTACCATGACCCAAGCATCGACTCAGGAGAAGAAGGTATAGAAGGGTTTAGACATGAGAAACCCCCGAGTCATGGATTATTCTACCACCCACAAACCCCTTGCCAAGTTCTTCTCTACCACTGGTCAACTTAGCTCCTTCAAGCATTGTCAGTCTTCTCTCTTCTTCCTGCTCGACATTGACAACTTCTGGACATAGTGGCCACCTCCAGCCACCATGATCCAGTAGAGCAGTAGATCTCGCTCGAGACTCCTACACCCTCATAGTGTTGAAGGCCCTTTGGGCAGCGTCAAGGGATGAGGCATCCCACTGAGGGAGGGAGTTGATGCCTCTCCTCGCGGCATCCCAACATACAGACGCATGGTTGGGTCACACAATGCCAGACACACAACTGGTCATGTTGTAAAGATCTGATTCAATCCAAGGTCCAAGGTCAACCGAACTAGAGTGGAGGAGGGACTCACTCAAGTGGTGCGCCCCTTGACTGGGAGGCTTGTGGACAATTGGAATGCTGACATTTGGCTTTGTATTAAGGTAACATTGTGTTTTATGATGATTATCTTCAAAAAATGATAGACAATGATAGGGTTATACAAATATCTCAAACCAATATACCAAAATGATCGGAAAAAGACATAAAATTGAAATAAAATAGATTCAAAGTCTAATTATGCTTAATTTTCCAAATTTAGTGATATACTTGATAAAGTGGTTTTTAACACATGGAAACCCTAATTATGGGTACTAAAATGTTAGAAACATTAAAAATCTTTTCTTTTCTGTTGATTATCTGATACTATTGAACATGATAGGAATCTAAGATGAATATGATAATAATATGGAGAAACTAGGATGGAAGATCCTTAATATCTATGATTAAAATCTTGAACATCAATGAAGAGACTTGTTATAACCTTAATGTGACGAACCTGATTTGAGTGTTTATGATTCAAAAACATGGTAGATTTGATGATCATGATTATACCCAATATGAATTAGGGTTCCTAAATCATCACATCAATGGACATGGGCTTGGGGTATTAAACATAACCCTAATGATAACTTGCTACCAAGAAAATCCTAGATTATGATCGAGTAGAGTTTAGTGTGATTGATGTAATTAAATGTGATGGTGGCACTTTAGGATTTACATGTCCACAGATATAATATGATTGTTGTTACAACCCCAATTTTGGGTTCCTTTGGTGAGAAATGTAATTTCTCATATTAAAGATATTTGGACAAATAATGATATAATTTGTTGTGAATAAATGGATGTTGTTTTAAATATCCTTGTTGTTTGATTTGTGGGCTTTATTGGCTATTGGGCCCAATAATAAGGAAATTCTATTAATTAATGAATATTTGAGAATTTGAGATAAGAAAGGTGTGGAAACCTCTAGAAGGCCAAATAGTAATCTAAAGGTGGATTTCATGCCTCTTGGGTTTCTTGGGTCCCAAGGAGTCAAAAATTGTAAAGATAAAGCAATATGAAAAGAGAAGATCAATTAGATATTTCTTTATTAAGAAAGAAATTGAGAATAATGATAAAATGTGGAAAACATGTAGAAAAAGGTATAATCGAGTTATCTTGGTGGATTTTCATATCCAAAGGATTCCTAATGTTAAAAGGAACTCCAAATAAGGAAATAAAAGAGAAATAAAGAGAAATTCTCAAAAAGAGATATTTTAATAAAGAAAAAGTAAGATAATAAGAAAAAGGATGAAAGATAAGGAAAGAAGCTAAGGAAATATTCCCAAGAGGGAATTTCGAGCCATTAAGGTTCCTTGAGGTTCAAGGAACTCAAAATAATAATTTAATGGAAAAACAAAGTGGAAATATCAATTAATTTGGTTTTATTTATAAATAACTTGCATATGAAGAAAACACCCTTTCTCTTTGGAATTTGGGTTTCAAATTTAATACACGAGTACATAATGCCAAGATAGAGTTTCTACTAAAATTTGAGTGAAAAATGTTAAACGATGAGAGCGATATGAAATTTTCAAGTTTCCTTTGAATATCACAATTCTATTTTTAAATCAGGTTCTTTCATGGGGCCCGACAGCCGTTGGATTTGGATCCAACAGTGCATGTGCTTTGCCTAAATAAGAAACGAGAGACAGACTCACATAATTTTGGGATCAATTTCCTTGTTGGGTAATGATCGGGCACTAATGGGGACTCTCCCATTGCGATTAGGAGCCCAATCTGAATAAATTGGTCCCTAGATTAACCTGGTTCCACGTTTAACCAGGACTTCCCCCAGTCCCCGTTCCTCTAGGAACTGGAGTCCGTAAAGGCCAATACCTTGGCAATCCTTGGCTATAAAAAGGGGATCTCGACGCCCTTGCCATCCCACATATGTCGTATCCCAAGTGCAAAGCGGTTCCGAGAATCTGGTGGGCGAGGAGGGGCCTTAGTTCCCTGGTGTCGTGAACCACCGGACCTGGGACAGCTCCGGGAACAGCCGCCCTTGCACGGCAACGAGCTGTGGCTGAGGGAAGGCAGGTTCAGATGAGAGGAGCCATGGCCTTGTGTCCATGTTCGGAGGTCAGAGAAGAAGAGAGGGAGCGCCGCGGTTGGGCAGGAGGCCGCCGCCAGCCATACTGTTTTACAGAGTAAACAGGGGGCGGAACCCCTTGTTCGCGAGGGTGGTGACTCATAGAGTCGGTCATCGGGTGAAAGAGATGACGGATCCATCGCTGAGATCCGCGAGCCAGTGGAGAATAGACGTAAAGGGAAAAAAGAGAAATGACAAGTGGCGCTTCACGATTGGTCCAAAAGGTATATAACCTTGCAAAAATTGTAGTTATTTATTTATAACTCTGATGATAAAAAGTTATACATGAAAGTTGCACAAAAAAGTATAAGGCATTCAATAAAAATACTTTTGAATCCTGATTTCGTTCATATTTGCAAAAGTGTGTTAATTTAATGAAAAGTGCTTTGAAATTATGGTAGAAACCCCAATTGAAATTAATGGCTAGGTTCATGATGTTTAATTGACAAAATTAGGTAATAGTAACCTAATGAAACGTTAATGATGAACTTAAACCTGATCTAGATGATTTATTACATGATTTAGGGTTTTTACACCAATTATGAATGATTAAGCACTTAGAAACCCTAATTTAGGGTAAAAGAGGATAAGATCATATTTAATTCAAAAAATATGATAATATGTTGTTAAATGATGTTTCTAAGATATTTTGAATATAAAAAGTTCCTAATCATGGATAGATACCCTTAATTTGATGATTAGGGTTTTCAAAAGGGTAAAGTTAGAAATAATGATAAATGGAGTTCATAGGTGAATTAGATCATAATGAACTATGAGTTGTTAATCCGGAATGAACCAAAGATGATAAAAAGGCTCTAATGTGAATATGTGAGTAATTAGGGTTTTTTCACTTAGAACTGCTTTTCTAGGGTATGAATGAGGAAAGTTGTAAAAAGAACCCTAATAAAACCCAATTCGGATTAGAAACCCTAGAAAGTGAATCCAAGTCAATTAAATAGATATATTCTTGGTAAAGTGTAGTAAATAGGTTACGTATGCTTTTCAGGAATTCTGTGATAGTTGAACTGCTTCTTGGATTACTTGCTTGCTTAGAATCATTAATTGCTTGTTGAATCTACAAATCAGGTATGTGGTTAATTAAGAATAACCGCCTTAGTTTCCCGATGTTTTTCCGGATGGTTAATCGCATTGAATGAAAATTATCTGTTGGATGTTCATACTTGCAAATCATAAAGTCACTATGATTATCACATTAAAAATTGAAGTATGGATTCTCACACCTACATGCCACCCTGATGGATGATGCCAAAGGTCAGGCCCAGATGGGTAGACCAATGGACTCCTTGAGTGGTGACCCCAGGCACCAAGCTCAGGATTGAGAAGGTGGCCTATGATATTGCATGACTAGTGGGCACCTTGAGTGGTGACCCCCAGACACCAAGCTCGGGATTGAGAAGGTGGCCTTAAGTCATTAGCAAAGGGCACCCTAAGGTGGGTATGCCAGGGTTAGGGCAAAAGCGGTGGAGAATGTCATACTAAAAAGTGTAAATTGGCTTGTTAATTAATTTGATTGAGAATATTAAATTGTTAGCCATATTTGCAAGATTTTGGTTGTTCCCACATACCAGTATATTTCGATATACTGACCGACATTTTGTTTGTCGGCATTTTAGGTACAACAATTGAAAGAACAAACAATAAAGTGACACATTGTGAAAGTAAAACATAAAGTGCAAGGATGATTAGTTAGAGTGGATTCAAGCTTGGATAGATAGATTCCCAAAGTTTTCAAAGGTAAGTAAAGTTTTAATTTTATACCAAATTCCAATTAGTTAGTAGAATTTCATAATTGTTATTGATTATTTGTCGAACCTTTGATCCTGTTAATTGGATAACGGCACTGACCTTTCGGTCTCCCATAATTGGGGGTTACCGGGATGCGGGGTCGTTACAATTGTCTAGAATCATCTTTGTTTATTGGATTGCTTGAATGTAATTGATGTGTATTGTACATGATAATCTACTTGGAACACCATCAAGGTATGTGGTTGCGCTTAAGAACAACCACGCTAGTTTTTCGGCACGTTTTAAGGTTTTTGTAGAGCATTGCATAATTAAAATGTTGGTTGTTTATTTAGGTCTATGAAATTATAATGCCACTATGAATATCACATAAAAGGAAGATTATGTAAAGAAAATTCCAGTTTATATTTTCAAGCATTTGCTGGAATATATGTTTTTATTTACTTGCACATTTTAGATGCACCCCACATACCAGTATGGCAACATATTGATTGCGTATTTGTTTCATATGGTTTTATGTGTATGCTGATATACATGATAAATGACATGAAGATAAAAATGGAAATGTCATGAAAGCATTTAATATTTAAAATGAGGATTTAGCCAGTTGCTTCTTCACAAAAATACAATTCTGAGGAGAGAAAGTTCATGTAAGCATCTTGAATATAAAATTTGAAATGAATGAAATTATCTGCTATTTTATATTATTTTATTAAAATATGGATCCTTGGGTAATTTCTTAGGTAATGGATCTCATTTTTTTGGCCTTCCTTAATTGGGGGTTGCTGAAAGGTGAGGCCGTTACAAGATCCAAGTTAAGAGTGGGTAAATCCTTGAAAGTGGAAGACTCATTACAAGATTGGGTATGTCCATGGAGAAGGCCAAAGACTTGTTGCAAGAGTAGGTAAATCCTTGGTAAGGTAGAAGACTCACTCTTTCTCATGGATAGGTAAATCGTTTGTAAGGTTAATGACTCCTTGGTCTGGAAACAAATGCTAGTTTTGCCTTAGAGCTAGAAAAGGGTGGTTTAATGTTGTAACTTGTATAATGGAATATAAGGAGTGAGACATGGTTGAAAATCCTAGAGATTGACCCATCTAGGTAGGCAACTTACATCTCCTAGTTTGGAGGTTGGAACCACTACAAATAACTTGTGTTAATTGGTTCTTGTTCAATCTCTATCTCCCTTGCAATGCCTGTTTAGTTGCACTCAAAGTTCATACTTGCATATTATCTTGAAAATATCTTCATGGTATAATGAATTTTTTATGTGGTTTAGCTCAATTCACCCACCCTCTAGATCCCATTATAGATCTAATAGTAAATTTAGTGTCATTTTGCTAAAGATATGAGTAAAATGAAACTTGGAATTTACAAGATATTTATGAATAAATAGAAAATTGTGATTTATTATTGATATTTAGTGATTGTAGGTGTGTAGACCCTATTTTTCTGAATAAGTCTGCTATCCTGAGCCACTTGGACTGTGAATTTAAGATTTTGTTTCTTAAATAAAATAATCAACTCATTAACTAGTTAGATCAATTTATTATCCCAATTTATTATTTGTTTCTACTAATTTAAATTTTGAGTTTGCATTTATTAGATGTGTATTCAACCCTTAAACTATCATACATTGTGAACCATGCTACTACCTATGGTGATTTGTGAATTTTTGCATTTAATTAAAATTACATGCTCACATCTTTGCACCATGAATCTATATTCATCTTTTATACACATAATTTAAGAAAACAACACCCTCGATCACTAAGAAGGGTAAGGTGTTGTTGAATATTTGAAGTATACAAAAAATTTCCCACCCACTTCCTAACCATGTATACACTGGATGTTTTTTAGACTTTATCTAAATTCTTATGTGAATCTTTATATAGATAATTATCCTTCATTTATAAAATATTGCATATATAATTTAAACAGTTGGGATTATCTTTATCAAGAATTTAAAATTTGATGTATTATTCTCACTAAGTTCACATAAGCAAACTATGAGGTAAATGGTTTGCGTACCCCATCTTATAAACTCTAATTCTAAGACCTCCTCAATATTTGGTAATGACCAAGACAATGATATTGGAAGAAGAAGTATGAAACAACACAACTCATTCTGTTGTGACTATGTTTCCAAGGGTAGTCTAATTATTTTATTGAAAATTGTTAAAGCAATAATATGTTGGTTAATAATGAAGTGATGTTGGAAATCTCACACTTGAACTAAGAAACTTGGACTGATGGCGCTATGGCCAATGTGAGGTAGGGGCTTTGGAGGCCGAGGAGGAGGAGGAAGGGGTAGCTTCACTGGGAGGACTCGTCCCCCTGACACACCCTCTTCGATCAACAACACCAACTCTGTAGAAGGATCGTCAACAAAGAATCAAATGAGCCAACAAGTAGACTATGAGAGACATACTATGAACGAGGAAACTAAAGAACAAGGAAACCATAACGTGCTGAGGAAATCCTATGCTAATACCATGGGTAATGACGACAACAATAGCCAAATAAAGAATGTGCCTGTGGACTTCCTAAAATCATCACAGATTGAGGTCAATCAAACAAGACCAATCCCTGAGTTCAAGATAGCCCCTGAATGGATCCAACCACTTCTAGATCTGTGGAAATTCTCTATAATCATTAAGGTTGTGGGGATTAATGTCGGATACCACACATTGGTTAACATGCTTGCCATCCTCTGGAAACCAACTGAAACATTCAGGGTCATTTACCTAGAGAAAGGTTATTACATTATTAAACTATTCAATGAAACAGACTATGTACGAGCCATGACAGGAGGACCATGGAAAATCTTCAGAACATACATCTCCATTCAATCATGGAAAGCAGACTTCAAGCCATCAGATCCGATCCCATGGAGGCTGCTAGTTTGGGTTAGAGTTGCTGGTCTTCCAGTCTACCTATACCAGCATGAATTCCTTCAGATAATCAAAGACGTGATAGGAAAAACTATAAAGATCGATTCCACCACAACTCTAGGCCATCGGGGAAAATTCGCCCAGATTTCTGTGGAAGTGGAGACAACAAAACCCCTTCTCCCAACAATCCTCTTCAATGGTGAGAAGTTTAATCTGGAATATGAAAATATCCCTCTTATCTGTATGGGATGCGGAAGGGTGGGACACAACAAGGAGGATTGTAAGTTTACTGCACCCCCATGCTGGATAATACCCCATCTGAAAGTAGAACTCCCCATCCACAAATAAATCCATACAACATGGGTATTCACGCAAAAATGACTGAAAGAAGACCAGTTCAGAAGGAAAAAGAATAGATTCCTCCCGACCATGTGCAAGACATCCAGGATGATGACCCTACCCCCAACCAAGGAGATGAGTGGGAGGGGGATGGATGGCAAAAAAAACTGAGTAAGAAGAACCGTTGGAAACAAAAGCAACAGTAGAGAAAAATGTTGAAAACACAAATGTTACTCTACATGATGATGAAATAGCCATGGGAAGGGAGGGTGGCCCAGTTGTATAAGACAAATTGGTTATCTATAACCAAGATGGACAAGCCTCTAGGAGATCTATGGATATACATGTCATCCTGAGAAACAGGAAGGTAGTCTATCAAACGATTCCTATTCTCTTGAGCCCAGAGAGGGTGAGGAAGAAGGGAAAGGCCTCGAGTTCACACCCATAATTCTCGGGGAGTTCGTCGGCTAAAAGAATCGAATATGAGATGGAGGATACTGACAAGGAGTGGGAGGGTTTCCAGCCCGAGGCATCTACATCAAGAAACCATAAAGTCTAAGAGGTGCTCGATCAACCCTTATATATCCAAATGAAAATCATAGTTTGGAATATACAGGGTGCAGGGTCTCATCAGAAGGCCCGTTTAATCAAAGAGTATAAAAATAGAAGGAAAATAGATGTCCTGGCCATTCTAGAGCCTGGTTGTAGTGGTGACCGAGCTTTATCCATCATAAAACAATTTGGTTTTGAGTCTTCTCATAGAGTGGAAGCCCTGGGATTCTCCGGGGGAATCTAGATTTTGTGGAATAAAACTCACTATAACATGGATATAATATGTTGTCACCGACAATTCATGCATTGCTACATTGATGGAGCAGCAGTGACCTTCGTCTACAGGAGCCCTACACCCAAGCGATGGGAGGAGCTCTGGTTGCGACTGAACAACCTCAGTCAAGGTATCAGTGGCCCATGGGCAGTCATGGGTGATTTCAACACGATCCTCAGTATTGATGAGAAATGTGGCAGTAAATACTTTGAAACTAGAGCTAGCAACATGTTTCATGACATGCTACTGACTACTGGCTTGAAGGGGGCTAAAACTGAAGGCCAATTCTTCACCTAACAGAAAAAACATCTGCTCGAGTGGTTGGATCGAGTGCTTGTAAATGAGAAATGGATCTCAAAATTCAGTAACTCTAAGGTTGTAGTCCTTCCCCGGGTAAAATCTGACCACAACCCCATATGGGTCAGCACGGGGAAGGCCCCTACCCGCAACCATACTTTCTTCAAGACTAAAGTGAGACCTCGGGCTTCAAGCAACATCTTACAAAGACATGGAACAAAGACACCTCCTTCTTACAAGAATTACCTTACTTCCAGAAGGAAACACTGAAGTGGGATGCTAAAACAATG
The DNA here is from genome assembly GCA_963693085.1 of Alisma plantago-aquatica. Lineage (NCBI taxonomy): Eukaryota > Viridiplantae > Streptophyta > Magnoliopsida > Alismatales > Alismataceae > Alisma > Alisma plantago-aquatica. The sequence continues at coordinate 29,352,151 of OY856414.1, read as the reverse complement.
AGGGAGCACCACCAGGAGAAATCCAGGCTGCTGAAGCTCATCGAAAGTACCCAGGTAAACATCGCCAAACACAATAATGTATCTTCCAATATACATATTAATGAACTAGAGGAAGAAATATGTAACATCCTAGTACGTGAGGAGATTGATTGGAAGAACAAGTCACATACAAACTGGCTCCACTGTGGAGATAGAAATACAAAATATTTCCAATCCCTGGTGAAAGGAAGAAGACACCATAATAAGATTTCTAGACGAAAGAATGATGATGGAAACTAGGTGATGAATCAACACAATTTAAGGTGCCTTGTTCAAAGTCATTATGCGAGGCTCATGTCTGACTCTAGGAGGGCTGATAGTGAGCTAATAAATCAATACACATGCCACTTCATCGACATCTCGCCAGCTACTAAAGCAACAATCAGTGAGATTCCCTCTCTACAAGAAACCAAGGAAGTGCTTTTTTGAATGGCCTCATCCAAGGCCCCGGGGCCAGATGGGGTGAGTGCGGATTTTCTTCAGGAAAACTAGACCCATGTCAGTCCATCAGTCCACAAGATACTGAGCAACTGTTTCATCCAAGCAAGGATCGACCCTGAGCTCACAAACACAAATATGGTCTTGATCCCTAAAAAGAAGTGTCCAGTGCATTGCAATGATTTTAGACCAATATCTCTGAATAATGTGTGTTTTAAAATTATTTTAAAGATCATTTTGGAACGCATCAAACCCTTCCTCAATGATTGGATCTCACCGACCTAGTCCAGCTTCATACACAGGAGGAAGATCATTGATAACATCATCTTGGTCCAAGAAGCTATACATTCTATGAAAGTTCAAAAAGGCAAGAAGAAGTTCATGGCTATCAAATTAGATTTATCAAAAGCTTTTGATAGGATGAATTGGAAGTTTATTGAGTATACTCTGTGGAAGATGGGTATACCTGATAATCTCGTTACTATCATTATGCAAATCATGTCCTTGGGAGAGACATCTATTCTGTGGGAGATAAACCTCTACCAGCTTTCAAGGCAGGCCAAGTAGTGAGATAAGGGGACCCTATCAGCCCCTATGTCTTTGTTCTTTGAATTGAAAGGCTAAGTCAATCCATCAACGATGCTGTGAATGAGGGGTAATGGAAGCCTATGCTACTTAGTAAGGGAGGAACCCCTATCACTCATGTATCTTCACTAACGACCTCCTCCTACTGTCAGAGGGAACTATTGCCTAGGCCAGGCAGATCATAAGAGTGCTCAACAATTTCTCGGCAGTTTCGGGCCAAGAAGTGTCAAAGGAAAAATCATGCGTCTTCTTCTCCAAGAATGTCCCAAATAAAAAAATGTAGAAAAATCAGTAGAATTTTGGGCATCAAAGTCACGTAGGACTTAGGAAGATATCTGGGTGTCCCAATCTTACACCAATGCATCAACAAACGCACTCATGCCAATCTAAAAGAAACCATAAAGGCAAAGATGGACGGATGGGCAGTCAGACACTTGTCCCTGGCCAGCCGTATAACTCTTACCTGATCCACATTACAAGCCATTCCTTCATATACCATGCAATCTATAACCCTATCTCCCACAATGTGTGACGAGATCAATAGCCATGTCTAGAAGTTCATCTGGAAAGGTAGCTTTGAAACAAAGAAAATCTCTCTCATTTCATGGAGGAAGCTCACTTTGAACTGAGATGTCAGCGAGCTTGGGGTGAAGGATGCCAGAGATCATAACCAGGTGATTATATTGAAGAATGCTTGGGACTACCTTCAAGATAGGGATGTACCTTGGGTCAAGCTTATGCGTGACAAGTACATAAGCTAGACAGAGTTAAGAAGATCCCATGTTCTACTGTGTGGAGGTTCAATAGTAAATCGATACCTTTTCTCAAAGAGAACAACACGAAGACTATACTTAATGGTTCTACAATGAGTGTCTTATTTGACACTTGGTGTGGCAATACAACAATAGCATGTGCAACCTCTGATCCTCTCATCCCCCTTGAGTTGAGGGATCTTAAGGTAGGTGAGATGGTCACCCTTGAAGGCGAATGGGACTGGAAGTTCATCAAAAACTACATCCCATCAGGATTCTGGCTGTGCATCTCTTCTATTATACCCCCAAACCCAGCACTGGAAGAGGACATATGACAATGGTATCTAGAACCCAAGGGGCATATTACCTACAGATCAGTGTATCGACATATTCGATTAGGAAAGGAGATCCAAGTTAGTGGTAAATGGAAAATCCTATGGCAAGCCAAAATACCAGAGAGAATAAAAGTCTTCCTATGGAAGATGCAACATAAAGCTCTACTCACTAATGCTGAGATGGACCATCGTCATATGGGAACCAACCAGTCTTGTCTGCTATGTGGCGATGTCCAAGGAACTATGCTCCATTGTTTACATGATTTCACCCTTAGTAGGCCGTTGTGGATGGACCTTGGACTCTGGAACAGGTTGAACACCCTAACATAAGAGTAGTGGGCACCCTTCATCCTAAATATATCAACAGATTCTCCTAATACCTTCACCCTATGTGTTGTAACCTGCTGGCACATCTAGAAAGTGATGAACAAATTCGTCCATGAATCCAAGCTACAGACACTCCCAGTTATGCTCAATTTCATCAAGTACTAAACTAAGTTGATCATGAGTCTATTTGATCAATCAATGAAGTAAGAAGAACTTCAGAAGATGTGATCCGACATACCAAGACCCCCAGCTGAGTCAACTATCGTGTTCACTGATGTAGCACACAGAGATGGTGCACAATTTGCAGGGTTGGGGATCCATGTTGTAAACTCTATGAGCTTATGCCTATGAGGAGAGGGATATATCACTAGTGCAATATACACCCTGGATGATGAGGTACATGTGATCATCAAAGCCGTAGAAATCGCAATTGAATTGGGCACAACTAATACATTGATACTGTAACGACCCCACCTCCCGGTAACCCCCAATTAAGGGAGACCAAGAGGTCAGAACCATTATCCCAATTAATAGGATCAAAGGTTCGACAAATAATCAATAACAATGATCAAATTCTACCAACTAAACTGAAAGGATGTAATGAAATAAAACTTTGCATACCTTTTTCAAAATTTGGATATCTACTGCTATCCACATCTAGAGTCTATTCTAACTAATTCTCCTTTATACTTTAGTTCTTATTTAATTCCACATATGCCATTTTATTGTTTGTCCTTTTCCATCTTACACCTAAAATGCAGACAAACAAAAAGTCAGTCAGGATATCAAAATATGCCGGTATGTGGGGACAACCAAAATTTCACAAATATGGCTAACAACCTAATTATCATAATCAAGGTAATTTAACAAGTCAAATTACGTTTTCAATGTGTCATTCTCCACCGCTTTTGCCCTAACCCTGGAATACCCCCCTCTAGGGTTTATCTTTTTCCATTGACTTAAAGCCACCTTCTCAATCTCGAGCTTGGTGCCTGTGGTCTCCCTTTATGGAGCCCTTTAGTCACACAATATGATAGGTCACATTCTCAATCCCGAGCTTGGTGCCTGGGGTCACCACTCATGGTGCCCATTGGCCTTACCTCCCAGGCTTGACCTTTGGCATCATCCATCAGTAGGTGTGAGAATTCACACTTCTAATATTATTGTGATAATCATAGTGACATTATGATTTGCATGTATGAATCAAATAAAACTGATAAGTAGCATTCAATGTGATGAATCATCCGAGAAACTCTTCAGGAAACTAATGTGATTAACCATAATTAACCACATACCTGTCAGGCACATTTGAGACAGAATAATCAAATCAACAAAGAAATCCAAACAAGCCCACACAAGTCGATCCTGAAATAGGCATCCAATTTTTCTATCATTAATCATGTCATCATGGTCTATTAATCCTAGTTGTTTCCTAGGGTTATTAGTCTTTTTTAGGGTTTCGATCACAATTAGGGTTCCACTTCATTTTTGTTACTTTAAACCCTAATTTTATAAAATTACTTACAAACCCAAATTATTTCATATTTCTTTCACAAAAGATCCTAAGGTCATCTTTTAGCAACATGAAACCCTAATTTCAGATTATAGATACTTTTCTTTCCTTTTTCTCCTATTTAGGGTTTCTAAGCATATTAACCATCATATTAGGTTTAGAACCCTAAACCTTGCAATTCATCTTCAAAATAGGTTAAAATCCATTTTTATCATTAAACAAGTTAATAATGCTCAAATTAACCTATTTGCAATATTAAATCTATCCTTTGTCATCAATTAGGGTTTCTAACCACAAATTAACACCTTTTTCATCAAAATAATGCACTTTTGTTAAAATAGATAGATGTAGGCTTCCAAATTATTTTTAGCTTATTCTTCGTATTTTTCTGATCAACTTTCATGTATAACACTTCTTCATCTACATTTTCTATCTATTTATATGATTTATTACAAGAAAAGCCTTTTTCTAACTTAATAGGATCAGAGAGGAAATTACTGAAAAATAGGCGGCCGCTTGATCTGTGGACCGGTGGTCCGCTGCTCGGATCTGACGGTCATTGTTGCGCATGCCTAAAAGAAAGCCACTCCTGCTCAGGAGCATTGGATCTAGCCTGAGACCACCATGGACCATGATCAGATGGCGGTGGGTTGTCGTCTACCTCTGACTGTGCGCGAATCACAGTCAACTCGCCAGTTGACTTCGAACTCTAGGCCATCAGTAGGAAATCTGAGAAGCCAAGAAGCTTCTCCATCATCTCCCTAACCTTATGAGCTACTCAATTGCCCAAACAAACTCGACCTTCACCTTGAACTACTCGCCATAACTCTGTCGTGGCTCGCTAGCTGCAGAGGGGGGTAGGTCAGGTCAGAACTGGCGATTGAAAGTGTCGTTCCATTTGTCGTCGAGCTCCACAACGATGGGGATGGTTTTTAGGGATGCTGGTACCCTCGAGTGCCGTCCCTTATATAGGGCTAAGACATGGGAGTCCTGTGGTTTGGGGGTTTCTCCCCTAGTCAATGATAGCACTCAAAGTTAGGGTCTAACTTCTTTGGAACAACCTCCCAAATCTGATGGACTTGTTAGTTCATCAAATCATCGTTTCAAAACCGAGAAAATCAAATTCCTAAATCATCTCCCAGTCCCACTGGAACTCGGGGTAGACGACGGACAGATGTCCTTGGATTCATGGTCCTCTGGACCATGCAGGCATCCAACGGCCAACATTGCTCCCCTCTATTGCAATTATCTAAAAACGAGTTAAAAGGGTAATTTAACATGTTAAATTGGAAAATTCATTTCTCTCTCCTCATTTAACATTTTCTCCTAAAATTTTAGGGAAAACTCCATCTTGGCATTATCTAACCGTTCATTAAATTTGGAGGTTATATTCCAACGGTTGAGAGTGTTTCCTTAACATCCAAGTTATTCATCAATTAATCCAAAATCAAGTAGTATTCCTTTCCCCTTTGCCATTATCTTGTTATTTTGGGTCCCTTGGACCTCAAGAAATCTTAGAGGAACAAATTACCATATTGGGGAATATCTACTTGCCTTTATCCTCTTATCTATTTCTATTTCACATATTTATCCCTTTTTATTTTGCATTTTCTCTTTCTTCTTAAAATATCTCTTTTCAAGGATTTCTCTTTATATCTCTTTTTATTTCCCTTATTGGAATTCCTTTTAACATTATCAACCTTATGGATACGAAAATCCACCAAGGATAACTCAATTATGCCTCTTTCCTCTTATTTCCCATATTTTTTTATTGTTTTCAATTTCTTTCTTAATAAGGAAATATTTAATTGATCTTTTCTTTCATTGTTGCATTATCTTTGCAACATTGGACTCCTTGGAACCCAAGGAACCCAAGAGGCACGAAATCCAACTTTGGATTATTTTCTGTTGCCTTCTAGAGGTTTCTACATCTTCCTTTTCTCCATTTCTTATTAATAATGGATTTTCTTTTGTCTTATCCTTGTTATTGTGCCCAATAGCCAATAAAGCCCACAAAACAACCCACAAGGCTATTGTAAACGATATTCTTTTATTCAAAACAAATTATATCATTATTTGTTCAAATATCTTTAATAGGATAAATTACATTTCTCACCAAAAGAACCCAAAAATTGGGGTTGTAACATCCTTCCCCTCTTATAGGAATTTTGCCCAAAAAATTCCATCAAGCAAGCAAACAACTAGGATAAGCCTTTCCTTATGTCCATCATGGATCCCATGTGGCCTCACCCTTTCCATGGTGCTTCCCAAGAACCTTCATAATTTTATATTCTTTCATCTGAGTTCTTTCTTACCTTGGTATATCGTACCCTCATAGGTGACTCAGGACTTTTCAGCCTCTCAAAAAGCTGAATAGGTTCAGGGCTCAGCACATGACTTGGGTACCTCACATAGTGCTCTAGATCAGACTCATGGAACACATTATACATCATGCTATCCTGAGGGGTAAGGCTAAACACAACCATCTTCACCAATTCATCTCAAATGGACCATGCAGTCGGGACTCAACTCTCTTAGCTATAACTTAGAGGGGTCAGATTTTCACGTCACATACTCTCCCACAGTGAACTGCATGTCAGTCTACTTTGCATCATCTCATGACTCATGTCGCCTCTGGGCTCTCTTTCAGCCATTGCACGATCAAAGTGACTTCATCTGCACACACTGTGGTCCTTTTCTGACCTTCGTGAGGTCCCTTCACCACATCATCTTAATGAGGTGGTGACCGACACAACCTCCCTTATAGAGCTTCTTTACATCCCGATACTGGCTATGGTGGTTATCATCACATCTTACAGAGGACAAGAACTGTCTCTATGTATCACCCTGAATGAACACACATGCTCTCATCAGACCCTCTAGTTTGGATTATACTAACCATTATTTAGGGGTGATAAACTGTACTAATACCAAGTTCTTCATGTACCTACTCCCACCACATGGAAGCGAATCTTTAGGTTATACTCAAGAACTTTTGAACTCGCATCATGGTGTAGTTGAACTATCTCTCTCTCATATGTAGTTCAACCAGATCCGTCTCTTGACAGTATTCTTTCTTTCTCTGGTCATCTAGGTAAGGTGATGTACCATAACCCATATTGCATCTTGACCTTTCTTGGTCTAGGGGAGACTAACCACAACATCCATAGTGATGAACTCCCATTCCCTCTTGGGGACTCTTTTATCCTCTATATCAATACACTGGATTACTGGTGCTCGTCCTTCACCTCCTAGCTTGCATGGCAACATACCACATGCTACTTCATCTTAGGCATCCAATGTACTATTGTCACTTATTATCTTGGTAGTACCGCAGTATTTGGTGATCCTAAATCATGATCTCCTGTATGTCATGATTCCTCAAGATTGATTACTCAGAAACCCTAAACCATTCTCATCAGGGTTTTATCACCTTCCTATCCAAAGAAGTGTATCTAGGGTTCTGCAACTATCCTTTGATTGCATCAAGGCCTAGGCTGTCTAACCAAACAACTACTAACTTGTTCAACAAATCTCGTTACATCTGAGTGTTAGCCCAATCATGTCTTCTCTTTCAAACTTAGGGCTAACACAACTGCCTCTTCTACCCTCTAGCTAAACTAGGCAGTTTCACCTCAACCAGGGCATTTATTACCACTTCACATCCTTAGATGTTAGGTAATATTGATGACATACACCTCCATGTATTCCACTTATCATCTTCATTGAGAACACTCTGAGCTCATCCTCATGGTGATCAAACTCAACCTCGTACCACTTGCAAATTCCAAATGGTTCATGATAAAACATCCTCACAGGATGATTACCTTAATACTCTTAATGTTTGCAAACCATCCACATACCATTCACTCCACAAGGGTATGTTATCAACTTTGTCCTCATACCTCATAGCAACGTTCGATCACATCATCCTTATCCTTGGTGTATGGTATGCGTACTGTCCTATCTCTCACTCCCATAACAAGAGGAAATAAGCATTTGGTTGCAGTCCAAATATAGAGTTCTTCCCATTCTAAGAGTAGAGATGGCACATCCCACCTTGACAATTGTTACAACCCCAAATTTTGGGTTCCTTTGGTGAGAAATGTAATTTCTCATATTAAAGATATTTGGACAAATAATATAATTTGTTGTGAATAAATGGATTTCGTTTAAAATAGCCTTGTTGTTTGATTTGTGGGCTTTATTGGCTATTGGGCCCAATAACAAGGAAATTCAATTAATTAATAATTGAATATTTGAGAAAAGAAAGAGGTAGAAACCTCTAGAAGGCAAATCCAAGGAGGCATTTCGTGCCTCTTGGGTTCCTTGGGTACCAAGGAGTCCAATGTTGCAAAGAAAAGAAAAGATTAATAGAGTATTTCTTTATTAAGAAAGATATTGAAAATATTGATGAAATGTGGAAAATAAGTAAAAAGAGGTATAATTAAGTGATCCTTGGTGGAATTTCGTATCCCAAGGATTGCTTATGATAAAAGGAATATCAATGAGGAAAATAAAAGGGAAATAATGAGAAATCCTCAAAAAGAACTATTTTAATAAGAAATAAACAAGATAATGAGAAATAATGTGAAATAATGCATATTGATGCATTTAAGGATAAGGAGTATTCCTTAAAAAGAAATTTCGAATTATTAGAGTTTCTTGGGATCCAAGGAGTCCCAATGAATAAAAAGAGGAAAGAGAAAATACCCATAACAGAAAATAAGAAGATAATGTGAGTATACAAGTAATGTATTATGTGGTATTGCTAAAAAGAAAGTATTTTTTTCTATTAAAGGAAAATAGGATTTCATGCCAATGGATTGAAAAGCAAGAAATAAAGAGAATAAGGGAAAGGATTTTCAAATTCCTAAATATTTACATATTAAAGAAATATGAGAGAGAAACTAACTTTTTAATGAAGGAATCACATTCCTATCGGTAGAGGGATTGGTTGCTTCGTGGGCAAGCACCCCAGGGCGTTTCTAAACTCCCCTATATAAGGGGTAAGACCTGGGGATGAGTCCAGAGTAATCCCACGCACCCCTCTCTCCCTTCTTCATGTTTCTTACACACCAAATCCTAATTGAGAGGAACATCGAGAACCTGAAAGCCACGAGGCAGGAAAAGAGTAGCAATGGCAGCTTGATGCTCTGTGGTACCAGGAAGGAGCTTTACTATCTTGACCACACACTAAACCAGGTGCAGCAGTGGCTGCATGGATGCAACTCCGTCCATGGGTTGCAGTTCCGTGCCGCTCAAACCAGCTATATTGAACGCGAGATGGGTGGCGCCACACGTGCGCGAGGTCTCGGCGGAGGCAGGGCAAGTTTTCCCAGCGTGGATCACGGCCTAGGGAGGAAGAATCAATCTGCGCAATGCTGCTTGGACGGTCACACTATGAAGGCATGCTCAGCCCAAACCAACCACTGTGGCTGCAGGCTGAGGGGTCCCCTGAGTGCGCCAGGATCCCGAGCCCTAAGGAGGGACGGAAGGAGCCCACATCGTGCTGCAACCAGCCGCTAGGGCAACGCAGCAGGTCTGCGTGAGGAAGAAGGAGGCGGAGGCGGCATTAGACAGTTTTGCCCTTCGCGGGCAGGAGCAGCGGATGACTTAACCAGGGATATTCCCGTAATCTAGTTATAAAACTCAAGGCAAGCCGCATAGGGTGACGTGGCAGATCGGGATTGGCCCAAGTGAGGTAATTTTTCTAAATTCATAACTAAATATCTGTAGCTCGGATAGGTTCACATAAAATATGAAAGTTGCTTAGGAAAATGAGTATAATCTAATAAAAATAAAAGTGAAGCCTTATTCTGATTGCAATTCGAAAAGTAATGGAAGATATCAACTTTAATGTATTAATGTTTAAAGAACCCTATTTTGATAGGATTAACGTGATTAGTAGGGTTTAATAGATGATTAAAGTTGATATTAGCCTGTTAATGATAAAAAGGAACATTAGGAAGAAAAAGGATGAACCTTGTACATAATTAATTAATTTAGAGTTTCTTGTGCATAAATATCTTTAATGGGCCTTGAAACCCTAATGTTGATTAATTCGACTATTAATGGCTAGGTTCATGATGCTTAATTGGCGAAATTAAGTAATAGTAACCTGATGAAATTTTAATGATGAACTTGAACCTAATCTAGATGATTTATTACATGATTTAGGGTTTTACACCAATTATGAATGATTGAGCATTTAGAAACCCTAACTTAGGGGGGGTAAATAAGGATAAGATCATATTTAATTCGAAAATATGATAATATGTTGTTAAATGATGGTTCTAAGATACTTTGAATATAAAAGTTCCTAATCATGAATAGATACCCTTAATATGATTTTTAAGGTTTTCTAATGGATAAAGTTGGGATTAATGATAAATGGAATTAGAACTATGAGTTGTAATCCGGAAGGAACCTAAGATGATAAAAAGATTCTAGTGTGAATATGTGAGTAATTAGGGTTTTGCACTTAGAACTACTGTTCTAGGGTATAAATGAGGAAAGTGGTAAAAAGATCTAAAAGAACCCTAATAAAATCCCAATTCGGATTAGAAACCCTAGAAAGTGAATCCAAGTCAATTAAATAGATATATTCTTGGTAAAGTGTAGTAAATAGGTTACATATGCTTTTCAGGAATTCTGTGAATGTTGAACTGCTTCTTGGATTACTTGCTTGCTTGGAATTGTTATTAGCTTGTTGAATCTACAAATCAGGTATGTGGTTAATTATGAGTAACCGCCTTAGTTTCCCGAGGATTTTCCGGATGATTAATCGCATTGAATGCAAAATTATCTGTTGGATGTTCATACTTGCAAATTATAAAGTCACTATGATTATCACATTAATAATATAAGTATGGATTCTCGCACCTACATGCCACCCTGATGGATGATGCCAAAGGTCAGGCCCAGATGGGTAGACCAATGGACACCTTGAGTGGTGACCCCAGGCACCAAGAAGGTGGCCTATAATATTGCATGACTAGTGGGCACCATGAGTGGTGACCCCCATGCACCAAGCTCGGGATTGAGAAGGTGGCCATAAGTCATTGGCAAAAGGGCACCCTAAGGTGGGTATGCCAGGGTTAGGGAAAAAGCGGTGGAGAATGTCATACTGAAAAGTGTAAATTGGCTTGTTAATTAATTTGATTGTGATTATTAAATTGTTAGCCATATTTGCAAGACTTTGGTTGTTCCCACATACCAGTATATTTCGATATACTGACCGACGTTTTGTTTGTCGACGTTTTAGGAACAACAATTGAAAGAACAAACAGTAAAGTGACACATTATGAAAGTAAAACATAAAGTGCAAGGAGGATTAGTTAGAGTGGATTCAAGCTTGGATAGATAGATTCCCAAGGTTTTCAAAGGTAAGCAAAGTTTTAATTTTATACCAAATTTTAGTTAGTTAGTATAATTTCATAATTGTTATTGATTATTTGTCGAACCTTTGATCCTGTTAATTGGATAACGGCACTGACCTTTCGGTCTCCCTTTATTGGGGGTTACTGGGAGGCGGGGTCGTTACAATAGTACACCTTCAAATCTACGTTGAAACATGAAACTTATGTCTATACATCACAATCATTTCGGTACCAAGGTTACTTTCATGGAAAACTAGTTTCGAACCTACTTGGGTCACCACACAATCCTTGGTCATCTCCTCTAGGTCTATAGGGTGCCAGAACTTTTGGGGTCATCCCTCTTCCCTTATACATCCAGAGAGTGCCCTGCTCATTTGCCCTTTGGGTCCCATGAGTTCATGAAGGTGATCAATCTCCAAACCCATGGCCCTCAAACAATGATAGCTATTTCCTCCCAACCCTATGGTCATGTGCAACTAGGGAATTAGGCAACTCCTACTTCCATCGGTCTTATCCCTACCTGACCCTAGGCTAGACTTAGGATTCTATTATAGTATATGTCCAACTTTGAACCTTACCCAAGCATTCAACATCTCTCTCTCTGCATTCATGAGCTGTCTTTCATCCCTTCATAGGGGTCATGGTGACCTGCCTACCTTGTTCAGGCCCCATACCGGTTACCTCCATGGTAACACATCCACATGCACTTAGAGATGGTTATCTATGTGTCTACAAGTTCATTCTCTTACCATGTACTTAGATTTTTAAGATCCTATTGAGACCTCTTTAGGTTACCTCAAAACCAACAAAACTGGTATATACCTGATGAGTGCATACTCATCATGGAATTCAACTGCTTTTTTTTTTGGAACAAAGTCAACTCCAATTCACCCTTTTAACCAAATATGAATCATAATGTGTAAAACTACTTGGATGATTCAATAATCAAGGTTTTAACTAAATATCTTTCATTTAATGCAGGAAAATCAAGCAACTCCATGCATACGGTCTCAAGACCGTTTGGATCCTTGCGGCCTCAAGACCGTTTGGGTCCACACGGTCCCAAGACCGTTTGGTGGAATACACAAAGAACAAATGACGAATCCGGCTACCAAAGAAAGCCATGCGGTCCCAAGACCGTTTGGTCCCATGCGGTCTCAAGACCGTTTGGTCCCATGCGGTCTCAAGACCGTTTGATCCCATGCGGTCTCAAGACCGTTTGGTCCCATGCAGTCGCAAGACCGTTTGATCCCATGCGGTCCCAAGACCGTTTGGTCCCATGCGGTCCCAAGACCGTTTGGTCCCATGCGGTCCCAAGATCATTCGACGCAAGCGCAAGGATCGATTAAAGAACTAAAGCCGCATGCCCACGCCAAGGCGAGGACCGATCGAAGCAAACCGTTTGGTGCCCAAACGGTCCTCAAGACCGTTTGGCACCCAAACGGTCTCCAAACCGTTTGACGCCCAAACGTTCTCCAAACCGTTTGGAGAAGATATTTCCAGCAACTTATCCAAACCGTTTGGGATCAGATCGAAACCTATAAATAGACCCCCAGGGTCCCCATTTGGAGGGATCGGATCCGGACGCCGATAGGCTGCCAGAGCACCACCCTGATCAAGTTCCACTCCACCTACTGCTGGTGTTGCATCCAAGGAGGCCAAGAAGAGAAAGAAGATGGAGCAAGGAGTGCATCTTCTTCTCCGGGCTGCGTCCACCCTCTGCACCGAGCTCATGGCAGATCTATCTTTCTCTCCTATCCTTCTTGTATCTCGCATCATGAGCGAGTATTCCTTTTTCACTGGGGTGCGGGGACTAGCCCCGCTGCCCATGCAAACCCTGTTCTTTTGTTAAACTTTCCATGGCAATGTATATAACTCTTCGTTTTGTCGTTTATCGTTAAGCTTGTAGGTTGGTTATGTGCTGGTTTCCACCTTTGTGCTCCCTATGTTGCGAGAACTTCAATGCATGGGTATGAACGTCGTTTAGCATGGTAGACTCCTTGACGAGAACTTCTGATGGGATTTCTTGAGGTCGTAAGTGTATGATCCGCAAGGGGACGAGCCATCTAGCCTTCGGTGACGCTTCTGTGTGCCTGACGCCCGTATGGGGGGTTCACTGCCTTAGTTGGATTTTGTATCTTCTTGCTATTCGTCGATGTTTACTTGTATTATAATCGCTTATTTTCTTAACGGTTGACGCGGTTGACTCCTTGATGAGAACTTTCGATGGGATTCCTTGAGGTCGTAAGTGTATGATCCGCGAGGGGACGAGCCATCTAGCCTTCGGTGACGCTTCTGTGCGCCTGACGCCCGTATGGGGGGTTCACAACCTTAGTTGGATGTTGTATCTTCAGAGCCGTAAGACATGTGATCCAGATGGTGATGAGACATCTGATGCCTATGGTGATGCTTACGCGGACCTGACGCCCGTATGGGGGGTTCTGCATCAGCTCCTTTTGAAGTGTTATTTCTTGCCTGGATTGTTTGCAGAGGAGTATGTTTGTGTGTGTAGCGGTGGTCAAACCTGGTACCATCCCAGCGATTCCATATCATTGATCCAAACCCATCTTTTAATTCAGCTTTTACTTTCCTGCATTTAGTTTAAACAACCCAAATCAAACTATTGTTCTAAATATTAGTTTTACTAGAGCTAGATCTAACTGACAAGGATTCTTAAAAACATTGTCCTTTGGGTTCGATCCTCAACTATACTGTGATAAGACTCGTCCGCTTGCGGGTGGTATTGTTGCACTTGGTCTTGGTAAAAACTCGGGGATTTTAGCCCCGGGTGAATTTGTTAGTGCATTCAAAAACCACATCAAATTCTGGCGCCGTTGTCGGGGACAATGGAATTAGTCAGTCTAATCTAGTTCTTTTAAGACTAATCTAGGATTTTGTTTTCCTTTTTGAAACTATCGCTTATCTACTTGATCTTTCTTCTACTTTGTGGATCTCATTTTCAAATCCTCCTAATTTACAGGTGCTCTCCAACGCATAGTGCATGCACCGATTAGACAGTCCTGGACTCACAGCGAGCTTCGATCCTGAAATAGATAGAACCTTCAACCGTCAAATTAGGGAAAATCAGGCAAGAATGGCGCAAGAAGAAGAAGTAGCCCACAGAGTGGCTCAAGCCATCAATGCACAAAGAGAGAGGCTCATGCAAGAAGCTAGAGTTGCGGTTCAACAAGAGATCTTAGCAGCATAGGCAGCAGCGCAAGCAGCGGACCTTCAGAAAGACCTTAGAGAGTTCTCTATCCCAAAAGCTACAAATGTCTATCATCCGGTGCAACCTCCTCCCATCGAAGCTACCAACTTTGAGATCAGAGCACATTGGATAACTTTGCTTCAGAACAACCCCTTCTACGGCAAACAAGCTGAAGATAGCCAAGGTCATCTTCTCAGATTCATCGACCTTTATGCTATGACGAAGCAAAATGGAGTCACTGATGATGCCATTCGACTCCATCTTTTCAAGTATTCTCTTGCCGATAGGGCCATCAGTTGGTACAATTTACTGTAGAGTGAAGTACCTATTACTACCCGGGAGCAGCTCCAAAACGCTTTTTTGGAAAAGTTCTACCCCCCATCGCTTACATATGAAATCAGGGGACGAATCACGAATTTCACTCAAGTCCCTGGAGAAACCCTTGCCGAAGCTTGGGATAGGTACAAGGAGCTCCTACGTAAATGCCCACACCATGGAATTCCTAAGAACCATCTTATAGAGATATTCTACAGGGGTGTGGAAGATGACGTAAAGATGTTCCTTGACTCCTCGTCTGGAGGGAACTTCATGCGGCAAAGTTACGATAGCGCATGGAGAGTCGTCACCTTGGGAGCAGAAAATCAAGCCAATTGGGGCAGATCTGTTGGCAAAGGAGTCTTAAAGGTAGCCATGGCTGAAGCTATCCCAGAATACAAATCTATAATTGAAACTTTGAAGGTCTTAGTTGCAAAGCAAGATCACATAGAATCATCCCTTGCTGCGATTGGAAGAGGACATTCTCCTACCAGGCAACTAGAACAAGTCAAGTCCACTTCTTTGTTTTGTGAAGCATGCAAAGGCACTGATCATTCCACACTGTCATGCAATGTTCTCTACGATGTTGTTTTAAGCAATGCCTGTGGACAAGGAGATAATTGCCAGATGGAAAATCTTAATGCTATTAATACCATCCCTGGGCAGAACTATTACAATCCAAATCAAAATAGGAATCACCTAGGCTTCCAATATGGAAACCCTTCAGGAGCTATGAACTCACATCAATTCAGTCCGAACAATCAACCAAGAGGCCCATCAGGGTACCAGTTTAACCGACAACAAAACTTTGGGAATCAAGGAAACATCAAGGGAAGCTTTCAGAACAGAAACTACAATAATTATCAGAACCTCAATCAACAACAAGGACAGGCAGGATCGATCCCTTCTAATGACAAGCTATCTACCATTGAAAAGTTGTTGCAAACACAAAAAACAATGATAGCCAACCAATAAGCCCAACAGAAGGCTATTGAAACTCAACTGGATCAACTTGCTGCTAGCATTAAGCCACCAGCTGGAGTTTTTGCTGGACAACCTGAGAACAATCCGAAACATCTTGAGCAGCTGAAGGTTGTCACCACAAGATCAGGGAAAGGTTATTCGGATCCCCCAACGAACACGACTGTGGTTATCCCTGACAAGAGTGAACCTGTGACAGTCCAAAACTTGACAACACCAGAATTGCAACCAGAGGAAAACGATACTGATGAGGGAAATTCTGAAAAGGATGCTGATGAAGGAACTGAGACACCAGAGCCAGATATTCCTGTATATAAGCCTCATATTCCTTTCCCATCCCGTCTGAGGCAAACCAAGCTTGATACTAGATTCATCAAATTTAAAGAGGCTATGAAGAAACTCCATGTTGATATACCGTTCTTGGATGCTCTTGCTGAGATACCAGCTTGGACCAAGTATCTAAAGTCGCTTCTCACTAAGAAGTACATCACTGAAGAGTATGAAACTCTAAAACTCGCTACGACCACATCAGATATCATACTCAGCAAGATGCCAAAGAAACATAAAGATCCAGGATCCTTTGGAATCTCTTGTCACATTGGTGACTCATCGTGCAAAAAGGGACTGGAAGATCTTGGCGCAAGTATTTCTATTATGCCATTCAGTTTATGTAAGAGATTAGGGTTCGTAGAATTGCTTCCAAAAACTATGACCATTCAACTTGCGGACAATTCAATCAAAAGACCGTTAGGAATTCTCGAAGACATCCCGGTCAAGGTAGGCAAGGACGCATATGTTCCATGTGATTTTGTCATCATGGACATCAAAGAAGACACCAAATACCCTCTTATATTCGGTCGTCCTTTCCTTGCAACTGCAAGAGCCCTTATTGATGTCGAAGCGGGAACCTTACTGCTAAGGTTAGGCAAAGAGACTCTCAAATTTAAAGTTTTTGAAAGTATGAGAAGACCAAGTATACAGGAGGAAGTCTATCTAATAGATTGTGTTGAGTAAATGTCACAACTAACTCAAGAATATCACGAGTCATGTGATCCCTCAGAAACTTCTCTATCCGACCTTTTTAGTGAAGAACCTATTGACCAACAAGCTAAGGATTGCATCGAATCTCCCAACTCTGCTAAAGAAAATGCTGAAGCTACTTACGAAGAATTAAAGACGACCAGAACTTCAGAAGGAATCAGTGAAAAACCAGAACCCCCTGAAATGAAGCCCCTACCTGAAGGGATAAAGTATATGTTTTTAAACGATCTCAAAGCTTGCCCAGTGATCATAAACTCTGATCTAACAACCAAACAAGAAGAGAAACTTCTAGAGGTATTAAGGGAGAGGAAGAAAGCCATAGGCTATAAGATGAGTGACCTCACAGGGGTCAGTCAAGCCTTGTTCATGCACAGGATCCCCATGATGGAAGACCACAAGCCAACCATCGAGCATCAACGAAAATTGAACCCGAATATGAAGGAAGTGGTCCGCCGCGAGATCATCAAACTTCTTACAGCTAGGATAATATACCCGATATCGGACTCACCATGGGTGAGCCCAATTCATGTGGTACCCAAGAAAGGAGGGACTACCATTATAAGAAATGAAAACAATGAGCTCATCCCCACTCGAACAGTCACTGGGTGGCAGATGTGTATTGATTATAGAAAATTAAACAAGGCCACTCGAAAGGATCATTTTCCTATGCCCTTCCTCGATTATGTTTTAGAAAAATTGGCCCATCAAGAATATTTCTGTTACCTGGACGGTTACTCTGGATTCTATCAGATTCCCATACATCCAGATGATCAAGAAAAAATGACTTTCACCTGTCCCTTCGGGACATATGCTTTTAAAAGGATGCCGTTTGGTCTGTGCAATGCCCCCGCAACCTTTCAACGTTGCATGGCTGCTATTTTTGAGGGGCTTACTGAAACTGTCATGGAGGTCTTCATGGATGATTTTTCTTTATATGGGGACTCCTTTGATTCCTTTCTTAAGCATCTCTCCATTGTTCTCAAACGTTGTGAAGAAGCACATCTGGTGCTAAATTGGGAGAAATGCCACTTTATGGTAAAGGAAGGCATTGTCCTCAGTCATAGGGTTAGCAACAGAGGAATTGAAGTTGATAAAGCCAAGATAGAAGTCATATCCAAATTGGCTATTCCCACAAATGTAAAAGAAGTTCGCGCTTTCCTTGGTCACGCTGGATTCTATAGAAGGTTTATACGAGATTTTTCCAAGATAACAAAGCCGATGACCAACCTACTTCTAAAAGATGCTGATTTCAATTTCAATGAAGAATGCGTCAAAAGTTTTGATACGCTGAAGAAAGCCCTTACAACTACCCCCATCATTAGAGCTCCCGATTGGAACCACCCCTTTGAAATTATGTGTGATGCTAGTGATTACGCAGTAGGTGCAGTTTTAGGGCAATACATAGAGAGGAAACATTATGTGATCTATTATGTGTCAAAAACCCTCGACGAAGCTCAAAGGAATTAGCTACTACAGAAAAGGAACTTCTGGCAGTCATCTATGCCTTCGATAAATTCTGATCCTACCTTATTGGCTCGAAGGTTATTGATTACACAGACCATGCTGCCATCCGTTACCTTATGACAAAGAAGGATGCTAAGCCAAGGCTGATCAGATGGACACTCCTTCTACAAGAATTTGACTTGGAAATAAGAGATAAAAAAGGGACGGAGAATGTCATGGCAGATCACCTCAGTCACATCCACACTCTGGATGCTGAAGGGATTCCGATAAACGACTCCCTACCAGATGATCAGCTTATGAGGGTCTCAAGATTCGAACCATGGTAGTCCGACTTCGTAAACTACCTTGCCGCCGGAGTCATCCATCCCCAATACACCGGGAACGCTCTGAAGAAATTTATGCATGATGTGAAGCATTACTAATGGGATGAACCATATCTTTTTAAACTCTGTGCAGATGGATTGTATAGACGTTGTGTCACCAAAGAAGAAGCCCATTCTATTTTAGAACAATGCCACTCAGGACCTGTAGGCGGCCACATGAGCTCAAAGAAGACAACTTTAAAAGTTTTGCAATGTGGTTTCTTCTGGCCGACTTTATCCAAAGATTCCTACGATTTTGTCCAATCCTGTGATAATTGTCAAAGGGCCGGCAATATAACCAAAAGAGATGAAATGCCACTGAACATATGGCAAGAAGTGGAGATATTTGATGTTTGGGGAGTGGATTACATGGGTCCATTCCCCTCTTCCAATGGATTCTCTTACATCTTAGTGGCGGTAGACTACGTTTCCAAATGGGTTGAAGCCATACTAACAGTTACTAGTAATTCAAAATCCGTCATCAAATTATTCAAAGATATCATCTTCCCACGGTTTGGAGTACCGCGAACCGTGATATCTGACGGGGGCTCCCACTTCATTGAAAGAAGCTTTGAAGCTCTTCTGAGAAAATATGGAGTCTCGCACAAGGTGGCTTCACCTTACCATCCACAAACTAGTGGACAGGTAGAGGTCTCTAACCGAAAACTAAAGGCTATCCTTGAGAAAACCGTTGGACGTAATCGAAAAGATTGGTCGACAAAAATCAACGACGCCTTATGGGCTGATCGTACTGCTTATAAAACTCCCCTTGGGACTACTCCTTTTCGATTGATATATGGAAAGGCTTGTCACCTGCCGGTCGAATTAGAACATAAGGCATGGTGGGCAATTAAACATTTGAACTTCAATATGAAAGAAGCAGGGCAAGCCATGATTCTGCAACTCAACGAGCTGGATGAACTAAGAATGACAGCCTATGAAAATGCACGAATCTACAAGGAACATACAAAACTTTGGCATGATGGACATCTGAAACGAAAGGACATACAAGTAGGAGACCAAGTGCTGGTTTTTAACTCGAGATTAAGGATATTCCCAGGAAAACTTCGCTCACGCTGGTCTGGACCGTACATTGTCAAAAGCATCTCTCCTCATGGCATTTTCTCTTTATGGAGTGCAGAGTCAGGAGAATTCATAACCAATGGCCACCGCCTGAAGAGATATTTCACCACAACAGACATAGACACCAAATCAGTGCTAAAACTCACCGATCCAAAGGATCCCACATGAAGACAAAGGACTTTTTCGAGCCATCGACGTAAAACAAAGGCGCTCGTCGGGAGGCAACCCGATCAATAAATCTGTTTTACTTCTCCTTTTCAAATTTTGTTTCTTACCTTTTAGTTAAATTGTCCTTAAATAAAATTTGCCTTATGAGATAGTTTTCCTTACAGAACACAAGATCAGAGTGGCACTGATCATAACGAAATCTTTCTCGGCAGTCTTACCTGGTGTTACCTTTCCCCTCCATCTTGAATTTAGGGTTTGCTCGAGGACGAGCAAATTTCTCAGTTCGGGGTGGAGGGTGGGTGGTACGTACTCCACTTCCACATACACACCATCTTTTCATACTCAATCTGTCTCTATCATAAAATTTTACTCAATCTGTCTCTATCATAAAATTTTCAAAATTTTTGAACAGATATTTGATGAATTTTTGACACTTGTTGATAATATGTAACTAACCTTTTTGCTATGCATCTTCAATCATAACATTCTCCTTATTCGAAGTGAATCCTCAAGAGGACTGACTTTTGAAACTTGCCTTTTGCCTGAAACCTTCCTGTGAAGCTTATGATTCCTAACATCATAATACTTTTTACAAAATGATAAGTATCTGTCAAACTGATAGGGATCAAACACGTCGTGCTTCCTAACTGACTAGCGGAACAATGGCTCAGAATCCCCACCGGATCCGCATCAAGTCATTATTTGAGCAGAGTATGACAAAGAGAATAACCCAGTTTTGAATTGTAAATCAAGTTGCATTTTGATCTGAACTCTCTTCTACACTTCTTCTATCATCTTCGTATCCCTCCATCCATCAATACCACCAAAATAGCCAAATTTGTGCCAAACCCTAAGTTCGGGGTGGCACACCTCTTCCCCCGTATCCACTTCTTCCATACCCCTTCCAATAAATAGGGGCGTACCACCAAAAATGCAATCTCAAGTCGAATAGAGGAGAGATCTGCAATAAAAGATGCCATAGTGCACACAAAAAAAATATGCAATAAATGAAATTGCAAAACAAATAAAAATCTCGAGTCGAATAGAGGAGAGATTCACTTCTTCTTTCCATACCACCTTTCACTCCTTTTTCTACCTAAGGGCACAATACATGCCCCACCATCCTGAACTACACCAGTGTCAGATCGAATGCATACTTGTTGATTCTGCGGGTATCTCTGAACTCCTACAAAACTCTTCGACATGCTTGGTGTTGGAAAAGGTGGTGAGGAAGCGTTGTTGGGAAATGAACTCAGGAATGAAGCTATGGAAAGACGTGTTTAGTGGTCCCAGGAAGTTAAGGTACTCATTCATACTGAGCAGAAAGAAAACATTTATGACGTGAAGATGAAGAAATCACACGGATCAAAAAGTATTTCATTAGGCAACAATTTCAAACTTTATGTTACTCGAGGATGAGCAACGATTTAAGATCGGGGTGTTTTGATGAGTGCATACTCATCATGGAATTCAACTACTTTTTTTTTGGAACAAAGTCAACTCCAATTCACCCTTTTAACCAAATATGAATCATAATGTGTAAAACTACTTGGCTGATTCAATAATCAAGGTTTTAACTAAATATCTTTCATTTAATGCAGGAAAATCAAGCAACTCCATGCATACGGTCTCAAGACCGTTTGGATCCTTGCGGCCTCAAGACCGTTTGGGTCCACGCGGTCCCAAGACCGTTTGGTGGAATACACAAAGAACAAATGACGAATCCGGCTGCCAAAGAAATCCATGCGGTCCCAAGACCGTTTGGTCCCATGCGGTCTCAAGACCGTTTGGTCCCATGCGGTCTCAAGACCGTTTGGTCCCATGCGGTCTCAAGACCGTTTGGTCCCATGAAGTCTCAAGACCGTTTGGTCCCATGCGGTCTCAAGACTGTTTGGTCCCATGCGGTCTTAAGACCATTTGGTCCCATGCGGTCTCAAGACCGTTTGGTCCCATGCGGTCTCAAGACCGTTTGGTCCCATGCGGTCTCAAGACCGTTTGGTCCCATGCGATCTCAAGACTGTTTTGTCCCATGCGGTCTCAAGACCGTTTGGTCCCATGCGGTCCCAAGACCGTTTGATCCCATGCGGTCCTAAGACCGTTTGGTCCCATGCGGTCCCAAGACCGTTTGGTCCCATGCGGTTCCAAGACCGTTTGGTCCCATGCGGTCCCAAGACCGATTGGTCCCATGCGGTCCCAAGATCGTTTGACGCAAGCGCAAGGATCGATTAAAGAACTAAAGCCGCACTCCCACGCCAAGGCGAGGACCGATCGAAGCAAACCGTTTGGTGCCAAAACGGTCCTCAAGACCGTTTGGCACCCAAACGGTCTCCAAACTGTTTGGAGAAGATATTTCCAGCAACTTATCCAAACCGTTTGGGATCAGATCGGAACCTATAAATAGACCCCCAGGGTCCCCATTTGGAGGGATCGGATCCGGATGCCGATAGGCTGCCAGAGCACCACTCCGATCAAGTTCCACTCCATCTACTGCTGGTGTTGCATCCAAGGAGGCCAAGAAGAGAAAGAAGACGGAGCAAGGAGTGCATCTTCTTCACCGGGCTGCGTCCACCCTCTGCACCGAGCTCATGGTGGATCTATCTTTCTCTCCTATCCTTCTTGTATCTCACATCATGAGCGAGTAGTCCTTTTTTGCTGGGGTGCGGGGACTAGCCCCGCTGCCCATGCAAACCCTGTTCTTTTGTTAAACTTTCCATGGCAATGTATATAACTCTTCATTTTGTCGTTTATCGTTAAGCTTGTAGGTTGGTTATGTGCTGGTTTCCACCTTTGTGCTCCCTATGTTGCGAGAACTTCAATGCATGGGTATGAACGTCGTTTAGCATGGTAGACTCCTTGACGAGAACTTCTGATGGGATTTCTTGAGGTCATAAGTGTATGATCCGCAAGTGGACGAGCCATCTAGCCTTCGGTGACGCTTCTGTGCGTCTGACGCCCGTATGGGGGGTTCACAGCCTTAGTTGGATTTTGTATCTTCTTGTTATTCGTCGATGTTTACTCGTATTATAATCGCTTATTTGCTTAACGATTTACGCGGTTGACTCCTTGATGAGAACTTCCGATGGGATTCCTTGAGGTCGTAAGTGTATGATCCGTGAGGGGACGAGCCATCTAGCCTTCGGTCACGCTTCTGTGCGCCTGACGCCCGTATGGGGGGTTCACAGCCTTAGTTGGATGTTGTATCTTAGGAGCCGTAAGACATGTGATCCAGATGGTGACGAGACATCTGATGCCTATGGTGATGCTTACGCGGACCTGACGCCCGTATGGGGGGGTTCTACAGCAGCTCTTTTTGAAGTGTTGTTTCTTGCCTGGATTGTTTGCAGAGGAGTATGTTTGTGTGTGTAGTGGTGGTCAAACCTGGTACCATCCCAGCAATTCCATATCATTGATCCAAACCCATCTTTTAATTCAGCTTTTACTTTCCTGCATTTAGTTTAAACAACCCAAATCAAACTATTGTTCTAAATATTAGTTTTACTAGAGCTAGATCTAACTGACAAGGATTCTTAAAAACGTTGTCCTTTGGGTTCGATCCTCAACTATACTGCGATAAGACTCGTCCGCTTGCGGGTGGTATTGTTGCACTTGGTCTTGGTAAAAACTCGGGGATTTCAGCCCCGGGTGAATTTGTTAGTGCATTCAAAAACCACATCAATACCCTACAAAAGGGTCCCTCTCCCAGGATGGGAGGAAACTACACCTTAATAACAAAGGTCACAAACGTGCTTAGGTCTAGGGTTTACATCCACATGAGCATGCTTAACCCTAACAAGCTACTAAGGCACGAGAAAACCACCTACTAAACCATGCTAGGTCATACTTGTTCTCATTACTCAACATTGGATCAAGAACAAACCTTCCCATGTCACCAACTTAGATGTGAGGGGTTCATCAAACACACCTTAAACTAAAGGGGTTTCCCTTTCCTTCTAAACATGAGGAGTACCATGCTCGAATCTATAAAAACTCAAATTTCATCATGAGCATTAGGTACACCACTTCCGCTCTTAGTCCTAGGAACCCTAGGTTCACTTTTTTGATGTCTAACTGTCTGCTCAACCTCTTAACCCCGAACCAAGCATGTACAAGGTATGACATGCACTTCTTGTCATTCTTCTACTCGAGCAACACTCCAAAGTGGAGTCCTTCTCAAGGACAACCAACTAGGTATAAGGCCTCACAACATGTTACTAAACCTCTTCATGGTCTAAGGAACTCTTCTTCCTAACTCAGAAGGTAAATGCCTACACCATAGGTACCAGCAGCCTCATCCTCTCTCAAGGGTTTGGTTCTTATGAAGGAAATAGAGATACCCTCAACCACCAGGGATCATGCATGAGGCAACCACAACTATCCACTTAGGTCACATCATCCTCAACTCCCCACTGTTCCTTATATCACGGAGTCTAGGTTTCCAACCTTCTTGCTTGAATCCTGGTCTCTTTCTTTAGAGCTAACTCCACATCCAACCTTACTACTAGAGGTACTCCCTCCATGAAGGATCAAGCTCACAAGCATACCTCTACATGGGTGAAGCCTATGTTCAAACTTATGTTTACTCAAGATTATCCAAAACTCTTCTTGCTTATCTCATAAGCTATCCATCATACTCTCCTGGCCAGGGTTTCAACCTACAGCCTGCACTACTGACGTACTCTAGGTGCATGTTATGCCATGCTCATATAAGCTCATGGGATTTCCATAGGTTCTTCACTAACCTCATCATGGAAGGAGCTGTCCTTCACTCTAACATGCACGTCCCTTCCCAGGGTGGGGGTCGCCAAGGGTACTAGGTCATCCAACCTATCATGGCTCATATGGGCATCCAAACACATGTCCACCCCCACACCAGGTCTACCATGACATCTAACTCATTATATCATCTCTCTTTCTAACCACCACTTAGGGTTAGGGTTAGCATCATCCATAGAGGACATACCAAGTCTCTACTTATAATGGAGATCTCTTCCCTCATGACCAACTCTCTCTACTCATCCTCCTAACAAGGAGGTCCAGCCTCAGGTCTCTCCTGAGGGCAAAGACAACTCATGTCATACGACCTAAGCATGTATATATTCTTTAGTTTACACTTAAACTATTAAGCTTATGTCCATGACATCTTATTTACATGCTTTTCATTAATTTGGTGGAAGATTCCTTAAACCTTGTCAACCTTACCCATACCTCAAGAGGGTGAGGAAAAGAGAGAAAACCTTAATCCTTAAGGTCCTTAACATCATTTGAGTTGAGAAAGGATGAACAAGATGAGAGAGTCCTAAAGGTATCTTATTTCGAGTCAAATCCTCAGACATTGGCCAGAGAGTCACACTAATCTGGGAGTCCTTATATTCCGACTAGCGGTGCGGAGGAAAATCTTGCCAGCCCCCAGACGTGATCATTTTTTAGACACCTCTGTCTTTTGAAAAATCCTCTAATAACTCCCTTGGATTCTACAGAGTCTGTAAAATTTAATAATTATTAAAAATTAAATGAGGAACCTTCACTCTGATACCAAATGTAACGACCCCACCTCCTTTAACCCCCATTTAAGGGAGACAAAGAGGTCATAGCCATTATCCCAATTAACAGGATCAAAGGTTCAACAAATAATCAATAACAATTATCAAATTCTACCAACTAAACTGAAAGTATGTAATGAAATAAAACTTTGCATACCTTTTTCAAAATTTGGATATCTACTTCTATCTACATCTGGAGTCTATTCTAACTAATCTTCCTTTGTACTTTAGTTCTTATTTAATTCCACATATGCCACTTTACTATTTGTCCTTTTCCATCTTGCACCTAAAACACCGACAAACAAAACGTCGGTCAGCATATCGAAATATGTCGGTATGTGGGGACAATCAAAATTTCACAAATATGGCTAACAACCTAATTATCACAATCAAGGTAATTTAACAAGTCAAATTATGTTTTCAATGTGTCATTCTCCACCGCTTTTGCCCTAACCTTGGAATACCCCCCTCTAGGGTTTCTCTTTTGCCATTGACTTAAGGCCACCTTCTCAATCCTGATCTTGGTGCCTGGGGTCACCCTTTATGGTGCCCTTTAGTCATGAAATATCATAGGCCACCTTCTCAATCCCGAGCTTGGTGCCTGGGGTCACCACTCATGGTGCCCATTGGCCTTCCCTCCTGGGCTTGACCTTTGGCATCATCCATCAGGGTGGCATGTAGGTGCGAGAATTCACACTTCTAATATTATTGTGATAATCATAGTGACTTTATGATTTGCAAGTATGAATCAAATCAAATTTATAAGTAGCATTCAATGCGATGAATCATCCAAGAAACTCTTTGGGAAACTAATGCGATTAACCATAATTAACCACATACTTGTCAAGAAGATTTGAGATAGAATAATCCAATCAACCAAGAAATCCAAACAAGCACACACAAGTCGATCTTGAAATAGGCATCCAATTTTTCTATCATTAATCATGTCATCATGGTCTATTAATCCTAGGTGGTTCCTAGGGTTATTAGTCTTTTTTAAGGTTTCAATCACAATTAGGGTTCCACTTCATTTTTATTACTTTAAACCCTAATTTTATAAAATTACTTACAAACCCAAATTATTTCATCTTTCTTTCACAAAAGATCCTAAGGTCATCTTTTAGCAACATGAAACCCTAATTTCGGATTATAGATACTTTTGTTTCCTTTTTATCCTATTTAGGGTTTCTAAGCATATTAACCATCATATTAGGTTTAAAACTCTAAACCTTGCAATTCATCTTCAAAATAGATTAAAATCCATCTTTATCATTAAACAAGTTAATAATGCTCGAATTAACCTATTTGCAATATTAAATCTATCCTTTATCATCAATTAGGGTTTCTAACCAAAAATTAAGACCATTTTCATCAAAATAATATACTTTTGTTAAAAGAGATAGTTTTAGGCTTCCAAATTATTCTTAGCTTATTCCTCATATTTTTCTTATCAACTTTCATGTATAACACTTCTTCATCTGCATTTTCTATCTATTTCTATAATTTTTTACAAGAAAAGCCTTTTTCTAACTTAATAGGATCAGAGAGGAAATTACCGAAAAATAGGAGGCCGCTTGATCTGTGGATCGGTGGTCCGCTCCTCAGATCTGAAGGTCACAGTTGCGCACACCTAAAAGAAAGCCGCTCCTTCTCAGGAGTGTAGGATCTAGCCTAAGACCACCGTGGACCACGATCAGATGGCGGTGGGTTGTCGTATACCTCCGGCTGTGCGACGAATCGCAGTCAACTCACCAGTTGACTTTATACTGTAGGCCATCAGTAGGAAACCCGAGAAGACAAGAAGCTTCTATGTCACCTCTAGAACCTGATGATCGACTCAATTTCTCAAACGAACTCAACCTTCACCTTGAACTACTCATCGAAACTTCGTCGTGGCTCGCTGGTTGCAGAGGCGGGTAGGTCAGGTCAGATTGGCAATTGAAAGTGTTGTTCCACTCGTCGTTAAGCTCCACAGTGATGGGGATGGTATTTAGGGATGCTGGTACCCTTGAGTGCCCTCCCTTATATAGGGCTAAGACGTGGAGTCCTGTAATTTGGGGGTTTCTCCCCTCATCGATGATAGCCCTCAAAGTTAGCGTCTACCTTCTTCGGAATGATCTCCCAAATCTGATGGATTTGTTAGTTCATCAAATCATCGTTTCAAAACTGAGAAAATCAAATTCCTAAATCATCTCCCAGTCCCACTAGAACTCGGGGTAGATGACACACAGATGCCCTTGGATTTGTGGTCCTCTGGACCACGCGGTCATCCAACGACCAACATTGCTCCCCTCTATTGCAATTATCTAAAAACGAGTTAAAAGGATAATTTAACATGTTAACTTGGAAAATTCATTTCTCTCTCCTCGTTTAACATTTTCTTCTCAAATTTTTGGGAAAACTCCATCTTGGAATTATCTAACCGTTCATTAAATTTGTAGGTTAAATTCCAACGGTTGAGAGTGTTTCCTTCACATCCAAGTTATTCATCAATGAATCCAAAATCAAGTAGTATTCCTTTTCCCTTTGCCATTATATTGTTATATTGGGTCCCATGGACCTCAGGAAATCCTAGAGGCATGAATTCCCATATTGGGGAATATCTACTTGCCTTTATCCTCTTATCTATTTCTGTTTCACATATTTATCCCTTTTTATTTTGCATTTTCTCTTTCTTCTTAAAATATCTCTTTTTGAGGATTTCTCTTTATATCTCTTTTTATTTCTCTTATTGGAATTCCTTTTAACATTAGTAACTTTATGGATTCGAAAATCCACCAAGGATAACTCAATTATGCCTCTTTCCCCTTATTTCCCATATTTTTTATTGTTTTCAATTTCTTTCTTAATAAGGAAATATTTAATTGATCTTTTATTTCATTGTTGCATTATCTTTGCAACTTTGGACTCATTGGAAGCCAAGGAACCCAAGATGCATGAAATACAACTTTGTATTATTTTCTTTTTCCTTCTAGAGGTTTCTACATCTTCCTTTTCTCCATTTCTTATTAATAATGGAGTTTCTTTTGTTTTATCCTTGTTATTGGGCCCAATAGCCAATAAAGCCCGCAAAACAACCAAAAAGACTATTGTAAATGAAATCCTTTTATTCAAAACAAATTATATCATTATTTGTTCAAATATCTTTAATAGGAGAAATTACATTTCTCACCAAAAGAACCCAAAAATTGGGGTTGTAACAGATACTTTCTGACTGCATTCAAGAAGTCGACCTCCTGAATAATGGGAAGTGCCCGAAAATGTTTTGACCCTTTATGGAAAGGTTCAAAGCACACACATCATCTTTTCTCACCTGTCGAGTATGCCTAATCCCTAGGATTCTCAACAAGGTAGTGGATTCCCTTGCAAAATCTGCTCTGTAAAACTAGTATATGGGCACTTCAAGCCCAACCAATATCCCTAATTTTAATTCTACAATGTTTTCTTTGAACTCTTTGAAACCTCCCTGTCTAGACCAGGAGGTGAATGTGGATCTCAACATTTTGTGGCCTGCAAGAGAGAGCGGGATGAATGCATAATATCTCTATTTTCCAAAAAACAATGAAGTGATGTTAGCATATAAACTTCAACTTTTTAAGTATGTGATTGTTTATGTTAATGGGGTTCATTGTGTAAATGGGCAAGATATTTTCCTACTAGTATTTGTATTCCTAATCCATTAGATTTTATCTTATGATCTTGTATTTGTCCATTCTTCTATGTATGTGAATTATCTTCCCATCTAAAACATCAATAATAGAAAATGACCAGAGTGTTTCATATTTTAGACTCATTATATACAAATATTTTTCTTAAGTGCATGGCTTGCTTTTCCAAGTGGACAAGTAATGTTGGATAAAATGACAAAACATAATTTTTAGGAGGGTATTCACAACATGACAAACTGTGATTTTGTATTCTTATAAATGGAAATAAGTAGGAGATAGGGAAGCTAAAACCTAATGTGCCTATATTAATTTTCCAATTTATCTAAATCAAATAATAATAAAGTGTCTACCATTCATTTCACTAATACAATAGTGTAATATTGGTCAGATGAATTTCACTCTTCCTAGATTAAATACTTTTGATGATATCATCCATTTGCTATGTATCATTGATCTGAAGGTACATTTTATCTAGCATTATAGAATTTTGATTAATAAGTGTGAGGAAAGAACTTTTATGGTTAGAAGCATTGTGGTTTTAGATTTGGAACTCAAATTTATCTCTCTCTCTCTCTCTCTATATATATATATATATATGTGTGTGTGTGTATGTGTATGTGTGTGTGTATACGTAGACATATATGGGTATATATATGTTGGTAGTATGACTTCAGGGCTAGTTATATGATTGTTGTAATGGAACAATTTTTAATTTATTTGATTATTAATAATGGAAATCTACATTGTTTTGTTTTCTTAAATATGAGATAATAAATAAATATAATAATTTCCTAAGAATGAATGGTTCAATGACAAGTGATTTTGAGTTGAGGGCATCAACATGAAATCTTGGGTATGCTAAGAGTATACATTGTTATATAGGTCCCTAGTCAGATATTATTATGCAAATTAAGACAACTATAATACATGAAGACTAGTATGTATATTGATTGATGACTATGCCTCCTTAGTCATGACATTGGATATCAAGTAAAAAATGCATGTACTTGTTATGAACAAGTGTACTCGGTAGACCAAAGTTTAGTATGATACATGAAAGTCATAAATGATGGTAAAAATCATAACTCTATGTGGCATCTTGGATTTTGGTTATCAAACTTGGAGGCCATTTAGGTTGGATCTTTGATAATGTTGGTATTATACGTATAAAAAAGCATACACATAATATCTAATAAATAGCACATATTTATTATATATAGTTACCTATACATAATTTTTAATTTAGAATCCCACCACGTTTGAAGGAATTGGGAACAAATGCCTCTACTCTAATTTTGAACAATCTAAGATGTCACTAGATGTTGCCTCAGTCTATCTATTGTGTTAGCAGTCACATTGTGCCTATAACTAGTAGACATCTTATGTATATGACTAATGGTACATGGAATGTCCCCATCCAGAAAGCCATGCTAATGTCACTATAGTGATCACATGTTGTTCGCTATATTTTAATACTACTGGACATGACCCACAATAAGGGTTGCATATATGTAGTGTGCATTGTGACACGTGTGGTTTATTATGAGTGATGTAGATAGAAATTGTCTCTCATAAGAGAGTGATATACCAAACTCTTAATGAGTAAGACTATGAAATGCATCATCATGATCATGTGAGTGAACATGTGATGTTGAGTTCATATAAATCTTGATGGAGCTAGGATTTACACTAAAAGATTGCTCTTCTGATGGAAGTCCTAATGTGCACCAAAAACCCTAGGGAGTTGATGTTCTCTCTAGGTTTACCTAGAACTGGTTCTAGATAAAAGCTCCAACCCCACAAGAGTGTGGAAGCCTTATCATAGTACAGATTTAGGATCGAACCCAAAGGAAAACATTAAGAATCTGAGTGTCTTTATCTTATTTTGTTTTGATCTAAGTTAATCATCTATAGCCAAAAGTTTGATTTGAGTTATTTAACCTAAAACATGCGAAAGTAAAGGCAAGTATGAAAACTAGTTAGGAATTAAAAACTAAGATTAACAAATAATGATGGATCACTGGGATAGTGTGGGTGTTCACCACCACTACACATGTATTGTACCTGTACCAATCATAGCAAGACTTGTAAGCAAGACACATGGATGTTGTATAATACCGATGTCTTGTGGGACAAGAGTATTGCACACATCCTTCACGGGTTGAGTAACTCTCATCCGGTACATATCTACATCTCAATGAAGATATGTAGTCTCCAAAGAGAGAATCTTGCTCAACCTCATGAAACGTGCATCAGAAAACTAACAAGTGAGCGATAATTACCAATTCGATTAGTATCCTTATAGACCATCCCTCTTTCGAGGACATAGCTACGAGAAATGTACGTGGGAGTGTTGCAATGTCAGCCATCCCTGAACAAATGGTCAAGTACTTTGCACCACTTCCTCTGCAGAGTGCGTTCCTCGACCTATCAAGATTGCACTTTTGTACGTCAATTGATTCCATTTCATAGTACAAAAGTACAATGATGGAGGTGAGTTTACTCCACTCTTTGTAAAGCACTCCTAGATAGTGAAACGGATGTGCGGTGGATACACACACCAAAAACCAACACTAAATCGATATTCGAGTCCTAAGAGAGGTCATAGACAAACCACAACAAAAGATAATAGATGCACACAAGAACGCGGCCAACATTCAAGCATGTAAGAAATGATTTAGTATTGAATCAGAAAGATAACATCTTTTGGTACATACTACAAAGCACATGCAACGGGGCTAGTCCCCGCACCCCAGTGGATGGAATTACTCGCTCCTCATAGAGGGAGAAACATAGAAAGAGAAGAGAGAGAAGGAAATCATCGTCAGAGCAGAAGAATAGATCTGTGATAGCCTGGTGTAGATCGCCCCAGTCTTTGGGATTGCTCTGACTTGGTCAATAAAGTTTGTCTCTCCACCTCGATCCTCATGTCTACCTCCAGAATTGCAAGGGTGGGATGAGGTGGAACAATGGTAGAGAAGAGCTTGATGGAGATGAGGCGATGGCGGTGGAGCAGCCTTGCGGCCTCCCGGATCTGATGTCCAATTGAGGTCCCTTACAGTTCTATTTATAGGCATTGGTCAGGTCCTCCCATTTTTGGTGTGAGAATACTTCAAACGGTTTTGGGTCCAAACATTCTTGGCTCCAAACGGTCTTGGATCCAAAAAGTCTTGGGTCCAAACGGTCTTGGCAACTGTTCTTCATCCAAATGGTCTTGCTGTCCAACTGGTCTGGAGTCTTAACGATTTTGGGATCCAAACGGTCTTTATTTCCAAATGGTCTTGGGTCCAAATGGTCTTGGCCGCAAACTGTCTTGTCTCCAAATGGTCTTGACTTCCAAACGGTCTTGGATCCAAACGGTCTTGACTCCAAATGGTCTTGGATCCAAACGGTCTTGGGTCCAAACAGTCTTGGCAACCGGTCTTCATTCAAACGGTCTTGCTATCCAACCGGTCTGGAGTCTTAACGGTTTTGGAATCCAAACATTCGTCATTTCCAAATGGTCTTGGGTCCAAACATTCTTGGCCCCAAACGGTCTTGGCTCCAAATGGTCTTGACTTCCAAACAGTCTTGGATCCAAACAGTCTTGACCCCAAATGGTCTTGGCTCCAAACGGTCTTGACTTCCAAACGGTCTTGGATCCAAACGGTCTTGACTCCAAACATTCTTGGATCCAAACTATCTTGGGTCCATATGGTCTTGGCAACCAGTCTTCATCCAAACGGTCTTGCTGTCCAACCAGTATGGAGTCTTAATGGTTTCAGGATCCAAACGGTCTTCATTTCCAAACGGTCTTGGATCCAAATGGTCTTGGACCCAAACGATCTTGCTGTCCAACCGATCTAGAGTCTTAACGGTTTCGGGATCCAAACAGTCTTCATTTCCAAATGGTCTTGAGACCGTGAGGCTTCACACGGTCTTGAGACTGTGTGACTTCACACGATTTTGAGACCGTATGAAGGGTAAAACCTGATGGATGGCCAAACTACAAGGAGATGTAGATATGTTATCAGATGAATGAGAATGATCTGCAGAGAAGAAGGAAGTGAGTAAAGGAGGATGAGATCAAATAAACTAAAAGCTAGGGTAATTAGAACTAGTAATTCACTATTTACATGAAGCTGAGGAGATACTTAGAGTAAACCAAAAAAAGGGTAGATCAGTCGATATGAGGCACAAAATCCCTAGAATTGGCGACTGTGAAGATGAATCTGGAGGATTCATCACCACACCGAACTTAAGCGTTGCTCATCCCGAGGAACGAAAAAGCCTAAGACAGACACCAAACTGCTCATTCATCTCATAATTACCTCATCTTCGTGTAAATGTCAGAATTTTTGCAAAAATGAGAGAAAAGGCAAAACAAAATTGGGGAAAAATGTCAAACATCCTTTGAATTGATGAATGAGGATGAATGTGGAGGATTCATCACCACACTAAACTTAAGCGTTGCTCATCTCGAGGAATGGAAAACTTAAAACAGTCGCACATGAAATCGTTCATCTCGTGATTGCCTCATTCTTATGTCATATCATAATTTTGTTTATGGCTCAGACTGATACAACATCAAGACTTCCTTAGATCACATAATACATCTTGTGATATCCTCATTTCTGAGTTCACTTCACTAGAGTATTTCCTTCTCACTTTTTGTTGTATCGGTCATGTCTAGAAGTTTTATGAGACTTTGAAAAGACCCACAGAATCAACACACATGCATATGATCGTCACTGGTGTTTTCAAGAGAAAGGTTGAAATGGAGGCGATTGGGGTGCCAGTATGAAAGAGGAAGGGAATAGGTGTGATCATGAGATAAGAGTCTCTCCTCTGATTGACTCAAGACTCTTATTATTGGTAATTCATAAAGACACTTTGAATATTTTGTGCACAAGACTAGTTGACTTAGCCTTACACCTGATTTTTTTTCTAAAGGTAACTCAGAAGTGTGTGTAAGTTGGCTTAAGGATTTTGGCTAGCTTACCTCTTCCATAGGAGGTAAGGGGTCATTTTTTGAGCCTTAGGATCTCACTACCGAGCACGACACATAAACCTTTGTGAGGGCAGCTAATGTACCTTCCGGGCAAGACCTTTATCGATAATCCTTATTCAGGGCACAACTCTCATGTTTTTATTCACACTCTGGCTTTTATTCATTCTCACTTGGCTTAGGAGAAAGGGTAATTTTAGATTTTTATAATTTTGGGCTGCCATGTCTCTTTTTGGAATCAGGGTAGATTTTTCACCAACCTTGGTATGTGCACAATCATCATTGTATACTCTTTGAATCAAAATGAGAAGCTGATACACCCATGTTATGTATTGAGGGGTATGGAAGAAGTGGTAGTGGAAAAAGAGGTGTGGTGTATCACATCGAACTTAGAGTTCGGCAAAGGTGTGGTTTACCACACCAAACTTAGAGTTTGGCAGAGGTGTAGTTCACCACACCGAACATTGAGTTCAGAAATGTTCTAGTTTTCACTAGAAAGGAGTGTGTTGTGCCACACCGAACTTAAATCTTTAGCATAATTTGTGAGTGGAGAGGTATGAAAATGAAGGAAGAAGTGTAGAAGAGAGTTTGGATCATAATGCAGTTTTCTTAGCGATTCCATATGACAGGTTCCTTTTGCTCAAAGAGTGACATGATAAAACTTCAAATGAGAATTCCATACAGCTGATCCATTAATCAGTGAGAGGCATGATGCATTTGATCTATCTCAGTCTTATTGAAGCTTATCATCTTTTTATTTTAATGATATGACATTAGTATTCACAGACTATTCAAGATGAAATCATTTATCGACTATTTTTAAGCATTGTTTTCTCGTAGATTTGCAACGAAAAGAGGTGATGAACACTAATTCGAAAAGCAAAAGCTGACTAGACAAAGGCTTTATTTTAAGAAGGCTACAAAAATGCAGAAAAGTTATGAAAAAGGAGCTAGAATGGAATGGAGAAACAGAAAATAGTAAAGATAGAGGGTGGAGTGAGAGACATACCACCCACCCTCCACCTCAAACTTATGCATTTTCTCATTTCTGAGCAAACACTAAGTTCGATCTAGAGGGGAAGAGTTGCGCAATATTAACCAGGTGGTCCTCATAATTGGAAGAAGGTCCCACGAAGATGTTTCATGAGGGTCAGAACTAAGAGCGAGGAAGTGGCACAGACAACCTGTGGCAACTCGAATGGGTTTTCTGGACGACTTGGAAGCACATTTCTTTCACCTCTTTGTCCATCCAGAAGAATCCAGAGACCTTCCCCCATCAGGGGGGTGGTCGAATATATGCAGTCGAAACTGGGAGACTAGGTGAATAATCGAAGTTATGCCTATTTGTTTCCTCCAATTGTGGCTCGCCCTCGAAGTTTAAAGTAAAACTGCTTTCTTCAAAATCCAGAGCAGTTGATTGAGGTTCGACCACTTGAGCTTCCTCCTGTCCAGGATCAGGTGGCAGATCTAGTTCAAGCTTCATTTCATCACCTGGCTTTTCTTGTGTAGGATATGGTATCCAGGATGAAGTTTCTTCATCAGAGGAGTTATTTTGAGAAGTATCATCATCTTTATCAATGTTGAAATTGATGAGAGCGTCATTCTTCTTTTCAAAATTTTGTTCAGAATTTTCCTCATAGAACATCCTTAATTCAACCAAGTTACTAGAAGAGGATTCGATTGGTTAAACAAACTCTTGCTCGGGTAAAGGGATCATGGGATTCTGGGGTAGAGGTTCCAATGATGTTTCTTCATGGGAGGGATTAGTCCATGACATAATGTTTTGAGGACTAGAATTTCCTGATGACTCTGTTTCTTTGATATTGGGACTAAAATACTCCATTTTTGAGTCAGGTTGTTGTTCTGGTACTTCTTCATAGTACTCCTCTGGTTCTATTAAGTGCTTGGGAAGAGTCACTATGGGAAGAATGGAACCTTGTATAGGTAATGGAAGTATCTTATTCTCTTGAATATGTGGTAGCTCAGGAGGAGTTTTTCCATAGGGATGAGTTTCTATAAGAGGATAGGTTTGTGGCTCGATCTCCTCCCACAGGTCCTTTTTGTCATTACAAGAGTCTACGAAAATATCGTAATCCATTCCAAAATCAAGAGATGGTTCATGTTTATCTTCATAGTGCAATATCAACTCGTTCAAGTGACTAGAAGGAGATTCAATAGAAAGATCATGCTCTTGTTTGAGAACTGGCTCCGTCTGGACTTCTTGTAGAGGTGGTAGCTCTGGTGACATCATCTCATGGAAAAGATTAGTCATAGATTCATCATCTTGAGACCCATCCTCCTCCCATGATTCTTTTTCATCATTAGGGTCAGTGAGAATAGCATGATCCATTTTTGAATCAAGATTTTGATCAGTCTCATCCTCGGAGTTTGTTTCTAGATCAGCCGAATGATCAGAAATTTCTTCATAAGGACAAATCATATCATGTTCCAGTAATGGAGTTAGTTGAGTCTCTTGCATAAAAGATATCTCCTTATTCGAATCAGTTACATATTCCTCTGAGTATGGTTGTGAAGGAGTGTAGAGTTCTTGTGACATAAACCCTTCTTCTATGGACTTCATTGATGAGACAGTTGAAGTTGAAGAGATTTTGCCATTTAGGGAGTCAATCATTACTAATTGCTCCTCAATAGCTGGATCTGGGTCTATGAAGTCAGAAGGTAGGTAAGTGTTGAAGTTTATCTCCAATTGATCTCCTGACTGTAGAGAATCCCCATATTGTCTACTCAATCTTTCATCTAAGATCATAGTGCAGGAATCATTATTCGAGTCGGACCTTGGATCGAAAATGATTCTTTCTCTTATGATGTTGTGGAGAAATCATCTTTGAGTTCATTTATTAGCTCTGAGGATGATTCCTCACCCTCCACTGACACTTGAAGATCATTGGAAGGCATATTCCACATGATTTTGTAATCATCATCATAATCAACATGTTGACTAGGGACGTGCTTAGTTGAAATTGGTGGTTGTTCTACATGTTGGTCAGAGGCGTTGACGAATTGCGTAAGTTGATCAAGATCAACTATCAACTTCTTGGTCGTGGCTGTCTGATCAGCTAGTTTTTGAGCCATGGACGTCTGTAAGGCACATAGTTCTTCCATTAACGTACGTTGATCTCCATAAGAAGTCTCTTCGCTGCACCTGTTGGGTCGATGTTGATAATAGCTCTCCTCATCATAGTATTGATTTGCATTGTTTTCCAGGTTCCCTCCTACATTGCAGTATACGCCTTGAAATATGCCATAGTTAGGTTCTTCATAGTAGCCTCTAGGGTGATATGGATTATAACTTGTGCTATATCCATAGTTGTATGAAGAGGCTGCTTTGAGTTTCCCAACTATACGATTCGCAATCACTTGACGCAGAGCCATCACGTAGTGAGGAGGGACATTGAAGCAGAAAATTGATGCATGAGAATAGTCACTACATAGCTGACATCTAATGGTTGGTGGTGTCGACTGCTTCATTTTAAAGAGAGTTGGTACCTGAAATCAAAGAATGAGTTTATCAAGTTTGACCAACCACTTCAAATCCAATAAGATATGCAATATTAAGTCCTTCACTTTTTTAGGTTTTTGAAAAGGAAATAAAAAACCCTAGAGAAACCTAAATTGACACCGAATTCAAAAAAGACGATTCTTACACCATTGTCCCTAGAAATGGTGCAATTTTTTGATGGAGCTAGGATTTACACCAAAAGATTGCTCTTCCGATGGAAGTCCTAATGTGCACCAAAAACCCTAGGGAGTTGATGTTCTCTCTAGGTTTACCTAGAACTGGTGCTAGATAAAAGCTCCAACCCCACAAGAGTGTGGAAGCCTTATCATAGTACTGATTTAGGATCGAACCCAAAGGACAATGTTAAGAATCTGAGTGTCTTTATCTTATTTCATTTTGATCAAAGTTAATCATCTATAGCCAAAAGTTTGATTTGAGTTATTTAACCTAAAACATGTGAAAGTAAAGGCAAGTATGAAAACTAGTTAGGATTTAAAAACTAAGATTAACAAATGATGATGGATCACTGGGGTGGTGTGGGTGTTCACCACCACTACACATGTATTGTACCTGTACCAATCATAGCAAGACTTGCAAGTAAGACACATGGATGTTGTATAATACCGATGTCTTGTGGGATAAGAGCATTGCACACATCCTTCATGGGTTGAGTAACTCTCCTCCGGTACATATCTATGTGTCAATGAAGATATGTAGTCTCCAAAGAGAGAATCTTACTCAACCTCGTGAAGCATGCATCTGAAAACTAACAAGCGCGCGATAATTACCAATTCAATTAGTATCCTGATAGACCATCCCTCTTTCGAGGACATAGCTACGAGAAACATGGGAGTGTTGCAATGTCAGCCATCCCCGAATGAATGGTCAAGTACTTTGCACCACTTCCTCCACAGAGTGTGTTCCTCTACCTATCAAAATTGCACTTTTGTACGACAATTGATTCCATTTCATAATACGAAAGTACGATGATGGAGGTGAGTTTACTCCACTCCTTGGAAAGCATTCCTAGATACCGAAACGGATGTGCGGTGGAGACACACACCAGAAACCAACACTAAATCGGTATTCGAGTCCTAAGAGCGGTCATAGACAAACCACAAAGAAAGACAATAGACGCACACAAGAACGTGGCCAACATTCAAGCATGTAAGAAGCGATTTCGTATTGAATCAGAAAGATAACATCTTTTGGTACAGACTACAAAGAACGGGAAGCAGGGCTACTCCTCGCACCCCAGTGGATGGAATTACTCGCTCCTCATAGAGGGAGCAATAAAGAAAGAGAAGAGAGAGAAGGAAATCATCGTCGGAGCAGAAGAGTAGATCTGTGACAGCCCGATGTAGATTGCCCTAGTCTTCAGGTTTGCTCTGACTTGGTCGATGAAGTTCGTCTCTCCACCTCAATCCTCATGTCTACCTCTAGAATTGCAAGGGTGGAATGAGGTGGAACAATATTGGAGAAGAGCTTGATGGAGATGAGATGGCGGTGGAGCAGCCTTGTGGCCTCCCAGATCTGATGTCCAATTGAGGACCCTTGCGGTTCTATTTATAGGCATTGGTCAGGTCCTCCCATTTTTGGCGTGAGAATATTTCAAATAGTTTTGGGTCCAAATGGTCTTGGCTCCAAATAGTCTTGGATCCAAATGGTCTTGGGTCCAAACGGTCTTGGAAACTGGTCTTCATCCAAATGGTCTTGCTGTCCAACCAGTTTGGAGTCTTAACGATTTCGAGATCCAAACGGTCTTCATTTCCAAATGGTCTTGGGTCCAAACGGTCTTGGCTCCAAATGTTCTTGCCTTCCAAATGGTCTTGGATCCAAACAGTCTTGACTCCAAATGGTCTTGGATCCAAATGGTCTTGGGTCCAAACGGTCTTGGCAACCGATCTTCATCTAGACACTCTTGCTGTCCAACCGGTCTGGAGTCTTAACAGTTTCGAGATCCAAACGGTCTTCATTTCCAAACGGTCTTGGGTCCAAACGGTCTTGGCCCCAAACGGTCTTGGCTCCAAACGGTCTTGACTTCCAAATGGTCTTGGATCCAAATGGTCTTGACCCCAAATGATCTTGGCTCCAAACGGTCTTGACTTCCAAACAGTCTTGGATCCAAACGGTCTTGACTCCAAACAGTCTTGTTTCCAAATGGTCTTGTTTCCAGATGGTCTTGGCAACCGGTCTTCATCCAAACGGTCTTGGTATCCAACCGGTCTGGAGTCTTAACGGTTTCAGGATCCAAATGGTCTTCATTTCCAAACGGTCTTGGCCCCATACAGTCTTGCTGCCCAACCGATCTGGAGTATTAACAGTTTCGGGATCCAAACGGTCTTCATTTCCAAACGGTCTTGAGACCGTGTGACTTCACGCGATCTTGAGACCATATTAAGGGTAAAACTGAATGGATGGATAAACCGCGAGGAGATGTAGATATGTTATCAGATGGATGAGAATGATCTGTAGAGAAGAAGGAAGTGAGTAAAGGAGGATGAGATCAAATAAACTGAAAAATAGGGTAATTAGAACTAGTAATGCACTATTTACATGAAGCTGAGGAGATACTTAGAGTAAACCAAAACAAGGGTAGATCAATCGATATGAGGCACAAAATCCCTTGAATTGGTGACTGTAAGGATGAATCTGGAGGATTCATCAAATCTCAAATGGTCCACTCTAGATCAAGAAACAAAGATTTAACATTAAGACACTAGTACATACATATCCAATAACACAGCTATTTTAAGCCTCATTATGTATGTTTCAAGGTTACTCCTAGGTGGATGAAACTACAGATCGATGGCTATAATGTTGGTTCACTATGGTAGAGGAAATTGATTTAGTTCTACTATGGAAGTTTTAGAAACCAACATCTTGTATAAAACTATTGGCGCAAAAAAATGACTATAAGAGAATTTTGTATTGATATATAGTTTGTAATGTTGTTTCAGTAGAAAAATTGACACGGTAAAAATGTTACAACTCATTTTTGGGAAAACAATTGACGGAGTAGAAAGCTAAAATTTAGATTGTTGAAATTGTTTGGTATCATCGGGTTTGTCAGGAAATTGACGTTACAATATTCTAACATTAGATCATTTCCATGAAACTGATGTAGTAGCATGCCTTATTAGTTAAAAGGATATTTAAAATATTGTTCAGTAATATCAGTCTTATCTTCGAAAACTAACGTCACAATATTCCAATGTTACTTTTATGCAAATAACCAATATTGAAATTTGTAGTTTTTTTAATAGTTGGTTTATAGACTTGCTATCTGGTGGTTCAGTAGGATGGAAAATATGCTACTCATAAAAACAACTTGTTCAATCCTATGTTTAGCTTATATGCCAACTCAAAGCTACAACAAAAAAATAAACACATACAAATCCAAATCCACATTTTCAATTGCCACATTGCATGGATATATTCAAAATGCACTTCTCTTCCCCCAGACATGTCCATTCACATTTAGTCATTCACATTCACATCTTCAATTTCCGCATTGGTGAAAATCACATCCAAGTTCATGTGCATCATTTATAGATTCAATTCACAAACAAAGTTAAGTTATGATCCATCACATAATCATACAAGAAATCAAATTAAAACTTTAATACATAATCATCAATCTCAATGATTACAAAATAAACTTCTCTAGTGAAGCACTCTGTCCACTTTTGATTGTCCCCCTCTGCATGCTAGTCGGGTGTTAATACTTGCAAATAGAATGATGTACAACATTATAATACAATATGATTATAATTGAAGTCAGATTATATGCTTGTGATCAAAGTCTATATTAACTA
Source organism: Alisma plantago-aquatica (assembly GCA_963693085.1). Taxonomy (NCBI): domain Eukaryota; kingdom Viridiplantae; phylum Streptophyta; class Magnoliopsida; order Alismatales; family Alismataceae; genus Alisma; species Alisma plantago-aquatica. Next base: position 29,310,625 of record OY856414.1, on the reverse strand, counting down.
TTCTATATTCTGGATGTCCAGTGACACAACTCAAGATATAAAATCCATATACTTCTTCACATTTATCTGCACACCCAACCATCATACTGTGTAGGGAACTCTAAATTCAAAGTTATGCATTATATAATCGATGAAAATAAGAATATTGTCATTATATTTGGAGTTACATAACTATCTTAACATTCCTTCATGATGACGTTTTCATTTATCTATCTACAACACCTCCATCCTAATCAAATACGTTTAGCCCTATTCGTTAAAGTCATACATATAGTTAGATGATTAAGTAGTTATATAGTGATGCACACATTAACAAATACATAGACAGATAAAAGCTAACACTTAACTTGCAATTGGGAATTTTAGTTGGTGTCTTGATAAATGCATATTTATCCATTTTATTTGCGTCCTTTAGATCTCCCTTTATGAGCATTTTTTTGTAATCAAGTTTTGGTTACAATTGTTTTAGTATAGTTTTTGTCTAGTTAACTAGAGTTATACTAGATCTACTAGGATTTTTCCAAGAATATGGCTTAATCACTTCAAATCCCAAATAGACCTAAGAATTAGAAGGTTCAATTGCACATGCAGCTGATGTGTCATCACAAATAAAAGAAATTTACTACGAAAAGTCCTAGAGTTTAACCTTCTAAATAGGTTGTCAACTTGATGCAAGTAGCAAGTCAACTTCTAGTATATTTGTAGGGAAATAAGGTATCAGATAAGGTAGTAGGACAAAAAATTTTCTTTCCATATTCCCTTAATACAGTAGATCACATTAAAAACTATGTAATGAGAAAGAGGGTTTGCAAGGTTTATACTTGGTCCTAGAGATAGTCCAGTGACAATTCCTTGCAATAGAATGCACCCTTCTTCCAGTTGCTTCTGGACAGCTATTAGCAGCGGCCTCCTGGTTGATCACCATAGATGATACTTGACTTCTTCCTTCTAGTGGCAGGAAACAACCTCCTCGCCTGTGTAGTAGTCCACATGGACCATCGAGAATTCTTATCATTCTAGAAGAACGAACATGAAGGAGTTGTCTCTCCTAGTTAGCATGCTAGAGCAGACTTGCTCTCCTAATTGTCTCTCCCTTATTGTTCCTCCCTTTGATGGGTAGAACTTGCTTGGGTTCTCACATTACCACAACTGTGAGAAGATTTCAATTGTTAGAGCTTATTGTTGTGTCTCTGGAAGGCCCCATGACCCCCTCTTTTTATAGCAGGGTCAACATCAAGGCTTGCAGTTCGAATCAAAGAGACATAATTTCTAGATTTTTTGGATGCTTCAAATGTTGTGTCAGTTGATTCACTACTCAGTTGATTGGTTCAACCCTTGAATTGGTCATTTCAATATGTTCCCAATCATAGGTTGGAAATTAATACTCAATTAATGCACACCATGACATCAACACAAATCCTTAATCCAATCGAATTGATAGACCAAATAGTCGATTCACAACTTGAAACAGTTAGTTCAAAGACCTAATTTGATCAGTTCACTTGTTGAATCAGTCGTCTCAAGGTTCTGATTACCAATGTTGATTCAATTGACTTGACACTCGAATTGATCGATTTAACACTTGAACCGGTCAATTTACAGTCTAGTTAGTCAACTTTCATCCATTGTTGTTTAAATTAAATACCTAACACTTTAGTATTCAAGTCTATACTTCATTCATGAATAAAATCCTATTCCAAGTGTATCCTATGTGTGAAACCCTATAGGTTCCAAGTTACATTGTATTGCATGTCCATAACTTATTAATGACTTCACAAGCAATGAGCAATATCTAGGAAGACATCATTGCTACCCAAGTAATTGGATAGTTGGAGACCAATTTCAACCTACAATCTGTCATTGGTGTTACAATCACTGTATAGTTCCTTTGTCTCTAATATCCAGATTGAACTCGAGGCATGGAGTTGCTATCCTCTTCAATGCTCAATCCATGTTCCTTGAACTAGAGCAGACTGTCTGAGGTATGTGTAAGCTCAATATCACATATAGAGTCACACCAACGTGGCCATGCATTTCTTAGTTTTGTTTACCAAGTTTCTAAGATATCAAACTCCTATAGGAGGGATAAATTCCATCTACATCACTCATAGTCATCCCCATGTGTCACAATGCACCCGAGCACCACCTTTATGGAAACCCTTATTCAAGGTCACAGTGGATGATGTCAAAGTACATCAAACAACATGTGACGAGTGTATTGATTTTAGGTCTAAGAACTGCAATCACCACCATTACTATGAGAGATGACTCTGACTACAAATCATGATTTCCATGTGTCACTTTCAAGGTGGATCTATCTGATACACTATTTCTAACAAGTATCTTTGTGTTTTGTTTGATATCACATATCATGACTAATGAGATTTGGTTGTCAACCAACACACATTCTAGTTTTAAGTGTTATTGTTGTCTATCAGTCTTTCAAAATAACATTTGACTAGGGACATAACAAGAATGTATATACACTCTTGACATCTGTATGATCTCATTGTTGAGATCCTCAACCCAAAGACATATGCCATTGAGTAATATCATTTTATGAACATTTATTATGTTACATCACTATCTCATAACTGAATAAAATAAAATAAATTGGAAGATGGCGTTTATTCTTAATCAAATTATTTACAAGCATTTACAATATATGTCATTACAATCATTATATATTGGATCTCTGGGCATAATACCAATAGAATCCCACATTCACTCAGAGTCAATCACGCATGAATTTAATCCCAAGTGATCAAACATGACCTTTATGCTTCTGTTGTGAAAGTGTTTTTGTCAAGGGGTCAGCCACATTGCTCTCAGTTGGTACTCTATAAATGTTCACATCTCCTTGATGTATGATTTCTCGTATGATATGAAACCTCCTTTGTATATGATTGGAACCTTGATGTGAACTAGGTTCCTTAGCTTGTGCAATAGCTCCATTGTTTTCATAATATAGCTTAATTAGATCACCAATTCTTGGAACCACTCGATGTTCTGAGACAAACTTCTTGATCCAAACATCCTCCTTTGTTGCATTGGATGCAACAATATACTCGACCCCTATTGTAGAATCCACAACTATCTCTTGCTTGGAACTCTTCCAGCTCACAGCTCTATTGTTGAGACAAAACACAAATCTAGACTACGATTTGTAGTCATCTTTGTCAATTTGGTAGATTGCATCAATGTAACTATTTATGACCAACTCTTCCTCACCACCATAGACAAGGAACTGATCCTTAGTTCTTCTCAAGTACTTAAGGATGTTCTTCATGGTAGTAAAATGAGTTTCACCAAGATCTGGCTAATATCTACTCGTCATGATTAAAGTATACGAGACATCTGGATGAATACATAACATTTTGTGCATAATAGATCCAATTGTAGAAGCATATACAATCCTACTCATGTGCTCCCTTTCTTCACAATAAATGGGACATTAATCTCTAGAGATAGTAACACCACGAGACATGGGTAGGTTGCATCTCTTTGATTTATCCATGTTGAAACTCTTCAACACGCTGTCACTATATGTGCTTTGACTTAGTCCAATAATCCTTCTAGATCTATCTCTATAGATCTTGATTCCTAAAATGTAGGATGATTCAGCTAAGTATTTCATAGAGAATCTATTTTCCATCTAGATCTTTACCATCTGTAAGTTATGGGTGTCATTCCCCATCAATAGTATGTCATCCATGTATAATATGAGAAATGCAATCATGATCCCACTATCCTTCTTATAAACACATGGTTCATCTTCATTTTGATTAAAGCTAAACTCATTGACAATTTTGTCAAATTAAAGATTCTAGCTCCGAGATGCTTGCATCAAAACATATATTGACATTTGTAGGTTACATACTTTATTTGCATCCTTTGGATTTATAAAACCCTCACATTGTTTCATGTACACATCCTCAAGAAGATTCTCATTAAGGAATGAGATTTTAACATCCATCTGCCAAATCCCATAGTCAAAATAAGTTGCAATGGCAAGCCTTATCCCAATGGACTTAACCATGTCAACTGGAGAAAAGGTTTATTCATAGTCAATGCCTTCAACTTGTCTGAAACCCTTTGCAACCAATCAACCTTTGCAAGTTTTTGCATTGCCATCCATGTCAGTGTTCTTCTTGAAGACCCACTTTCACCCTATAGATTTACCCCTTTAGGTGGATCAACTAAGGTCCATACCTTGTTGTTGTGCATGGATTTGATCTTCGATCTCATGTCCTTACCATTTATTAGACTTTAGACCCTTAACAACATCTAGGTAGGTATTTGTCTCATCATTAATTACTGACTCATTGCCTTCTTGAGCCATTAGATAAGAAAATCTATCTGGCTCAAGGCGTGTCCTACTAGATCTACAAGTTCTTGTGTTATATGAGGCATTTGATATTCCATAATGGTTTGTGACTCTCTATGTTACTATTGTACCTGTATAAGTTCAATGCTTTCTTGTTGGTCTTTAACTTCTTCAATTTTTACTTTCCTCCAACTAATTCATTTTGAAATGAATTCCTTTTCTAGGAATACAACATCTGTGGCAACAAACAATATGTTGTCAGATGCAGTGTCACAATAATATCCTTTGGTGTGACGTCCTCGGATTTTCTAAAACTTAATCTGATGTGAGACATCCAAATTGAAACCCTCACCTCAGCGAGAATCCCAATTTAAACATCCCACACTAGGCTAAGAAGAAGAAAATCAAGAGAGTCAGAAGGAAACAATCAGTAGCACATGTACATGAACAATAATAAAACCATACACACATGTTCACCATTCAACATATAATTACAACATGAACATTTGATATTACATATTGAACAAAAAACTTAACATATACATGTACTACATCTAAACAATAGGATCTTAAGACAACAGGTCCACATGTACATCAGCTCACCACACAACTCTCACTATCCTGGATCTTCAAGAGCATAACCACAACCTAAACAAAAGATTACATGTGGTACACGTAAGCACAATATTCAAGAATATTGTACTGAGTACGCCTACGTGTCTTTTATATACCTCTCATCATATCTTGGAAATAAGATAAAACTAATACTTGGCAGCATTAAAGAAATATAAGAAAAGCATGTACTTGCACAAAGATATTCATTAACAAAAGAGAACACATATTTTAAGCTCATTTTCCATTATATGTTTGTGCATCTGCCTACCAATGGGATAGATGCATCCAAGCCTCATGATCTGCTTACCAAAGAGATAGATCATTGTACATGTGATCTGCTTACCAAAGAGATAGATCACTCACTAGCACTATGCTTACCAAAGAGATATAGTGCTTTCATATAATGGAACAAATATATTATGTTTCATGTGTTCATAGCCATAAGTACGGAAAATCAGGCAACATATCATACAAGAGCAATCATTTCATCCAATACCATATGCCAAGTATTTTACTACTCATATAACACAATCATATTGTATAATAAGCCAAGTAAGAGGTAATGGCGTACCTTGATCAAGAAAGACAACCTAATCACATCCCTGATGTCATCTACATCCTTGGTCAACCCTGATTAAGACAAGGTCACATACTATCATCAAATTCTCATCATCTTGACCCTAGTTAATCCATTTTAGGGTTTCACTTAGTTCATTGAGATATGTGCATCATACTTGCATTCTTATCTTATGATTATCCCACGGATGTCATTTTCCAGATTATGGTTCATCAACTGGATATACTCATGTGTCACATTATTATGTGAACATACTTAACATTATGTCACTTCCATTAACCATATTTGAGTTACCTCACATGTATTAAGGGTGCTCTTCATATAACATGAATTATGTTCATCATTATGATCTCATAATTAAAATTGAGGTTTCATATACTGATATGAGCTTACTCTATGAATTTCATCATTTATTGAGCATGCATGCATTTATTGCATTTTATTTGGGGTTATTAGTCCTAATTAGACATATTAAGAAAATTATATTCTTTCGTGCATCAACATGACCATAACTAACATCATATGCAGTCTAAACATGATTATGGACTTACTTACATGATCTCATAATTTTAGGCCATCGTTTGGTATTTATTACTCAAGAAGTAAGTATTACACATATTATATGATATCACTATTTTTAGTGCATCAAAACCCTGATATAATGGTTCCAGGTTGTTCTACACATTTTTCTGAGCATTTTGGTACTTGTATTTTTCCGATAAGCGATCTATTTACTATGAATTTTGTAAGATCTGAACATTTTTGAGATATTTACCTTCTTCAGCCAATATCTTCTCGCCATGTGGCTAGGCGCATCCTTATTGATAGCTAGGATTAGGCTGACTGGTTCCCTTGGTCTCTACCCGGTTCAACGGGTTTGATCCCGCCGGTCAAGGGCTCTCCCTCTTCTTCTTTCTCTCTCTAGTTCTTTCTTGCACGAGCAAAAGCCGCTGCTCAGTTGGTCTGGGGAGCGCTGCTGCTGGATCAGACCACGGCAAGGAATCCTCCACCTCAAAGCCAATTCCAACCGCAACAAGGAAGCTCGGCAACTCCTGATTTTCCGGTCTGCGTCAGCATTCTTGAATTGCCGCCGCCGCCTGGGGCTCTGCTCTGACCAAGGCTGGCTTCTCCTTGCGATTGGATGGGCTTTCCAGACTTCCTACTGCCGAGTCAACCTATTCTCTTCTCTCCCGCATGGTGCACTCGTGTGAGCGGCCCCTTGCTTCAACGTCGCCGTTGCTCTAAACTCCATGTTGGCACCGGTGTGGGCAAGTCCTCGGCGGCGGTTGCCACCGGAAAACAACCTCTCAATCGCCCAGTCTCCCACCTCACGTGAACTTGATCTTTGTGATGCCGGCGTGTGGTCTATGAAGCCGCTGCCATCGAGCCTTGCCGCTGGTTCCCCCTCCGTTTGCCTATGCAAGCCTGGTTGCAGGACTGGAGCGCTGACGAGATACTGGACGACGTCTGCTCCTCCTCGCCAGTTCTCCTCGCTCGACGCCCTTCGTGTGTGCTAGGTCTATTAACAGAAGCCGCCGCCATTGGGCTTCTTTGTGCCTAAGTGGAAAAGCAGAACCCTGATATGTTCCTCACATCTCACAAAATCTTGTCGACTGGTTGCCGCTGTGAGGCTGGTCTCTAGTGAGGGATCAGTGTTGCCCCACTCCCCTTCATCTACATCTGTTTCATGGACACCGTCGAGACTCCTTCTCGCTATATCTTGCTGCCAAGGTCCTCGCCATCTCTCTCGAAGCTCTTCGACTACCCTCCGTCGACTTCACCCAAAAACTGGGCTCGATGTCTATCAACACCACCTCTTGCTGGGATGCGTCGTGGTCTCTATACATACTTAGATGATGGTGAAGCAACCTTGAGTGGTCAGGTGTGTCGGTCTGTAGGTCTCGGAAAGGCCAAAGCAACCACCCACTCCCTTTTCTTCCTCAGGCCACCACTCACAACGTGGGATCGTTCAGACTCCATAGCCGCTAACTGTCCCACGACCCCAGCTTGATAAGAGGTAGAGGAATGAGGCACTAAATGTCTAATTAATCCACATCCAATGGACTTGATCTCTCCATGTCACCCATCCAATTATGACCCAGGTCCACCGTAGACAAGGGTATCATGAGATATATTGTCACACTTATGCTAAACCATTAACGAACTCAACTCTATTTATATCGATATGCCAATTATGTTACCATATTCAAATTTATAGATCTCAACCTAGAAACATCAAAATATTATGAAGGTTCAACCATAGTTTATCATAACTTAAGATGCATTCTATGCATATTTGATGCAACACTCAAATCCGTGAGCATGTTTATCCAAAAGGGTATTCCAGAACATCAAAAGTTCACTCTATCACATCCTACCCACCTTAAAAGAAATTTCGTTCTCGAAATTAAGCCAGAAAATCCACTTTTTCACATTTGGTTTCCTGAGGATATCCAACAAAATAACATTTATCACAGATTTAGGCCCAAGCTTTTTGGGAAACTACTTTTTCACATAATCTTCACAACACCAAATCTTCATAAAATACACATTGGGATACTTCCCATACCATATCTCATATGGTGTCTTTTGAACTGATTTAGTTGGTACGCGGTTTAGTGTAAACACGGAAGTTTCAAAAGAATATCCCCGGTAGGAAGTCAGAAGTTCAGCCAAACTCATCATTGATCGCACCATATCTAGAAATGTGTGATTTCTTCTTTCATGGTACACCATTGTGTTGTGGTGATCCAGGTAGAGTCCACTGTGATAAGATACCACATTCTAGCAAAAGGTCCTCCAACTCTTGGCTTAAGTATTCCCCACCTCAATCAAAAAGAAATTCCTTAATACTTTTACCATGTTGGTTCAGTACTTCATTCATGAACTCCTTGAACTTTTCAAGAGTTTCTGACTTATGTTTCATCATGTAAACATAACCATACCTACTGAAGTCATCAGTAAGGGTAATGAAGTATTGATAACCACCTCGTATTTGTTCAAAAAGGGCCATATAAATCAATATGTATGAGTCCTAATAGATCCCTAGCCCTCTCACTATTACCAGTGAAGGGAGTTTTGGTCATCTTTCCCAACAAACAAACTCACATGTGTCTATTGATCAAAATTAAAAGAGTCTAGATAACCATATTTATGGAGTCTAGGTATGGAATGTGCCCTAGACGACGGTACCAAAGATATGTTTTGTTTAATTTATTGAGTTTTAATCTTTTGGTATTAACATTATAAACATTTGTCTTTAGATCTAAAAAATAAAGGCCATAAGACATCGGGGCACTGCCATAAAATATCTCATCTTTTGAAATAGAACATTGACCATTGTTTATATAAAATTCGTAATGACCTTGTCAACACAAGATACAAAAATCATGTTTCTATTTATTGAAGGTACAAAATGGTAGTTATTTAACTCTATTACAAGCCCCATGGGCAGAGATAAATTATAGGTTCCAACTATAGTGGCAACAACTTTAGCTCCATTTGCAACACATAGTTCAACCCCACCCTTTCTTAAAGGCTTACTTCTTTTTAGATCATGCATATTCAAGCATATGTATGATCCACATCTAGTATCTAGTACCCAAGATGGAGAAGTAGACAAATTTATCTCAATAATGTACATACCAAAAGTGGAGATCTCTATCCCCTCCTTCTTCCTCAATTACTCTAGGTAGAGAGGGCAATTCCTCTTCCAATGTCCATCTTGGTTACAGTGTTGACAATTGCCGCCCTTGTTCGCCCCTCCCTTTGCTTTGAGTGTAGAAGACTTGGACTTCTGGTTATCTTTGAAACTCTTCTAGATTTGACTTTTCCCTTTGAATTCCCTTTTTCTATTGATCATCATCATAGAATTGGGATTGTCTTTCTTCATTTGCATTTCAATTGTTCTCAACATGTCGAGCAATTCTAACAACGGCATGTCAAAATCATTCATGTTATAGTTCATGACAATCTGACTGTATGACTCTAGCAGTGACTGTAGAATCACGTCAATGATCAACTCTTGACCCAAGGGAAATCCTAGTCTATCAAGGTTCTCTACATATCCAATAAGCTTGAGCAAATGGGGACCTACCGAATCTCCTTCTACCTTGTTGCATTTCAACAACGCCTTGGAGATATCATATTTCTCATGTCTTTCCTGATCTTGGTAAATGATCCTAAGATGTGCTACCATTTTAATCACATCTATATTCTCATGTTGTATCTACAACTCATAGTTCATTGAGCACAACATCAGGAATTTGACATCTACAACATCCTTAGAGTTTTTCTTATAAACATCTTTGTTGACCTTAGGTGCAGCGGGAGAAATTTCATCTAGATATGGTGTCTGCAGGACATATAGATTAAGCTCATGTGTGAGAACAATTCTCAACATCCTGAACCAGTCATGGAAATTATTCCCATTCAACTTGACCTTCTCAAGAACCAGCCACAAGGAAAACGTGTTATTTTTTGTTATATAATTCTATAAGAGAAAAATTTTAGCTTGTCAAAACACTTTTGATTTGATTTGATTAAAATAAAATATGATGATAATCAATTAGGCCTATAATTAATTATGACTCCCACTATTTTTTTCAAATTGATAGCCCTCACATATCAATTCATAAGATTGCATCGTACAACCTTCTAGTGAGCCAAAACAAAAAACAATTGAATGATTACTGGGCCAACACGAGCTTCCATAGCCAATTATTAAGGTAGACAACTTTTGCCAATTTCATCTTATGTAGTTTTTGGATAGATGGTATGCACAACTCCTTGCATAGTCATCAACATTCTTCTAGGTGCTTAATCTTATTAAGATCACCTAGTTAAGTCTGACCCAAAAGTCAACATGATAGTAATACACCCTACTTGGAAGGCCCACATAACTACCATCACACTTCCACTAGATAGACAACATACCAAGCTTGGCGTGCCCACACATAGTCGTTCAAGATTTTTGTGTGTGTTGTTTATGGAAAGCATCTAAGACTTAATATATTTGACAAAGGGATTTTATATTTATATAAATATATGTACATATACAATCACCACGTACTTATAGTAGGTATCATATGCATGCTATATCCCACCAATGAAAATATGCAATTATAAAAAAGAGTCATGGTTATGGCCATATCTATTGTAATTCCTTGGAGCCATGAGGAATTAGTACTACCTAAAGTATACATCATATGTAGTAACCTGTTGTTGATGAAGATTTGTGCTCTAACCAATCTGGGTCAATTGGCTCAACTCTTGAACCGGTTGGTTCACTTCGTGGCCATTCGGTTGGTCTCTCAGAATGGTCATCTGGTCTGTGGTCCAACTGACTTCTAGAGACTCTAGTCACTCAGTTAGGCCTCCAACCAATTAGATTAGCTCCTTCTATCGTCAGGCCACCTTGGTCATCCAGTTGATCTTTTCGCCTACTAAAATAGGAGGTTTGTCTGGTGTAGAACATCTTCTTTATCATAACAGAAATTAAAACTATCCTAATTCTATTTATCATATTACATGATCACAGGAAAACCTCAAGTTACATTCGAGGGGAGCATAGGAAGAGAAGAGGTAGGCTTGATATGAAAATGGAGAGATAAATAGGAATAACATCATTCAACCAAGCACAAAAGATCTAGTGGTTTTTGGCCATAACCATGCTAAACATCCACCATCTAAAACAAATTTAGGGTGACATACGTAAATTTCATATATATCATATCATACACACACATATATATATTAATTGGGATTTTATGTGGTATTTAGTCAGATATGCACATTAACCATTTTAAGTATTTGTATTGTTATACAATAAATAAATGCAAAAATAGAAATTTGATCATACTGATTAAATCCTAAAGCATAGTGAATTGACATGGTTCTGATACCACTATAGGGAAATTTTGCATCAGATAAGGTAGCGTAAACAAAAAATTTACTTGCCATTTTCCCTAAATATAATAGATCATTTCAACAATTATGTAATGGGAAAGAGGGTTTGCAAGGTTTACACCTGGTCTTAGAGCAAGTCCAGCGACAATCCCTTATAGTAGCATGCACCTTTCTTGAAGTTGCACCTGGACGGCTGTCAATAACAGCCTCCTAGTTGATCACCATGGATGGAAGTTGACTCTGTTCTCCTAATGGCACATAATAGCCTCCTCACCTTTGTAGTAGACCACACAGATCATTGTGAACTCTTACCATTCTAGATTAATGGATAGGAAGGAGTTGTCTCTCCTAGTTAGCGTGCTAGCATCGACTTCCTCTCCCATTAGTCTCTCCTTTGTTGTTCCTCCCTTTGACAGGTAAAACTTGTTGGGGTTCTCATGTTACCATTATTGTGAGAAGATAATAATTGTTGGATCCTGTTGTTGTGTCTTTGTAAGGCCTTGAATATCCCTCTATTTATAGGGGGATCAAGGTTAGGGCTTCAATTCATATTATAGTTGAAGAGATAGAATTTCATGAATATTCTAGAACATGTGAATGTTGAATCAGTTAGTTCACTGCTGCACCGGTCGATTCACATGTGAGGTGACTGGCTCAACCCTTGAACCCATTATTTCACTATGTTTCCCAATCACAATTGTATTGACAATTAATACTCAATTAATGCACAACATGATGCCAACATCAATACTAGATCCAATTGAATTGATCAACCAAACGATCAGTTCAAAGACCTGAGTCGATTGGTGCACTTGCTGAACCAATCGTCTCATGGTTCTGATTGACAACGTTGGTTCAATTGACCTAACACTTGAATCAATCGGTTCACAGTCTAGTCAGTCAACTTTCATCCATTGTTGTTTAAATTGAGTACTTAACACTTTAGTATTCAATTTTAAATTAAATTCATGAATAAACTCATATTCCAAGTGTATCCTATGTGTGTGACCCTATAGGTTACATGTTACGTTGGTTGTGAGTGTCCATAACTTATTTGTGACATCACAAGCAATGAGTGATATCAGTGAGATATCCTTGCTACCCAAGTAACCGGAAAGTTGGAGAAAAACTTCAACATACAATCTATCATTGGTGTTATGGTGATTGTATAATTCCTTTGTCTTTGATATCTAGATTGAACTTGAGGCATGTAATAATCATCCTCTTCAACATTCAGTCCATTTTCCTTGAACTAGAGCAGACTATCTGAGATATATGTTAGCTCAATATCACATATGGACTCAAACTAGCATGACCATGCATTTGATAGTCTCTCTTATCAAGTGGATATGATATCATAATCATGTAGATGGGACAAATCCAATCTACATTACTCAAAGTCATCCCCACGTGTCACAATGCACCCGAGCACCAGCTTTATGGAAACCCTTATTCAAGGTCATGATGGATGATACCAAAGTAGATCGAATGACATGTGATGAGTGTAGTAATTTTAGGTCTAAGAACCACAATCACCACCATCACTATGAGAGATGACTATGACTACCAATAATGGTTTTCATGTGTCACTCTCAAGGTGGGTCTATTTGATACACTATTCTACAATAAGTATATATGTGTTTGGTTTGATATCGCATATCATGACTAATGAGACTATGTAATCAAACAACACATATTCTAGTGTTAAGTGTTATTTCTATCTATCAGTCTTCCACAATAACATATGACTAGGGACATAACAAGAATGAATTTTATATGATCTCATCATTTTGGTCCTTAATCCTAAGACATATGTCATTGACTAATATCATTCCTTAGACAGTTGTTGTGTTACAACACTATCTCATAACTAAATAAAACATAATAAATTGGAAGATTGCCTATATTATTAATCAAATCATTTACAAGATATGCCATTGCAATCATCATATGATTGACTCTCCTGGCATACATAACAATAATAGTAAGGTATCGATCCTAAGAGACAAAAAAATTCAAGGTGTTACATCCGAACCAATTGTGATGAATGGAAAGCAAATTCCAGTTTGAGAGAGATTGACTAAAGCCTAAGAACACAAACAAAATTGTAGAAATAAAACTAGTTGATCAAAATATAAAGGACACTAGGGTCTGAGGAATCACCACCACAAACCATGTTATTACATTAACTTGTTCAACTCCTAAATCCTACTGATCAGCGTATGACCATGTAGATTGTGTCCTTTCTTGCTTCTTGGATGGTATACATTGAAACTCTAACTTTACTTGCGTTTGATGGATATTCCATCCCCTATCATCATCATATCACTCTTTGAGTATTACCTACACTTAATTCACTAAATATTGTTAATACATATCTATCAAGATGTTATTTACATCACCATCCATATTCTATATAATTTGATTATGTATCTCATGGATCAAGACTATAATTCATTCTTAATTATTATTCACATCCATCTGTTATCTCCATGCAGATGATTATTTTAGTAAGAATCATTCTCAGCTCTCAACTTGTTCATAGAGTATCATATTAATACTTGTACTCAAATTCATTGGGAAATATTTCAAAATCTATTAGGTTCATTCATACTTCTCATATAAAATTTCTACATTGTTCTGGGTTCCAGATTTAATTATGAAATACTTTCTCTTTCATCATTTAATTGTCTTATGTTTCCATATTACATCTTATTATGATCTTAAACTATCTTCATCTAGATGCTTGGTTGGGGAATCCATAAGAAGTACAATCAAGAGTTCCATTGTAACTTACCCCAATAAGTAAATATTAGAGTGGAGTATCTACATATTGAGTTCGTTTGGTATATATATCATTCATGTTATGTCCAATATCCATATACCATTTAGTCCTAGATTCTATTGTTTCTACAAACTCATCTAACTTAAAGTCTGATACCAGATATTTGGGGCCTTTCTTTTAATTATCATAAATTCCATCCATTAGATAGAAACCTTAAACCTAAATCTAGATCAAGAAACAAAACACTTTTTTCTTGACAAGCATGATAAACAAGGTATATGAGAAACACACCTACTTTATCCTTTTCTTGATAAATCCAAAGAAACAAACACCACATCAGATCATCTGCATGCTCAATAATCAAAAATCTTGTTCAACATTGTTAAAGCCAAACTAGGGCTTCTTGCTCACATGTACTTTGATATATGATATATTATATATGTATGAAAGAACCAATCCAGGGTATACTCATCTTCAGAAATAGAGAATATAAGGACATTCTAATATAGATTGTTATATTTACATCTTCTTTGTCTCAAACTCTTTGTTGGATGATATTATAGCTAATTTTTTTTTACAACCTCATGAGACTCCCAAAGAGCCCCGATGAATGGATACCTACTACTCAAGCTAAGTACATGCATCAACATCAGATTAAGTATATTTAACTTAAACAAAATTAATGATATTGAAAATTCAAACAAATTATTCTAGCACTTAGTAAAATCTTGTTCATGAAAATAATCTAACTTTTTATAGGCTCACTCATTTATTCAAATGCCAGCCTTTTTTAGCATCAACAAAATCATATCAATGAATGCATTATCAAATAACTAATGATTTTAGTGACAATCATGCCGCAGAGGTAATATTTAAGCATTTACATTACAAACATATCAATAGAATCATCTTTGGGACATTCCACCAAGAGGGCCAGGAACACATCTTGCAATTTTGAAGATAAAGTACACACATGTTAGCCAAACGAAACTACTCAAATAATAACTAAATCCAAATCACAATTAAGACCACTGACCTGGATTTATGGGAAGCATGCTTGATTAACTTAATTGGATGCTTAATTTATTAATCAAACTATAATCCATGATTTTATATAATGAGAAAAACCTCAGTTTCATGTTTGGTCCAACTTGGACACTATTTGAGCAAGTTTTGGAATTGATGTACTTATAAGGGATTCTATGCAATTTACCCTATTGTAGGGTTTTATATGTTAGTTTCATACATAAATATTGTGCCTCATAGCACTCTTCACAATTTTTAATATGTTTGCACCCATGTATACCTATATGCACCATCAATTTTGTTGAATTTCCCTTGGTAGGTTGGAAATCTAGGGTTTTCACCTAAGTATGTTGATGATTTTTCTAAGTGTGTGAAAGATTCGATGGTATCACCTAGTGAAGGAAAATATATGAAGGGTTATCCTTGTAGTATAGGATCCTAAACTTACCCTTGATACCTTAGAACCAATGGATACTCTACATGGAATATATGATCCAATGAGTGGTCAATTTTGGTGAAATGGATAAGTTTGTAGAAGGAATCGATGGGTTCACTAATGACCCACCTTGATATGTCCCCTAAGGAAAGAACCAATGAGTGACTTGGATAAAGATCCACTAGAACTTCTGCATGCATGGATAAGGACTGATTTTGACTTTTGGACATATTATAGACATGTTTTGACACCTCAACCTTCTTCCTTTTCTCTCATCTAAAGTGTATATATACATTTTCCTCTTCCCAAACAAACACTTTGCTCCATTCTCTTATTTGATGATAGAGGGATATGATCCTCCTTTTTTGGGCGGCGAAAGGGATCACTTGCAGTTCAAAACTAAGGTGGAGCTCACAACCAGGTTTCTTTAGGGTTTTGAAGGTTCTTAACCTAACTCTTGATCTAGTCGAGTAATTTCTTCCTCTCTATATTGTTTCTTGTTATTATCTCTCTCCTTTCTTCTTCCTTGGTAGGAACCTTAGTTCCTTTGTGAGGAAAGGTTATGCATATGTGGAGGAAGATCTCCTTTTCTTCTGTGTTTGCCCTAGTTTCACCTTGATATTGAGGAAAGAAGTTGTTTTGGAGCTTGGTTAGTGCAATTTAGGGTTTCATTCTTTCTCTTTGAGCTATCATGCTATTGGTTCTTCATCACCTACCTAGAGGCAAGTTATATTACCTTCAACCCATTTTCTAGCTCACTTTTAACTTGCTTCATATAGATCATATACTTGAACATAGTCGATATGATGGAAGATAGTTTACATGGTCTTAAAGAAGAAGAAACAATGGTATTGTTTAAAAGCAATAGATCTTATCTATTATAGTGAAGGAACCGATGGTTCATCTAGTATGTGTCATGCTAATTCACTATGTAAAGAAACGATGATGATTCCTATCACCTAATCTGATGGGCCTAATTTAGGATAAGAAAACAATGTTTTTACTTATGGTGAAGACCATTGACCATGCTTAATGAACTGATGATTTCACTTAGATGAACCTAGGGTTGAGTAAAGAATCAATGGTCTTATATGTACCCTTCTCATAAACCATTAGGCAGAGTAGACACAAACTGATTTTTGGTTAAGTCTCAAGAACTATATGATGGTTTTGCCTACATTGAATCTAATGGGTGTGTTTTGACTAAGTAACCAAATAATCTGATGACTTATATATGGCTATGTATTTCTATGAACCTATGGGCATGTTAGATGCATGAACCAATTTTTGATTAATTCGCTAAATGATCTAATGATTTTCTTATGGTCAAGTATAACCAAGACCCAATGGTTCTTTTCTAGGTTTAGTACCTCAAAGAACCAATGGTAAGTTAAGTATAAGACTTTGAACATCTTGACCAAGTATGGAAACGATCTGATGGTCTTGCTATATATGTAAGGAATCAATGGTACACCTACATACACTAATGAAATGATGGTTTGACCTAGTCGTTAAACCAATGGTTTTTACTAAGTTATTAAAAGAACTAACGGCTCTTGTAGTCCATCAATTAACCGATCATAATACTGAAGTTAAGGACATGTTATTCTCACTAAGTAACTCAATGATCGGAAGGGTGGTCTAGGCGTATGAAATGAACTGATTGGTCAACTATAGGTGTGGATTAGGTGATACTAATTCAATATACACCTTTAAACCTTTCTTGTAAAAGGTTAGTCCATGATAGCCTAATACCCTAACTGATGATTTAGATAATGAATGTTAAATTCATAGAGTAGAATAATTCTTTTTTGTTACTCTTGATAATGTTATGAATCCTATGTTTGATGCATACTATCTCTAAAGCCTAAAATGATAAGTTCATTTAATATGATAAATATTATTCAAGGCTTAGTTGATAATGATATGCTTATAGGGGAATATCTGTTGTTTGGCCTTAATGGCTTGTGGGATGTGTTATGCTCTGAGTGGAGGCATAATTCTCTTCATGAATTGGCAAGGGACTAGTATCCAAAGATGTTGTGATAAAGAATACATTTCATATGTTTTGTATATTTTGTAGTTTCTATACACAAATACTGTTGTAGAAATATTTTAGGATTTATGTGTAACTTGATTGGAACAACCTAAACTCACTAATGGGCAATTACTAATTAATTGAAACCCTAATCATCTATGTTCCTATTTCGTAGAGATATTATAGTGTCAGAACTTGTTGGTTAGAAAAATGAGTATTCCATAAAGGAAACTCATAAATGAGTATTCCATAAAGGAAACTCGTAGTCAGATACTATTGAGTGTATGTGGGGGAAAGGAAGATATGTCCTTATCATTATGATTCCAAAGTAATGGAGAACGGTCGACATTTTATCTTTGATGAATGAATATGTATATTGATGTGATTGAGGACAATTGTAGTTGTTGCATCTTGACTAATATATCATTACAGAAGGCTTGTATTAACATAGGGCAAGAAATCGTAGGATTCCAACTCTCCTAGATCATGTGTGGTACTGATTATATTTTGCAGTGTTAGTTGAAAGTTGAGTGGTGTGCCTCAAACATCCCAGGGCTTAGTAAAATGTACAATATAGTTGTGTAGCATATCTATTAAGATTATATGATGATTCATATTGGATGATAACTCTTTCCTTGTTTCTTATAATGTGTAGTTGGCATGTATTGCGGCAAGATAAATCAATTATTTAAATGGTGATAGCTTTATCTAAACAATTGCAATTTATGTTAAATCCTTTGAAGTTTATTATACTATTTGCTTTCCTATTAAATTACATAACCTGGTGTAATATGAAAATGTTGTTCAAAGTTATATCTCTCTCTAGGATATGGGTCTCAACTCACATGTCACCACATCTTTTTAGGTGATTGTCAGCAGCATCATCAACCCTGTTATAGTGAGGAGGAGCAGCTTGAAGATCAGTAGAAGAAAAAAGGTTGGCTAGTTATGTAGATAGTCCTAGAGTCATCCCTGTACTCTCACGTTCGTGCAGGAAAGTTTTGTAGATGATATATATTGACTCAAGTTTTGGAATTATATCGATGTTTGTACATGATATATCTATATGTGGACATGTTTTGTATACAACTTGTACTTGTCGCCACTAGATAGATGTAAAGGAACATGGTTCTTTATAAGCTTTTATGTAAGGCATTGGACATATATGTAAATATTCTTGCACATGTTTGACATGTTTAATTTAGTTTTAATTATCCACTTTTCAGTGATGTGGTTAATTAGTAATTGATCATGGTTTGGTTTTGAGTAGTCTCATTTTATGTGATGGTGTGCCACATTTGGTTGTATTAGAGCTTAGACTTCACTGAGTCTATAGGGACATATGGCTTAGATTTTGTGTTTGTTCCCTTGTAAATAAACATATCTGATCATAGCTTATGGTTATGAAGATATGTTTGGAGAATGTGAAGAACATGTTGAGAGTATCTATTTTGCACTAGGATGTGGTGATACGAGGCAGGTATGAGAAGCAAAATTACATGAGATGATACTTGAACAACCCGTGGCCCTGGTGTTATAGAAATCCAACTTTCGTGTCCTTATTTGGATAGCTCATGGATTACGCACCTAGCGG
The DNA here is from genome assembly GCA_963693085.1 of Alisma plantago-aquatica. NCBI lineage: Eukaryota > Viridiplantae > Streptophyta > Magnoliopsida > Alismatales > Alismataceae > Alisma > Alisma plantago-aquatica. Next base: position 29,291,320 of record OY856414.1, on the reverse strand, counting down.
ATAGGGCGCCTACACCTCAACAGAAGGCACCCATCCCTAATGTAGAATCTCAGGGTCCATGGAAGACCTTTGAGAGGTTAAAGAATATAGTAGAAATGACTATGCCATTACAAAAAACCTGACAGATGGTGATATGTGGATAATTGAGTTAGGAAAGGTGTTTAAGATCCTGAACATCCCTGATGAGGATAAAGTGAAACATGTTGTTTACCTTTTAAAGAATAGTGTTGTTCATTGGTGGACCATAGAGGAGAAGAAAATACCTAGAGTTGTAGTAAGTTGGGAAGAGTTCCACAGAGAATTTGTGAGCTGCTACTTCCCTAAAACATACTTGATGAAAATAATACTCAGTTTGAAAGGTTGTGCATATGATCGATGTCTATCAACGACTATGAGGCAAGGTTCATGAAGTTACTTTGTCATCACGTGGAAACATAAGAAAAGAAGAGGATTAGGAGGTTTGAGAAGGGTCTGGGTTCTGACTTGTCTACAACAGCATCAGCTTTGGAGTATAGGGAAAGGTTATCTACCATTGTGGAGTCTGTGAGGAGGATTGAAAGGTCTACTCTTAACAAGCGTGAAGCCAACACTAGTAAGAGACTAGCACAATTCCAATGATAGTGATCTAGAGTCTTCAAGAAGCTAAGGTTCTCATCACTGCAGTCACAGAAGAGGTCAAGTTTGTTTAGCCAAAATCACGAGTATAGTCCCAGTGGTCCCTAAGCAAAGGGAGAGAGAGCAACTTTCCTTCATTGTAGGCAAGCAGTGCAACATCTATGTCAGTGATGGGGCCATATATGTTGCAATATGATTCCAAGACATGTTTCAAGTGTGGACAATTCGGGCATGTGAGGTGGTCATGTCCTATGAAGGATGAGGAAGTGAGATAGTAGTCGAAGCAGAGTCAGTGCGGCACACAGTACCAACAATATAGAAGTGTTGGTTGTGGAGGACGTGGTCAAGCATCACATACATGATCATCTGGACCATCTGGTAGAGGACGAGGAAGACAATAGGAGACAACTAGATTCTATGCTATGAATCAGCCATAAGTAGTGATCAACCCACAAGTCATGACATTTTAGATGGAACTCTTTCATTTTGACTTATATTCTTCTTCTTTTGTATCTTTTTTGGTTGACCCGGGTGTGACACACTCATTTATCATCAAAGAGGTGATAAATAGTTTTATTTTCCTATTTGTAGAAGGTTTGATCGCCTCTTGCTAGAAACCCCTTTAATTGGTTTCGTCGAACTATGGGAAGAGTGTCCATCTTGTGTTCTATCTCTCTTGAGATGTAGCATTCAAAAGGATCTTTTATCACTTAACATGCATATATTTGTGTGATCCTAGGGATAGATACCTTAGAGATGTACAAGGTTGTTTTGAACTATAGTCCCAAAGTTTCTACTTTCTTTGATGGAGATATCTCTTGGACTTTCTAAGGAGATAGGAAGATTTTTCCTACATGTTTAATATCAGTCTTGATAGAAAAGAAGCTGATGAGACAAGTGTAGGTTTTAGGGGAGACAGAGAAGGCAGCGGAAACAAAAAATTTCTCCCCCAACCCATACCGAGGAAACGCGTCAACATCTATATAATAGGAAAGGATGGTTTGTGGAATCATACCTTGTCTCGAGGCTTGCTCGGCGACAATACCTCGCGCAATGCGCGGTCTTCAACTCTGGTCTTGGACGGTGTCTGTACAACTCCTGGTCGCACCGGGACTGACGACTCCTCCTCCTACCGGACTGTCGGATGACAATTGTCCTCCTAAGCGGCAGTGTCCTCCCGCCTCTGTAGTAGTCCACACGGACCACCTGGAACTCCACTCTCCTTATCCCACAAGGAAGTGGAAGGAGTCGCACCCTCCTGTTGACGTACTAGTCGCCAACACACTCTCCTGCTACCAGTTGCAACTGCAGTTGTCCTTCCCTTGCTGCACCTCCCTTTTGCGGGAAGCACTTGCTCGGGATCTCTCACGGTTACCAAAACCAGAGAGAATGACAACTTCGCAAAGCAACCGGCTTGCATTGAGTTGTACTTTGAGAAGCCCCCAATACCCCTATATATAGGCGGGTCATGGGACAGGGTTCTCTGTGCCCGGCAATACGGGACTAAAGCAGGAGTAGAAGGGTTCGAGAATTTTCCACAAAAAGCAACCAACTCGCAACCTGAACCAATCGGTTCACAAGTGAACCGGTCGGTTGGGGACCTGAACCGGTCAGTTGGAGCACCAACCGATCGGTTGGGACCCATGAGCCGATCAGTTCACTTCTGAACCGGTCGGTTCGTGGCCCTGATCAGTTCCCGATTGACTTTCCAACTTTCGTTTCTAATTGGTATCGAATACCAATCCTTGTTCCAATCACATTGGGCAAGTGAAACGCAAGGAAAATTCTCACCGACCTGACTTTCCCAACTTGCTCGGTTGCACCAGTTGAACCGATCAGTTCAACACTTGAACCGCTCGTTTCACCCTGGGCTTGAGCCGATCGGCTCAACACTTGAGCCGACCGGTTCAGCAACCTCAGCCGACCGGTTCAACACTTGAACCGATCGGTTGGGAGTACAGGTTGTGCAGAATCAGTCAATTGCGATTTCAATCAATCCGATACTCCAATCAATACGTCCAACACCTTGAACCATACGATATTGAGCCATCGACTGATTGAGTTTTTAATTGAACTACTAAACTCCTTTAGTAATCAATCTAAACATTGCTTGTGGACAAAACTCCTCTTCCAGGTTAAATCCTATGTGTGTGACCCTGTAGGTACATTTCACGTTGGCAGTGAAAGTCCATAACACTTATGACTTCACAAGCAAAGAGCGGTGCCTAGTCACACATCAGTGCTACCCAAGTGAAAGTAGAAAGTTGGAGAACAACTTTCATCCTACAATCCGTGAATGGTGTTACCGTGAATGTATAATTCCTTTGTCACTGATATCCCGAATGAACTCAAGGCATGGAACTGTCATCCTGTCAACGTTCATTCACTTTCTTGATCTCAGAGTAGATTGAAGGAGATATGTATGACATCAATATCACATACTGATTCACACATGCGTGTGCACGCCTATCTCAATCCTACTCATCAAGTGGCCTTGGATATCAAACTCCCTCAGGAGGGACAAATCCCATATCTATCACTCACCCCTCAAAAGCCCCATGTGTCAAAGCCACCCAATCATCACCTTTATAACAACCCATGTTTCAGGACTGCATTTGATGATGTCAAAGTGTGCCCAACGACATGTGTTGAGTGCAGTGATTTCAGGTATAAGAATCACACTCACCACCATCACTGTGAGTACTGACTGTGACTACCATCTCATGGTTCCATGTGTCGAACTCACGGTGGGTCTGTACGGTACCTTGTTCTTTAACAAGTACCTATGTGTTTGGTTTGATATCTCTATATCATGACTAATGAGATTCTGTCATCAACCAACACCACAATCTAGTCTTGTGTGTCATTTCTGTCTATCTACCTTCCACAATGACATCCGACTAGGGACATAACAAGAATGTACAAGCTCTTAACATCCGTATGATCTCATCGTTCAGGTCCTTAACCTGAAAGCATACGTCATTGAGTACTGTCATTCTCTAGACATTCAATATGTTCTATCACTATCTCATATGATTGAACTAGAAAGAATTGGAAGCTTGCCTTTGATGTTCATCAAATCAATCTTAATGCATCCCACCAATCATCCCATGAATGGCTCTCAGGGCATACATACCAACATACTCCCACTTGCACTGCGAGCCAATCACCCATGAATCATATTCATAGTGATCTTTAAACATGTCACACATGTTTCTGTGCTCTTAGTGTGAACATAGTGAGTAATGGGAACACCTTGCCAAAGTCAGTATAAATTGCATGTCTCTCATCTCTTCACTGTACGTCGCACATATGAGATGGAGTTGCCGTAATATGCGATCTAGTATTCCATTGCTAACCTTTAGCCACATTGCATGATCAAGGATTCCAGACTTGTCATCAATGAGTGGAATATAAGTTCATCTCATGAACTTTTAGATCCATATAGTATCCACTGCTGTTCACTAACACACAGATACTCGGCATTTCCTTTTAGATGGTTTTACTGGAACATTTCCAATAATCAACAAACTTTCACTTTTATACATCCTATGTATATTTCGCAATCAATTTTCTGTCCTTTCGGAAGTTCGCATCAATGTAACTCTTTACATCAAACTCTTCCTTATCTCCATAGAACTAGTACTTCCCAAGTACTTATCAAGTTCTTATGGTATTCCAGTAACCCTTACTGGAAGTAGACAGACATCCACTCGTCATGTCCTACATATGAGTTATCAGGATGAGCACATCATATTGCTATGTCCTACATACAAGATGATGAATGCATCTGATTCTTGCCATGTCATACATGCAAGACAATGGGATGATTACATACATGATAGATCCATATCTATTCTTAGTGTTCCCATTCTTCATAAGAATTGGACACTTGGCCTTGGGATACTAACTCCATGTAACATGGACAAGTTTTCTCCCACTGAATCTGTGCATACTGAACACTTCAGTACAGATTGCCAATGTATGCTCTCTCTTTCCAGGTCAAGAGGTTTTCGAGAACTATCTCTATAGATCTCTATTCCTATCACATAGGAAACATCTCTATCTTCCTTAAAGATAATTTCCACTTTTGGATTTCCATTCTAGAACAATTCCATTTCACATCAATATGTGGAATGTGAATATGCTCCCACTAAATCACAGATCCCTTCTTTATCTTTGACATATCAATCAAACCCTTTGACTATATCATCAAAGTAAAGATCCAATTTTGAGTTGCTTATACTCAATCAATCACATTGATTAGTCCATTGTAACTTATAGACTTCATTTGCATTAGTGGATTCATAAACCTTATAGGTTGTGTCACGTACACATCCTTGTTTTATCCCTCATAGGAATGCGGTTTTAGTATCCATATGCCAAATGTCTCAGTCATTAAGTTGCAATCAACAAGCACCATCCTTCTCAAAATGTTATCCATGTGTCTTAACACTTAAGACTCATTTGCACTTATGGATTTCATCCAATGAGTGCTACCATCAAGGTCATACCTTATGGTTCACATGGAAATCATTTAGGATGTAGTGGTCTTATACCATAACTCAAAATCTGATTCCTCATATTCATCTAGATAGTTGACTCATCATATGAACAACTCATCACATAGATAATTGAGGTGTATCTGTCAAGAATATAAGAATTCACAACCCTTGTGATTCTTAATTTCTTTTATTAGTGTGGGGTATTCATTTATTAAGAAGAATTTAGTTATTTGATAATCATTCTCTAACTCCTTAGAGTATGATTCCTTCTTGATTTAGACATCACCATGCCTTAATCATGAGTTCACTATGATACACTATCATAATCACTCATAAGGATCTCAAACATTTGGTCCAAGTATTTCATTCATTGATCTCATCAAGAATTAATACTTTACCAAATTTGTACTTCATTTATGATAATCTTGAACACTTCAAGATATTCATATTGGTATTTCTCTAAACACCATTTGAAGTATTAGCATTCGCTCCAATAGGTATGTAAATACATCACATGTATTATACCTAATAGGATAATCATTCTCCCACTACATTAGTGAAGATTGATTAATCATGTCCAAGATATTCATGTCTCTTACTGGTTCTATAACCAAAAGAGTCTAGATTTATCCATCACATGGAAACTAGAAATGAATTTCTTATGATTAATGCTAATTAAATTGTTTGAGTTATTTATAACCTTTAGGTATCGTCTTATCTTATGCATATAAGGCATTGCCACAAAGATCACATCTTTATAAATTGAAACATCTCTTTATTAATTGCCATCATTATCATACAATATGCAAAATAAAGTGTTTCTATCTATTAGCAAGTATGAAATAGCAGTTCATAACTGTATTACATGCCTTATTGACTGAAAATAAACTAAAGTATCCCTATCTATAAAGGCTACACTTGCCCCAAGTTAGAATGCTTTACACTTTACATTTTGGTATCATATACCTCAAAAAGTGTTATAAGTTTATTTACATGACACCTTTAAGTAGAGGCTTCAATCGCCTCCTTCTTCTTTTGTTCTTCCAGGTAGAGAGGACAATTCCTTTTCCAATGTCCTAGTTTTTGACAATGGTGGAAATTTCCTTTCTTGGTCACGCCTCCCTTGGCCTTGAGAGCTGAAGATGGCTTGGACTCCTGGCTAGCTTCAGAACCTTTCTTAGCTTTGCCCTTGCCCTTGCGCTTGGACATGCCTTTCTTTCTCGTGATCACCATCACGGACTTAGGCTTGTCCTTCTTCATCTGTAACTCGGCTGTCCTCAACATGCCCAACAACTCTGACAGTGGCCTATCAAAGTTGTTCATGTTGTAGTTCATCACAAACTGACTGTAAGATTCTGGCAACGATTGCAGTATCACGTCAGTAGCCAACTCTTGGCTCAGTGGAAATCCCAGTCTCTGCAGGTTCTCCACATACCCAATCATCTTGAGTGTGTGAGGACTAACTGGATCTCCTTCTGTCATGACACACTTGAACAGCGCCCTAGAAACATTGTACCTCTCTTGCCGTGCCTGGTCTTCATACATGTTCCTGAGATGCAGAATCATCTCTATGACACCCATGTTCTCATGTTGCCTTTGCAACTCATGGTTCATTGAACATAGCATCAAGCACTTTGCATCAATGGCATCATCAGAATGCTTCTTGTAAGCAACCCTTTCTGTCCTTGGTGCATTAGGAGCGGGTTCCTCTTGAATTGGAGTATCCAGGACATAGAGCTTACGCTCTTGAGTGAGAACAATTCTCAATGTCCGATACCAGTCGTGGAAGTTTGTCCCATTTAGCTTGTCCTTGTCAAGGACCGATCGCAAAGAAAAGTTGTTGTTGTTTGTTGCCATTTGAACTACAAAAGGAAAATATGCAATTTTAGTACAAAACTCATTTTTGACTTATTTGATTGATTTGAAAATTTGACGATATAATTAGGCCTTTAATTAATTATCGCTCCCACTATTTTACTTAAAATTGATAGCCCTCACCATCAATTCGGAAGATTGCAGCGTACAACCTTCTAGTGGGCAAGATCCTGAAATCCTCTAAGTCATGGACCAGCTTGGGCTGTCACCCACAACATAGATCTCTCAGGCAGGCAACTTTTGCCAATTGCATCATATGCAACTCTTGATAAGATGTCATCTACAACTCCTTGCAATGATCATCTCCATGCCTCAAGGCGCTAGATCCTATCTAGGTCACCTTGTTAAGTCCGACCCAAAGCAAACACGATGAATATGCACCCTGCTTGGGCAGACCCACACATTCATCCTTCACGCTTCCACAAGGTAGACGGTGCACCACGCTAGGGCGTGCCCACATTTGGTCGAACAAGCTTTTCACGTGTGTCGCATTTGGAAGGCATCTAAAACTTAATATTTTAATGAGGGATTTGGTTTTATATACATATACATATCCAATCACCACAATACATAGTACGTATCATATACATGCTATATCCCACAGAAAACATGCACAAACGATAAAAAGCGATGATTATGGCCATCCTAATGTGATTCCTCGAGCCAAGAGGAATCACGGTCATCTAGGTCTACATCACATGCAACCTTTACAAGTTGAACTATGTGCCTTTGCCTTCCAAGTTGATCAACTCATCTCATGAATGATCTGCTCTCTCTGGCCGGTTGTCTGGGTGCCACCAGCCGATCAGTTGGCTCCTCCAACCGATCGGTTCTCCTGGTCATCGTGCATCTCATCATGTCCGCCACCCGCTCATCTCGCTCCTCGAACCGGTCACCAACCGATCGGTTCACTCCTTGAACCGACTGTCTGGAACGTCAACCGATCGGTTCACGCCTTGAACCAATCGTTTCAGCTGTCATCTTGATGTCCGCCGGTCTTTGACATAACAGGAAATAAAAATCTATCCTATTTATTACATTGCTTAAAAAGGAAACCCCGAGTTACATTCGGGGGGGGCAAAGCTAGGAAAGAATCTCAAATTATTTTGAGTTACATCAGGAATAAGAGAGGGAAGATCGGTGCGCAGACCGAGATGCAAGCAACCACAAACAACCACACACAGATAGGGGTTTATAGGCCATAATCATGCTACACACATCCACCACAAAACTCGTTTAAGGGCGACGCGTATCGAGTGCATTAATAATACATATCATATATGTAATTAGGGATTTGTGGATTTAGGATTGGACATGCATAAAGCCAATATTATTCGCATCGTATGCAATAAATAAAGGCGACAAACCAAAAATCGATCATATCGATATTCCTAAAATATAGAGCAGTTGACGTGGCTCTGATACCACTGTAGGTTTTAGGGGAGACAGAGAAGGCAGCGGAAACAAAAAATTTCTCCCCCAACCCATACCAAGGAAACGCGTCAAAGTCTATATAATAGGAAAGGATGGTTTGTGGAATCATACCTTGTCCCGAGGCTTGCTCGGCGATAATACCTCGCGCAATGCGCGGTCTTCAACTCTGGTCTTGGACGGTGTCTGTGCAGCTCCTGGTCGCACCGGGACTGACGACTCCTCCTCCTACCGGACTGTCGGATGACAGTTGTCCTCCTAAGCGGCAGTGTCCTCCCGCCTCTGTAGTAGTCCACACGATCCACCTGGAACTCCACTCTCCTTGTCCCACAAGGAAGTGGAAGGAGTCGCACCCTCCTGTTGACGTACTAGTCGCCAACACACTCTCCTGCTACCAGTTGCAACTGCAGTTGTCCTTCCCTTGCTGCACCTCCCTTTTGCGGGAAGCACTTGCTCGGGATCTCTCACGGTTACCAAAACAAGAGAGAACGACAACTTCACAAAGCAACCGGCTTGCATTGGGTTGTACTTTGAGAAGCCCCCAATACCCCTATATATAGGCGGGTCATGGGACAGGGTTCTCTGTGCCCGGCAATACGGGACTAAAGCAGGAGTAGAAGGGTTCGAGAATTTTCCACAAAAAGCAACCAACTCGCAACCTGAACCGATCGGTTCACAAGTGAACCGGTCGCTTGGGGACCTGAACCGGTCGGTTGGAGCACCAACCGATCGGTTGGGACCCATGAGCCGATCAGTTCACTTCTGAACCGGTCGGTTCGTGGTCCTGATCAGTTCCCGATTGACTTTCCAACTTTCGTTTCTAATTGGTATCGAATACCAATCCTTGTTCCAATCAAATTGGGCAAGTGAAACGCAAGGAAAATTCTCACCGACCTGACTTTCCCAACTTGCTCGGTTGCACCAGTTGAACCGATCGGTTCAACACTTGAACTGCTCGTTTCATCCTAGGCTTGAGCCGATCGGCTCAACACTTGAGCCGACTGGTTCAGCAACCTCAGCCGACTGGTTCAACACTTGAACCGATCGGTTGGGAGTACAGGTTGTGCAGAATCAGTCAATTGTGATTTCAATCAATCCGATACTCCAATCAATGCGTCCAACACCTTGAACCATACGATATTGAGCCATCGACTGATTGAGTGTTTAATTGAACTACTAAACTCCTTTAGTAATCAATCTAAACATTGCTTGTGGACAAAACTCCTCTTCCAGGTTAAATCCTATGTGTGTGACCCTATAGGTCCATTTCACGTTGGCAGTGAAAGTCCATAACACTTATGACTTCACAAGCAAAGAGCGGTGCCTAGTCACACATCAATGCTACCCAAGTGAAAGTAGAAAGTTGGAGAACAACTTTCATCCTACAATCCGTGAATGGTGTTACAGTGAATGTATAATTCCTTTGTCACTGATATCCTGAATGAACTCAAGGCATGGAACTGTCATCCTGTCAACGTTCATTCACTTTCTTGATCTCAGAGTAGATTGAAGGAGATATGTATGACATCAATATCACATACTGATTCACACATGTGTGCGCACGCCTATCTCAATCCTACTCATCAAGTGGCCTTGGATATCAAACTCCCTCAGGAGGGACAAATCCCATATCTATCACTCACCCCTCAAAAGCCCCATGTGTCAAAGCCACCCAATCATCACCTTTATAACAACCCATGTTTCAGGACTGCGTTTGATGATGTCAAAGTGTGCCCAATGACATGTGTTGAGTGCAGTGATTTCAGGTCTAAGAATCACACTCACCACCATCATTGTGAGTACTGACTGTGACTACCATCTCATGGTTCCATGTGTCAAACTCACGGTGGGTCTGTCCGGTACCTTGTTCTTTAACAAGTACCTATGTGTTTGGTTTGATATCTCTATATCATGACTAATGAGATTCTGTCATCAACCAACACCACAATCTAGTCTTGTGTGTCATTGTTGTCTATCTACCTTCCACAATGACATCCGACTAGGGACATAACAAGAATGTACAAACTCTTAGCATCCGTATGATCTCATCGTTCAAGTCCTTAACCTGAAAGCATACGTCATTGAGTACTGTCATTCTCTAGATATTCAATCTGTTCTATCACTATCTCATATGACTGAACCAGAAAGAATTGGAAGCTTGCCTTTGATGTTCATCAAATCAATCTTAATGCATCCCACCAATCATCCCATGAATGGCTCTCAGGGCATACATACCAACAACAAGGGTGCGAGGCCTTTGTGGCACATGTTGTCTATACCAAGGTGAGGAGTCCTAGTATCCGCGAGGTTCCTATAGTGCGAGAGTTTGAGTACATCTTTCCAATGGAGTTTCCTGATGTTCCACCTCCTATAGAGATTGATTTTGAGATCAATCTAGTTTTTCAAACTCAACCCATCTCTCAGACACCCTATAGGATGGCACCAACTAAGATGCAAGAGTTGAAGAAACAATTGTAGGAATTGCTGGAGAAAGGCCTCATAAGACCAAGAACTTAGCCTTAGGGTGCTCCAGTGTTGTTTGTGAAGAATAATAATGGTTCTTTGAGACTTTGTATAGATTATCAATAGTTGAACAAGGTCACAATAAAAAAAAGTACCCACTTTCGAGGATTGATGATCTATTCAATCAACTGATAGGTTCTACAGTGTTCTCCAAGATAGACTTGAGGTGGGTTTATCATCAGTTGAGGATCAAGGCGGATGACATACCTATGATTGCTTTTAGGACTAGGTTTGGTCACTATGAGTTTGTTGTTTATGCCATTTGGGCTAACCAATGCACCAAAAACTTTCATGGACTTGATGAACAAGGTGTTCAGACTGTGTGTGGATCAGTTTATAGTAGTGTTCATAGATGATATCCTTATATACTCCTGGGACAATTACCTACATGAGCAACATCTTTTCCAAGTACTAGAGTCGTTGACGCATCATATAACCATGTACTTCGTGGTTAGTCTCCCAAGGACAACCAAGGATCATGATTCCATTTGGGTGATAGTTGACAGGTTGATAAAGTCATCTCACTTTCTTCCTGTTAAGACAACTTATACAGTAGAGAAGGTAGCACAGATATACATTGACAATATCATTTGTCTACATGGTATCCCAGTTACCATAGTATCCGAGAGAGGTCCTCAATTCATTATCAGGTTTTGGGTATGTCTGCATATAGGTTTAGGAACACATATGAGGTTTAGCACATCTTTTCATCCACAGATAGTGGTCAGAAAAAAAGGACCATCCACACATTAAAAGATCGCTTGAGAGCATGTTTTTTGGAGTTTATTGGTAGTTTGGACATCCATCTAAGTTTGATTGAGTATGCATACAACAACAACTATCAAAGAAGTATAGCTATGACACCAAACAAAGCCTTTTACGGGAGACATTATCGGTCACCTCTTTGTTGGTATGAGGTAGGAGAATATCAACTTTTGGGTCCTGAGTTATTTCAGCAGACTATAGAGAAGATCAAGGAGACATAGCAATATTTGAAGGCAGACTAGGTCAGCCAAAAGTTGTATGTTGATAATTGTTGCAGAAAACTAGAATTCCAAGTTGGATACCATGTGTATCTCAAGGTTTCCCCTTGGGAAGGTGTGTTGAGGTTTGGCAAAAAGGGTAAATAGGCTCCTAGGTTTATGGGACCATACCCTATTTTGGCACGTGCTGGAAAGGTGGCATAAAAGTTAGAGTTACCACATGAGTTTCATAGGTTGCATAACGTCTTCCATGTTTTCAGACTTAGGAAGTGTCACCGCGACACAGATTTGACAATACAACTAGTGGAGGTTGAGTTAGAGGAGGTTTTTCTTATGTTAAGGGTCCTGTGTTGATCCTTGATAAGAGAATGCAGAAGCTGAGAAAAAAGGATATAGACTTAGTGAAAGTGTTATGGCATCACCATGGTGTGAAGGAATCTATATGGGAATTGAAGGATGAGATACAAAGAAAGTACCCATTCTTATTCACTTAGGATTTCAAGGATGAAGTCTCTGTTAGTGGTTTATAATTGCAAGACCCATGGCCTGACTTTATGCTAAGAATGCTTTATTAACCTAATTGGATGCTTAATTTCTTAATAAAGTTCTAATACATGATTTTATATAATTAGACAAAGCTAAGTTTAAAGATTGGTCCAATTTGGACACTATTTGAGCAAGTTTTATAATTTATGTACTTATAAGGTCTTTTATGCAATTTACCAAATTCCAGGGTTTTATCTATACTTTTCATACATGAATATTACTCTTTATATAAATATCCATAATGTTTGATATGGTTGCATCCATGGATACCTAAATACACCATCGATTTGTTGATTTTCCCTTGGTAGGTTGGAAATCTAGGGTTTTCACCTAAGTATGTTAATGATTTTTTGAAGTGTGTGAAAGATTTGATGGTATCATCTAGTAAAGGAAAGATGTGAAGGGTTCTCCTTATAGTATAGGATCCTATGTCTTGTCCTTGATACCTTATAACTGATGGAGACCCTAGATGAAGTATATGATCATATGAGTGGTCAGTTTTGGTGAAATGGCTAAGTATGGTGAAAGAATCGATGGGTTCACTGATGACCCACCTTGATGAGTTCCCTAAGGGAAGAACTAATGAGTGACATGGGTAAAGATCTAATGGAAGTTTTTCATGCATGGATAATGACTGATTTTGACTTTTGGACACATGGAATGCATGTTTTGACACCTCAACCTTCTTCCTTCTCTCTCATCTAAAATATATATACACCTTTTCCTCTTCCCAAACGTACTCGTTGCTCCTATATATTCTTCATGTGCTAGAGGGGTATGATACTCCTTTGTTGAGTGGAAGAAGGTATCTCTTACATGTTGTAACTAAGGTGGAGCTCGTAATCAATTTGCTTTAGGGTTTTGATCCAGCAAACTTTAGGATTTTGAAGGTTTTTAACCTAACTCTTGACCTAGCCGAGTATGTTCTTCCTCTCTATCTTGTTTCTTATTGTTATCTATATCCTTTCTTCTTGATTGGGAAGAACCTTAGTTCCTTTTTGAAGAAAGTTTGTGCATATATGGATGAAGATCTCCTTTTCTTCTTTGTTTGCCCTAGTTTCACCTTGATCTTGAGGAAAGAAGTTATTTTGGAGCTTGGGTCTTGCAAGTTAGGGTTTCAACCTTTGTCTTTGAGATATCTTGTTGTTGGATCTTCATTTCCTACCTAGAGGTGAGTTATATTACTTTCATCCCATTTTCTAGCTTTGTTTTAACTTGGTTCATATAGATCATATCCTTGAACATAGTTGATATGATGGAAGATGATCTTTGTAAAGTATGTTTCATATGTGCAAAGTAGTCTGTATGATGTTATCTAGTTCTTGATCATATGTATATACTCTCTTGTTTCAAGGATAAGAATTGTTGGTCTTAAAAAACAAGAAATGGTGATATTTCTTAAAATAAATAGATATGATTTTTTATTATAGTCAAGGAACCTATGGTTTGTCTAGTATGTGTCATGTTGATTCACTAAGTAAAGAAATGATGGTGATTCATATCACCTAATCCAATGGGCCTAGTTTTAGGATAAGAAAATGATGGATTTACTTAGGGTGACGACCAGTGACCCTACTTAATGAACTGATGATATTACTTAGAGGAACCTAGGGTTAAGTAAAGAATCGATGGTCCTATATGTACCTTTTCATAAATTGCTGGGCACACTAGACCCAAATGGATTTTTGGTTAAGTCTCAAGAATGATATGATCGTTTTTCCTACATACAATATGATGGGCATGTTATTGACTAAGTACGTAAATAATCTAATGGCATTATATATGGTATGTATTTCCATGAACCCATGGGCATGCTAGATGCATGAACAGATCTTTTATTACGTATCCAAAGGATTTGATGGTTTTCTTTTGGTTAAGTATAACCAAGACCCGATGGTTCTTTTCTTGGTTGAGTACCTCAAAGAACCGATGGTAGGTTAAGTATAAGACTTTGAACATCTTGACCAAGTATGGGAAAGATATGATGGTCTTTCTATATTTATATAAGGAACCAATGGTATACCTGCATACAGTAATGAAATGATGGTATAACCTTAGTCAATAAAATAATGATTTATACTAAGTTCTTAAAAGAACTGATGGCTCTTGTTGTCCATAAATTAACATATGGTAATACTAAAGTTAAGGAAATGTGATTCTTGTTGGTATGTATTCCCATAGAGCAAGTCATGTGATGATTGTAATGGGATACCTTCTAAATGATTTGAATAATAATAAAGGCAATTTCCGATCTATATGTTTTAACTATTTCTCAGATGATAGTGTAACATGATAGATGTCTAACGAATTGTTTTACTCAATGACGTATGCTTTTAGGTTAAGGACCTAAACGATGAGATCATACAGATGTTAAGAGTATACATTCTTGTTTAGTCCCTAATCGTTTGTTACTGAGGAAATAACCTTATACATCAATAACACTAAAGACTAGATTATGTTTTGGCTGATGAAAGAATCTCATTAGTCATGATATAGTGATATCAAACCAAGCACATAGGTACTTGTTGGAGAACAAGTGTACCGGACAGACCCACTGTGAGAGTGACACATGGAACCATGATTTGGTAGTCACAGTCAGCTCTCACAGTGATGGTGGTGAATGCGATTCTTTAACCTGAAATCACTACACTCAATACATGTCATTGGGTACACTTTGACATCATCAAATGCAGTCCTAAAACATGGGTTGTTATAAAGGTGATGATTGGGTGACTTTGACACATGGGGATTTTGAGGGGTGAGTCATAGATATGGGATTTGTCCCTCCTAAGGGAGTTTAATGTGCATGGCCACTAGATGAGTAGGATTGAGAAAGTCATGCACATGCACGTGTGAATCAATATGTGATATTGATGTCGCACACATCTCACCCAGTCTACTCTGAGATCAAGGAAATGGATGAACGTTGAAAGGATGACTGTACCATGCCTTGAGTTCATTCAGGACATTAGTGACAAAGGAATTATACATTCACTGTAACACCATTCACGGATTGTAGGATTGAAAGTTGTTCTCCAACTTTCTATTTCACTTGGGTAGCACTGATGTGTGACTAGGCACCACTCTTTGCTTGTGAAGTCATAAGTGTTATGGACTTTCACTGGCAACGTGAAATGGACCTGCAGGGTCACACACATAGGATTTAACCTGGAAGAGGATTTTTTCCACATATGATGTTTAGATTGATTACTAAAGGAGTTTAGTAGTTCAATTAAACACTCATTTGATTGAAAGCTCAAAACCATAGTGTTCAAGGTGTTGGACCAATTGATTAGAATATCAGATTGATTGAAAGTGTGATTGACTGATTTTGCACAATCTGCACTTCCAACCGATCGGCTCATGAGATGAACCGATTGGCTCAGGTTGGTGAACCGATCGGCTCAACTGGTGAGACGATCGACTCATGTGCAATGAGACGATCGTCTCAATTGTTGAATCGGTTGGCTCATGTGACTAATGGAGATCGTTTAGAAAGTCGATTTTGCAAATAAAATTTGTTTCACTTGTGCAAATTCAATTTAGACAAGGATTAATATTTGATTAATCGGAAACAAATATGAAATTCAATTTGAGTTGGACCAGGACCATGAACTGATCGGCTCAAGGGTGCTAAACGATCGTTTCAGGTGTGAACCGATCGGTTGAGGTCACCAAATGATCAGTTTAGGGTTGAAACGATCAATTCAGCTGGCACAGTTGGTTGTTTTGTGGAAAATCTCGAACCCTTCTACTGATGTTTAGTCCCACATTTCCTGGGTACAAAACCCTGTCCCATGACCCTCCTATATATAGGGGTATTGGGGGCTTCTCAAAGTACAACTCAGAACACCAGTTGCTCTGCGAAGTTGTCATTCTCTCTGGTTTTAGTAACTGAGAGAGCCCGAGCAAGTGCTACCTGATAAGGGAGGCACAACAAGGGAAAGACAACTGCAGAAAGGCAACTGGTTGCAAGAGAGTGTGTCGGTGAATAGTACACCGACAGAAGGGTACAAATCCTTCTGATTCCTTGTGGTACAAGGAGATCGGAGTTCCAGGCAGTCCATGTGGATGACTGTAGAGGCGGGAGACTTCTGTCACTTGGAGGACAGATGTCAATCCCGACAATCTCGGTAAGACCAGGAGCTGCTCAGACACCGTCCAAGACCGGAGGTGAAGATAGCACAAGTCACGAGGTAACATCGTTGAGCAAGCCTCGGGACGAGGTATGCCTCTATAAACCATCCTTCCTATTGTATAGACATTGATGCGATTCCCTATTATGGGTTTGGGAGAAGAAATTTTTTTCCGCTACCTTCTCTGTCTCCCCTAAAACCCAACAGTGGTATCAGAGCCACATCAATTGCTCTATGCTTTAGGATTATCAATATGATCGATTTTAGTTTTTCGCCTTTATTTATTGCATACGATGCGAATAAAATTGGCTTTATGCATGTCCAATCCTAAATCCACAAATCTCTATATACATATATGATATGTAATATAAATGCACTCAATACGCGTCGCCCTTAAATGAGTTTTGTGGTGGATGTATAGCATGGTTATGGCCAATAAACCCTATGCATGTGTGCTTGGTTGAATGTGGTTTCTTTCATCTCGGTCTATACATTGATTCCCTATCTCCTATTCCTGATGTAACTCGAGATTTCTTTCCTACCTTTGCTCTCCCCAAATGTAACTCAGGGTTTCCTTTTTCAAATGTAAAATATGATAGATCTTGTTTTTCCTGTTATGTCAAAGAACGACATACTTTTGACAACCGGTTCGAGGAGCGAGATGAGCGGGTGGCGACCTGAGGAGATGCACGATGACCAGTGAACCGATCGGCTGGAGGCGCCAGTCGATCGACTGGTGGCACCCAACCGACCAACCTGATGGCAAGCCGATCAATCATGGAGATGAGTTGATCAAACCCAGAAAGGCAAAGCACAGAGTTCATCTTGTACAGGTTGCATGTGATGTGGACCTAGATGACCGTGATTCCTCTTGGCTCGAGTAATCACATTAGGATGGCAATAATCATTGTTTTTTATCGTTTCACATGTTTTCTGTGGGATATAGCATGTATATGATACTTACTATATTGTGGTGATTGGATATGTATATGTACCTATAAAAACCAAATCCTTCATTAAATAT
The DNA here is from genome assembly GCA_963693085.1 of Alisma plantago-aquatica. NCBI lineage: Eukaryota > Viridiplantae > Streptophyta > Magnoliopsida > Alismatales > Alismataceae > Alisma > Alisma plantago-aquatica. The sequence continues at coordinate 29,273,682 of OY856414.1, read as the reverse complement.
TAAAGTTTTAGATGCCTTCTAAATGCGACACACGTGAAAAGCTTGATCGGCCAAGTGTGGGCACGCCCTAGCATGGTACACTATCTATCTCATGAAAGCGTGAAGGATGAATATGTGGGTCTACCTTAGCAGGGTGCATATTCATCGTGTTGCCTTTGGGTCGGACTTAACAAGGTGACCTAGATAGGATCTAGCACCTTGAGGCATGGAGATGATCATGGCAAGGAGTTGCGCATGACATCTTTCAAGAGTTGCATATGATGCAATTGGCAAAAGTTGCCTACCTGGAAGATCTGAATTGTGGGTGACAGCCCTAGCTGTTCTATGGTTCAGAGGATTTTAGGATCTTGACCCACTAGGAGATTGTACACTACAATCTTCCGAATTGATGGTGAGGGCTGTCAATTTGAATCAAAATAGTGGGAGTGGTAATTAATTAAAGGGCTAATTAACTACTTTCAAATTTCATTCAAATCAAATCAAATCAAAAGGAGTTTTGACGAATGCAATTTTCTCTTGTAGAATGGAAAAAGAATCATCTTTTAAAATGGGCAAATTAATTGAGAATAAATTCCATAACTGGTTAGGGATTGTGAGAAGTGTTCTGCACAATCTAGAAATACTGGTAGCCTTTGAGTCCACTCTATATGCACTTAAGAAGAAGGATAGTTCATTGATGGAGATCAATGGAAAAAAGTCTAAGGACAAAGGTGAGGAAGAGAAGGGTTCTCTCGCCAAACCAATGTCAGAATCTTCTGCGCTGAAAACATGGAGAGGATGGAGGGAACGATGGAAGAAGAAGCGATACATAGAGATCTCTACTTCTGGTGTATACGTAAAAGCGATTAACTTTACTACTTCTTTGTCATGGGTACTTGATACCGGATGTGGATCTCACATTTGTTCAAATGTGAAGGATCTCAAAAGAAGTAGGCCTTTGGGGAAAGGCGAGGTGGAACTATGTGTTTCCAATGGGGCAAGAGTTGTCGCCAGTGTCGTGGGAACCTATGAGTTAACTCTACCAAGTGGGCTAATAATAGAGTTGAAGAACTTCTATTATGTACTTGCCATAAATAGGAATATCATTTCCGTTTCTTGTTTGGACAAGGATGGTTTTGAATTTCTTATTAAGAATGGAAAGTGTTCCATTTCAAAAGATGGGATATTTTATGGAAGTTCCCCAATGTCTTATGGTCTATACTTGATAGATCGAGAGACAAGTGTATACAACGTAAAAACCAAAAGGCAAAAACTCAACAACTCAAACAAAGCATATCTTTGGCATTGTCGTCTAGGGCACATAAATGACAAGTGCATCTCTAGACTCCACAAAGATGGTTATCTAGACTCTTTTGATTGTGGATCAATAGAGACATGTGAATCTTGTTTGTTGGGCAAGATGACCAAGACTCCCTTTTCAGGTAAAGGTGAGAGAGCTAGTAATCTATTAGGACTCATACATACTGATGTATGTGGGCCTTTTAGAACTAATGCCAAAAATGGGTATCAATACTTCATTACCTTCACTAATGACTTCAATAGGTATGGCTATGTGTACCTAATGAAACATAAGTCAGAAACCCTTAAAAGGTTCAAGGATTTCATGAATGAAGTACAGAACCAACTTGGTAAAAGTATTAAAGCACTTCGATCTGATCGAGGTGGAGAATACTTAAGACAAAAGTTTGAGGATATTCTGCGAGCCCGTTGTATTGTATCACAATGGACTCCACCTGGAACACCACAACATAATGGTGTGTCTGAAAGAAGGAATCACACTTTACTGGATATGGTGCAATCAATGATGCGTTTTGTTGATCTTCTGATTTCAGTCTGGGGTCATGCTCTTGAAACCGCCACCATTACACTTAATCGAGTACAATCTAAATCGGTTCAAAAGACACCATATAAGATATGGCACGGGAAGCGTCCCGATTTGTCTTTTATGAAGATTTGGGGTTGTGAGGCTTACGTTAGGAAAATGTTTCCTGATAAGCTTGGACCCAAGTCCGATAAATGTTATTTTGTTGGATACCCTAAGGAAACGAGGGGATACTATTTATACCACCCTACTGACAACAAAGTGTTTGTTGCTAGGACAGATATGTTCCTAGAAAAGGAATTTATTTCCAGAGGAAACAGTGGGAGGAAAATAGAGCTTGAAGAGGTTCAAGCCCAAAAAGAAAACATTGAACCGATAGATGTACAAGAGGAACACAGAGATTCACAAGGTGTTGTGGAATCTCAATCTCCTCAAGTAACACAAGGACCTCATAGATCTAATAGGACACGCCTTGAACCTGAGAGGTTTGGATACCTTATGACTCAGGAAGGAGGTGAGTTGATCATAGGTGATGATCCAACTACCTATCTAGAGGCTATGGAGGGACCAAATTGTGAGAAATGGCTTGAGGCCATGAAATCCGAGATGGAATCCATGTACTCCAACAAAGTATGGACTTTGGTGGAACCACCTGAAGGGGTAAAACCCATAGGGTGCAAGTGGGTTTTCAAGAAGAAGATCGACATGGATGGCAATGTGCAAACTTATAAAGGTAGATTGGTTGCAAAGGGTTTTCGACAAGTTCAAGGTGTTGACTATGACAAAACTTTTTCTCCAGTTGGCATGATTAAGTCCATAAGGATTATGCTTGCTATTGCGGCTTACTATGACTATGAGATTTGGCAAATGGATGTTAAAACTACATTCCTTAATGGGAATATAAATGAGGATGCGTACATGACACAACCTGAAGGTTTTGTAGATCCAAAGAATGCCAATAAAGTCTGTAATCTACAAAGGTCAATCTATGGATTGAAGCAAGCATCTCAGAGTTGGAATCTTCAATTTGATGAGGAATTTAAAGTGTTTTGCTTTATTCAAAATGAAGATGAACCTTGTGTGTACAAGAAGGTTAGTGGGAGCATGACCACATTCCTCATATTGTATGTGGATGACATACTAATGATGGGGAATGTTGTCTTAGCCTTGGAGAAGGTAAAGACTTGGCTTGGGAATACTTTCTCAATGAAAGACTTAGGAGAAGCATCCTACATTCTAGGAATAAAGATCTATAGAGATAGATCTAAAAGGCTTCTCGGACTAAGTCAAAGCACGTACATTGACAAGGTGCTAAAGCGGTTCAGCATGGAGAACTCAAAGAGAGGCAACGTCCCCATGCTACATGGAGACACCATCTCTAGAGATCAATGTCCCCAATCTTGTGTAGAGAGGGAGTGTATGAATGGGATCCCATATGCATCAGTCATTGGATCCATCATGTACGCTATGTTGTGCACACACCCAGATGTCTCGTATGCTCTCAGCATGATGAGAAGGTACCAATCAGATCACATGGATGCTCACTGGACAGTCGTAAAGAACATCCTCAAGTACTTACGAAGGACTAAGGATCAGTTCCTTATATACGGCGGCGAGGAAGAACTGGTTGTAAAGGGTTACACCGATGCGAGCTTCCAAACTAACAAAGATTATTACAGATCGCAATCAGAATTTGTGATTTGCCTAAACAATGGAGCTGTGAGCTGGAAGAGTTCCAAGCAAGAAATAATTTCCAATTCTACTAAAGAGGTCGAGTATATTGCTACTTCGCATGCAGCAAAGGAAGCTGCGTGGATCAGGAAGTTCATCTCTGAACTTGGTGTAGTTCCCAGTAGGTGTGATTCAATTGAGCTTTAGTGGGACAATAATAGAGCTATTGCTTAAGCTAAGGAGCCGAGATCACATCAGCAATCCAAGAACATATTGCGGCTCTTCCATCTCATATGAGAGATCATACAATGAGGAGATGTGAAGAATTGCAAAGTACCAACTGAAGACAACATAGCTGATCCACTGATGAAGACCCTTTCTCAGTAGAAGCATGATGGTCATGCTAGGTCACAAGGACTGAGGTTCCTAGGTGACTGGCTCTAAGTGCACATGGGAGTCTGTTAGTATGTATGCCCATAGAGCAAGTCATGTGGTGATTGTAATGGGATACCTTGTAAATGATTTGAATAATAATAAAGGCAATTTCTGATCTATATGTTTTAACTGTTTCTAAGATGATAGTGTAACATGATAGATGTCTAAAGAATTGTTTTACTCAATGACGTATGCATTTAGGTTATGGACCTAAATGATGAGATCATACATATGTTCAGAGTATACATTCTTGTTTAGTCCCTAATCAGTTGTTATTGAGGAAATAACCATAGACATCAATAACACAAAAGACTAGATTATGTTTTGGTTGATGACAAAATCCCATTAGTCATGATATAGTGATATCAAACCAAGCACATAGGTACTTGTTGGAGAACAAGTGTACAGGACAGACCCACTGTGAGAGTGACACATGGAACCATGATTTGGTAGTCATAGTTAGCTCTCACAGTGATGGTGGTGAATGTGATTCTTCAACCTAAAATCACTACACTCAACACATATCGTTGGGTACACTTTGACCACATCAAACACAGTCCTGAAACATGGGTTGTTATAAAGGTGATGATTGGGTGACTTTGACACATGGGGCTTTTGAGGGGTGAGTGATAGATATGTGATTTGTCCCTCCTAAGGGAGTTTAATGTCCATGGCTACTTGATGAGTAGGATTGAGAAAGGCATGCGCATGAATGTGTGAATCAATATGTGATATTGATGTCGCACACATCTCACCCAGTCGGCTCTAAGATCAAGGAAATGGATGAAAGTTGAAAGGATGACTGTACCATGCCTTGAGTTCATTCAGGACATTAGTGAAAAAGGAATTATACATTCATTGTAACACCATTCACGGATTGTAGGATTGAAAGTTGTTCTCCAACTTTCTATTTCACTTGGGTAGCACTTATGTGTGACTAGGCACCGCTCTTTACTTGTGAAGTCAGAAAGTGTTATGGACTTTCACTGCCAATGTGAAATGGACCTACAGGGTCACACACATAGGATTTAACCTGGAAGAGGAGTTTTTTCACATATGATGTTTAGATTGATTACTAAAGGAGTTTATTAGTTCAATTAAACACTCTGTTGATTGATAGCTCAAAATCATAGTGTTCAAGGTGTTGGACCAATTGATTAGAATATCAGATTGATTGATTTTGCACAATCTACACTTCCAACCGATCGACTCATGAGATGGACTGATCGGCTCAGGTTGGTGAACCGATCAGCTCCACTGGTGAGACGATCAGCTCATGTGCAATTAGACGATCATCTCAATTGTTGAACCAGTCGACTCATGTGACCAACAGAGATCATTTGTAAAGTCGATTTTGCAAATACAATTTGTTTCACATGTGCAAATTCAATTTGGACAAGGATTAATATTTGATTAATCGGAAACAAATATGAAAGTCAATTTGAGTTGGACCAGGACCATGAACCGATCAGCTCATGTGATGAATCGATCGGATCAAGGGTGCCAAACGATCGATTCAGGTGTGAACCGATCGATTGAGGTCACCAAACGATCAATTCAGGGTTGAAACAATCGGTTCAGCTGGCGCAATTGGTTGTTTTGTGGAAAATCTCGAACCCTTCTACTCCTGTTTAGTCCCGCATTGCCCAGGGTAGAGAACCCTATCCCATGACCCTCCTATATATAGGGGTATTGGGGGCTTCTCAAAGTACAACTTAGAACACCAGTTGCTCTTCAAAGTTGTCATTCTCTTTGGTTTTGGTAACCAAGAGAGCCCGAGCAAGTGCTACCCGATAAGGGAGGCACAACAAGGGAAAGACAACTGTAGAAAGGCAACTGGTTGCAGGAGAGTGTGTCGGTGACTAGTACGCTGACAGGAGAGTATGACTCCTTATGATTACTTATGGGACAAGGAGATCGGAGTTCTAGGAAGTCCGTGTGGATGACTGCATAGGCGGGAGACTTCTGCCGCTTGGAGGACAGTTGTCAATCTTGACAGTCCTGGTAAGACCAGGAGCTGCTTAGACACTGTCCAAGACCGAAGGTGAAGACCGCGCAAGCCGTGAGGTAACATCGCCAAGAAAGCCTTGGGACAAGGTACGCCTCTACAAACCATCCTTCCTATTGTATAGACGTTGATGTGATTCCTTATTATGGGTTTGGGAGAAGAAATTATTTTTTCCATTGCCTTCTTTGTCTCCCCTAAAACCCAACTGATGCATGGGTTTTGAGTCACTTTTATAGGCTTATTTTATATCTATTTTATGCATGTATTTGTCATTTTTTGGATTATATTTTCATAATTCACTATAGTTGGCCTTTAAACTCTTTTTGCATCAAATTATACTTGTTTTATCATATTTATATGATTTTATATAATCCCAGACTTATACACATGTTTCGGCACTTTTTCAAACACTTTTGCATTGTCCAGAGTCGATACTATCGACCCTCGTGTTGATAGTATCGACATTTTATCAGAAAGCAACCCGAAAACACGATCTTGGAAGGAAAAACCTATATCATGGTCGATACCATCGACCTGGGGGTCGATACTATCGACAACGTCGGGATCTGGCGATTTTCTGCACTAAAACGAAGCATTTTAATCTGACGGTTGAGCTTTTTCGGAGCCGTAAAGTGGTCCTATGACCTAAGAAGAGCACGGCCGGCCCTAGGGGGATCTCATATTGTGTTTCACAACATCCAATAAGGAGGGAGAGAGAGAGGAGACAAGAGATGAAGGCCATCAACCGAGCGATCTGGGCACCTCCAACGGGAAATTTTGCTGCCGGATGACTGTAAAACGCATGTTTCTCGAGGAGGATCTCCAGGAACACCTTTGTATCATGGGTTACACAAGTTTGCTCCATGTTTCCCATGTTTTTCTTCTCTACTCCTAAGTATTTTCCATTGTCAACCATGCAGGGCTAATCCCCTTAATCTTTAGGACCGGGAGTAGCCCGGGAAGCATTGTATGACATTTTTATCATAGTAATTCATAATTTTCTCCTAAATCTGTGGTATGCTTTTGTTTACTCAATTATATTGTTATGCTTAATCACCATAATGATAATCTAATGCCTTTAATTACTTTCAAAGAAGAATTGACAGTTAAAAAGAGACAAAATTCACATTAATTAACAAATCCCTTGAACAAGGTGATGTACGGTTAATGGTGGAAACCCAGAGGTCGATTCTAATGCACCTAGTTTAGGGTATAGGTTACTACGACGGTGGAACCGACCTAGACTTAGGTAGTAAATTGTACCATGACAGTGGACAATTCTGACTATAGGCCACTACCCGGATTGAGAGATGAACTTGAGTAGCTATATGGAAATTCATAGAATGAAAACCCGCGGTGAAACTGCAATCCTAAAGATATCCATTTGAATTGATTAAACTAAACCCTTAATCGATTGCTCTGTTTTATTTTATTTTCTTTTATTTTACAACAACTTTCAAACTCTTTTAATCGGTTTAGCTGATCACAACCAGTTAGTAGTAGTTTACTAAAATTCATGTTTCCCTGAGTTCAACTCGGGCCTCACAAGGCCTATATTACATTGATACGTATACTTGCGTTCTACGCACGGAAAAATCGTGTCAAGTTTTTGGCGCCGTTGCCGGGGAAACGGTGAATTTTAGCACTACGAGTGCTGTGAGCGGCCACACTAGGCCACTTTTAATTCCTGTATTTTTTTTCTTTTCATCTTTTGAACTGAATTGCAAATCTTATTCATTGTTTTAATTATTAGTACTGGTTCATACACTACCATTTGAAATTTCAGGTACTAGTAAAGTAATAATGGGTGACGGAGTGGAAATGAGGAGCAGACGATCTGGGAAAGGATTAAGGCTTCGTCTTCTTCTGCATAGAAGGGGCCAATCAAGAAACAAGCTATCAACATACCCAGTTACAAGATTGATCCAGGGCTTATTCAGTTGGTCAAATCACAGGCTTTCCATGGACTTAAAAATGAGGATCCGGTGACCCACATCAGCACGTTCATGGAAAATTGTGATATGATAAAGATTGACAGGTTCCCGCAAGAGACACTCTACCTGAAACTTTTTCCCAGTTCTTTAGCAGGAAATACTTGGGAATGGCTGCACAATCTGGATGATGAGTACATTGAATCTTGGGATCACATGGTTGAGGTGTTCTTTCAGAGGTTCTTCTCACCTGAAAAGACAAATGATCTAGTGAGGAAGATACACAACTTCAGCTAGCGAGCCAGTGAAACATACTCTGAAACTTGGGAGCGCTTCCAGATCATGCTGAGGAAGTGTCCACATCACGGCTTAGACAAGGAGAAGCAAGCTAAAATTTTCTACTTCGCCCTAAATGAACATGATAGGCTCAATTTGGACTTAGCAGGTTCTGGTTTCTTTTTTAACAACACAGGCACAAGGTGTTGGGAGATTCTAAGGAACATGTCCAAAAAGCAGTCTTGGGGTGAAAGAGATGCACCCGAGCAAGTTGGCATTACACATGAAGCAAGGGCCATCAAAGTGCTTAATGACAAGTTGGATCTTATAGACAAGAAGCTCCTAGAGAAAGAGGACAATGGGTCTGATGATGAAGCACATGCAAAGTATATGCATCAACAGGGATATAGAAATAACAATTATGATTGGAGGAAGGAACAAAATTTTCAAAAGCTGCAGCCTAGCCTAGAGGAAAAGAACAATGAATTGCTTAGCCAGGTGGTGAAACAAAATCAAGAGATGATGAGTACATTGGCCAAGCAGTTACAATCTCAGGGCAAGATTTTAAATAAATTTGGGCAGACATTGCAAAGTCATGGAGCACAAATGAGGGCACTAGAGACGACTGTGACCCAAATTTCCAATGAAGTGGCGGCCATGAAGCATACAAATCAACAAAGACAGGATGGGAATACAGATGCTGTTCAAGCACATCATCAAGTGAAATATATATCTGTGATTTCTGAGGCAGAGCCCCCGGTGGTGGAGGTCCAGGACAAAAGCAAAATGATTTTTGATACGGAGGCTACACCAAGAATACCGTATCCTCACAGTCATTATGGACTACCGGGCGGATGTTGTCCATTCAGAAAAATCCGCCAAGAGCACATCGCGGCCGCGCCTGCACCTAGTCAAGAGGAGCAGGTGAAGGTCATGTGTCATGGTGAATCTACAGTCACTGAGAGAGGGGAGCATCCACAAGTCATGCCATCCACGGATGATGTGTCAACTCCTATCCTAGAAGGTGGAGTTGAAGCAAGCTTAGGGGAGGAGACCCCTAAAGTTCCATATGTGCCACCACACAAGCGAGCGAAGGACCCAAACATGCCTTTCCCGGATAGTCTGAGGCTGAAGAAAGAGCATAGGCACTACAAGAAATTCTTGGAGATGTTTAGGAAGCTCCATATTAATATTCTGTTAGTGGAAATGATAGAACAAATTCCAGCATATGTAAGGTTTATCAAGGACATAATCACCAAGAAAAGGCGGATAAAAGACACTGACATTTGTGTTATTGATGAAAAAGTGAGTTCTATAATCCAAGGACGGATACCAAGGAAGAGGAAAGATCCAGGATGTTTCTGCATCCCATGTTCCATAGGCGGCCAACATTTTCCACAAGCACAGTGTGACTCAGGGGCCAACATTAATCTTATGCCACTGTCTACGTTTCAAAAGCTTGGATTGAAGACACTAAAGAAATCTGCCATGACTATTGAGTTGGTGGATGGATCCATTGTGAAGCCACAAGGTATATGCGAGGATGTACTAGTCAAGGTCGACAAATTCATCTTCCCTATTGACTTTGTGGTCATGGACATGCATGAGTTGGAAGGAGGTGAGATGCTATTGGGAAGGCCGTTCCAAGCTAAGACTGATGTAATTGCTGCCATTGGGCGAGGTTACTTGACACTTGGGATTGGTGATGATAGAGTTAAATTCAAATTACCACATGACTCATTGGAGACATCTCTTGGCAACCCAGGTTAAATGTATCTTTATGTCAAGCCTAGGACATTAAACAAGCGCACTTGTTGGGAGGCAACCCAACTTTCGGTTCATTTTTATGTTTGGTTATGTTCTTTTATGTTTATGTACTTAGTTTTTGCTTAGGTTTTGATAATTTTTGTAAAAATGGTACCCTAACTCGTGTTTTGAAGTGTGTAGAATGTTAAGTTTGATACTATCGACACCCATGTCAATAGTATCGAGTTTGGATCAGTAAACGCTGAAGAAATGTCGATACCATCGACCCTAGGGTCGATAGTATCGAGATTCCTGAAGATTTTCAAAAATATTGGTGATAGTTTTGAGTTCCCAGGCATTTAGATGCGTCGATTCAACAAAATCGCTGAGTCTGGGTCGATACCATCGACCTTGTGTCGATGGTATCGACACTTGCAGGACAGCTACATAAAATAGGCCGTAAAAGGTATCGAAACGAGATTTTTTCAAACCGTTTTTTGTAGAGGAAAGATGGATGAAGGAAGTCACGTCTTAGAACCACTAAGACACAAAAATGGGCCAAAGAAAGGAGGGAGATAGAAAGCATCACTTGGTCCACTTGAGCATCTAACCATCCTTCTTCACCACACTTCAAAGCGAACGGTACCGCTGTTCCACCTCTTAAGTGAGAATGTTGACTATGAGGCCATAGTCATATTCAAGCTTAGGGGGGGTGTTGGAACAACCCTCTATCTTAGTTTTTACTTACTTATTCATATTGATTTTACTTTTGAGATATTAGTTGTTTTTATTTCTAGGTTTACCGCTTTTGTAGGATCCACATCTATCTAGTGTAATATGTGGAGCAATAAATGCATGGTTTCAATTGGGAGTTTTACTCTTGGGTTGTGTGCACATAAAAAATGAGCATTTTGAAAACTTTTTGAGCTTATTCTTGTTAGTAATTGAGTTTCATAACTGAGGAAGTGCTTGGGTGAGTCAGCTTCAGGACATGGGGACATGAATGGCCATCTTTATTGTCCAAGGAAAAGTGATTGGCAAGGATGTTTGAGCCCGAACCGACCAACCGCTAACGTGACCTTAGACTAAAGTTTAAGAGAGAAATCCTTCAGTTACCCTGTACACAGGTCTTTAGAGAGGGACATATGATATTTTCGGAAGGTTCTGTCAATTAGTCTTGTGATCCGATCCACCACAATTTCATTCACACTCCACCATAAGAAATGGGAGCACATTATTGTCTTTCACTTTTTGATTGCATCTCATGTAGTTAGGTCTTGAATTATATCTATTTTCACATTTTTTTTGCATAAAAATGAAAAAAAAGGATAGAGTAGTTATACATGCACATTATCCTTAGGTGTGTGTCATTTAATTCCATAACTATCATTATGTAGTTGCATTTGCATCTTTTGAGCATATCGTACACCATGTATCTTATGTTACTCTGAAAACATTAAAGGTGGTGAGCTTGATCCATACCCTCCAAATAGAATGCTTCAAATGTATAATTTATGTAACAAGAAGTGAGCCTGACAAATAATTCATTGTCATCTATGAAAATAAGGGCTTGAAAAAAAATTGAAGAAAAATTGAAAAAAAAAGAAGAAAAAAAGAATTGAGAAGTAATAAAGAAGAAGAGGGAGAAAGGAACATGTTCTCACCTGAGAACTAAGAAGAATAAGCACATGGTGTAGTTTTCTTAGATATTCCATATCACCTTGAGACGGAATGATAGTGCATGCATCATTACACTAAAAATATAGCATTAGGACATTTTCACTTGCATTTTGCATCATGATAGGTCATTAATTTTTGTATTGCATGATTGACTGTTATGTGCTTCCATCTCTTCCACAACCACCTATCCCATCCACCCGTTGCTCTAATCGGTAGGCCACCCATGATATTCTCCTCAATCATTAATATCAGGAGATCTACTTCCATTTAGATGGTAGTTAGGAAATGAGCAACGTAGATAGGAGATCACAAGATGCATCAAGTATGGACCAAATGAGTTTATCATATTAACTTCTTTAATTGATAGTGTTTCACTGATTGGGGGACATACATCTTTTCATAGGTCTTTGGTCGCCTGGATGGCAGTTAGTGTTCAGTGGTCAATGAGGGCCGGTTTGTGGAAAGAAAGTGGGGATGATGTAGATTCATTTCATGTATTTATGTCCTATTGCTGACTTATCTCAACCAGATCCAAAGTTTTTTTGCTCGAGGACGAGCAAGGTTTCAGCTTAGGGGACTTTGATGCATGGGTTTTGAGTCACTTTTATAGGCTTATTTTATATCTATTTTATGCATGTATTTGTCATTTTCTTGATTATATTTGCATAATTCACTATAGTTGGCCTTTAAACTCTTTTTGCATCAAATTATACTTCTTTTATCATATTTATATGATTTTATATAATCCTCGGACTTATACACATGTTTCGGCACTTTTTCAGGCACTTTTGCATTGTCCAGAGTCGATACTATCGACCCTGGTGTCGATAGTATCGACATTTTATCAGAAAGCAACCCAAAAACGCGATCTTGGAAGGAAAAACCTGTATCATGGTCGATACCATCGACCTGGGGGTCGATACTATCGACAGCGTTGGGATCTGGCGATTTTCTGTACTAAAACGGAGCGTTTTAATCCGACGGTTGAGCTTTTTCGGAGCCGTAAAGTGGTCCTATGACCTAAGAAGAGAAAGACCGGCCCTAGGGGGATCTCATATTGTGTTGCACAACATCCAAGAAGGAGGGAGAGAGAGAGGAGACAAGAGACGAAGGCCGTCAACCGAGCGATCCGGACACCTCCAACGGGCAATTTTACTGCCGGAATACTGCAAAACGCACGTTTCTCGAGAAGGATCTCCGGGAACACCTTTGTATCAGGGGTTACACGAGTTTGATCCATGTTTCCCATGTTTTTCTTCTCTACGCCTATGTATTTTCCATTGTCAACCATGCGGGGCTAATCCCCTTAATCTTTAGGACCGGGAGTAGCCCGGGGAAGCATTGTATGGCGTTTTTATCATAGTAATTCATAATTTGTCTCCTAAATCTGTGGTATGCTTTTGTTTTCTCAATTATATTATTATGCTTAGTCACCATAATGATAATCTAATGCCTTTAATTACTTTTAAAGAAGAATTAACGGTTGAAAAGAGACAAAATTCACATTAATTAACAAATCCCTTGAACAAGGTGATGTACAATTAATGGTGGAAACCCAGAGGTCGATTCTAATGCACCTAGTTTAGGGTATAGGTTACTACGACAGTGGAACCAACCTAGACTTAGGTAGTGAATTGTACCACGACAATGGACAATTCTGACTACAGGCCACTACCCGGATTGAGAGATGAACTTGAGTAGCTATATGGAAATTCATACAATGAAAACCCGCGGTGAAACCACAATCCTAAAGATCTCCATTTGAATTGATTAAACTAAACCCTTAATCAATTGCTCTATTTTATTTTATTTACTTTTATTTTACAACAACTCTCAAACTCTTTTAATCGGTTTACATGATCGCAACCAGTTAGTAGTAGTTTACTAAAATTCACGTTTCCCTGAGTTCGACTCGGGCCTCACAAGGCCTATATTACATTGATACGTATACTTGCATTCTACGCACGGAAAAACTGTGTCACCAACAATTCTCACTAAGTAACTTAATGATCCAATGGGTTGCCTAGGTGTATTAAATGAACTGATGGGTCAGCTATAGCTATTGATTAAGTGATACTAATTCAATATACACCTTCAAACCTTTCTTGTAAAAGGTCAGTTCATGATGGCCTAATACCCTAATTGATGATTGAAATAATGAATGTTTTATTTGTAGTGTAGAATACTTCTTTTATGTTACTCTTGATAATATCATGATTCTTATGTTTGACACACACTTTCTCTAAAGCCTAAAATGATAAGTTTATAGTGATATAATAAATCCTATAGAAGGCTCGGATGATAATGATGTGCTTATATGAGAATATATGTTGTTTGGCCTTAATGGCTTGTAGGTTGTGCTATGCCCTGAGTGGAGGTATTATCCTCTTCATGAATTGGAAATGGACTAGTATCCACTGAAGTTGTGATAAAGAATATGTTTCATATGTTTTATATCTTTTGAATTTGCTACACACCAATACTTTTGTGGAAATCTTTTATGATTTATGTGTAACTTGATTGATGCAGCTTAAACTCACTTAACATGCAATTACTAATCAAGTGAAACCCTAATCATGTAATGCCTTGTTCCATAGAGACATTCCAATGTTTGAACTTGCTGGTTAGAAAAATGAGTATTCCATAAAGGAAACTTGGAGTGATATATTGTTGAGTATATGTGGGGGCAGGAAAGATATGTCCTTGTCATCCTGGTTCTAAATTTATGGAGAATGGTCAAGGTCATATTTCGAATGATGTGTATACACACACACACACACACACAGATATATATATATATATATATATAGATATATATATATATATATATATATATATAGACATATATATATATATATGTGTGTGTGTATGTAGGTATATGTATATGTATATGTATATATGTATATAGGGCATTCATTCAATACTTGTGGAGGTAGCCCGGATTCACTACCCGTCAGCCCAAAAAGTAACTATACGATCAGAAAAGTAACTCACTGGATAAAAAAAAGTAACTATGATGATAAAAAGTAACTATACGATGAAAAAAGTGAATATGGGCAGAATACACAATATATATATATATATATATATATATATATATATTTATATATATTTATATATATATATATATATAATTATATACATGTTATAGTTGTTGAACTATCTATGCATGAAAAGTAATAGTTTGTAAATTAAACTAACCCTCTACATGTCAAAAGTAAGAAACTCCAAAAAATGTAACTGAAATAGGGGGTGGGTAGCTACCCACGTGGGTATTAAATACATGCCCATATATAAATATAAATAAATATATATAGAGAGGGTCCATCTTTAATACCCATGCGGGTAGCAACCCCCCCTTATTTTGGTAACTTTTTTTTGAGTTTCTTACTTTACACATGTAGAGGGTTACTTTATCTTGCAAACTGTTACTTTTCATGCATAGTTACATTTGCAACGGTAGATTCAAATATACAATTACATATATATTTTTTGTTTATTCTATCCATATTTACTTTTTTAGTTGTATAGTTACTTTTTTGTCCAGTGGGTTACTTTTCTAACCGTATAGTTACGTTTTTGACTGATAGGTAGCAAAAATCTCGGCTACCCATCGGGTATTGAATGAATAGCCATATATATATATATATATATATATATATATATATATATATATATATATTCCCATCTTTAATACCCGCGTGGGTAGCTACCCACCCACCCTTCCAGTCACTTATTTTCAAAAAAAAATTGCAATTGTAGAGGATCATTTTATCTAGCTCCCCAAAAAAATTCAACCAATAATAATATCATTTGCCCCACCAAAATAAAAAAAGACGTCCATATATTTACTGACTGTATATTTTCTGCACAATTACTTTTTTAGTCATATTGTTACTTTTTTTTATCAATATAGTTACTCTTTTGATCTCAGAGTTACTTTTGTGGCCAGAAGAGTTACTTTTTTGGCTGCCGAGTAGCAAAACTCCAGGCTACCCGCACATCCAAAAGTGTAACTATATGGTACACAAAAGTAACTCTAAGATCCAAAGAGTAACTATATTGATAAAAAAGTAACAATATGACTAAAAAAGTAACTGCGCAGAAAATATACAATCAGTAAATATATTGACGTATTTTTTGATTTTGGTGGGGCAAATGATATTATTTTTGGGAGCTAGATAAAATGCTCCTCCACAATTGTGAATTAAAAAAAAGTGACAGGAAGGGTGTGCGGATAGCTACCCGCATGGGTACTAAAGATGAGCCATATATATATATATATATATATATATATATATATATATATATATATATATATATATATATATATATATATGTGTGTGTGTGTGTGTGTGTGTGTGTGTGTGTGTGTGTGTGTGTGTGTGTGCAATGTGATTGACGACAGTTGTGGTTGTACCTCAAATGATAGGGTTTTGTATATCCTGGTTTTTAGTGACATATCCTGTATACCCATGGCAGACTAGACTGATTGCATCTTGACTAATATATCATTACGGCAGACTCATACTAACTGAGGGGAACAAATCTTAGGATTCTGAATCTCCTAGATCATGTATAGTACTAATTATACATTACAATGGTCAGTTGGAAGTTGAGTGGTATGTCTCAAACTTCCCAGGGCTTAATAAAATGTATATTATAGCCATATGGCATATTTTTTAAGATTATATGACAATTCACATTGGATGATAACTCTTTCCTTATTTCTTACAATGTCAAGTTGGTATATATTGCGGTGATAGAAATCAACTATTTAAATGGTGATAGCTTTATCTAAACCTTTGAAATTTATGTTAAATTCTTTTAACTCTGTAATACTATGTGCTTTCTTGTTTAATTACATAACTTGGTGTAAGATGAAAATGTTGTTGAGAGTTATATTTCCTATTGGGACATCAATCTCACCTTGTGGGTCACCACATCTTTTTAGGTGATCGTCAACAACATCATTGGACTCGTGATAACAAGGAGGAGTAGCTTGTAGATAAGTACAAGTAAAAGGTTGGCTAGTTATGTAGATAGTCCTAGAGTCATCCATGCACTCTCAAGTCCGAGAAAGGAAGTTTTTTAGATGATATGTATCAACTCGAGTTTTGGCATTATGCTAGTGTTTTTACATGATATCTATTTGTGGGTATGATTTGTATACATGTTTTGGTTGTGGCCACTATACAGATGTAAAGGAACCTAATGATTTATAAGATTTTATGCAAGGTGTTGGACATATATGAAATATTCTTGCTCATGTTTGAGATGTTTAGTTTGGTTTTAGTTATTCCCCTTTTCATTGATGTGGTTAATTAGTAATCAATTGTGGTTTAGTTTTGAGTAATCTCATTTTTGGTGGTGTGCCTATTTTTGTGGTATCAAAGCTTAGGTTTCACTAAGTGTATAGGGACACAGGACTTAGATTTTGTGTATGTTCTCACGCACAACAGCATATTTTATCATAGCTTATGCAATTTGCAAATATGTATAGAGAACATGAAGAACATGCTAAGAGTATCTATGTCATGCCACGAGGTGGTGATAGGAGTAAGGTATGAGAAGGAAAATTACATGAGACGAGACCCGAACAGCCTGCACTGCCTCCGTTTGGTCATGTAGTTATGGCTAATCCAGATTTTGAGTCTGTGTTCAGACAGCTCACGACAATGATTACACACTTAGTTCATAGGGCGCCTACACCTCAACAGAGGCACCTGTCCCTAATGCGGAATCTCAGGGTCCATGGAAAACCTTTGAGGGGTTAAAGTGTGTAGGCTAGCAGCTATGCCTATACAACAGACCTGGAAGATGTTGATATGTGAATAACTGAGTTAGAAAAGGTGTTTAAGATCGTGAACATTCCAGTGAGGAAAACGTGAAGCATGTTGTTTACCTTCTGAAGAGTAATGTTGGCCATCAGTGGGACATAGAGGAGGAGAAAATACCTAGAGCCGCAGTAAGGTGGGAAGAGTTTTGATGAGAAGTAGGATGATAGAAAAGGTAGTGGAAACAAAAAAATTATTGCCATATTCCCCATCAACCAGTAGATCATTTCAACAACTATATAATGGAAATGATGGTTTTGAGGATATAACTAATCCTAGAGAAAGTCCAACGACATACTCCTCGTCATTGTAAATGAGAAACTATCTTCTAGCTGCATTAGAACTCGCATGTGCTCCTCCACATATAGCATACCCAAACTTTGTCATCTACATCAGCTCCTCACACTACAAATTGTTGGTTGACATTGTCCTCCTTAGTGATGGGAAAAGGCCACCTCACCTCTAAAGAAATCCTCATGGAGTGACTAGAAATCTTGTCATCCTGTTAGAACATATAGGAAGGAGTTGTCCCTCCTGTTGGTGTACTAGTCAACAACCTTGTCTCTCACAATGATTCTTAGTTGTTCTCTCCCTCACTATCCCTCTGTGGTTGGGTAGGACTTGCTTGGGATCTCTCAACTACCACAACCAGAGAGGACAACAATGGTCAGAGAAACTAATTCTCAATTTTGCATCTTGAGAAGCCCCTAGTACCCCTCTATTTATAGGAGGGGTTTAGGTCAGGGTTCCCAGTCTATGTGGGAGTGGAAGGAACCAAAAGATCTAAATTTCATGATCTGTGAGCTTCGAACCAGTCAGTTGGAAACCAAATCAGTTGATTAACACATGAGATGATCGATTCATTTAGTGAACCATCTGTTTCGCATGTTTCCCAATCGCATATGTATTTGGAAATTCTATTCCATTCAATGCCTTACATGACGTCAACACTAATCCTTGATGCAATCAAATTGCATCTCGAATCGGTCATCCTGTAGAGTGAGATGGTCATCGCATGACCACCAGCTGATCGGTTTGGTCCAGTGAATCTGTCGGTTGGTGCCCAACTTGTGTAGAATTCAGGCAATACAACATCCAATCAACCTGATACTCCAACCGACCATTTCTTCACATGAGTCCATCGATTGGGAGTCCATTCAGTTAATTTGTTACTTAAATGGAATACCTAAACTCTTTAATAATCAATCCAATCATCATTTAAGATCAAACTCCTCTTCTAGGTCATGTTCTATGTGTGTGACCCTATAGGTCCCATATTACATCGACACTAAATGTCCATAACTAATTACGACATCACAAGCAAAGAGTGGTGCCTAATCACACATCATTGCTACCCAAGTAAATGTAAAGTTAGGGAACAACTTCAACATACAATATGTGCTTGGTGGTACAATGTTTGTATAATTCCTTTGTCTCTTATATCCAAATTGAACTTGAGGCATGCATATGTCATCCTCTTCAACACTCAATGTATGTTTCTTGCTATAGCAGACTGTATGAGACATGTGTAAGCTCAATATCATATATTGACTCACATGTACATGGCCATGTATTTCTTAGTCTCTCTAACTTAAGTGTCCGAGGATATCATACTCCCATAGGAGGGACAAATCCCATCTACATCACTCATAGTCAGTACCCATGTGTCACAATCACCCAATCATCACCATTATGATAACCCTTATTCAAGATTACATTTGATGATGTCAAAGCATACTAAACGACATGTAATGAGTGTAGTGACTTCAAGTCTAAGAATCACAATCACCACCATAACCATGAGATATAACTATGACCACCATAACAATGGTCTCCATGTGTTATTCTCATGGTGAGTCTGTATGATACACTATTCTCTAACATGTAACTGTGTCCTTGATTTGATATCGCCATATCATGACTAAAGAGACTCAGTCATCAACTAAAACACGGTCCAGTCTTATGTGTTATTGTTTTCTATCAACCTTCCACAATAACATTTGACTAGGGACATAATGAGTATGTGTACTCTTAACATCTGTATGATGTCATTCTTCAAGTCATGTACATAAGACATACATCATTGAGTAATATAATTCTCTAGACATTTATTATGTTACTGCATTATCTCATAACCAAAAAATAGAATAAATTGCAATCTTTCATTTTATTAATAATCAAATCATTTACATATTATGCCATTACAATCATCATATGATTGTCTCTCTAGGCATACATACCAACAGAATCCCACTTCCACTTAGAGCCAATACCTACAAATTGTATTCCAAGTGATCTAACATGACCATCATGCTTCTGTTGTGAAAGTGCCTTTATCAAGGGATCGACAACATTGTTCGCAGTTGCTACTCTACAAATCTTTACATCTCCTTGATGTATAATCTCTCGTATGAGAAGGAACCACATTTGTATATGCTTTGAGAACTGATGACGATATGGGTTCCTTAGCATGTGAAATAGCTCTGTTGTTGTCACAATATAGCTCAATTGTGTCACTGATGCTTGGGACGACCCCAAGTTTAGAAATGAACTTTCTGATCCATACAACCTCCTTCGCTGCATTCGATGTAGAAATATACTCGACCTTTGTTGTAGAATCAATAATTGTCTCTTGTTTGGAACTCTTCCAACATATAGATCTATTATTTATACAGAACATGAATCCTGATTGTGATCTATAATCATCTTTATCAGTCTAGAAGCTTGCTTCGATGTACCCATTTACCACCAACTCTTCCTCTCAGCCATAAACCAATAATTGATCCTTAGTCCTTCTTAAGTACTTTAGGATGTTCTTTAAGGATGTCCAGTGAGCATCACCTAGATCTGACTGATATTTGCTCATCATGCTCAAGGCATACGAGACGTCAGGATGGGTACAAATCATTCCATATGTGATTGATCCAATTCTTGAGGCATATGGAATATGACTCATGCGCTCACTTTCTTCACAAGAATTGGGACTTTGAGCTTTAGAGATGGTAACTCCATGTAGCATGGCCAGGTTTCCTCTCTTTGAGCTCTCCAGGCTGAACCGCTTCAACACTTTGTCAATGTATGTGTTTTGACTTAGTCCAAGAAGCATTTTATATCTATCTCTATAGATCTTAATCCCCAAGATGTAGTATTCTTCTCCCAAGTCATTCATAGAAAATGTATTTCCAAGTCATGTCTTTACCTTTTCTAAAGTAGGGATGTCATTCCCTATCAATAGTATGTCATCTACATACAATATGAGGAATGCCACTATGCTCCCACTAACCTTCTTGTACACACAAGGTTCATCTTGATTTTGAATAAAGCCAAACTCTTTGACTATCTCATCAAAATGAAGATTCCAGCTCTGAGATGCTAGTTTCAATCCATAGATTTCCCTTTGTAGCTGACATACTTTATTTGTATCCTTTAGATTTGTAAAACCCTCAAGTTGTGTCATATACACATCCTCAAGAAGATTCATGTTAAGGAATGCAGTTTTAACATCATCTGCCAAGTCTTATAGTCGTGATAAGCTACAATGTCAAGCATGATCCCGATGAAATAAATAATGGCCACTGGTAAAAAGGTTTTGTCATAGTCATCGCCTTGAACTTGTATGTAACCCTTTGCAACCAATCTACCCTTATAGGTTTGAACTTTTCCATCCATGTCTATCTTCTTCCTAAAGACCCACTTGCACCCTATAGGCTTTACCCCTTCAAGTGGATCCACCAAGGTCCATACCTTGTTGGCATACATGGATTCCATCTCGGATCTCATGTCCTCAAGTCATTTCTCAAACTATGGTTCCTAAATAGCATCTAGATAGGTTATCGACTCATCATCTATGACCAATTCACTTCCTTCTTGAGTTACAAGATATTCAAATCTATCAGGTTCAAGGTGTGTCATATTAAATCTATGAGGTACCTGTGTCACTTGAGGAATTTGAGTCTCCACAAAACTTTGTGATTCTCTTTCTTCTTCTCATACATATATCGGTTCAATGCTTTCTTGTTGGTCTCAAACCTCTACGACTTCCACTTTCCTCTCACTGATTCCTTTAGAAATAAATTCCATTTCAAGGAATACACCATCCTTGGAAACAAACACTTTGTTGTATGTTGCTTATACAAGTAGTATCCCTTTGTTTCATCGGGATATCCAACAAAATTACATTTATCAGATCTAGGGCCAATCTTTTTAGGAAGCATTTTCTTGACAGAAGCTTCACATCTCCAAATCCTCATAAAATATATATTGGGACGCTTCCCATTTTATATATGATATGGTGTCTTTTGAACCGATTTAGATGGTATGCGGTTTATTATGAATGTGACAGTTTGTAGAGCATACACTCAGAAGGTAATTAGAAGATCAGCTAAACTCATCATCCATCCCACCATATCCAGTAATGTGTGATTCCTTCTTTACAATACACCATTATGTTGAGGTGTTCCAGGTGGAGTCCACCGAGATACAATCCCATGGGCTTTAAGAAGGTCCTCAAACTCTTAGTTCAAATATTCTCCACCTTGATCAGAATGAAGTGCATTAATACGTTTACCAAGTTGGTTATGTACTTCATTCATACACTCCTTAAACTATTAAGTGTTTTTTTACCTATGTTTCATCAAGTAAACATAACCATACCTACTAAAGTCATCAGTAAAGGTAATGAAGTACTGATATCCACCTCTAGTTGTTGTTCTAGAATGTCTACACACATCAATATGTATGAGTCCTAATAGATCACTAGCCCTCTCCTTGTTGCCAATGAAAGGGGGCCATGTCATCTTGACCAATAAACAAGATTAACATGTCTTTATTTATTTGAAATCAAAAGAGTCCAAATACCCATCAGTATGGAGTTTAGATATGCGATTCTCATTTATTTACCCTAGACAACAATGCCAAAGGTATGTTTTGTTTGAGTCATTGAGTTTTCATCTTTTGGTATTTACTTTATATACATAGGTTTTAAGATCTAGAAAATAAAGACCATAAGACATTGGGGCACTACCATATAATATATTTCCCCTTTAGAAATAGAACATCAACCAACTTTTATATGGAATTCAAATGCATACTTGTTCATACAAGATACAAAGATGATGTTTATATTGATATCAGGTACATAATATAAATTCTTTAACTCAATTACAAGCCAAGTGGGTAGAGATAATTTATAGGTTCCAACTGCATTAGTCACAACTCTTGTGCCATTTGTAACTCACAGTTCCACCTCACCTTTTCCCAAAGGCCTACTTCCTTTCAGATCCTACATATTTGAACATATGTGAGATCCATATCCGATATCTAGTACCCATTATGAATAAGTAGATAGATTTATCTCAATACCATATATACCTTAAGTGGATATCACCATCCCCATCTTCTCTTTCTTGAATTCCTTCAAGTATTAAGGATAAGTTCCTCTTGTACTTTCCTTTCTCCTCATGTTGAGTGTTGAGGATTTGGATTTGGGATTGGCCTCAAAACTCTTCACGACCTTGCTTTCATCCTTGGACACATCTTCGCTAATGATCATCATGGATTTGTCCTTCTTCATTTTTGCTTCTGCTTGTTTCAACATACCAAGCAAATCTGACATCGATCTGCCCATATAATTCACGTGATAGGATGCAATAAATTGGTTATATATTTTGGAAATGTCTTTAGAATCATATATGTTGCCAACTCTTAGCTCAGATTGAATCCCAGTTCTTCAAGATGATACACATGTGCAATCATATCGAGCACCTTCTACTCAGGTTTTTCAATGTCATCTTAGACTCAAAGAGTGCCTTTATGATATCATACCTTTCTTGCTTTTCAAGGCCTAGGTTCACTTTCTTATGATATGTTACCATCTCAAGAACACCCATGTCCTCACACTTCTCATACAACTCATAGCTCATGCAGCTAAGTGTAAGATACTTTGTCTCAAAGGCATAATTTTCATGCTTCCAATAAACATCCCCCTTTGCCCTAGGGGCATCAAGAACATGTAATTGTGTCATTGGTTTGTCAAGGATGTAGAGCTTGCACTCTTCATTGAGAACCCTTTTCAAAGTCCAACACCAGTTGTGGAAATTTTTCACGTCAATTTTGTCCTTCCTAAGGACTGATCGCAATGTGGATTTGTTCATCATTTGATTCTACAAGAGAAAATTTGCATTTTTGTCAAAAACCTTTGATTTGATTTGAAATTTTTTGAAGATATTAATTAGGTATTTAATTATTATCGCCCCCACTATTTTGTTCAAATTGATAACTTTGAGATATAAATTTGGAAGATTGCAATGTACAACCTTCTAGTGAGCCAAGATCCATATTTCACCAAATCATGAGTTAGCTTTGGCTGATCACTCACAACTTGATTATTTAGGTAGGAAACATTTGCCAATTGCATCATATGAAATCCTTGGATAGATGATATGCACATCTCTTTGCCATAATCATCATCATGCCTCTAGGATTATGTGGCGACCGAATCACCAAAACAAGATCAACGAATGTGGAAGTGGTTTATTAGCAGCGGAATATAAAAAATCACTAGAAATTAAAACTTTTTGGAAAGAGATCTTTAAAAACACAAAACTCATTATATAAGAAACAAAATAAACTGTTTACAACATGGTTAAACATTACATCTCTGTGGAATCACCTCTCGAGTGATTAGATACATCCATTTCCCTGTTAACTGTACAAGGCAAGATACAAAATCTCAAGGCTTAAAGCCAAAAACCTCAGACCTACTGACCCCTAGGACCTGAGAGTACATAGACGACATAAGACATGCTATCTACAAGACTGGACAGTCAGTATCTCCACTTGAGATTCACTGTTGCCCCTAGTGTTGCTACTACTGATACTGCTCACCCTCGGATTGGTTTCTCCGTCCTCGACGTCCACCTAAAAAGTCAAAACCTATGGGGTGAGACAATTGAATAATTATCCCAGCGAGAGTTATAACTCTCCACCAGAAGCTTTGTTATAGCAAAGAAAGAATAATATAAGCAATATAACTTTAAAACATTCAACAGCATGCTTAGGATTAAGTAAAGCAACTATTACTCCAGAAATCATTACAATATTAAGATATGAAGAACATGTATACTAGTTACTGGACTAGAATATTATAAACAATGTAATATCAATCATTGTTTCTCATAGTTCAGTCTAAGAAGATATGCTATGCGGCTGATTATGTTTTACAAACATTATTATGCCCTGCGGAGATGAGGTATGCCGCTTATACTCCAACCGATCACTACTAAGTCGCATCGGTATCATACATAGGTCATCAAAAGAGACGTATTCTTATGAC
Source organism: Alisma plantago-aquatica (assembly GCA_963693085.1). NCBI lineage: Eukaryota > Viridiplantae > Streptophyta > Magnoliopsida > Alismatales > Alismataceae > Alisma > Alisma plantago-aquatica. The sequence goes on along the minus strand of OY856414.1, from coordinate 29,248,943 downwards.
CTCATCTTCCTTAGTCAGTGTGAGGATCAATATGCAGGACATCTCGTGTCTCTCCTATAATATCTTACCAGGGTATTTTGGCACTTCACTATTAGAGTCACAGTGGCATTCTGTACTCTCATTGCCATCGAAAGATCTCTTGTTTATCTCTCATGGATGCAGTATTTAAAGATTCCCTCAGGAGATTTGTGGTACATCACCCCGGTATAAACATATAGTGAAGGGTTGATAGATTAAGGTACATCTACATCAATTCCTACACTAGGACGTAAGGATATTCGCGTCCATATTCCCCCACATACTCAAAAGTATGTGATCTAGGAGTTCCCTTAGGAAAACTTGTTTCACCATCATTTAGCTTCTGACAATGATGGATCTATGACCAAGGCTCTACATGGTATGATTATAATTGATTATTTTGGTACATTTCAGTATTCTTTTAACATCAAGCATGTTTCCAAGCATTTAACTAATAAAACACTTACTATAAAAGAAGAAAAGTAAATGTATCAAGTTTAACTCACATCAGTTATCATATGGATATCAATTCTTAATCATTTCATTACTATGATTCAAGAATAGGGGTGTTCAAACCCTTAAATCATCATAAGTCATCTAATCAGCATGACCCTGATATTACTCATGGCTCTTACAGCCCATCCATTTCATGTGTTGCCACATAAACTAGGCAACATGGCATATATCACTATTCATAAAGCCTACAGTATGCTTTTAGTGAATATGATATCATAACCCTTACTTGGCTATGATCATACTCTTATAAGAACCTGCATGGTTAATTCGACTGGCAACAATAAACAATTCATTCCCAGATCAACAATTTATAAAGCAGAAATAACTTCTCAATTCAAGGGTTGTGCCTTCATGCCTTCACTTAGGCTAGGTTCCCTTAGTTACATCAATTAGGGTTATACAATCCCTTTCATTATGATTAGGAATAATGATTCCTCATCTCATACTCTAATCATGAAGATTCATGCTTAAAAGCATAACCTGGAATTAGGGCTTATTGTACATTTCATCACATCACCCTCAATTAGGGTTTACTATTCACATTACATGTTATTACCCTAGAATTAGGGTTTATTGTAAATTTCATCACATCACCCTCAATTAGGGTTTACTATTCACATTACATGTTATTACCCTAGAATTAGGGTTTACTATTCACTTCATGGTGAATTGGGCTCATAGCATCATCATGTATGAGAATTATCATCATTGATGTCCTCAAATTAGGTTAAGATTCATCAATTATCATAATTAGGGTTTCTATGATCTCACTTCGGTGGATCATACCCTAATCATGTGCATTTGTGCATATTGAAGGTGTTTTACTTGAATTGCATTCATAATAGGAGCCTTCTTTCTCCTCTCACTAAGAGATGATGTTTACATCATTCTAGATTAGGTTAGGTCAAGTCATCTTTAATTAACATAAGTCAAGTCATCACCATTGTGGTCATTAGGGTTTGCTTGATCAAAGGGTGTTGTCTACTTGAACCCTTCAAGGGTACATTGGTAATGTTCACCATTAACCATAACATGGGTCAATCTACTAGTTACTTAACCCCTTAATGTCTTTAGGTATCAATAGGGTTCAGATTAAACAACCATTGAACCATCTAAGCCTTCAAAGCATTAAGTATCCTTAACCCTAAAAATCCCCAAACAGTTTCACACTTCAACCTCCAAATGGTTTTGAAACCGTTTGGAAGGGATGACCGTTTGGTAACTTTGACCTTCAAGACCACATGGACATGTTCACACTCAAGACCGTTTGATCATGTTGACCATTTAGCCAGAGTTGACCTTGAAACCGCATGAAAAAATTTGCCATGAAACCGCATGACCTTAAACAGTTTGGAAACTGTATGAGTCCAAATGGTTTTGAAACCGTTTGGACTCAAACGGTCTTCATATTGTTTGGTTCAAATGTCTCAAAACTGCATGGACCTAGAAAGGGCATCAACACTTGAAATCGATTAGGGTTTTCAATGTTGAACCCCTCGATTGGTCTCATACATGTTAACCACTTATCACTTGAGCCAATTAGGGTTATCCTTAACCAATTGGACACTCAATTGACCCTCAATTGATAGCCAATTAGGGTTGGAACCAATTGAATTAGGGTTTGTAATCGATCAACCATCGACATTCATCAACATGAGTCTAATTGAAGTTGAACCCATCAACTACCACCCAATTGGACCATGATTTGGCCCAAACAGTCTGGAGATCGTTTGGACATCCTCCAAATGGTCTTGAGACCGTTTGCCCAAGGTCCCATTAAAATCTAAGTCCATTTGTTAAGGGTTGAACCCTAATTAAGTCACAAAATCAGCACTTTTAATTATTTCAACAACCTATTGTAATTGGACCTTCAATTGATAAAATTATCTTAACTCTAGACCTCCAAATGGTCTTGGGTGATCACCAAACGGTCTTGAGACCGTTTGGGTGATCCCCAAATGGTTTTTAAACCATTTGGGCCACTCAACCCAAACTTCAACATGATTGGTCCATAAAATCAGCAATTGAACCCGATTAGGGTTTAGGTAATTAAAGTGCCTTCAACTTGATAATTACTTGCAATTAGATGATGATTCTTTATAGGTGATTAATTCATAATGTGACCAGAAGACCTTCAAATGGTCAACACTTGGTCAAACCTCCCAAATGGTCTTGGAGACTGTTTGAATCTAAACGGTCTAGCAAACCGCATGAATCCAAACGGTTTTGAAACCATTTGGTTTCAAACGGTTTTTGCAAATCGTTTAGACCAAAGGTGAAAGATCGTTTGGTAAAGTAAGATAAGGATTAACTTTGTAATTAATGCCCATCATCTCCTACCTCAAGATTAAGGTCTGTTCTTCACGGTTTTACTTGCAAAAATGCAAGGGAAGGTAGGGGAAAGAAGAACAAACTACTATTTACAAGAAAGAAGATATGCATAACAAAGCATAAGGGTTTAGAGTTACAAAAACTGTGTTAAGGTCATCCCTAGAGCTCCAAGCTTCCAATCTTCCAAGATTTTAATGGCGTATTGATCTCCACAGGTCGGCCAAGGTCATTTCTCCAAGAATTGATTGGGAAACGTCGACTAGAAAGAAGAACTAAGTAAGAAAGACCATAGAACCAACCTTGCAACATGACTTCCTCCATGAATCCGAGCAAGATGATGATCAAACCTTACCTAGAACTCCTTAGCCATTCTCCTCTGCTCCAGAGCTCTTCCCTTAGTCGGTCTAAGCAAGGGGATAAGAACGGAAGTGAAGGAAACGATCCTTGCTAAGTAAAGAAGGGTGTATATATACTTTGGGTGAAATTTCAACATAAGGACAACTAGTTTCTTGATTTCTCATCTAGGTCCTTCCCTTCTTCTAAGACACGTTTCTCCTCTTCATACTTAAACGAAACTCATCTTAATCCCAAGGTCTAAAGGCAAAGAAAGCTAATATCAATACTAGGTTGCACATATAAAAGGGTTATTATGCTTATAACTTGATTATTTAATTACAAGGGTGTTCCCTCTTATATGTTCATTCAAATGAAGCGCCCCCTTCATCATTTTTATTCTAGTTGATGCCAAGAGTTATAAAAGATATTCTAGAAGGTGTATTTTACATGTTGCACCCCATGTTTTGGGTAAATTGCACTTTACACCATAACTAGGGTTCAGAACACAAGGATTGCTCCATAGGCTGCATCTTGGTACCCAAGATTGGATAATCCATCATACTTAATCATATTCACTCTTATGACGTATCAACACCAAAAGAACATCTTAACATGTGCAATTTGCAAGTTAACCCTTCTAATTGGGTAATTTGTACATAGGTCCATGGATTACAACATTATTCAAAAAGGACAGAAATAGAAATATATGTTCCTTAGGAGCTTTAATTACATACCAAAAGATAATCTAAAGCATCTAATTACATAATTAAGCAAAACACCTGGGATTAGTTAATAACCCAGGTCAGGGATGTTAAAAATTATCCACCCCTTACAAGGATTTTGTCCCCGAAATCAACAAAACATATTAAGAGAAAAGAGCAGGGTATTTCCTTCTCATCTCTTCCTATAGTTCCCAAGTGGCTTCCTCAACACCACGATGATTCTAGAGGACTTTTACAAGACTTATATCTTTCTTTTTCAAATTTTTAATTCTGTTATCAAGGATTGACACTGGTCCTTCCTCATAAGATATATCATCATTCAATTCCACCTCCATAGGTTGTAGAACTGACTCGGTATCAGGGTGACATTTTCTCAATATAGAAATGTGAAACACATGGTGTAACCTCTATAACTCTGGTGGTAACTCTAGTCTATAGGCTACCTTTCCAATATGTTCAATGATTGGGTAAGGCCCCATAAATCTAGGAGCTAACTTCCCTTTCCTTCCAAATCTCATAACTCCTTTCCAGGGCGAGACTTTGAGATACACTCTGTCTCCCACCTAGAATTCCAAGGGTCTACGACGTCAATCAGCATAAGATTTCTGCCTATCCTGTGTAGTCTTTATCTGTTGTTTTATCACTTTAATCTTCTCTGTGGTTTGCTGCACAAGATCAGGACCTAACAGTTGATATTCACCGGTCTCATACCAACATAAGGGTGATCTACAACGTCTACCATACAAATCTTTATAAGGTGCCATATCAATACTATGTTGATAGCTATTGTTGTAGGCAAACTCTATCAAGCTTAGGTGTAGATCCCAACTCCCTGGAAACTGAAGAACACATGCTCTCAGCAAGTCTTCCAAGGTCCGTATAGTCCTTTCCGACTGTCCATCAGTCTGAGGAAGAAAGGCTATACTAAACCTCAACTGGGTGTCTAAAGCTTTGTGCAGGCGTTCCCAAAAATGACTCGTAAACTGGGGACCTCTATCTGAAACTATAGTGACTGGAACTCCGTCCAGTCGCACTATCTCCTGAACATACAACTGTGTTAGCCTCTCAGCAGAATAGGTTGTTTTGACAGGTAAGAAATGCACTGTCTTTGTCAACCTATCAACTATTACCCAGATGGAATCATGCCCTTTATTTGTCCTAGGTAGGCCAACAACAAAGTCCATGGTTACATGATCCCACTTCCACTCTGGTATGGGTAAAGGTTGCATTGTTCATGCAGGCTTCTGATGTTCAGCTTTAACCTGCTGACACACAGGACACCTCAGAACAAACTCAACAACGTCCTTCTTCATCCGAGGCCACCGATACATATCTTTCAAGTTTTGATACATTTTGGAGCTTCCTGGATGCATAGCATACATCGAAGAATGAGCTTCTTCTAGGACTAACTTCCTCAAGTTATCCACATCTGACACTATCATCCTCCCATGATAACAGGCTACTTGGTCATTTGAGTCATGGAAATCATCTCGTTTCTCATCACCATACTCCGATCTGATTTGTTGAATTGTAGCATCCACTTGCTGTGCCTCCTTGATCTGCTCTCTTAGGGTAGGTTTTATATGCATCTCAGCTAACAACCCGGCTAACAATGACACCTTCAACTATACATTGTTTTGCCTTAAGGATATAAGCATATCTCTCCTAGAGCATACTAAAGAGTTTAGTTGTGCTCTATCTACTGCCGGCGTTGCTGATTTCCTACTCAGAGCATCTGCAACCACATTGGCCTTCCCTGGATGGTAATCAATTATACAATCGTAGTCCTTGATTAACTCCATCCAGTGATGTTGCCTCATGTTAAGTTCGTGCTGAGAGAAGATATACTTAAGGTTCTTATGATCAGTGAAAATCTGGAATGTTTCTCCATAGAGATAATGACTCCAGATCTTTAAAGCATGAACCACGACAGCTAGCTCCAGATCGTGAGTCAGATAATTCTCCTCGTGTTTCTTAAGCTGTCGGGAAGCAAAATAAATCACTTGTTTATCCTGCATCAACACACATCCGAGTCCATTCTTGGAGGCATCACAGAACACTATATATCCTTTGCCTTGCTCAGGTAGCACACATACAGGTGCACTTGTCAACCTCTCCTTCAACAACTGGAAAGATTGCTGACACTTATCACTCCAAACAAAAGGAACATCCTTCTGGGTCAACTTAGTCAAGGGTAAGGCTATAGAAATGAAGTTCTTAATGAACCTTCGATAATAGCCAGCCAACCCTAAGAAACTACGGATCTCCGTCGGTGTCTTCGGCTGCTCCCATTGTAGAACATATTCTACCTTTTTAGGATCAACACGAATACCCGAGGCAGATATCACGTGTCCAAGGAAAGATACTTCCAGTAGCCAGAACTCACACTTGCTAAACTTAGCGTATAGCTTATGTTCTCTTAGCAAAGTTAGAGCCTAACGAAGATGATGTTCATGCTATTGAGCATCTCTACTATAGATCAGAATGTCATCTATGAAGACAACAATGCACTGATCGAGGGTAGGTCGGAAGATTCTATTCATGAGTTCCATAAATGCAGCTGGTGCATTAGTTAGTCCAAATGACATAACTATGAACTCATAGTGACCATACCTTGTCCTGAAGGCAGACTTGGGTATGTCACTGTCCTTAATACGGAGTTGATGATATCCCGACCTTAACTCTATCTTTGAGAAGATTGTTGCACCATGCAACTGATCAAAGAGATCATCAATCCTTGGAATATGGTACTTGTTCTTTATAGTTACTTTATTTAGTTGTCTGTAATCAATGCACAACCGCATTGATCCGTCTTTCTTTTTAACGAAAAGGACCGAAGCACCCCAAGGTGAAGTACTCGGTTGGATAAAACCCTTCTCAAGCAACTCTTGAAGTTGTTTCTTGAGTTCTACCATCTCAGCAGGAGCCATCCTACACGGTGTTTGTGTTATAGGTTGTGTATCTGGGATCAAATTGATTTCAAAATCAATTTCCCGAGGCGATGGCACACCTAAAAGTTCTTCAGTAAATACATCTTCAAATTCCCTGACTATAGGAACTTCAACAGGGTTAGGACTCTCCATGGTAGTATCTACCACATGGGCTAAGAATGGATGACATCCTTGCCTCATCAACTTCTCAGCAACCATAGCTGACACAAGACAGGTGGCTAGAATCTTTCTCTCTCCTTAAAAGATCCATGTGTCGTTTTCATCAGCAAACACAACTTGCTGGGACTCACAATCCAAGACAACCTTATACCTTTCCAAGGTATCTATACCAAGGATTATATAAAATCCTTGCATCTCAAGTGGTATGAGATCCACTTGGATGCGGTGCTCAAAAAAGAAAAGGATGCAGGGAGAGAAAACCTCATGCAACATGGAAGACCCTCTCAACGGAGTCTGCAACAACAAGCTATATGCCCTATGACTGACTGTCATATTGCAGTTACGAATCACTCTTTGAGTGACGAAGGAGTGCATAGCACCCAGATCAATCAAAACAGATATAACACAGGATGTCGACATATCAGAATATAACAACTCCATCTGACCTTCCACAACCCGAGGGTTGATCACTGCATCAGGTGGATTCATTGCATAGAACCTTGATGTTGCCTGTGGTTGATTCAGTGCTGACGATCCAGCTTGGGACGCTTGTCCACGTCCTCTATCTGCTCCTGGAAACTGCCTCCTTTGGGACCCTTGCTGACTCTGCCTCTGTGGTTGTGTTACACTTGCTGGTCTAGCTCTACAGTCTTTCATCAGATGCCCCATCTTCCCACATATGTAACAGCTTCTATCCAGTTGTTGTGGTCTTGGTGGTCCTTTAACCGACATAGATGATGAACTGCGAGCCCCTTGTAGTGGTAGGCTTCTTCCTCTACCTCTACTCGGTGTCCACTGAGTTTGAGCACTGAGTCTAGGTGGTGGTGGTGTAGGCACAGAAAATCTAGGCCTCTTAAAGTCTCTGGATGAAGACCCCTGAAACTGAGGATACGTCTGCTTATGGGTTTGCCTCTTCTCAGCTACAGACCTCTCTATCCTTCTGACAGACTCTACGAAGGTAGCAAACCTTTCTCGGTTCTCTAGGGCAGACACGAGAGTAGTCAGCTCAGCATTCAACCCTTTCTCAAACAGCCTAATCCTCTCTTCTTTTGTAGTAGCCATATGCGGACAGAACCACAACAACTCCATGAACTTTGCCTCATATTCGCTAATGTTCATCAGACCTTGTATCAACCTCTCGAACTGAGAGATTTTCTCATCCAGGAATGTCTTAGGGAAATATCTATTGATAAATTCCCGTCTAAAGACTTCCCATGCAACTTCCACACTAGGCCTCTTCTGCTCTTCCATGGTCCACCAGTGTCCAGCACTCCCCTTGAGAAGATAGACAACATGTCTAACCTTCTCAGCTTCTGGGATGTTCAGGATTCTAAAAGCCTTCTCTAGTTCAGTTAACCACAGGTCGGCATCTACAGGATCAGTTGTTCCAAAGTACTCAGTTGCTCCAACTCGGTGAATTCGTTCAAACGCCTTGCCAATTCCTTGTCCTTCAGGTTGGGTAGGTGCCCTAGGTGCAGGCATAGGCATCCTATCTATTATATGTGTCATGGCAGTCATAAATTGCCCAAACATAGTCTGGACGGCTAGTTTCCCCATGTCGGCTGGGTTGAACTGGGGTGGCTCAGGTACATGTTGTTCTCTCTCCGAGTTCCTCACACCTTCTCGGGGTGCGGCAACGCTACTCTCTACCACATACTCCTCGTGTGGTCCAGACATCCTTAACTTATCTTCTTCTCCTGAGGAGCAGAAGACACTATTAGATATACTGGAGAACACTAAGAATAGATTCGACATCCTAAGTCCTATGTCTCTATAGACTCAGCGAACCTAGAGCTCTGATACCACTAAAATGTGGTGACCGAATCACCAAAACGAGATCAACGAATGCAGAAGCGGTTTATTAGCAGCGGAATATGAAAAATTACTAGAAATTAAAACTTTTTGGAAAGAGATCTTTAAAAACACAAAACTCTTTTTATAAGAAACAAAATAAACTGTTTACAACATGGTTAAACATTACATCTTTGTGGAATCACCTCTCGAGTGATTAGATACATCCATTTCCCTGTTAACTGTACAAGGCAAGATACAAAATCTCGAGGCTTAAAGCCAAAAACCTCAGACCTACTGACCCGTAGGACCTGAGAGTACAGAGACGACATAAGACATGCTATCTACAAGACTGGACAGTCAGTATCTCCACCTGAGATTCACTGCTGCCCCTAGTGTTGCTGTTGCTGATACTGCTCACCCTCGGATTGGTTTCTCCGTCCTCGACGTCCACCTAAAAAGTCGAAACCTACGGGGTGAGACAATTGAATAATTTTCCCAGCGAGAGTTATAACTCTCTTCCAGAATCTTTGTTATAGCAAAGAAATAATAATATAAGAAATATAACTTTAAAACATTCAACAGCATGCTTAGGATTAAGTAAAGCAACTATTACTCAAGAAATCATTACAATATTAAGATATGAAGAACATGTATACTAGTTACTGGACTAGAATATTATAAACAATGTAATATCAATCATTGTTTCTTGTAGTTCAATCTAAGCAGATATGCTACACGGATGATTATGTTTTACAAACATTATTATGCCCTGTGGAGATGAGGTATACCGCTCATACTCCAACTGATCACTACTAAGTCACATCGGTATCATACATAGGTTATCAAAAGAGCCGGATTCTTATGACCTCATCTTCCTCAGTCAGTGTGAGGATCAATATGCAGGACATCTCGTGTCTCTGCTATAATAGCTTACCAGGGTATTCTGGCACTTCGCTATTAGAGTCACAGTGGCATTTTGTACTCTCATTGCCATCGAAAGATCTCTTATTTATCTCCCATCGATGTGGTATTTAAAGATTCCCTCGGGAGATTTGTGGTACATCACCTAGGTATAAACATATAGTGAAGGGTTGATAGATTAAGGTACATCTACATCAATTCCTATACTAGGACGTAAGGATATTCGCGTCCATATTCCCCCACATACTCAAAAGTATGTGATCCAGGAGTTCCCTTAGGAAAACCTGTTTCACCATCATTTAGCTTCTGACAATGATGGATCTATGATCAGGGCTCTACATGGTATGATTATAATTGATTATTTAGGTACATTTCAGTATTCTTTTAACATCAAGCATATTTCCAAGCATTTAACTAATAAAACACTTACTATAAAAGAAGAATACTAAATGTATCAAGTTTAACTCACATCAGTTATCATATGGATATCAATTCTTAATCATTTCATTACTATGATTAAAGAATAGGGGTGTTCAAACCCTTAAATCATCATAAGTCATCTAATCAGCATGACCCTGATATTACTCATGGCTCTTACAGCCCATCCATCTCATGTGTTGCCACATAAACTAGGCAACATGGCATATATCACTATTCATAAAGCCTACAGTATGCTTTTAGTGAATATGATATCATAACCCTTACCTGGCTATGATCATACTCTTATAAGAACTTGCATGGTTAATTCAAATGGCAACAATAAACAATTCATTCCCAGATCAGCAATTTATAAAGCAGAAATAACTTTTCAATTCAAGGGTTGTACCTTCATGCCTTCACTAAGGCTAGGTTCCCTTATTTACATCAATTAGGGTTATCCAATCCCTTTCATTATGATTAGGAATAATGATTACTCATCTCATACTCTAATCATGAAGATTCATGCTTAAAAGCATAACATGGAATTAGGGTTTATTGTACATTTCATCACATCACCCTCAATTAGGGTTTACTATTCACATTACATGTTATTACCCTAGAATTTGGGTTTATTGTACATTTCATCACATCACCCTCAATTAGGGTTTACTATTCACATTACATGTTATTACCCTAGAATTAGGGTTTACTATTCACTTCATGGTGAATTGGGCTCATAGCATCATCATGTATGAGAATTATCATCATTGATGCCCTCAAATTAGGTTAAGATTCATCAATTATCATAATTAGGGTTTCTATGATCTCACTTTGGTGGATCATACCCTAATCATGTGCATTCATGCATATTGAAGGTGTTTTACTTGACTTCCATTCATAATAGGAGCCTCCTCTCTCCTCTCACTAATAGATGATGTTTACATCATTCTAGATTAGGTTAGGTCAAGTCATCTTTAATTAACATAAGTCAAGTCATCACCATTGTGGTCATTAGGGTTTGCTTGATCAAAGGGTGTTATCTACTTGAACCCTTCAAGGGTACATTGGTAATGTTCACCATTAACCATAACATGGGTCAATCTACTAGTTACTTAACCCCTTAATGTCTTTAGGTATCAATAGGGTTCAGATTAAACAACCATTGAACCATCTAAGCCTTCAAAGCATTAAGCATCCTTAACCCTAAAAATCCCCAAATAGTTTCACACTTCAACCTCCAAACGGTTTTGAAACCGTTTGGAAGAGTTGACCATTTGGTAACTTTGACCTTCAAGATCGCATGCACATGTTCACACTCAAGACTGTTTGATCATGTTGACCGTTTAGCCAGAGTTGACCTTGAAACCGCATGAACAAATTTGCCTTGAAACCACATGACCTTAAACGGTTTGGAAACCGCATGAGGCCAAACGGTTTTGAAACTGTTTGGGCCCAAATAGTCTTGGGACCATTTGGACCAAACGGTCTTGAGATCGTTTGGTCCAAATGTCTCAAAACTGCATGGACCTAGAAAGTGCATCAACACTTGAAATCGATTAGGGTTTTCAATGTTGAACCCCTCAATTGGTCTCATACATGTTAACCACTTATCACTTGAGCCAATTAGGGTTATCCTTAACCAATTGGACACTCAATTGACCCTCAATGGATAGCCAATTAGGGTTGGAACCAATTGAATTAGGGTTTGTAATCGATCAACCATCAACATTCATCAACATGAGTCTAATTGAAGTTGAACCCATCAACTACCACCCAATTGGACCATGATTTGGCCCAAACGGTCTTGAGATCGTTTGGACATCCTCCAAATGGTCTTGAGACCAATTGCCCAAGGTCTCATTAAAATCTAAGTCCATTTGTTAAGGGTTGAACCCTAATTAAGTCACAAAATCAGCACTTTTAATTATTCCAATAACCTATTGTAATTGGACCTTCAATTGATCAAATTATCTTAACTCTAGACCTCCAAATGGTCTTGGGTGATCACCAAACGGTCTTGAGACCGTTTGGGTGATCCCCAAACAGTTTTGAAACCATTTGGGCCACTCAACCCAAACTTCAACATGATTGGTCCATAAAATCAGCAATTGAACCCGATTAGGGTTTAGGTAATTAAAGTGCCTTCAACTTGATAATTACTTGCAATTAGATGATGATTCTTTTTAGGTGATTAATTCATAATGTGACCAGAAGACCCTAAAACGGTCAACACTTGGTCAAACCTCCTAAACGGTCTTGGAGACCCTTTGAATCTAAACGGTCTTGCAAACCGCATGAATCCATACTGTTTTGAAACCGTTTGGTTTCAAACGGTTTTTGCAAACCGTTTAGACCAAAGGTGCAAGATCGTTTGGTAAAGTAAGATAAGGATTAACTTTCAAATTAATGCACATCATCTCCTACCTCAATATTAAGGTCTGTTCTTCACGGTTTTACTTGCAAAAATGCAAGGGAATGTAGGGGAAAGAAGAACAAACTACTATTTACAAGAAAGAAGATATGCATAACAAAGAATAAGGGTTTAGAGTTATAAAACCCACCTTAAGGTCATCCCTAGAGCTCCAAGCTTCCAAGATTACAAGATTTTAATGGCGTCTTGATCTCCACAGGTCGGCCAAGGTCGTTTCTCCAAGAATTGATTGGGAAAGGTCGGCTAGAAAGAAGAACTAAGTAAGAAAGACCATAGAACCAACCTTGCAACATGACTTCCTCCATGAATCCGAGCAAGATGATGATCAAACCTTACCTAGAACTCATTATCCATTCTCCTCTGCTCCAGAGCTCTTCCCTTAGTCAGTCCAAGCAAGGGGATAAGAAGGGAAGTGAAAGAAACGATCCTTGCTAAGTAAAGAAGGGTGTATATATACTTTGGGTGAAATTTCAACATAAGGACAACTACTTTCTTGATTTCTCATCTAGGTCATTCCCTTCTTCTAAGACACGTTTCTCCTCTTCATACTTAAACAAAACTCATCTTAATCCCAAGGTCTAAAGGCAAAGAAAGCTAATATCAATACTAGGTTGCACATATAAAAGGGTTATTATGCTTATAACTTGATTATTTAATTACAAGGGTGTTCCCTCTTATATGTTCATTCAAATGAAGCGCCCCCTTCATAATTTTTATTCTAGTTGATGTCAAGAGTTATAAAAGATATTCTAGAAGCTGTATTTTACATGTTGCACCCCATGTTTTGGGTAAATTGCACTTTACACCATAACTAGGGTTCAGAACACAAGGATTGCTCCACAAGCTGCATCTTGGTACCCAAGCTTGGAGAATCCATCATACTTCATAATATTCACTCTTATGACGTATCAACACCAAAATAACATCTTAACATGTGCAATTTGCAAGTTAACCCTTCTAATTGGGTAATTTGCACATAGGTCCATGTATTACAAAACAATATTACAACATTGTTCAAAAAGGACAGAAATAGAAATATATGTTCCTTAGGAGATTTAATTTCATACCAAAAGATAATCTCAAGCATCTAATTACATAATTAAGCAAAACACCTAGGGTTAGTTAATAACCCAGGTCATGGATGTTACAGATTAGATGCTCTAAGAATCACCAATTAAGTATGACCCAATATCCAACACGATAGATATGCACCCTACTTTGGCAGAACCTTCATATCTACCATCACACTTCCACGAGATAGACGGTGCACCACACTTTGGCGTAACATATGCTTGATCCATCAATCCTTTCATGTGTGCTTCAAATGGGGTTTTGTATTTATAAATAAATATACTTTATCCAATCACCACATATATAGTATGTATCAGATACATGCTATATCTGATAATGAAAACATGCAATAAACAAAAGTGATGGTTATGGCTAGCCTAATATAATTCCTTGGAGCCAAAAGGAATTACCACAACCTAGGTCTACATCACTTGAAGATTCATGTTGTTGATGAAGTTATGTGCTTGCTAATCTGGGTTGATCGGTTCAAACTTTGAACCGATCATCTTGCCTCTTGGTCAGTCGTTTGGTCATTCTGTACACCATCCACTGGCTCTCCAACTGATCAATTGGGTCCACCAGTTGGTCAGTCTGTCTCATCCTTCTTGTCCTCCTTGGTCCTCTAGTCGATCGGCTCATATCTGAGGTGGTCGGTTGGCATCCTTTAAATGTATTTCCTCTTCATTAAAATAGGATATTAAGCTATACTACTTATTATATGATTATAGAGAAACCTCGAGTTACATTTGAGGGGAGTAAGGGTAGGAAAGAATTAACTTTACATTGGGAAGATAAGAGAGAGGCTTGGTACGTAGATCGAGATAAAACAAGATTAACCAACCACACAACCATGCACAGACAATAGCAGTTATTAGACATAACCATGCTAAACATCCACCATCTAAACTCACTTTTAGGGCGACACATCTAAATTGCATATATATATATATATATATATATATATATTAATTTGGGATATATATATATTAATTTGGGATTTTCATGGAATTTAATTGGAAAATAAATTTTTCACATTGCATGCAACAATTAGATGATAAAATAAAAATCCGATCATATCAATTATCCAAAAATATAGTAGATTGAATGGCTTTGATACCACTATAGGGAAATAGGATGATAGAATAGATAGTGGAAACAAAAAAATTATTGTCATATTCCCCATAAACTAGCAGATCTCCTCAAGAGATATATAATGGAAAGGATGGTTTCTAGGATATACCTGGTTTTGGAGCAAGTCTAGTGACATACTCCTAGTCATTGTAGATGTGCAACTATCTTTTAGTTGCACTGGCACTCGTATGTACTCCTCTAGGAATAGTAGACCCAAACGTCATCGTCTGTAGTAGCTCCTCTTGCCTCTAGAGAAGTCCACACAGACCACCTAGAACTCTTATTGTCCTGCTAGAATGGACAAGAAGCAGTTGTCCCTCTTGTTGGTGTACTAGACACCAACTTGCTGTCCCACAATGATTCTCATTTATTCTCTCCCTCGCTATCCCTCCGTAGTTGGGTAGGACTTTCTTGGTCACTCTCAATTATAACAACTAGAGAGGACACCAATTGTCAAAGCAACTGATTCTCAATTGTGCGTATTGGGAAGCCACCAGTACCCCTGTATTTATAGGTGGGGTTTGGGTCAAGATTCCCAATCTATGTGTGAGTGGAAGGGACCATAATATATGAATTTTCACAACTTGAGAGCACCAAAATGGTCAGTTGGGAACCGAATCAGTCGGTTAACACGTGAGCCAATCAGATCGCCTAGCGTATCGACCATTTCACATGTTTCCCAACCGCATATGTATTTCATAATTCAATTCCAATTAATGCTTGACATGACATCGGAATTAATCCTTGATGTAGTCGAATTGCATCCCTAACTGGTCATATCACAGAGTGAGACAGTCGTCTCACGACCACCATCCGATTGGTTCGGTCCAGTGAACCGGTCAGTTGACACCCGGTTTGTGTAGAATTCAGACAATACAACATCCAATTAACCCGACACTCCAACCAACCGCTTCATAGCATGAGACAATCGGTTGGGAGTCTAATCAGTTGATTTGTTGCTTGAATTGAATATCTAAACTCTTTAGTGATCAATCCAATCATCATTCATGATCAAACTCCACTTCTAGGTAATGTCCTTTGTGTGTGACCCTGTAGGTCCCATTTTACGTTGGCAGTGAATGTCCATAACCGATTACAACATCAAAAGTAAAGAGTGGTGCCTAGTCACACATCATTGCTACACAAGTAAATGGAAAGTTGGGAAACAACTTCAACCTACAATATGTGCTTGGTGTTATAGTTTTTGTATAATTCCTTTGTCTTTGATATCTAGAGGCATGAATCTATCATCCTCTATAACAGTCAATCTATGTTTCTTACTATAGAAGATTGTATGAGATATGTGTAAGATAAATATCATACATTGACTCACATGTACATGGATATGCATTTCTCAGTCTCGCTAATTCAAGTGAACTAGGATATCATACTCCCATAGGAGGGACAAATCCCATCTACATCACTCATAGTCAGTCCCCATGTGTCATAGTCACCCAATCATCACCTTTATGATAACCTTGTTCAGGATTACGTTTGATGATATCAAAGCATATCAAATGACATGTGATGAGTGTAGTGACTTCAGGTCTAAGAATCACAATCACCACCATCACTATGAGAGCTAACTATGAGCACCATAAAAATGGTCTCCATGTGTTACTCTGATGGTGGTTCTAATTGATACAATGTTCTCTAACATGTAGCTATGTGCTTGGTTTGATATTGCCATATCATGACTAATGACACTCAGTCATCAACCAACACACACTCCAGTCTTATGTGTTATTATAGTCTATCAACCTTCCACAATCACATCTGGCTAGGGATATGATGAGAATGTATACTCTTAACATTTGTATATTCTCATTCTTCATGTCAGTCTTTAAGGCGTACATCATTGAGTAATATCATTATCTAGACAAATATTATGTTACCTCATTATCTCATAACTAAAAAATAGAATAAATTGGAAGTTTTCCTTTTATTATTAATCAATCATTTACATATTATGCCATTACAATCATCATTTGATTGTCTCTTTGGGCATACATACCAAAAAGATTGACATGCTCGAGGGCCTCCTTGAAAACTTGAAGATGGCAAAGAAGGAGAAAGTGGCAGAGATGTATACAAGGTTCAACACCATCATCAACAAACTTGCTTATTTGGGACACATTACATATAGAGGGACCATCAACTCCAAGATTCTAAGATCTCTTCCCACGAGATGGGAATCCAAGGTGACTTCCATTAAAGAAGTTAGAAGCCTTGGTGACATAAACACAGAAGAGCTCATTGGAAGCCTTCAAGCTCATGAGACAAGACTTGATAAGTGAGAAGAATATGAAAAGCAATAAGAGAAGGAATCAAACAAGATCAATGACAATGCCTTCAAATCTCAAGTGGAGGCAATGATTCTCCAACAACAACTTGTTTGTCTATCCTCTCCTCCCTCCTCAAGTGAAGATGAATCCCTTAATGACCATGAAGCAAACTATGCCAAGGGCAAGCACTTCAAGGGAAATTCTTCTTCCTCCTCCACTCAAAGGTGTTATGAATGTGGTCAAAGGGGACATTACAAGAATGATTGTCCCAAGGCAAAGAAGTCCTACCACAAGGGAAGCTACAAGAAGAAGAAGGATTAGAAGAAGGAAGGCAAGTATAAGAGAAAGGACAAGAAGGACAAGAAGAGTAAAGATCCATCCCATGCCACATGGGAAGAGTCATCTTCTAGTGATTCCATCTACAATGAGGGAGAATGCCACCTTGCACTCATGACCTTTACTAGTGAAGACATTGGTGAGGTAAGTGAGGTAAGTGAGATAAGCTTGAATGAGTTACCTAAAGAAACCATCATTGATATGGTTAGTGCTTACCACTCTACTCTTTCTAAATTCAAATCTAAGAGGAATAGGTTAGGGAAAACCATTGATGATTTGTATATTAAGCTTGATGTCCTTGATTAAAATGAGAAAAATCATCTTGATAGTATTGATTCTTTGCAAGGGTAGTTTCTTGATCTTCAGATCAAATTCAATGAAGTTGAAGTAGAGAATGATATCTACCTTAAGAACATCAATAGTCTTAAGGAGGAAAACCAAGCCCGGATTGATGGGCTTGTTTTACTTAGAACTAGAAATGATGATCTTAAACATGCTTGTGATGCTATTAAATATGAAAATAGGAATTATCTTGATGAGCTTAGCATGCATAGAACTAAAAATGCTAGATTTCTTATCTAAGTTAATGATCTTTCTTCTAGACCTCGATTTCCTAGTAATGAGGTAGCTAGCATTACTCTTAAGAGATACCATATCATACTAAATCTCTCTATTTGGAGGCTGACTTACTTCATGAACAAAATGATCTTTTTGGTTTATCTTCACTATCATTACTTTTAGTGATGATAATCACAACCTTAGAGCTTCCTTGTAGAAATTCCTCAAAGGGAAAAAGTCCCTCAATGAAGTACTAGATCACTCTACCAAACATAGTGGTAAAAATGGTTTTGGATATGAGGGAGCTCCAAAGAGAAAGAGAAAGGGTAAGGGTAAGAAAAAGAGCAAGGGACCTTCTATATTTCATGGAGAGTCATCCGGTTCTAAGAACCTTATGGTGTGTGTACATTGCAAGAGTGATGACCATTACTCCACTATTTGTCCTTATAGATAGAAGGGGACGAACCCAAAGATGAAATGGGTCCCTAAGCTAACACCATATCATAAGGTTTGAAATCATCAGCGATATCTTCCTTTCCTGTAGGTAAAAAGAAAATGAATTGTCGATTGTGGTGGCTCAAAGTGTATGAAATGTGAAATCAGCCACTTTAACCAATTCACAAAGAAGAAAGGAGGACTAGTGACATTTGGTGACAACAACAAAGGTAAAATGACAGGTGAGGGTGATCTATGTGATTCAATATGCATCAATAATGTTCTTCTTGTGGATGGCCTACATCACAATTTAATTAGTGTTCATCAATTATGTGATAATGACTATCTTGTTCCTTTTACCTCACTTGAATTCTTACTTCTATATTCCCTCTCCTGCAATTTTATATATAAGGGAACTAGAAATGGTAATATCTATGTTATTGTTCTTGACTCTATTAAGCCCATTATTGGTAGATGCCTTGTTGTCAATTCGAATGATATTTCATTGTGGCACTATAGGCTTGGTCATGTAAATATGCTTCAATTAAAGAATTTGAGCAAAAAGGAATTGGTTAAGGGACTTCGTAAATTGGATTTTGAGAAGTATGAGGAATGCCAACCTTGAACCCAGGGAAAGAAAACCAAATCTTCTAAATCTGAAGGAGTCATTAGTACCAAAAGAGATCTTGAAGTTCTTCATATTGATCTATTTGGACCAATGAGAACTCAATCTCTTTGTGGTATCAAGTATTGCCTCGTGATTGTCAATGACTTTTCTCACTATGCTAGGACCTTCTTTCTTGTTGCAAAAATTAATACACTCAATGTATTCTCATCTTTTTGCAAACGAGTTGAAAATGAAGCTTCTTGCCAGATCGTATCTATATGTAGTGTCCATGGGGAGAAATTGAAAATGACTTGTTTGAATAGTTTTGTGAGGAATCTAGTTATCCACACAACTTCTCTTCACCTCGAACACCTCAAAAAAATGGGGTTCTAGAGAGAAATAATAGGTTGCTACATGAAATGGCTAGGACTATGCTTCTAGAGTATGATAATGCAAAGAAGTTTTAGGATGAAGTCGTTAGCACTTCATGATTTGTGCAAAACCATATTTTCACTCATCCATCTTTAAAGAACCCCCTATTAGTTATGGCATGGTAGAAAGCCTTCAATTGATTCCTTTCATTTTTTTTAGTTTTCCTTGTTTTGTTTTGAACACTAAGGATTCTCTGGATAAATTTGATGTGAAATCGTACAAGGATTTCTTTCTTGTCTATAGAATTGCTAACAAGGCTTATAGAGTGTTTAACATTGAATTGTCTAAACTAGAACAATATATCAATGTTAAATTATTTGAGGCTAACCCCTCAATTTTCAAGAATTTTGTTAATGATTATGTTGTAGATGAGGTGATCCCTCACTTGAAAGAGCTCAACATTGTTGATAAAGGAAAAGAGGTGTTAGTTGATGAAGAAGCTACATAAGAAGAAAAGAAGGATCCAACTCCCTACTTTACAAATCATAATCATAAAGATCTCATTATAGGTAATCCTTTTGAAAAGGGTGAAGACGTGGGTTGCATACAACAAGGAACAAGCTGATAACACCTTCATCTCTCAACTTGACAAAGAATCTCTCAAGGATGATGAATGGATCCTAGCCATACAAGAAGAGTTAGAGAAGTTTGATAAGAACAAGGTGTGGACCTTAGTGCCAAGACCAAATGATAGGAATATCATTGGCACCAAGTGGGTCTACCACAACAATTTTGATGAAAGTGGAAAAGTAGTAAGGAACAAAGAAAGGTTAGTAGCTCAAACTTAGAATCAATAAGAAGGTATTTATTTTGATGAAACTTATGAACTTGTTCCTAGACTTGAATTTATTAGAATGTGACTGATTTTTCTAGTTACAAGAATTTCTTTCTTTATCAAATGGATGTTAAAAGTGTGTTTTTGAATGGTAAAATAGAAGAGGAAGTCTATGTAGCTCAACCTCCTAGCTTTGAACATGATAAATTTCCTAACCATGTTTACTTGTTACAAAAAGCTCTCTATGGACTCAAACAAGACCTAGAGCTTGGTATGAGAAACTAAAGAACTTGTTTCTAGATAATAGTTTTTATTCTACACTATTTCTAAAACACACTCTAGCAATTTTTTGATCATTCAAATTTATGTTGATGATATTATCTTTGGGGGAATTGATCTTAATCTTTGCAAGGAGTTTAGTTCTCTTGTGTAGAGTGATTTTGAGATGAGAATGATGGGGGAGTTTACTTTCTTCCTCCACATCTGAATCCAGCAAACCAATGAAGGTAACTTCATCAACCAATGCAAACACACAAGTGAGCACTTGAAGTGCTTTGGGATGGAGAACACCAAATCGATGGATACCCTCATGTCAAACACTGCCAAGCTTGATAAACATGAAAAAGGTGAGAAAGTGGATGAGAAGCAATATAGAGGTATGATTGGATGTTTACTTTATTTAAATACCTCTAGATCTGACATAATGTTTAGTGTGGGCTTGTATGCTCACTTTCAATCAAGTCCAAGAAAATCACATCTCATAGAGATTAAGAAGATTTTGAGGTATCTAGCCAAAACTCAAAATTTGGACTATGGTATCCCAAGTCAAGAGACTTTACTCTTACTTCCTATAGTGATGTTGATTGTGCAGGTTGTTTGATTGATACAAAGTGAACAGGTGGCACTTGCTTCTCTATAGGACCATTCTTGGTTTCTTAGTTCTCTAAGAAACAAAGCACAATGTCTCTTTCAACTACTGAGGCTAAATACATTACAACTGTGAATTGTTATGCCCAAGTCCTATAAATGAAGCAAATGCTCCAAGACTTTAACATTCATTTTGATGCTTCTCCTATATATTGTACAATACTAGTGCAATCAATCTGTCTTATAATCAAATATTTCATAGTAAATCTAAACATATAGAGGTGTATCATCAATTTATTTGTGACCATAATTCCAAGATGGATATCATATCACACATGTGGACACATAGAATCACCTTGCGAACAATTTCACTAAACCTCTAGCAAGAGAGAAATTTACTTCTATTAGATCAAAACTACTCATAATTGCTCTTGATGATATTTACATGCAATCTAGCTAGATGTTATCTTTCCTATATGTTTCTTGCTCATAATTGTTCATGTTTTACTTGAACATGCTAAAATTTCCATGTTTTCATATATTGTTTCAATTGTTTTTGGCTATTTTTCACAAACAAAAGTTTTATCACAAAAATAGTAGTCAATGATGAGCATAATGTGCCTAAGTATGTTAAAAATTTATGCAAATCTAGAAAAATAAATTTATATATCACTCTAGAGGCTTAGAATTAAATTTTCAATGTTTTAAAAAGGCTTACCAATCAGTTGAGTTTGTCTTGATACAAATCAACCGGTCCATGGATGAGGACCGAGCTATATCTCAGTATCAGTCGTGTTTTTGACACACAAAATGTGACAAATCACACGACTAGATGCAAATTAACAAGGGCAATCTGCCGACTTTTCTTCCTCTGAACTTGAGATATTCGACCGATAGCCAACCTCCAGTGCTCGTCCTCCAACCTTAGGCTAGCCCAACCTCTCAAATGCCTTTCCTAGCCCCCTATCAGCCCTCCTTGCCTCTCCCAACTGTGACCTAGGTGGTTTGGTGACCTAGTTGTGGCATTTTCCTTCTCCTTTGGTGGTCATTACATCTCAATTCAATGTAGATGACCTCCAATCGTAGGAAATGGTCCACCCCATTTGGGGCTCCTTCTTTCTCCTATGCTCCTCACCATGTCTCCTTTGATGGAACCTCCTTCATCTCATCTCAACCCTTGAATAGGTACAAGGAATTCCTTCCTAGGAATCCATTTCCTTTTATCACCTTGTTTAACCTTATTTTGCAATGATTAAGGTGAATAAGGAGGTTGTTAGGGTGTTCAAAGCACATCATCTTAGTGCTTTGTCTTACAACCCCAATTTTTAGGTTCAAATGGTGGGAAATGCAATTTCCCCAATAAATGTATGATTATGGGAATGGTGTTAATTATATGTATTGAATGGATTCCCTATGCAATATTTCCTTTTTACATGTGATTTCGTGGATCGTAATATAATAATGAGTTCAACATGATTAAAAGAAAAACAAGAAATCAAATAATGCAACATTAAGAAGGAAATTTGAGATAATGATAAAAATATGCGAAATATGTGGAAATATGGATAATGGAATCATCATGGATGATATTTCAAGTCCACATGGTTTCTAATGGTAAAATGAATCCAAAAAAGAAAATAAAAGATTAAGAGAGAGAAAATATGCTTAAAATATGTCTTATTAAGAGATAGATTACATATGAAGAAAAGTCCCTCATACTTTCAAGTTTGAGTTCCAAATTTGGTAGACATGAATTTTAAGTCATCATGGACTTCTCCCTAAATTTTGAAATTCAAAGGATAAACAGATTGAGAAATATGAATTTTGTAAGTTTCCTAAAGTATAAAGGAAT
This sequence comes from Alisma plantago-aquatica, assembly GCA_963693085.1. NCBI lineage: Eukaryota > Viridiplantae > Streptophyta > Magnoliopsida > Alismatales > Alismataceae > Alisma > Alisma plantago-aquatica. The sequence goes on along the minus strand of OY856414.1, from coordinate 29,225,995 downwards.
AACTAAGATAATGTGAAAAGAAAGAGGTAGAAGCATCTAGAAGGCTAGTAAGTATCTTCCAAAGTTGGATTTCATATCTTTGGGATTCCTTGGGTTCCAAGGATTCCAAGTTACAAAGGTAATGACATAAGAAAGAGAAAATACCAATTAAATAAGCTTTAATAAAGGATAACTTGTACATGTAGATAGTGCCCTTTTCCTTTAGAATTTGGGACTCAAATTGGTTAACCGAGTATATTAAGGCAAGAAAAAGATTCCATTAAAATTTGGTGGAAAAAGGACACTTGATTCAGGTGATATGGATTTTTGAAGTTATCCTAAAGTGAAAAGATAATTTGTTTAAGAAATATGTCGCACTTATCTAATTAACCCAAAATAAGTGTTCTTGGTGCACGAATGATGATCGTTGGATTTACGATCCAACGTTAGCTATTCTTTGCGCCCTTCTATTAGAAAAGAATAGGGAATCGAGATTTCGAGATTGGATTCCTCGATGGTCTCTAAGAAAATGGTTTACGTTGAATGTCGAGCCTCCTTTGGATAAAAGGTACTTTTATTTGTGAAAATTCTAGGAATTATTTGGTAGCTCATTTAAAACATGTTATATATGAAAGTTCATTAGAAATCATGAGGAATTTGTTGAAAATGATATTGAAGTCTCATATCATTTCTAATTCCAAAAGTACCTTAAGTTAACCCTATTTATGCATTAAACTATGTGGAAACCCTAATTATGTTTGGAAATTGGAATTAAGGTCTTAAATAGGTTATTTTGAGTTATAGTAACCTGTTGAGAGAAAAGTAAGAGTTGAATCTGATTTAGATAATAATTTGCTTGCTATGGGGTTTTTACACATGAATCTATGATAATGCCTATAGAAACCCTAATTTAGGGTAAAAGGTGATTACTATGATTAATTTGAGATTTCTTAGAAGAATGCAGTTGTGAGTCGATCCTAAGCCTGTTAGGAAGATTTTATTGAGATAATTAGGGTTTGCATCTAGTTTTACTACTTTTAGGGTTTGTAGTTATAATGATGGGAATTAAAGATAAACCCTAATGAAACCCTAAAAAGGAGTAGGAAACCCTAGGAAGTGAGTTCAAGTGAATATATAGAATCTGATAAAGTGGATAGTAAATAGAGTACATCTACTTTTTTTAGGATTCTTGCTTGTGTGGATTGAACTGCTTGCTTGGACTATTTCTTGCTTGGATTTTCTATTGTCTTATTGAATCTACTGGATAGGTATGTGGTTACTTATGAATAATTGCCTTTAGTTTCACGACATTTCCTGAATGTTTTTATTGAGTGATTGCAACCTAAACTATTGAATGTTCAATTCTACAATCCTCTAAAGTCCCTATGAGTATCACAATTAATTATGTATGTGTATTCTCGAACCTACATGCCACCCTGATGTATGTTGCAAGTCCAAGCCTCAGAGTGAAGGTCTAATTTGGTCAAGCCCTAGAGGGAAGACCATTGGGCACCTAGAGAGGTGACCCCAAGCACCAAGCTCTGGATGGAAAAGGTGGCCTTATGTCCCTTGCAAGGATAAAACCCTAAGAGAGGGTAATCTAGGGTTTAGGGTAAAAGCAGTTGAGAAGTCATATTGAAAGCATAATTTGGATTGTTAATCAATTATTTGTGATAATTAGGTTGTTAGAAACTATTTTTGAAATTGTGATTGTTCCCCACATACCAGTATAGAAATAGACTAACCGACATTTTTTTTGTCGGTGTTTTAGGTACATTTCTAAAAAAGGGCAAACAATAAATTGAAATATTGTGAAGATACAATTAATCTGTTCAAGGAGGATTAGTTAGATAGACTTGTTCAGTGGATAGAAGTCTAAATCTGAATTTTCAAGGTATGCAAAAAGATTTATTTTACTCCAACTTTTTAGTTTAGAAATAGTAGAATTTGATAATTATTTTTGATGAAATGTCGAACCATAGATCTTGAATTATTGGGATAGCATCTCTAACCTATTGGTCTCCCTTGATTGGGGGTTACCGGGAGGCGGGGTCATTACACTTTGTGTGTAGGGCATTTGTGCTTCACAAATTCCATGCCAAGCATGAAGGTTGTCCATGAGTTTTACGCCAATCTCATGTGGAACTAGAACACGCACATGCCACCACCATCAAATACTCATGTTATTCTGATGTTGATGATAGCCGGTACCAAGATAACAATCTCTGGAGATTCATGAATACCTATTTCTATAGAACTGACATCATGCCTCTTGGGTAGCTTTCGATCACTCTTTCCATGACCTTTTGGTCCCTGAAGGTTTTTTCAAGAGCTTTGGAACCATGCTTAACCTTCAAGATATCCCTAATATCTAGAAGAAGCCTGATGTCCCATACGTGAAGAATTCCACCTCACCCTCCTCTTCCCTCAATATCAAGACATGTATGATTTCCTTAGTCGTTAATTACAATATCCATCCCAATAGGAATCATAAGGAAATTGCATAGAATACTGCAAAAATCATGTATTGAACAATATTGGAGTCAAGTGGGCTCATTATATTCTTCATCACATGACCTTCTTAGACTCAGGGAATAATACCATTGGCACCCATCTCCCTTATCCAAACATGAGTTGTGGTGTGTTTTCTCACCATTCTAAAATATATCTCTTCCATGACCTTGGCTACAAACCAAGTTAGAAATGAGTTTACATTAGTGAGAAAACCATCAAGAAAACATATCTTCCTACCTCCTCCACCATACCAGGTGCCTCTACCTCCACTCAGGCCCCTCCTCCACCATCACCACCCCAACCTGATTGTGCCTCATTTTATATATCGAATGAAGCCCTCATGGGATATATTATACATCAATAGGTGTACAACTTTTAGGTTCAGGACCACAACCACTAGGACCACATTCAAATTATGTCATACATGAATATGTCCTGTAAGCATCCCTACCCACCCTACCAGGATTACCCCGATGTTGGCTATGCTTCTTATGCATATAGGTAGTTCTACCTTGACCCTCCACACGCTGATTCTGTTGCACCCCTGCTGCTCCTAATCGTGGACCTGCCCCTACCCCTAGTTCTCTTCCTTATGGCTCTCCTATTGTCCATGTTGTCTCTTTGCTTGCTTTCTATGATGGAGTTTCTACTCCCACCTTTTCGCAAGAAAATGCATTACATGCATGTGGCATGTCTTGGGTTGAGAAGAATGCCAGATGGCCTAGAACTCATGCTTTTGGACCTCCTGCTGATGAGAAGATGTCTGACCAGATGCTAAGGAAAAAGTTGATGATGGTGATGATGTTGGTGATGATGGATCTTTTGGTGTTTATGATGGTTAGGCCAAAGTTTCTACCACTATTTCACCCTCAGAAGATGATGAGGATTACCAACCAGAGCCCAAGGATGATGATATTGATGATGACCCAGATGATATATATGTTCCATATGTTTAGTTCTTGGTCTTTAGCATGCTTATCCAGATATATTTATGTACAAATTTTATGCATTGGTAATTTGGGCATTGTACCTAAGGTTTACTATTTTTCTTCTATCATCGTTTCTCATTGGGCTTGTAGTTTTCATATCGAGAGGACATATCTAGTGTTGTAATCTTATAAACAAATAAAGATCCCTAGTATCATTTTCTATACTAAGATATACCATAAGACCAACAAGTTGATTTGAGATCTCGCTATCAACTTCTTGTCCTAAGAAAAGTAATCTTTCTCGATAAAGTCAGTTGATTAGGATAAAATTATATCCCTTAGAAACCATACATGCACCTTTGGATGCATACAGCTCAAATCAATTTCGAAAAAAAAAATCAATGTGTCGATTCCAACCCTATTCTTATGAACCTTAACTCTTTTTTTGGTTACATCTTATGAGTTGATGGTATGTGATCCCATGATTATGACTCTAGAATACTTGTTTTCCCTATTTTTTCTATGTTTGATGCTTGATTTAGTGGTGTTTTATTTAGTTTGTTCCTGTGGTGAAAACTAGTGTTGTTTATAGCTCTTCTACCCCCCTGCCTTTTTTAAATGATAAAGAGGGAGAAGACTGTGATAGCTCATTGTCTGCAGGTACCACATGGATGAAATGAGTCATATTGAATTTATTGCCTATGTGATCCTTTTATAGTCAATCATTTAAAATATCATGTGACTTTCTAGGGGATCATGTAGTATATATATGTTCTATGCTTGTTTGTGGAAAGACTAACCATATAGATAAAAGTAAGCATGAATTGAGGGGAGAAATTAACATTGTGGATTCATGTATCCCCTTGAGATTCATAAGGTAAATGCTTAAATTTTCATATCCTTTTCAATATGTTAAGGAATGGTTTTTCATCAAAAAAAGGGGGAGAATGTTGGCCTGAGAGTTATACATTATCCATACGTTCATAATGACTTAAGATTAATTTCAGCCATTAGGTATAGGAAAAAGATCAATTCTATCAAGCCCTAGCTTGATCAACTTCAAGTCAAAAGTAATGCAAATGCAATTTTGTAGAAATCACCCTAAAACCCTTAGGATGATTCTTTTAGTCATTTGTATTGATGTAATGACTTGTAACTAAGATGAGAAAAATCAAGAGTGAAAAATTTGAATGTTTGATCACTCTAATGACATTTTCCAAAATTCATTACAGGGTGTTTATTGGTTGAGTTTCTCCTTTGACAAACTCGATTGATCCCCTTGATGCATTTTGAGAATGTCTAGGTTCAGTTGAGTTTCCTATACATAAAACTCAAATGATCCCTGCACTGGATAAAATTGAATTTAAGCGATTGGATGAGTTTCATCTAGGATAAACTCCACTGATGCTTCAAATTTTCTTTGTCATATAGTGCAATTAGTTGAATTTCCTTTATTAAAACTCGATTGAATGCACTGTATGGAGAATGCGAAATATGTGATTCTAACTATTGGAGTTTAAAAACTCAAAATTATATCTGTTGCAACACCCCAAATGGCTAGAAAATGTTCCTTAGTGTTACTAGCCTCTTGTGGACACTCCCAACGATAAATAGAACCTCTTCGAGTTCATTCCAAGGTTTCTCCTTCATGCTATTAAAGCTCCTAGCTATAGTTGAGTGCACTCAGTCCGCTTGAGCCCCTTTCTCTCTCTTGTTTCCAAATCAAAATGTCCATATGAGTGAGATAGGAACTTTGTGAGAGAGCTACTTCATTGTTTGCTTGTAAATCTCTAAAAGCTTCCTTTTCCCCAACCCTTTTCTTCAAGATCAAGTTGGTGAAAGCTTATCCAAGTGAAGGAGAAGGTACAAAGCTTATTTGAGGTTGAATAAGAATGTGATAAAGCTTTTCTGAGTGGAAGTACTAGTACAAATACCACCTTTAACTTCGGTTAAATGGGATTTTTACATCAGTTTCCAAGTGACACCCAAGTGGGTGACACTAAAGGTAGAAGCATACAACGTCGGTTCTAAAACCGACGACATAGAGATGGCCCCAATTGCAACCAAAAAAAGAAATGACACTAATAGGACAATAGTCGTCGGTTATGTTTTAGAAAACCGACGCCTATCTTCGTACTCAAACAAAAAAATGTAGCATAGTTGTCAATTTTTTGTAGGAAATGATGCCTATCTCCATGCTCGAACAAAAAAGTTGGCCTGAGTTAGAGAATACTTGTCAGTTTTCTATAATTAACTGACGTCGTTGACATTAGGAGATGGTTTTTAGATAATCGATGACTAAGTATTGTTTTTTTATTATCAGCTTGTTGGCCTGCTATCCGGCAGGTTGTAGAACCTGCAGTTCAGTTTTGATCTATAGGTTTACAACATCATGTGATTTCAGCTAACAACATGCCACAAACCTACAATAACAAGATGATCAAGATTATATTTACATCGTGTGTTTCACACACATGTATAAACACAATTAATTCATTCATATGATTGACACACATGTAGAAACTTATAGTTCCATTCATTCCACCATTTTCACATTCACACACATGTAGCAACTTGCAGTTCCATTCATTCATTTCTTTTCACACCCACACACATGAAGAAGCACATTCATTCATTCATTCATTCATCTTCACATTCACACACATGTATATAGATCAAATTTCAATAAGACAACTCAAAATAAGTCATTCACACATGTATATGTAAGCTTGTCTTTCAAAGTTTAGAAATGTCATCAAATATAAAAATAATTATGACATCAAAGTTTACAAATGTCATTCTTTATCATCATCAGTACCCCAATTATAATAAAAAATTGCCTCCCTTTCAAAGGCTTTTGCCCAATGTTCTCTTATGTCATATAATTGTTCCATTGTATAGGGATCACATGCATCTAATAAGTTTTCCCCTATAATGAAGTCACTAGTTTTAAACACCTATAAAGAGAATGACATATATATAATTTATAAGTTTGATATTTTCATAGTATCTAATGATATATACTATACTTATATATGATGATCAAGACTATATAATACCCTTTGTATGTTTTCGATTTCTTGTGTAGCATATTTGACAATGCTCCATATACCGCATAACGTAGTATCCACATGCCCAACCGTTGTCTTGTACATCACACTATAAATTTCAACATACAAAAAGTTAATAAATAAAAATAAGCATAGTTCACATAAATAATATATGCATTGGAGCCAGGAAACTACTTTCACATTCTCCCAGACTAACGCTTTCTTTTTCTTGTACATGTCTCCTCTAGCTGTTTTGAAATATTTTAAAGCCCTACACATTAATGTAACACATTAAATTGCATTACTAAATAGTAATGTAATAATAGATGTTAATATTTATAAATATAAAAAAATTCTCACGTGAATAATGGCCTTTTCATTATGTGTCCCAAATTGTCTAATTCCTTCCCCTCATGGTCTAGATAATAAATAGTCAACATATCGAGAACAACAACCAGTAACTCCCAATGCTTACCACTAGAGATAAGAAAGTTAAAAATATAAAACTCAAAATACAAAATAAAATGAAATTTTCTTAAGCCCAAATTGTAAGTGAAGTAAACTTACTCAGCATTGAATGGAGCTATTATCACGCTCTTCTTTTCTTTACCAAAATATTTAAAAGTGTTAGAGCAGTATAAGGTAACTGATCAAGGATCTTTATCTACATGACTGATCAAGGATGGAATTAGAAATCCCACATGGGTAAATGAATTTTTTTTTACAGACCCTATGTAAGTGGTTGTCAAACATATATTATGTATGCATTAATATATAAGAAAATAGATCACCGAATATAAAATAAGGTATATATATATAAATAAGATCTCACCATATCCATAGTTCTATCATAGATGTATTCAGCCAAACATAAGTAATCAACTCCAAAATATCTTATATAAATATATTATTATTATTATTGTATGATTGGCATGTAGCCTCCTCCTTCATAGAAATAATCATAGGACAATTTTTAGGATGTTCACCTATCCATATTGACATACCCCTGAATTGAGGACCTATCGAGTCTTATAGGTCCTTTACAAGCAACCCAGGTACTTCAAGAGGAGGTGGAAGTGGAGGTGGATGAGTTGTAGTGGGTTTCCTCCCTTTATCATGTATATATATAATTTCATATAAATTGTCATACATGATCATTATATGGCAATGGATACTGCCTATAAGTAGTGAACACAAGCCTCAGGCTCACACGAACTACACCATCAGGTACTGGAGTGCCATGAATCATGTGCCCTAGAAAGCGTGGGTAAGCCTCTCCCTCTGCAATGACGAATTCTTTCAATTTTAAATGACATGGCTTCAACTCCCACAAATTTACATAATGTTATATACATAAATAAACATATCATCTTGAAAAGACTAGCTACTATGTCACTAAAATACTTACAACGGATGTGCTAGGTGGTGGGTGTACAGGATTACTCCCAACTACCTCTATGGGATCACTCCCAACCACCTCTACCATAGGGGAAGAGTGGCATGCCATAGGTATTGTCAGAGTGGTAGACTGAGATGCCTGCCCCTTTCTCAATGCTTCTTGGACTCTCTTATCAAGTAACTCGTCTACTCTTTTATCAACTAATTGATCTACATCTACACACCCAAAAGAAACCCTTTTTATTCATGAATTTTCTTTCCAATAACATTCTAAAAAAGAATAGGTTACCTCAACTTTTGAAATTCCCCATTTTTGGACATGTTCGCGATGTGATGGACCAAAGAACGCTCTTAGGCCCACTCCAACCCCTATAGGCCTAACACATCTAGGATTCTATGAGTTACTGAGCAACTATCAATTCATCCCTTGTGCCCTCAAGGATGAATGAGCATTTCTTCCTTTGCTCGTGAAGCTCCCGCTAATCATCATAAGTATAAATTCGTAAGTAAACATAACAATCATCAATACTAATTGCTCTGAGAGTTAAATTTTATCATTTTTGCAGCCACCTCAATAGTTGTGGGATTGGTTATATCTCCTTTTTTATTTTTCCTCCCAGCTATTCACACATCATGGCGATCCAGAGATGCATGAGTAATAGTAAAGGACTCACTAGTCTCAGTAATAGGAGCAGTAGGTTTCCGAAGAGTTGCATAGCCACCTGGACCCATCGTGTGTTCATGCACATTTAGTGCACACCTTGCTCTTTAAGAATCCCTCATAGCCTTGTTATTAATCACATTGAATTGGTTAGTAACAACCAAGGTCAATCTTGAATAGGTGAATTCCTAAGAATGTATATTAATTAAATTGGGAGTGACACTTAATACCTAGAATTCATTAGTATTTCTCTTGGCAACAAATGCCTTCCACTCAGTTAGGTCCAAGTAGTTCTTGTTGGCATGTATGCCCTAAGATCCAATCAAATGATGATTGGATTGTCATACGTCATGATGATTTGACAAATATCAAAGGCAAGCTTCTAATTTATTTTGGTTCAATCCATTATGTGATAATGATGAAGCAGAATGAATGTCTAAAGAATGACAATACTCAATGGCATATGTCTTCATGTACGTGACTTGAACAATGAGATCATATGGATGGAGTATGTACATTCTTGTTATTTCCCTAGTTGTATATCATTGTGGAAGGTCGATATACAACGATAACACATAAAGACTAGAGTGTGTGTTGGTTGATGACAATGTCTCATTATTCATTGTATATGATATCAAACCAAGAACATAGATACATGTTAGAGAATAGTGTATCGGACAGACCTAACATGAGAGTGACACATCGAACCATGACATGGTAGTCAATATAATCTCTCATAGTGATGGTGGTGATTGTGATTCTTATACCTAAAATCACTGCACTCATCGAATGTGATTGGGTACAATTTGACATCATCAAATGCAGTCCTGAAACATGGGTTGTTATAAAGGTGATGATTGGGTGGCTTTGACACATGAGATAGACTGTGAGTGATAGATATGGGATTTGTCCCTCCTAAGGGAGTATGATGTCCAATCCACTTGATAAGTGAGACTAGGAAAGGCATGCACATGCACATGTGAATCAATATATGATATTTATGTCACACATATCTCAGATAGTCTGCTCTATTTCAAGAAACATGAATGAATGTTGAAAGGATGACAACTCCATGCCTTGGGTTCATTCAGGATATCAGAGACAAAGTAATTATACATTCACTTGAACACCAATCACAAATTGTAGGATTGAAAGTTGTTCTCCAGCTTCCCATATCACTTAGGTACCATTGATGTGTGACTAGTTACCACTCTTTGTTTGTGATGTCATAAGCAAGTTATGGACATTCACTACTAATGTGACATGGGACCTATAGGGTCACACACACAGAATTAACCTAGAAGAGGAGTTTATCCATGAATGATGTTTGGATTGATTACTAAAGTGTTTAAGTACTCAATAAAATATTCAATCAATAGACTTGACTCACATCAATTTCAAGTGTTTAACCAACTGATTAGAGTGTCAGATTGACTAAGAATTGAATTGACTGAGTTCTACACAATCTGGACCAGCAACCTACCAGTTCATTGGGTGAACTGATCGAGTCTTGGTTAGTGGGAAGACCGGTTCACTCTAGTGAACGGATCGGTTCAACTGGACCAAATAAGCAGTGTTGTGTTTTTCCAGTTTGTGAGAAAAGTTTCCCATTTCACAAGTCCAATTCGATTGGGACAAGAATTGATCTTCACATTAATTTCAAATGAAATAGGAAAGTCAATTGTAGGAAAGTCTGGCTTGTGAACCGATAGGTTCACTGAGTGAACTTACTGATTCACACAGGAAACCGACCAGTTCACTAGTGAACCGACTAGTTCTATTACAACCCCAATTTTTGGGATTATTTGGTGAGAAATGTAATTTCTCATATTAAGAATATTTGAAAAAATAACGATATAATGTATTTGGAATAAATGGATTTAGTTTACAATAGCCTTGATGTTTATGTTGTGGGCTTTACTGGCTATTGGGCCCAAATAATAAGAAAATTCAATTAGTGAATGAATAATTGAATATTTGAGAAAAGAACAATATGGAAACCTCTAGAAGGCAAATCCAAAGAGGGATTTCATGTCTCTTGGGTTCCTTGGGTTCCAAGGAATCCAAAGTTGCATAAAGAGTGCAACAAGAAAAGAAAAGACCAATTAAGTATTTCTTTATTAAGAAAGAAATTGAAAATAATGATAAAATGTGGAAAACAAGTGAAAAGATGTATAATTGAGTTATCCTTTGTGGAAATTCGTATCCCAAGGATTCCTAATGTTAAAAGGAATATCAATGAGGAAAATAAAAGAGAAATAAAGAGAAATCCTCAAAAGGAAATATTTTAATAAGAAATAAACAAGATAATGAGGAATAATGAAGAATAATGCATTAAGATACATTTAGAAGGATAATGAATATCCAATAAAAAGGATTTTGAAATAATAGAGTTTCTTGGGATCCAAGGAGTCCCAATAAAGAGGAAAGAAAGAGAAAATATCAAATTTGCAAAACAAAAGGATAAAGTGATACATTATTAATGAATTATGAGGTATTGTTAAAAAGAAAGTAATTGCTATTAAAGGGAAATAGGATTTCGTTCCTATGGATTAAAATGTCAAGTATAAATAAGATGAAAGAGGAATTTCGAATTCCTAATATCCATATAATAGGAGATAATGAAGAGAGAGAGAGAGAGAGAGATGGTTTCTTCACAACCAAGGAAAGTGTGTTTCCTTTCGAGTTTGGGACTTGAGTCCTCATGAGGCATGCCTTAGGGCTTCATACTTTACCCTATATAAAAGGGTTGGACCCTTAGCCTCGAGCCCAAGAAGATCTGGGACATTCCACCATCTTCTTCCCCTAGTTTTTGCTCAAAACCCTAAGTTTAAGGAGTGGCGCGACCATGGGGCAACAAGGAACCATTAAGTGGACTTGATGGAAGCAGGACGCACCCAAAACCATCGTAGAGTGGTCAACCACCATCTTCTTGATCTCGTCCTCAGACAGTACATGTTGGAAGGCTGTAAACCCGTCGGAAGCACGGACTAGGCACTCACAACATTGGCTGTCTCGGCCACCTTTTGAGGCTTGATCGTATGCGGTGGAAGGTGGCGGAGCCAGGGAGGAGGTCCCGATGAGTTTCGAGTAGTGAGGAGGCACAAGGCAGGCCGCGAGATGTAGCAGGTTGGCTGCAGGCCGGCGTGGTTGCAGAACTGGTGGATCGGAAATGGCCGTTGTGGCTACGCTCCCACAGTATCCTCACATGCCCAGAGGCACGACGGGGGGCGGAGGAACCTGATCTGGAGGTTGATAGAGTCGAGGGTGAGGGGCCTGAGCCACGCCTAGGGCTGCAGGTCGGCACCGTTGTGGCATCGGGAGGAGGAAGACAACCCTTCAGCCACTGGATGAGAATACCCTTCTGAGTATTGAAGTACCAGTTCACTTATCGAGGGCAGAATCGACTTTCGATTATGTTTCCAAAAGCAACATGCAACGTTGCATGATAAAAGGCGACGTGGCGCTTGTTGATTGGTTGTGGTTAGTGATTTCTTACAAAAATCATATATTGCTATTTGAAAAGTACATAAAGTTATCATCTTTAATGATTTCATTAAGGAAAAACCCTTAGATTTGATGATAGATGGACTTAATGACGTTATTTGGATAATTCAAGCTGATATTAACCTGTTGTTAATAAAAGTGAAAATAGGATCTAAAAAGATGATCTTTTTTATATAATTGGCTTAATTTAGGGTTTTGTGCATGAATATGCATCAATGAGCTTGAAAACCCTAATTTAGGTGAATATGTCTTTTAATTGTTTCAATTGTTCAAATCCATGAATAAATAGGGATATGATGATCCTAAGTCAATTTGGGTATAAAAGACTATTAAAATGGATAATTTGAACAATTAGGGTTTATATGAGTAGAAAAGAGTATTTTAGGATTTGTTGACCTAAAAGGGATAAAGTTTGAGGATGGGATCTGAGAAACCCTAATGAAGATTAATGAAACCCTAAAATGGGTACAAAAACCATAGAAAGAGAATCCAAGTCAATAAAGTAGATTCTTGATAAAGTGAGTGATAAATAGAGTACATATTCTTTTAAGGAATTATGTGATGATTGAATTGCTTGCTTGGATTGCATTCTTGGTTGGGTTTGCTTAATGCTTGTGAAATCATCAAATCAGGTTTGTAGTTACGCTTATGAATATCTTGAGTTAGTTTTTCGAGGATTTCCCAAAGTTTTCATCGATGACATGAATTAACTGTTGGATGAATTTTAATTCATGCAAACTATAATGTGGATATGACTATCACATAAGATATGTGTCTACTAGCTCAGATCCTGGTCCCCTCTATGGCTTAATCGTTGACCTAGTACATGGCTACCTATGGGGTAGGTCCATCAGGTCATTAGATGACTTAGTACATGGCTACCAATGGGGTAGGTCCATCAAGTCACATTGAGTTAGATATTGGGCTACCTTTGGGTAGTTCCATGCGACTCTATTACCCTATGTATTGTCTACCTGTAAGGTAGGACCATGGTGGTAAGAGTCAACCTAAAGAGAGGTAGCATACAAGACCACTACAGGGATAGCACAAAGTTATGGGATAGGTAAGGATTGAGTAGTATGGCTTAAAACATAATCTTGGTTGTTAAATGATTAATTGAATGATTACTTTGTTAAGAATAATTGCATGATTAGTGTTTCCCCTACATACCAGCTTCGGCTGACCGACATTTTGTTTGTCGGCGTTTTAGGTACACGTCAAAAGAACAAACAGTAAATCGTCATATTGGGAAATACATGAAGTAAAATACAAGGAGGATTAGGTAGAGTAGAATCCTTAAGTGGATAGAAGTTTAGAGATCCAAGTTTTCAAAAGAGAAAAAAAATGGTATGCAAAAGTTTATTTTCTTACAACTTTTTAGTTTAGTCTGTTAAAATTTAATAATTGTTCTTGGTTAATTGTCGAACCTTTGATCTGGGTTATTGGTTAACGGCTTTGTCCTTTCGGTCTCCCTTAATTGGGGGTTAGTGGGAGGCGGGGTCGTAACATTTGGTATCAGAGCGTAGGTTCCTCAGTTAACCATTAATAATTATTAAATTTTACAAACTCCATAGAACCAAAGGGAGTTATTAGAGGATTATCTGAAAGACAGAGGTGTCTAGAAAAGGATCACGACCGGGGGCTGGCAATATTTTCCTCTGCACCACTAGTCGGAATACGAGGACTCCCGAATCCGTGTGACTGCCTGGCCAAAGTCTTAGGGTATGAATCAAAATAAGATACCTTTAGGACTTTCTCATCTTATTCATCCCTTCTCATCACAAATTCTATTAAGGACCTTAAGGATTAGGGTTTTCTCTCTTCTCCTCACCGTCTTGAGGTATGGGTAAGGTTGATAAGGTTTAAGGGATCATCTACCAAATTAAAGGAAAAGCATGTAAATAAGATGTCATGGACATAAGCTTAGTAGATTAAGTGCAAACTAAAGAATAGATACATGCTTAGGTTGTATGACATAAGTTTTCATGCCCTCAAAAGAGACATGAGGCTAGACCTTCTTGTATGGAGGATAGATAAAGAGAGTTAGCCTTGGAGATAGAGATCTCCATTGCAAATAGAGACCTGGCACATCCTCCGAGGATGATGTTAACCCTAACCCTAAGTGAAAGGGAGAGACAACATGATGAGTTAGATGTCATGATAGACCACGTGTTTGGATAGACATGCCTTGGATGCCTTATGAGCCATTGGATGACCTATTACCTCTGGTAACCCAACCCTGGGAAGGGTCGAGCAGGTTAGAGTGATGGATAGCTTCTCCATGGATAAAGCTAGAGAAAAACCTATAGAACCCTATGGGCTGGTGCAAGTAGGGTATGGCTTGCACCCAGGGCACGTCTGTAGTAGGATGAAACCCTAGTTAAGGAATCATGATGAATGGCTTATGAAATAAGCATAAAGGGCTATGGATGATCTTGAGCCAACTTAAGTTTGAGCCTAGGCTTCACCTATGTAGAGGATGCTTTTGAGGTTGACCCTTCATGAAGAGAGGACCTCTAAATGGTGAGGTTGGTTGTAGGGTTAGCTCTAGAAAGAGAGAGTAGGAACTAAGCAAGGAGGTTGGAATCCTAGACTCCGAGATATGAGGAAAAGTAGGGAGTTGTAGATGATGCGACCTAAGTGGATGATAGAGGTTGCCTCATGCATGATCCGTTAAGGATATTAATATCTTGGAGGAACCAAACCCTAAAGAGAGGATGATACTTCTAGAACCTATGTGGCTATGGTATAAGAGTCTACCTGTTGAGATGAGATAAAAAGTGCCTTGGACCTTGAAGAGGTTTAAGTAACAGGTTATGAGGCCTTGTACCTTGTTGGTTGTCCTTAAGGAGGACCCAATTCTAAGTGTTGCTCGAGTTGAAGGATGAAAAGAAGTGTGTATCATGCCTTATACATGCCTGGTTCATAGATAATAGTTTGAGCATACAGTTGGATACCCAAAAGTGAACCTAGGGTTCCTGGCCTAAGAGGTGAAGTGGTGTACCTAATGCTCATGATGAGAGTTGAGCATGATACTTCCTATGTTAAGAGGAAAAGGGAAGCCCCCTTAAGTTTAAGGTATGTTTGATGAACCCCTCACAACTAGATTGATGATAAAGGAAAGTATGATCTTGATCCAGCATCAAGGAAGGAGGACAAGTACGACCTAGCATGGTTCAGTAGGTGATCTGCTTGTGCCTTAATAGCTTTCTAGGGTTAAGTAGGCTCATGTGGATGTAAACCCTAGACCTAAGAGCTTTTGTGACCATGTTGTCAAGAGATAGTTTTCCTCCCATCCTGGGAGAGGGACCCCTTTGGTAGGGTGTATATCAGTTTTGTTGGTTTAAGGTAACCTAAAAAGGTCTCATAGGATCTTGAGAAGCTAAGTGAAAAGTGCATGGCATGAGTATGAACCTATAGACCCATAGATAACCATCTCTAAGTGCATGTGGATGTGTTACCATGGAGGTAACCGGTATGGGGCTTAACCAGGGTAGGCAGGGTGCCATGATCCCTATGAGCGGATAAAAGTCAGCCCATGAATGTAGAAAGAGAGATAACGAAGGTTTGGGCAAGGTTCTAAGTTGGACATGTACTATAAATGGAGAATCCTAAGTCTATCCTAGGGTCAGGTGGGGATAAGACTGATGGAAGTAGGAGTTGCCTAATTCCCTAGTTGCACGTGACCATAGGGTCAAGAGGTAACTGCTATCATTGTCCGAGGGACATGGGTTAGGAGATTGATCACCTTCATGAACTCATGGGACCCAAAGGGCATATGAATAGGGCACTCTCTGGATGCATAAGGGAAGAGGGATGACCCCAAAAGTGTCGGTACCCCACGGACCTAGAGGAGGTGACCAAGGATTGTGTTTGGACCAAGTAGTTTCAAGACTGGTTTTCCATGGAAGAAACTGTGATATCAAGATGAATTTGATGTTGAGACATATGTGGAATGTTTCAACTTAGAGTTAAAGGTGTACTGGCAAGGTGGGATGTACCATCTCTACTCTTGGAATATGAAGAACTTTGTATTTGGACTGCAACCAAATGCTTATTTCCTCTTGTTATGGGAGTGAGAGATAGGATAGTACGCATGACATACACCAAGGATAAAAGATGATGAGATTTGGAATGTTGCTATGAGGTATGAGGACAGATAAGATAACATACTCTGGTAAAGTGAATGATACATGGATGGTTTGCAAACGTTAAAGAGAAATGAGGTAGTAACCTTATGAGGATGATGTTATCATGAGATATGAAGTCATACAGGGTTGAGTTTGATTACCAAGAAAATGATCTCAAAAGTGTTCTCGATGAAGATAGACTTAGAATTTGAGTTTAAGATGATATGTGAAATGCATGGAAGTGTATGTCTTCAATGTTACCTAATACCTAAGGATGCGAAGTGGTTGAGATATATCTGTCTAGTTTGGCTAGAAGCTAGAAGAGGATGTTTGGCTAACCCTAAGTTTGGAAAGGAGATAAGTTTGGCTAATACTCAGATGTAATGAGATATGTGGAACAAGTTAATGGTTGTTTGGTTAGCTAGCCTAGGCCTGGAGGCAATGAAAAGATGGATGTAGAACCTCAGATGCACCTCTTTGGAAAGGAAGGTGATGAAACCCTGATGAAAGTGTTTTAGGGTTTCTGAGGTATCGATGTTGATGAATCATGTCATATAGGAAATCATGATTGAAGATCACCATGCACCATGGTACTACCAAGGTAATAAGTGACAGTAGTACTTTAGATGCCTAAGATAAAGTTGCATGTGGTATATGGCCATGCAAGCTGAGGGATAAGGACGAATACCAGTTACCTAGTGCATTGATAAAGAATCCCCAAAAGAGAAAGGGAGTGCATCACTATGGATGTTGTAAGTCTCCCCTAGACCAAGGAAGGTTTAGATGCAATATGGGTTATGGTAGATCGTCTTACCTAGATTACATGAGAAAGAAAGAATATTGTCAAGGGACAGATCGGGTTGAACTACATAAGGGAGAGGTGGTTCAACTACACCATGAGGTTGAGTATAAAGGTTCTCGAGTTTGACCTAAATATTCCCTTCCAAAAAGTGGAAATAGGTACATGAAGAACTCGATGTTAGTACAGTTTATCACCCCTAACTATTGGATAGTATAATCCAGACTAGAGGGTCTGATGAAAGCTTGTTCAGGGTGATACATAGAGACAATTTTTGTCCTTTGTAAGATGTGATGATAACCACCATAGCCAGTATCGGGACATAAAGAAGCTCTGTAAAGGAGGTTGTGACGGTCACCGCTTCATTAAGATGATGTTGGTGAATGGACCTCGCAAGGGTCAGAAAAGGACCATAGTGTGTGCAGATGAAGTCGCTTTGATCATGCAATGGCTGAAAGGAGCCCAAGGATGACATAAGTAGTAAGAAGATGCAAAGTAGACTGACATGCAGTTCACTGTGGGGGAATACGTGATGTGAAAATCTGACCCCTCTGAGATATAGCTAAGAAAGATGAGTCCCCGATACATGGGTCCATTGAGATGGACTGGTGGAGAAGGTTAAGTTTGACCTTACCCCTCAGGACAAATTAATGGGTGATGAGTTCCATGTTTCTAATTTAGAGCACTATGTGAGGTACCCTGACCATGTTCTGAGCAATGAACCTAGTGAGCCCCAAGGGAGGCTGAAATGGCCTGAGTCACCTGTGTAGTTTATAGATGCCAGGATGAAAGTACTCAGAGAAAAGAATGTGTGATGGTAAAGGTTCTTTGGAAGTGCCATGAGTACGGTAAAGCCACATAGGGGCCAATGATGGACATGGAAAAGTCTTATCCTGAATTGTTTGTTTGCTTGATAGAATTTTGAGGACAAAATTCCTATAAGAGGGGAAGGATGTTACAACCCTAATTTTTGGGATTATTTGGTGAGAAATGTAATTTCTCATATTAAGGATATTTGAACAAATAATGATATAATGTATTTGGAATAAATGAATTTTTTTTACAATAGCCTTGATGTTTGTGTTGTGGGCTTTACTGGCTATTGGGCCCAAATAATAAGAAAATTCAATTAGTGAATGAATAATTGAATATTTGAGAAAAGATTGAGATGGAAACCTCTAGAAGGCAAATCCAAAGAGGGATTTTGTGCCTCTTGGGTACCTTGGGTTCCTTGGGTTCCAAGGAGTCCAAAGTTGCATAAAGAGTGCAACAAGAAAAGAAAAGACCAATTAAGTATTTCTTTACTAAGAAAGAAATTGAAAATAATGATAAAATGTGGAAAACAAGTGAAAAGAGGTATAATTGAGTTATCCTTTGTGGAAATTCGTATCCCAAGGATTCCTAATGTTAAAAGGAATATCAATGAGGAAAATAAAAGAGAAATAAATAGAAATCCTCAAAAGGAAATATTTTAATAAGAAATAAACAAGATAATGAGGAATAATGAAGAATAATGAATTTAGATGCATTTAGAAGGATAATGAATATCCAATAAAACAAATTTCGAAATAATAGAGTTTCTTGGGATCCAAGGAGTCCCAATAAAGAGGAAAGAAAGAGAAAATATAAAATTTGCAAAATAAAAGGATAAAGTGATACATTATTAATTAATTATGAGGTATTGTTAAAAAGAAAGTAATTGCTATTAAAGGGAAATAGGATTTCGTTCTTATGGATTAAAAAGGGCAAGTATAAAGAATATGAAAGAGGAATTTCGAATTCCTAATATCCATATAATAGGAGATAATGAAGAGAGAGAGAGAGAGATGGTTGCTTCACAACCATGGAAAGTGTGTTTCCTTTCGAGTTTGGGACTTGAGTCCTCATGAAGCATGCCTTCGGGCTTCATACTCCACCCTATATGAAAGGGTTGGACCCTTAGCCTCGAGCCCAAGAAGATCTGGGACATTCCACCATCTTCTTCACCTAGTTTTCACTCAAAACCTTAAGTTTAAGGAGTGGCACGACCATGGGGCAACAAGGAACCATTAAGTGGACTTGATGGAAGAAGGACGCACCCAAAACCATCGTAGAGTGGTCAGCCACCATCTTCTTGATCCCGTCCTCACACAGTACCTGTTGGAAGGCTGTAAACCCGCTGGAAGCACGAACTAGGCACTCACAACATTGGCTGTCTCAGCCACCTTTTGAGGCATGATCGTATGCGGTGGAGGGTGGCGGAGGCAGGGAGGAGGTTCCGATGAGTTTCGAGCAGTGAGGAGGGGCAAGGTAGGCCGCGAGACACATCAGGTTGGCTGCAGGCCGATGTGGTTGCAGAACTGGTGAATTGGAAACGGACGTCGTGGCTATGCTCCCTCAGTATCATCACGTGCATAGAGGCACGGCGGGGAGCAGAGGAACCTGATCTGGAGGTCGACATAGTTGAGGGTGAGGGGCCTGAGCCGCGCCTAGGGCTACAGGTCAGCGTCGTTGTGGTATTGGGAGGAGGAAGAAAACCCTTCAATCACTGGACGAGAATACCCTTCCAAGTATTGAAGTACCAGTTCACTTATCGAGGGCAAAATCGACTTTCGATTATGTTTCCAAAAGCAACAGGCAACGTTGCATGATAAAAGGTGACGTGGCGCTTGCTGATTGGCTGTGGTTAGTGATTTCTTACAAAAACCATATCTTGCTATTCGTAACTCCGATAACAGCAAATAATATATGTATTTTGCTCAGAAAAATGAGAGGAATCCAATCAAAATATAGTTAGAATCTAATTCCTCTTGCCATTCGAAAAGTAGTGTACATTATCATCTTTAATGAATTAAAGATTAAGAAACTCTATTTTGAAATGAATAAAGTGTTTAATAGGGTTTAATGGATCATTAGAGTTGATGTTAACCTGTTAAATGTAAAAAGGTACATTAGGTTCAAAAAGGAAGAACTTTGCACGTGATTAGTCTAATTTAGAGTTTATGTGCATAAATATTCTTGAAATTTGAAAAGTACATAAAGTTATCATCTTTAATGATTTCATTAAGGAAAAATGCTTAGATTTTATGATAGATGGACTTAATTACATTATTTGGATAATTCAAGTTGATATTAACTTGTTGTTAATAAAAGTGAAAATAGGATCTAAAAAGATGATCTTTTTTATATAATTGGCTTAATTTAGGGTTTTGTGCATGAATATGCATTAATGAGCTTGAAAACCCTAATTTAGGTGAATATGTCTTTTAATTGTTTCAATTGTTCAAATCCATGAATAAATAGGGATATGATGATCCTAAGTCAATTTGGGTATAAAAGACTATTAAAATGGATAATTTGAACAATTAGGGTTTATATGAGTAGAAAAGAGTATTTTAGGATTTGTTGACCTAAAAGGGATAAAATTTGAGGAATGGATCTAAGAAACCCTAATGAAGATTAATGAAACCCTAAAATGGGTACAAAACCCTAGAAAGAGAATCCAAGTCAATAAAGTAGATTCTTGATAAAGTGAGTAATAAATAAAGTACATATTCTTTTTAGGAATTATGTGATGATTGAATTGCTTGCTTGGATTGCATTCTTGGTTGGGTTTGTTTAATGCTTGTGAAATCATCAAATCAGGTATGTGGTTACGCTTATGAATATTTCGAGTTAGTTTTCTGAGGATTTCCTGAAGTTTTCATCGATGACATGAATTAACTATTGGATGAATTTAAATTCATGCAAACTATAATGTGGATATGAATATCACATAAGATATGTGTCTACTAGCTTAGATCATAGTCCCCTCTGTGGCTTAATCTTTGACCTAGTGCATGGCTACCTATGGGGTAGGTCCATCAGGTCATTGGATGACTTAGTACATGGCTACCAATGGGGTAGGTCCATCCAGTCACATTGAGTTAGATATTGGGCTACCTTTGGGTAGTTCCATGCGACTCTATTACCCTATGTATTGGCTACCTATAAGGTAGGACCATGGTGGTAAGAGTCTACCTAAAGAGAGGTAGCATATAAGACCACTGTAGGGATATCACAGAGTTAGGGGATAGGTATGGATTGAGTAGTATGGCTTAAAACACAATCTTGGTTGTTAAATGATTAATTGAATGATTACTTTGTTAAGAATAATTGCATGATTAGTGTTTCCACCACATACCAGCTTCGGCTGACCGACGTTTTGTTTGTCAGCGTTTTAGGTACAAGTCAAAAGAACAAATAGTAAATCATCATATTGGGAAATACATGAAGTAAAATACAAGGATGATTAGTTAGATTAAAATCCTTAAGTGGATAGAAGTTTAGAGATCCAAATTTTAAAAAGAGAAAAAAAAAGGTATGCAAAAGTTTTTTTCTTACAGCTTTTCAGTTTAGTCTGTTAAAATTTAATAATTGTTCTTGGTTAATTGTCGAACCTTTGATCTGGGTTATTAGTTAACGGCTCTGTCCTTTCGGTCTCCCTTAATTGGGGGTTATTGGGAGGCGGGGTTGTAATAGGTTCTCCTGCTGTAGTGCAAATTATTCATGAAAAATTCAGACCCTTCTACTCCTGCACAGACTTGGAACCCCGAGCCTGCCTTCTACTATAAATAGAGGGGTACATGGGGCTTCTCCAGATGCACAATAGACAACATCTTCGAATGACTTCTGAGAAATAGTTACTATGTAAATTTGTTGTCCTCTCTAGTTCTAGTAACCAAGAGAGTCTGAGCAAGTGTCGCCCGAATAGGGAGGAGGCACAACAAGGGAAAGACAACTACAGAACAACAACTGGTTGTGGGAGAGTGTGTTGGTGACTAGTACTCCAACAGAAGGAGACAACTCCTTCTAATCCTTTCTTTAGGATGACTAGAGTTCCTGGTAGTCCGTGTGGACTATCTATAGAGGTGGGAGACTTCTTCCACTCAGGAGGACGACAGTCAACCGCAGTCTAGGTCAAGACCAGGAGTTGCACAGATGTCGTTGAAGATAGGTGGTTGAAGACTTCACTTGTTGTGAGGTATAGTCACTGAGAAAGCCCCAGGACCAGGTATAACTCACTAAAACCATCATTCCCATTACATAGATGTTGATGTGATTTGCTCGTTATGGGTTTATGGTCAAGTAATTTTTTTTTCCGTTGTCTATTCTGACAACGTAAAACCCAACAGTAGTATCAGAGCCATGTCAATACTCTATATTTTGGGATAATTGATATGTTAGGATTTTGGTTTTACCATCTTTTATTGCATAAGATGCAAATATTTAAATGACTAATGTGAATATCCAATTAATACCACATGATCCCAAACTAATATATACATATACGATATGGAATATATGTAATAGATATGTGTTGCCCTAAAATGGTTTTGATGGTGGATGTGTAGCATGGTTATGGCCTATAAAACCTATGTGCATGTGTGTGATTGGTTATGGTTGTTTGCATCTCAGTCTGTGCATTGAGCCCTCTTCTTCTATTCTAAATGTAACTCGAGATAACTCAAGATTCTCTTCTACCATTGATCCCCTTGAATGTAACTCGAGGTTTCACAAAGATTATGTAAAATATAGCATTATTTCTTGTTATGACGAAGACTGAAGATGACTGATTGATGGACCGAGACGACCCACTGAGGAGCAGTTGGTGAACCGACGAGAAGCCCAGATGACCAGATGAGCCAACAATCTAGAGGAGCCAGTTGACTGGCTGGAGGAGACCAATCGACCGGCCAAGAGGCGAGTTGACCGGTTCAAAGGTTGAACCAGTCAACCCAGATTGGCAATCATAGATCTTCATCAATAACATGTTGCATGTGATGTAGACCTTAGATGGTTGTAGTTCCTTGTGGCTCCGAGGAACTATTAGGATGGCCATAATCATCGCGTTATTGTTATTGCATGTTTTTGTTTGTGGGATATAACATGTATATGATATGTACTATATATGTGGTGATTGGATACATATATGCATATATAAGCATATAAAAACCCCTCAACAAAGATATTAAGTTTAAGATGCCTTACAAAAGCACCACACATGAAAAGATTGATCAACTAAGTGTGGGCATGCCTTTGTGTGGTGCACTGTCTATCTCGTAGAAGTATGATGGTGAATATGTGGGCATGCCTTCACATGGTGCATTTTCATTGTGTTGGCTTATGGGTTGGACTTAATAAGGAAATCGTGATAGGATCAAGCACCTTGAGGCATAAAGATGAACATGGCAAGGAGTTTCACATGACATGTATCAAGAACTACATATGATGCAATTGGTAAATTTGCCTACCTGAAAGATTGTAGTTGTGGGTGACAACCCTCTCTAATCCATGACTTGGATGAAATCTAGATCTTGCTCACTAGAAGGTTGTACATTGAAATCTTCTGAATTTATAATGAGGGTTATCATTTGAGACAAAATAGTGAGAACATTAATTAAAGATCTAATTAAATATCATCAATTTTAAAATAAAATCAAATCAAAAGAGTTTTGGACTAAAATTGCAAATTTCCTTTTTGTAGAATAAATGGCTACCAACAACAATCTCTTTTTGTTATGATAGGTCCTTAAGAAGGACAAGCTAAATGGGAAAAACTTCCATGACTAGTTTAGGACGTTGAGAATTGTTCTCACTCAAGAGAGAAATCTCTATGTCCTAGATACACCAGACCCAGAAGAACCCGCTCCCACCGCACTAAAGGCTAAAAGGGATGCTTACAGGAAGCATACTGGGGATGCCATTGGTGTGAAGTGCATGTTGTTGTTTTCAATGAACTATGAGTTGTAGACACAATATCAGAACATGGACGTCATTGATATGGTTCAACATCTCAAGAACATGTATCAAGACCAGACATGACAAGAGAGATATGATGTCTCCAAGGAACTGTTCAAGTGCATTATGACAGAAGGAGATCCAGTAGGCCCTCACACGCTCAAGATGATTGGGTATGTGGAGAACCTAACTCAATTGGGATTCCCTCTGAGCCAAGAGTTGGCTACTGATGTGATACTACAATCATTTCCAGAATCCTACAGTCAGTTTGTGATGAACTACAACATGAACAACTTTGATAGGACACTGACAGAGTTGTTGGGAATGTTGAGGATAGCTGAGGCACAGATGAAGAAAGACAAACCCAAATCTATGATGATAATCAACATAAAGAAGGGAAAGTGTAAAGGCAAGGGCAAGGAAAAAGTAAAGAAAGGTTCTAATGCTAGCTAACAGTCGAAGTCATCTTCAACACTCAAAGCCAAGGTAGGGGTGAACAAGGGGGGCAAATGTCATCATTGTCATGAGCCAGGACATTGTAAGAGAAATTGCCCTCTATGTATAGATGAACTAAATAAGAAGAAGGATGGGATGAATATCTCCACCTCAGGTATTATGAAATAAACTTAAAATACTTCTTTATCTCAGGTATGTGATACCAGGAGATAGATCTGACATATTTGATGTACATGATCAGAAAAGAAGTGAAGGCCTTTATGAAAGGACCAAGAAGGAACACTCATCACATGAAGCAAGTGTTGCTACCATAGATAGTAATACCTTTAGTTTATTTCATCCCAAGCGGCATGTAATAGAGTTATGAACTGCTATTTCATTTTTCCAATAGAAACATTTTTTTTCTTTTTCTACATATTGTAATGATAAGGATGTCTATCAATAAAATTTATGTTTCAATTTCAAAGATATGATCTTTTATGGCGATGCCTTATTTATCTAGTAGTACTTGGTATACATGAGATAAAATAATAATACCTAAAAGTTATTGATGACTCAAACAATAAATTAGCATTATCATCTAAACAAATGAATGAGAAATTCATCTCTAGGTTCCTTGTTGATGGATAAATTAGACTCTCTTGGTTAATGAACCATTAAGAGATATGAATGTCTTGTTTATTGGGCATGATGACAAGTCAATCTTCACTAGATGTAGTGGGATAATAACTATTCTATTAGGTATAATACATATTTATGTATATACATACCTATTGGAATAAGTGTTAATACTTCAGATATGGTATTTAATGAAATACAAATATGAATATATTGAAGTGTTCAAGAATATCATAAATGAAGAACAAACTTGGTAAAAGTATTTATTCTTTGGTATGATCAATGTATGAGATACTTAAACCAAATGTTTCAGGACCTTGTGAGTAACTATGATAGTGTATCATAGAGAAACTCATGCTTCAGGCATAATAATGTCTAAATCAAAGAAGGAATCATAATCTAAATAGTAAGAGTATGATCATCAAACAAATAACTAATCTTCTAGAATTCTTCTAAAGAACATGCTTTACACTAAATAAATGTATCATTCAAAAGGTATAAAAGACACCATTTAGATATGGTATTGGAAATGTTTCAATATGTCTTTCAGTGATTGAATGCTCATATAAGAAAAGTACTTTCTTAGAAAGAGCTTCATTAAAAAATCACATAATGTTAGTTAAATACTAATCTCAATCCAATAACAAAGTGTTTGTTATAAGGATATGTGAATGCTAAAAGAATCAGTGGGAGAGAAGTAGAACTTGAAATGTTTGAGATCAACATAATAACATCAAATCCTGATAAGGTACAAAAGGATATTTAGAATCACAAATGTTGTGGAATGTCAAATTCCTTATGTAACATCTACACCTCATATATCTAGTGGAAAATACATTGAGCTTGATGGATAATGATATCCTACAAACTCAAAGGTGATGAATTGGTCATATGATAATGACCCAGTAATCTATCTAGATGATGTTGAGGAACCATATTTTGAGTTATGTTTTGAAGCCATATTATTCAAAATAACTTCCATGTGAATCAAATAAGGTATGACCTTAATGGTAGCACTTATAGGGTTAAAACCCATAAGTGAAATTGGGTCTTAAGAGTTAAGACTGACATGGATGACATTTAAAGAGCTGATTAGTTGAGATGAATTCAAGTGAGTTCAAGTTGTTGAACCTGATGAATTTATTTAACAATAGAAGTGGCTATAGGCCATAAAGGATCATGCTTTCTATTGGAACTTGAAGACTATGAAATTTGGCATATGGATATTAAAACCGCATTTCTAGAAGAAATAACATGAGGTTGTGTACGTGATACAACCTGAAGGGTTTTAGAATTCCATTAATGCAAATGCAGTCTAAAAGTTACAAGAGATTAATCAATATGATTGATTAAATACAAGCACCACAGAACTAGAGTCTTTAATTTGATTATATAGTCAAAAGGTTTGACTAATATATTGAAATAAAGAATGGATATGTGATTAAAAAGATTTAGTGGGAGCATATTCATATTCCACATGATGATGAGGAATGAAACGTTCTAAGAATAGAAACTAGTGTGGAAATACCTTCTTTAAGGGAATAAAGAGAAATGTCCTATGTGATAGGAATATATACCTATAGAGATAGTTCGTGAAAGTCTCATGACCTAATAAAGAGATAGAATACATTGTAAGTCTATGCTGAAGGGTTCACTATGCAAAGATTCAGTGGGAGAAATCTTATCCATATTACATGGAGTTAGTCTCTCAGATGCCTAGTGTCCCAAATTCTTATGAAAAATAGGAACGCATAGATAGATGCCTTATGCATTTGCAATTTGATCTATCATGTATGTAATCATCACATTACCTTGTATGTATCAGATATGACAAGAAAATATATGCATTCATCATCTTGTATGTATTGGACATGACAATATGATATGCTCATCCAGTTATCTCGTATGTAATGGACTTGACGAATGGATGTATGTCTACTTCCAGTGAGAGTCACTGGAATGCCATAAAGAACTTATTTGAGTACTTATGAAGTATTAAAGGATTAGTTCTATGGTAATAAGAGGAAGAGTTGAGTGTAAATTAGTTACACTAATGCAAGCTTCTGAAATGACATAAATTGATCACAAAATACAAAATATAAAAGTGAATATGTGTTGATAAATGGAAACATTCTGAGTAAAATGAAAAGCCATTTAATTCTCAAAGGAATGCTAAGTATCCTTGTGTTGAGAATGCCATAGGATACCATATGGATCTAGAAGTTCGTGGTGATGAACTTATATATATATTCCAACCATTGATGACAAAGTAGAAATACCAAGTCAAACAATGGAGCAAATTGTTAGGTAAGGAATTTCAGATAGCATATTACAACAACTCCATCTCATACGAAATGTCGTACAACAAGGAGATGTGAAATATGCAATATACTGACTAAAGAAAAATGTTGCTAAGTCACTGGATAAGCACTCACGTAGTAGAAACATGTTGGACATGTTTAGATATCACTAAGAATATGATTCAAAGGTGATTGGCTCTAAGTGCAAGGGGGAGTCTGTTGGTATGTATGCCCTAAGAGCCAACCATGTGATGATTGGATTGGCATACGTCATGATTGATTTGATAAATATCAAAGGCAAACTTCCAATTTATTCTGGTTCAATCCATTATGATAATGATGAAGCAAAATGAATGTCTAAAGAATGAAAATACTTAATGATGTATCTCTTCAAGTACATGACTTGAACAATGAGATCATACGAATGATAAGAGTATGTACATTCTTATTATGTCCCTAGTCGTATGTCATTGTGGAAGTTCGATAGACAACTATTACACATAAATACTAGAGTGTGTGTTGGTTGATGACAGTGTCTCATTAGTCATGATATATGATATCAAAACAAGCACATAGATACATGTTAGAGAACAATGTATCAGCCATACCGACCATGAGAGTGACACATGGAACCATAACATGGTAGTCAGAATCATCTCTCATAGTGATGGTCGTGATTTTGATTCTTAGACCTGAAATCACTACACTCGTCAAATGTGATTGGATACACTTTGACATCATCAAACGCAATCCTGAAACATGGGGTGTTATAAAGGTGATGGCTGGGTGGCTTTGACACATGATATAGATTGTGAGTGGTAGATATGGGATATGTCCCTCCTAAGGGAGTATGATGTCCAAACCACTTGATAAGCGAGACTAAGAAAGGCATGCGCATGCACATGTGAATCAATATATGATATTGATGTCACACATATCTCATACAATATGCTCTAGTTCAAGAAACATGAATGAACATTGAAATGATGACAACTCCATGCCTTGAGTTCATTTAGGATATCAGAGACAAAGAAATTATACATTCACTGGAACACCAATCACATATTGTAGGATTGAAAGTTGTTCTCCAACTTTCCATATCACTTGGGTAGCACTGATGTGCGACTAGGTGCTGCTCTTTACATGTGATGTCATAAGCTAGTTATGGACATTCACTGCCAACGTGACATGGGACCTATAGGGTCACACATATAGGATTAACCAGGAAGAGGAGTTTATCCATGAATGATGTTTGGATTGATTACTAAAGTG
Source organism: Alisma plantago-aquatica (assembly GCA_963693085.1). Taxonomy (NCBI): domain Eukaryota; kingdom Viridiplantae; phylum Streptophyta; class Magnoliopsida; order Alismatales; family Alismataceae; genus Alisma; species Alisma plantago-aquatica. The sequence goes on along the minus strand of OY856414.1, from coordinate 29,197,623 downwards.
TTTAGGTACTCAATCAAAATTCAATCAATAGATTTAACTTAGAATCATCAAGTTAAAGTGTTAAACAAGTTGATTAGAGTGTCAGATTGATTGAGAATTGAATTGACTGAGTTCTACACAATCTAGACTACCAACTGACCAGTTCACTAGGTGAACCGATTGGCTCATGGTTTGTGGGACAACTGGTTCACTCTAGTGAACTGATTGGTTCAACTAGACCAAACGAGTAGTGTTGGGTTTTCCCAATTTTTGAGAAAAGTTTCCTATTTCACAAGTCCAATTCGATTGGGCCAAGAATTAATTTTTTCATTAATTTGAAACGAAATAGGAAATTCATTTGTAGGAAAGTTTGGCTTGTGAACCGAGCGGTTCACACAACCAACCGTCCAGTTCACTAGTGAACTGACCAATTTTCCTACCCCAATACAAATTATTCATGGAAAATATGGAACCTTCTACTCTTGTACAGACTGGGAACCCTAACCCTGCCCTCTACTATAAACAGAGGGGTATAGGGGGCTTCTCTAGATACACAATAGAAAACATCTCAGAGTGACTTCTGAGAAATAGTTTCTATGTATAGTTGTTGTCCTCTCTAGTTTTGGTTACTAAGAGAGCATGAGCAAGTGCCTCCCAAACAGGGAGGAGGCACAGCAAGGGATAGACAACTGTAGAACAACAACTGGTTGTGGGAGAGTGTGTTGGTGACTAGTACACCAACAGAAGGGGACAACTCCTTCTAGTCCATTCTTCAGGATGACTAGAGTTCCCGATAGTCTGTGTGGACTATCTATAGAGGCGGGAGACTTTTGTCGCATAGGAGAATGATAGTCAACCATAGTTTGGGACAAGACCAGGAGTTGCACAAATGTCGTCGAAGATAGGTGGTTGAAGGTCACACTTTCTACAAGGTATAGTCGCTGAGCAAGTCTCAAGACCAGGTATAACTCACTAAAACCATCCTTCCCATTATATAGATTTTGATGCGATCTACTGGTTATGGGTTTATGGTCAAGTAAAAATTTTATTTCCGCTACCTACTCCAACCACGTAAAACCCAACAGTTCCATTTCTCAAGGGCTAACTCTTTCCTCTTATCAGCCTCTTGTATGTATTGTCAGTTGAGAGTTGTCCTATAGTTCCTTAGGACCCTCCCACATCATTACATCACCTTTTTACGATGTAGGTTTTCATTCAGTTCAAATATACTCTACAAAATTTCATATGTTTAATAGAGTATTCTAAAAAATAAAATTGTAAATAAATTTAAAAATAGAATTGCAAATGATGATATCTCACACATAGTTCTTTTCATACTAAGTCTTTCTTCCCATTAGGAACTGTATGCCAAGATTCTATATTTACACTAGAATGGCTATGAGTAAGAACTCCGAGATATGAAACAAACAAGTTGCGGTTCTTTCCAACTACATTTCCTACATGATCAAAATCCACAACCAATTTTGGTCCATTGCCCCTTTGTTGTAGTAACTTGTTCATCATAGTGATGCCCCTAATTTTTTTAATATTTTTTTGCTGCTCATCACATGACACAAGGTTTTCAGGGGGTACATAATCAACCTAAAAATTGACAAAAACACATATAGGATATAACTTATAAATTGACATATATATAGCAAGATATAGGATATATTTTAAAACTTACATTGTGAGGTGGCACCTCACCCTCATGGTAATCATCATCATGATCATCATACTCATGGTCTTCCATCTGAAAGCGTCATATAAAATAAATCAAACATTTAACATTTAACAAAACTAGAAGTTAATATAACATTGTGAAGTTCACATCGGTCTAACATTCAAAAACTAAAACGTTTATAAAAATAAAAACATGCCTCTAATATTGAGATATTTTATCAATAAACATTCCTTCGATGTGATCTCCGCACGCATATAAGTCATCGTTAGCTTCAATATTTGGTGTTGGCAACCCAATTGAGAAAAGACTCAAGTCATCATACTTATCATAGTAGTCTTATTCATCTATAGGATCTTCAATGAATTGTCTTGTACAATGAAGAACAACTGACCATTTTTCATTTGTAGGATCATCGATATAAAATACTTTTTTTTCCAGTGATGCCAATATGAATGGTTCATCCTTCTCACCAATCTTTTCAAAATACACTAATGTGAAACCCAATTCATCCACTATAATTTCTTTGGTGTTATCAACCCAATTACATTTAAAGAGCAGAATTCTGAAATCTATGTAGTCAAACTCCCATATGACTTCAATGACACCATAATTTGACATTTTAGCTTCACGTGGACTCTTATCTTTCGCACTAGAAAAAACAATGAAGACGCTTGAAGGGTGACCCCACTGTTTTGGACGATGCTCTTATCATCTTGACGCTTTGTGTAATATGGGAACCCATTTATGTCAAACCCTTCATAAGACATAACATTCATTTTTGGTTTAAAGGTGATGCATTTGATATTTTCAGCAATATTGTTTTGTGTTTGAGATAGTTGGTGTAAGACATCATCTTCAAAGCATTTAATAAATGTCTTGTTACGCTCTCTAGCAAGCCACATTGAATTGGCTCGAGGATATTGTTTCTTGATGAAATTGGTATGTTTCCTGATATAAACACTCACTTTGTCGATGTTGTGTAAAATATACAAGTGAGCTCGTTCCAATAATTCACGACTGATTACTTTCACCTGTGCTCCTAAAATCCCTTTTCCAAAATACTCCTCAATATTCTTATCATTTACAGGAGCTTCATTACCACTCAAAAAGTCATTGCAAAAATCTATAACCTCTCTGGCCACATAATCCTCAATAATACTCCCTTTAGGCCGATAATGGTTTTGAACATCACCTTTAAAAATACTCATGTATTGTTCAAAATGATACATCCAATGCAAGAAAACTGGTCACAACATTTTCACTTTCCTAGTCAAGTGGAAAACAAGATTGTAACGACCCCGCCTTCCAGTAACCCCCAATTAAGGGAGACCAGGAGGTCAGAGCTGTTATCCCAATTTCTAGATCAAAGGTTCGACAAATAAACATTAATAATTATCAAACTTTACCAGACTATACTGAAAAGCTATAATAAATAAAATGTTGCATACCTTTGAAAAGTCTGGATTTCTAAACTTCTATCCACGTATGAATTATAGTCTAACTAATCCTCCTTGCACTTTAATTCATGTATTCAAAATATGCCAATTTACTATTTGTCCTTTTGGGTTTGTACCTAAAACATCGACAAATAAAACACCGGTCAGCATAAAGCTGGTATGTGGAGGAGACAATAATTGTGCAATTAATATCAACATATTGCAATCAATTATAGTTTAACAAACAAATTTACATTTTAAACATGACTGCTCAATCCATACATACCCTAGCCTCTGAGCTATCCCTACAGTGGACATGGATGCTACCTTCCTTATGGTAGATCCCCATTAAACCATGCATGATTCTATCTTACAGGTAGATCACTATCTAAGGTTGAGTCGCATGGTACTACCCATAGGTAGTCGAATCCCTAACTCATGGTGTGCTAAAGAGTCGCATGGCACTACCCATAGGTAGCCCAATCCTAACTGTTAATAACCTGATGGTCCCACTTAACAAGTAGACCCTTTACCAGGTTACCATTTTCATCATTATCAAAGCCACAGAGGAGGACCAGGATCTGGGCCAGTCATGTACACATATTTATGGTGATAATCATTGTCACTTTATAGTTGCATGCAATAAAAGTCATCCAAGTAGTTATTTTTAGGCAACCGATAAAAACATTTGGGAATTGCCATGAAACTAAAGCGATTATTCATAAACATAACCACATACCTGTGATTGCAGATTTTGAGACAGAACCAAGCAATTAAAATAATCTCAACCAAGCAACCAATTATGCACAAAAATCCTAAAATAAATATACAAACTTCCTTTTATCAAAATTTAACCAATTTCATCTTAATCCTTAGGATTTCTATTCCAATTTTAGGGTTTCCTTTAAAATTAGGGTTTTTCCCCCCACTTTTAACATTATGAATCCTAATTTAGCAAAACTACATAAAAACCCTAAATTCCTCATTTTAATAATCCTAATAGACTTAGGATCATTATTTAGTTTCTTATTTCCTTATTCCAAAATAAACATGGTTTTTCTCCTTTTTCACCCTAAATTAGGGTTTCTATATGCATTATCCTTCATTTATAGATTAAAACCCTAAATTAGTCATCTTTGTATTCAAAACAGATGAAAACTCTATCTTAACAATCAACATGTTATTACTCTTTAATATTAACCTATTAATCCACAAAGATTCACCCTTTATATACAATTAGGGTTTCTAATTATCTTTTAATACATTTTCCTACCAAATTAATATACTTTTGTAAAATGAGATATAATCAGTTTACCAAATTATTTTTATCATGTTCCTTGTATTTTTCTATGCAACTTTCATGTACAAAGTTTTCTCATCAAAGTTTCCCAGCTAATTCTATGAATTTCGCAAAGAAAAGGATATTTTTGGATTATTCGATTAGAGAGAGCTATTTACCGAATTTTTTTAGCCGTCTGATCGCTGGTCTGGTAGTCCACCTTCTAATCCTACGCTCTGCATCGCGAGCACTTTAACTTAGCCATCCGCCCCTTTGTGTCGTCAGATCTCCGTGTGGGTTCACCGTGGATCTTAATCTGACGGTTTCTGCTCTTCGTCCTCCTCCCTTCCTTTACTCGAGTCAGCGATGGTGCCGTGGCGGGATCTCTCTAGAGCAAGAGAAATCGAGAAAGGGAGAGAGTATAGGGACTCAGGAAGATGTCGTCGGAGATCGGAAGGGTGAGAGGAAGTGTGTGAGGGCCTATTTATAGGATATGGGGGGTCCCTTTTAGGGTTTCTTATCCCCGACGTAACCTGCTTCCTAGCCCAATTGGGCATTTTGCGTAGATGCTTCCAGAGACTAATAAACCAGGGTTGAGAGGGTTCGTCTCTCCCTCCCGAACTCATTGGAATGCTTTCCAAGCATGCACATGCGCTGGATCGAGTAGTAATCGAAGGGGAAAGTCCCCTCTATAACCGGCCACAGTCCTTGTCCCGCTGGGACTTTGACAATGAGTGGTGCCTGTTGGATTAAGATCCAACGGCCCACATATGTTGCTCTCAAACAAAAGGAAAAGGATTTTCCTAATTTTTCCAAGATAAATCCTATTTCGAGGATAATTTGAAAAAACAATAACTCCCAATTTATAACTCCTTTTTATCTCAAATTTTAAGGGAACCTCGTTAATGATTTTATATCTCATCATGAATAAATTTCTATCATTATCTAAAGAAAATGAGTCATTTTCTTCAGTTCCAAGTTAACACTTAATTATTCATATTTTCTGCCTATTTTCTCTTTCCCTAGCCTTTATATTATTATCCTGAGTTCCTTGAACATCAAGGAACCTTAATATCTTGAAATTCTATCTTTGGAAAAATAGTCCTTAGCCTTTTATTCTTACTTTATCTATTTTCTTGTTTATTCCTTTATCTAATTGTATTCTTTTTCCTTTTCTTCTTTTTTTTCTTTCAATTGGACTCAGTAGCCAATAAGGCCCATCAAGAAAACATACAAGGCCATTATACATGAAATTCATTAAAATCAAACCATTAAATGAACCGTTGATTTCATTTATCTTTTAAAAGGTGATTTACAATCTCATTACATGATTTAAAAAAGTGGGGTTATAACATCCTACCCTCCTTATAGGAATTTTGCCCTCAAAATTCAACAATCAAACAAACAAATCAGGATATGATTTTTCCATGTCCGTCTTTAGCTCCCATGTGGCTTCATCATCTGCATGGTGCTTCCAAAGAACCTTTACCATCTCTATATTCTTATTTCTGAGCTCTTTTACCTTGGTATCTAGAATCTACAAAGGTAACTCAGGATAAGTTAGCTTCCCTTAAAGCTCAATGGGTTCAATGCTCTGCACATGGATCAGATCTTGCACATATCGCTCCAGATTGGACACGTGGAACACATCATGCATCATACTATATTGAGGGGGTAACGCCAAACGATATGCAGCTTCACCAATCCATTCCAATACTTCAAACAGACCCACGTATCAGGGACTCAACTTTCCTCTGTTCTAAGCTATAGCTCGGAGTGGTCAAATTTTCAGAAAAAACATGTTCTCCCATAGATAAATGTACATCAGTCTGCCTCGCATCAGCATATGACTTATGTCAATCTTGGGCTCTCTTTAGCCTTTGCCTGATCAAAGTGACTTTATCAGCATACACTTGGAGTTCATCAGACCTCAACAAGGTCCTTTCACCAACATCATCCCAGTGAAGTGGTGACCTACACAGTCTCCCATATAAAGCTTCATACAAAGGCATCCCAATACTGTCTTGGTAACTGTTATTGTAGGCAAACTCGGCTAACGATAAGTACCGCTCCCATGATCCACCCCAATTGAGCACACAAGCTCTCAGTAGATCCTCTAAGGTCTGGATTGTACTTTCTGACTATCCATTTGTCTGAGGGTGATATGCAGTATTGAATCTTAACCTTGTACCTAGTTCCTCTTAAACTTGCTTCCACAGCTTGGAAGTAAACTTTGGGTCTCTATCGGAGATGATGGAACCAGGTACGCCATGAAAACACACTATCTCTCTGTTATACAACTCGAATAAGTCTGATACTTTGGTAGTGGTCTTCAGGGCAAGGAAGTGTGCTAACTTGGTAAGGCAATCTACCAAAACCCATATAGCATCATGACCTTTCTTAGTCTGAGGTAGACGTACCAAAAAATCCATGGTGATTTGCTCCCATTTCCATTCTGGAATCTCTATAGACTGTAACAGTCCACCAAGTCATTAGTGTTTATCCTTCACCATTTGGCACATAAGACAGCTGGCCACATATGTCGCAATATCTCTCTTCATTCCTGGCCACTTCTGCATGTCCTTAAACATCTTGGTTGCTCCCGGGTGCACCGTATACTTAGAACCATGAGCCTCTTGTAGGATACATTCCTTCAACGGTGAGTCTTCAGGAACCCATATACAATTCTGAAATCTAATCCCTCCATCTATTCCCAATGAAAGATGGATTTGAGGCTTCTTCATCAATCCTTTCATCTTGTCAAGTTCTCCACTAGCCAACTGTGCTGCTACAATCTCACTCAAAAATTCCGACTATATCTGGATATTGGCCAATCAAACTCTATCCTCTAACGGTTGTGGAGTCCACTTCACAAGTTCTTCTAAACTCTTCCACTGGCTGGACAAAATAGCTGCACATTTGAGCTGCTTCCGACTTAAAGCATCAGCTATGACGTTCGCCTTTCCTGGATGATAGGCGATGGTGAAGTCGTAATCCTTCATGTACTCCATCCTTCGTCGTTGTCATAGGTTTAAGTCTTTCTATGTCAGGAGGTACTTCAGGCTCTTGTGGTCAGTGAGGATCTTGAAAGTAGCACCATACAGGTAATGCCACCAAACCTTCAATGCATGAATGATAGCAGCCAGCTCTAAGTCATGCGTCGGGTAATTCACCTTGTTGGGCTTGAGTTGTCAGGAGGCATATGCAACCACATGCCGATTCTGTTCCAACCCACAGCCAAGTACCATCTTTGATGCATCAGTGAAAATCATGAAACCCTCATTGCCTGATAGTAGAGTCAAAACTGGTGCACTGGTCAACTTCTCCTTCAACTCCTGAAAATGAGCTTCACACACATCGGACCATACAAACTTCACATCCTTCCGAGTCAACATGGTCAAAGGAAAAGCAATATTTGAGAAATCCTTGATGAAAAGCCGATAGTACCCAGCCAACCCCAAGAAACTGTGAATTTCTGAGGATTCTTCGGTGCGGGACAATCTCAAACTGCCAACACTTTAGCTGGATCTACGGCGATCACTCCTCTTGAGATGATGTATTCGAGGAACATGACTCGGTCTATCCAAAACTAACATTTGGAGAATTTCCCATAGAACTTCTTCTTTCTCAAGATATCAAGGACTTTACTTAGGTGGTCTCAGTGTTGATCTAAGTCATCTGAGTAAACTAGTATGTCAGCTATGAACACTATGACAAACGAGTCAAGGAAGGGTTGAAACACACTATTCATAAGGTTCATGAAAACACTGGGTGCATTGGACAACCCAAAAGGCATAACCACAAACTCATAATGGCCATAATGTGTTCTAAAATTTGTTTTCAGGATGTCCTTTTTCTTGACTCTCAACTGGTGGTATCCCGATCTCAATTCGATCTTGGAAAAGACTCGAGCTGACTTCAACTGGTCAAACAAGTCATCTATCTGTGGTAAAGGGTATTTGTTCTTAATGGTAGCCTGGTTGATCATCTGGTAGTCTATGCACATTCGGAGCGAACCATCCTTTTTCTTTACAAAAAGAACCAGTGCTCCCCACGGTGATGTTCTAGGGCAGATAAAACCCTTGTCTAGCAATTCCTGCAATTGTTTCTTCAACTTGAGCAACTCCGCAGGGGCCATTCTATAAGGTGCTCGTGAAATAGGGCTTGTCCCAAGAGCTAGCTCTATGGATAAATCTACCTCTCTCTTAGGAGGAATCTCAGTTAGATCATCTAGAAAAACATCTACATATATCCTAACTACCTCTATTTCCTCTAAGGGTTGCACCCTAGGTTCTGGCTTGGTAACTACCGCCAGGAAAGCTCGACAACCTTTACTCATCATCTGCTCGACTTTCAAGGCTGACACATATAGGTTGGTGGTGGCATCCTTCCTACCTCTAATGACAAAAGGTGGGTTACCTGGTTTCTTAATTATCTCTTTATTCTTCCTACAGTAAATGTTGGCCCTATAAGTATAAAGCCAATCCATACCAATGATCACATCAAAGTCATTCATATCAAGAAGGATAAAGTTTGTAGGAAACACAATATCTTGATATTTCACAGGTATCACCAGAGTTTTTAAAAGAGATGTAAAGATCTGACCACTCGGGGTTGTAACATCTAAGACACACCCTAAATCCTTCATATCCAAACAAAGCATAGTTGTGATATTTCTTGAAATGAAAGTATTAGTAGATCCAGAGTCAAACAAAGCTTTTACATTGTGTCCCATGACTTCAACCATGCCTACACTGTTTTTTACCATACATTAGGCCATTACATGCTTATCTTAAAACATAAAAGAAAAACTCTAAGGGTTATTACCCTCGATCAACCGGTTAGAATTTGCTTGAGCCTCCTCGTTGTCAATGGAAAACACCCAAGCTTGTCTTCTCTCTCCAGTAGGTGGGGCTACAGCTATAGGTGGAGCTGTCACAGGTGGAGTTGCTACTAGTGGGGCTGCTACATGTCCTGGTCCTCTTGGATCTTGTAGAGGACAAAAAGCTTGGATGTGTCCTTCTTGGTGGCATCGGTAGAATGTCTTCTTCTTGTTGCGGCACTCACCGGTGTGCCACCTCCCGCAGGTGTGGCATCGAGGTCAGTTGTTCTCTTGACAGGGTTTCCCTTTTCCTCCATGTCTTCCTCTATCATGATGATGCCCTTGACCTTTCCTGTGGTTGTTTTTCTGGCCTTGGGTTCCTTCAGTGAAACCCAAATACCCCTTGGGTGGATTATGAACTGGCATCACTGTCCTCTCCATATCTAAAGCAATGTTGTAAGCTTCAGTGAAGGTTTTAGGTTTACTTTTCATCACATGGAGCTTGATGGCAGGGTGAAGATTCTCTATGAAGTGATCCACTCTTCTTTCCTCATCCATCATATGCTCAAAATTCTCCAGGATTCAAAACTAGAGCTCAAATTCTGCCACCCATGAGTTTCCTTGAGTCATGTTGGTGAACTCCCTTTATTTTTCCTTCTTAGCTGTAACAGGGATGAATCTGACGATGAAGATTGTCTTGAAGTCAGCCCATGCCATTGGTTCCTCAGTCAGATCTCGGCCTAAGATGTGTGTCTCCCACCATATCCTGGCTGCTCCTTCCTAGAGATTAGCAGTAAAGAGGACCTTCTTGCTTGGTTGTACCTCAAGCATGCAGAACCCATTCTCGACTGCAAGCAGCCAAGCTTCTGCCCTATCGACCACTTCTGACTTATCTTCTCCCCAGAACTTATCGATGTTTAGCTTGATAAAGTCCAAGATGGTGGCTCCCATTCAAGGATAAACATGAAGCGGCTTGCCATTTTCTCCTCTAGCTAAGTCTCGGAGGGCCAAATCACTAATCGCCTTTGTCAGCTTCTTTTGTTGTTCCATCCACAAAGCATCAGGGGTGTGGATTATCATGGTTGGTTCGGGACCACCAGCTTGGTCCTCTTCCATCTGGGCCACCTCATCGTACTCGTGTTGCTCCTTGTACCCTTGGTCCTCTTCTTGATCAAGGTTGCTGAAGGGTATCAGGTCAAGATTACAGACCTCATGAGTGGTTTCTTCAGGTCTCTTCCTCTTCTTTGAGGAATCTCCATCGTTGTTCCTCTTCCTCTTCTTGGAAAACACCTTTCCCTTGCGTGAAGGTCCACCACCACTGGTGGCATCTGGGACCACCATTGTCTTCACGCGAGCCATCTGCATAAGTATACACATAAACCCTTTAGTTTATAGCCTTAAACTAATTATATTTTTTTCAATGATGTCTTATTATGTATCTTTCATTAATTTGATGGGGGATTCCTTAATCCTTAACTTACTTACCCATACCACATGAGGGTGAGGAAGAGAGAGAAAAATCCTAACTCTTAAAATCCTTAATAGAATGTGTGATGAGAAGGGATGAATAAGATGAGAGAGTCCTAAAGGTATATTATTTCGAATCATACCCTAAGACTTTGGCCAGGCAGTCACATAGATCTGGGAGTCCTCGTATTCCGACTAGCGGTGCAGAGGAAAATATTGCTAGCCTCTGGTCGTGATCCTTTTCTATACACCTCTGTCTTTTAGATAATCCTCTCATAACTCCCTTAGGTTCTATAGAGTTTGTAAAATTTAATAATTATTAATGGTTAAGCGAGGAACCTTAGCTCTGATACCAAATGTAATGACCCCGCCTTCTAGTAACCCCAAGTAAGGGAGATCAAGAGGTCAGAGTTGTTATCCCAATTTACAGATCAAAAATTCGACAAATAAACATTAATAATTATCAAACTTTACCAGACTATACTGCAAAGCTATAATAAAAAAAATTTTGCATACCTTTGAAAAGTTTGGATTTCTAAACTTCTATCCATGTATGAATTCTAGTCTAACTAATCCTCGTTGCACTTTAATTCATGCATTCACAATATGTTAATTTACTGTTTGTCCTTTTGGGTTTGTACCTAAAATGCTGACAAACAAAACAACGGTCAACATAATGCTGGTATGTGGAGGAGACAATAATTGTGCAATTAATATCAACATATTGTAATCAATTATAGTTTAACAAACAAATTTACATTTTAAACATGACTGCTCAATCCATACATACCCTAGCCTCTGAGTTGTCCCTACAGTGGACCTGGATGCTACCTTCCTTATGGTAGATCCCCATTAAACCCTGCATGATCCTACCTAACAGGTAGATCAATATCTAGGGTTGACTCACATGGCATTACCCATAGGTAGTCCAATCCCTAACTCATGGTGTGCTAAAGAGGCACATGGCAGTATCCATAGGTAGCCCAATCCCTAACTCTTAATAACCTGATGGTCCTACTTAACAAGTAGACCCTTTACCAGGTTACCATTTTCATCATTAGCAAAGCCACAGAGGAGGACTAGGATCTGGGCCAGTCATGTACACATATTTATGGCGATAATAATAGTCACTTTATAGTTGCATGAAATAAAAGTCATCCAAGTAGTTATTTTTAGGCAGCCGATAAAAATGTTCAGGAATCGCCGTGAAACTAAAGCAATTATTCATAAACGTAACCACATACATGTGATTGCAGATTTTGAGACAGAATCAACCAATTAAAGTAATCTCAACAAAGCAACCAATTAGGCACAGAAATCCTGAAATAAATATAAAAACTTCCTTTTATCAAAATTTAACCAATTTCATCTTACTCCTTAGGATTTCTATTCCAATTTTAGGTTTCCTTTGAAATTAGGGTTTTGCCCCCCTCCACTTTTAACATTATGAATCCTAATTTAGCAAAACTACATAAAAACCCTAAATTCCTCATTTTAACACTCCTAACAGACTTAGGATCATTATTTAGTTTCTTATTTCCTTATTCAGAAATAAACATGGTTTTTATCGTTTTTCACCCTAAATTAGGGTTTCTATATGCATTATCCTTCATTTATAGATTAAAACCCTAAATTAGCCATCTTTGTATTCAAAATGGATGAAAACTCTATCTTAATAATCAACAGGTTAATACTCTTTAAATTAACCTATTAATCCACAAAGATTCACCCTTTATATACAATTAGGGTTTCTAATTATCTTTTAATACATTTCCCTACCAAATTAATATACTTTTGTAAAATGAGATAGAATCAGGTTACCAAATTATTTTTATCATGTTCCTCGTATTTTTCTATCCAACTTTCATGTACAAAGTTTTCTCATCGGAGTTTCCTTTATAATTCTATGAACTTCACAAAGAAAAGGCTATTTCTGGATTATTCGATTATAGAGATCTATTTACCGAATTTTTGTATCTGTCTGATCGTTGGTTCGGTTGTCCACCTTCTAATCCTACGCTCCACGTTGTGAGCACTTTAACTTAGCCGGCCACCCCTTTGTTCCATCAGATCTCTACGTGGGTTCGCTGTGGATCTTAATATGACCGTTTCTGCTCTTCGTCCTCCTCCCTTCCTTTACTCGAGTCAGCGGTGGCACTGCGGCGGGATCTCACCGGAGCAAGAGGAATCGAGAGAGGGAGAGAGTACAGGAACTTGGGAAGATGTCTTCGAAGATCGCGAGGGTGATAGGAAGTGTGTGAGGGCCTATTTATAGGATATGGGGGTCCCTTTTAGGTTTCTTATCCCCGTCGTAACCTTCTTCCTAGCCTAATTGGGCATTTTGCATAGACGCTTCCATATACCAATAAACCAGGGTTGAGAGGGTTCGTCTCTCCCTCCCGAACTCATTGGAACTCTTTCCAGTCACGCACATGCACTGGATCGAGTGGAAATCAAAGGGGATAGTCCTCTCTGTAACCGGCCACAGTCCTTGTCCCTCTAGGACTTTGACGATGAGTGGTGCCTGTTGGATTAAGATCCAACGGCCCACATCCGTTGCTCTCAAACAAAAGAAAAATTATTTTCCTAATTTTTCCAAGATAAATCCTATTTTGAGGATAATTTGAAAAGAAATAACTCCCAATTTATGACTCCTTTTTATCTCAAATTTTAAGGGAACCGCGTTTATGATTTTATATCTCATCATGCAAAAATTGGGATCATTATCTAAAGAAAACGAGTCTTTTTATTCAGTTGCAAGTTAACACTTAATTATTCATATTTTCCACCTATTTTCTCTTTCCCTGGCCTTTATATTATTATGCTGAGTTCCTTGAACCTCAAGGAACCTTAATATCTTGAAATTCCATCTTTGGAAAAATATTCCTTAGCCTTTTATTCTTCTTTTGTCTATTTTCTTATCTATTCCTTTATCCAATTGGATTCTTTTTCCTTTTCTTCTTTTTTTTCTTTCAATTGGGCTCAGTAGACAATAAGGCCCATCAAGAAAACATACAAGGCCATTATATATGAAATTCATCCAAATCAAACCATTAAATCAAATATTGATTTTATTTATTTTTTAAAATGTGATTTACAATGTCATTACATGATTTAGGAAAGTGGGGTTATAACAAAGATGTACCATGATATCAAAGAATGAAGGAGGAAAATACATCTCAAGCTGACATAGGGTAACAACCACTTCTCTTTGCAACTTATTGAGATTCTTAGGATCAATAACTTTGCTTCATAGATTGTTGAAGAAGAAACAAAAGTATGGTGATTGCAAACCTTACATGCTTCGGTAGTATAGATCAAATTGCCATGGGTAATATTTGTTGCATTAGAGTGTGACAATCATGAGATTTAAGACCTATCAGCTTCAGATATTTCATTGATACCAATCTACAAATGTTGAAAGAGTAACCCTATGGTACATTAACATTAACCAAGCACTCGCAAAAAGCTTTCTTCTCCTTTCTAGACAATGTGTAACAAGCAGGAGGTAAATATGTTCTTCAATCAATACTAACTACTTCTATTAATTTTGTCCTTATTCCCATTTCACATAGGTCCATTTTGGATTTGATCCCATCTTTAGTCTTACCTTTTATATTCAACAATGTACCAATGACGCTATCACAAACATTTTTATCAACATGCATGACATCGATACAATGCCTAACTGCCAAAGAACTCCAATAAGGAAGATCCCAAAATATTGACTCCTTCCTGAATAAAGAGTTGTCACTTTGTGTGGGCATGGTACATTGTGATCTCTTACCAAATTCATTGACAAAGTCTTTTACTCTTTCATAACCAACCTTCCTTGGTATAGGTTTAGGTGCACTCTGTTCCTCATTCCATCCATGGAACACTTTGCATAACCTTAGGTATGGATGGAATTTTGGAAGAAACCTTCGATGACCAAGATATACAGTCTTTCCACCAGGTTTTAGTCATATTGAATCAATGTTCTCTTCACATTTAGGACATGCTTTAAATCCTTTTACACTATATCTAAACAAATTCCCATATGCTGGAAAATCATTAATAGTGCAAAACAACATAGCATGAAAACAAAATGTCTCTCTATGTGAAGCATCATAGGTCATCACACCTTCACCCTAGAGTTTCTTTAAGTCATCAATCAGAGGTTCAAGATAAACGTTGATATTATTTCCAGGTCGTTTAGGCCCGATAATAACAATGACAACATAATGTACTTATTTTTCATACACAACCAAGGAGGAAGATTGTATATAGCAAGCATAACAGTCCAAGTGCTATGTTGGTTGCTCAATGTCCTTTATGGATTCATCCCATTGGTACAAAGCCTAAGTCTTAGATTCCTGACTACTTCACCAAATTCAGGGTACAATAAATCAATATTCTTCCATTGTGGGGAATCATACACATGTCGTAGGATCCCATCATTATTTTTTTAACCTCTACATGCCACCTCAAATTCTTCGCATCTATCGGATTGGCAAACAAGCATTGAAATTTTGGTATGATAGGTAGATACCACATCACCTTGGCAGGAGAACCAGTTTTGGACTTCCCCAAAGTTGTCATTTTATACCTTGATGCCACACATTTTAGACAATCTTTCAAATCCACATAGTCCTTTTAAAATAATACACAATCATTCAAGAATTCGTGTATCTTCTTATCCTCCATTACCATTGGGAATAATAATTTCTTTAACTTGTATGTTGAGATTGGAAGCTCATTTCCTTCAGGAAGAATTTCTTTCAACAAAGACAACAATAACGTGATGCTTTTATCACTCCATCCATTATTAGCCTTCATCTTATACAATCTCAACACAATGCTAAGGTTTGTAAACTTAGTACAGCCTGTGTATAACGGTGTCTCAACATCATGCACAATGTTCCTAAACATGGGAGGTGTATGGGTGTGCTCTACCCCACAACTATTCAACATCTCATCAATGATGTCTATTGGAACTAGTTCATTCACATCTATGTCATCAGAGGCAATTTCTTCTTCCACACAAGCACTGTTATCGGCATCTACTGATTTTATGTTTCAAATCTCTCCATGCCAGTACCATTCTTTATAGCCTTGTACAATCCCATTGCACATGACATGACTTTTGATTTCGTCACCAATGCTGACTTTCAAGTTGTTACTGCAATGCCTACGTGGACAATAGAACCTATCTCCAGGTTGTTTCCTATGTTCCTTCACAAATCTAATAAATTGACCAAGACCAGCAATAAACTCTAGGGTGCAGTGATTTGGAATGGACATCCATGATCTATCTATTCTATGATCAAAGAGAAAACAAGTATATATTATGGTTTAGGGATTACATATTAAGTTAAGGATTTACATATATAATATTATTAGGGTTTATTGTTTTAGATTTAGGGATAATTATTTAAAGATTAGGGTTTAGTGTTAAAAGATTAAGGTTTAGGGTTAAAATATTAGAGTTTAGGGTCTTATATATAATAAATGTGTGTACTACCTATCCCATTCTTGAACACCTAATCTCACTAGTAAGTGTATAATGTGTATTCAGTTTTCAAAAATATTTCGACAACATTTCCCCGCAGTTCTCCAAGTACATCGATGTACATGGGCAAATGTCCACCAACATATGTACTTAGAGAACAAATGGGGAAGTTCTAACAAAATATCATGAAAACTGAATATACATTATCCTCTTACAACCTAAGTGAGATTAAGGGTTCAAGAAAATTCCCAAATCGGGGACTATCCAAGATTTACTCCTAATGAGTAAATCTCGAATGAGTTTCTAGGCCAACAAATACATGTATATATTTACAATAGCAACATCTTGTAGTCTTAATCATACCCTAGTCTAGGTACCATATTCTATAACATTGATTTCAACATCTCCATGCATGTTCATCATCAAGATAATCATTACACATAGATTAGTCATGACCTAGGGAGGGAGAGATTCATGATTGATTTTGAAATTTCAAACTAGGTCATGCATTATCATCATCAATCTACATCATAAATATGGATTCATGTAGATGTGACGGTGACACATCACTACCAAATAAGAGATCTAACATTAGGGTTTTAATATCTTAGATGGATTGATCACAAGATTTGAGAAATATAGTTAATACAAGATTAGGGTGAAATGTGTACAAGATTAGGTCTCAAATATAGCAACATGCTCATTAGGTCACATTTCATTGTTATCAAGTTAAGATATAGTTCAAATATTTGTCAAATTCGATTCCTGGCTCAAACATGCATAAATGTTTATTGATACAAGGGCTATTTGGGGGATATCAAACCTACCTAGCACTAGGGGAAGCAGAAACTCCTCAAGCAGCCAGTGAGCTCCAACATCATCAGGCCCAAACTTCAGTGACAGTGAGCGTAGTATCTCCTCAAGCGGCCCATGAGCACAACAGCTTCGACTGTCGGCGTCCTTAGGCGGTGAGCATGATAGCTGATCTGTCGGCATCTCCTGGAAGAAGTTTGAGGAAGATCGGAGGAAGAGCGCAGGAGTTGGCGAGCAGAGGCGGTGAGTAGCAAGCAACTGGTGGCAGTGGTTGGAGGAGTTGAGGAGTAGAATCACCAGGAGTGGAGGCGGATAAAACCCAGAATCGTGATGAAACAGAGAGAATGGGGAAACGTTTGTTTCGCATGGGTGGTATTAAACCCTTAGTCTTCGGTTGTTTTCTAAAAATAGACAAATAAGTCCAAATCTAAATAAATAAATAAAAATTCCCTCATTGGGGTTTTATCCATCGGTTTTCAGATAAAAAATCGACGCTACAGACATATCCCCTTAAAAATAGTTTGTCTCGCAAAGGGTGATTAGTCGTCAGTTTTTTGCAGAAGCCGACGAATAATGAAGGGATAAATTTTCCGTGCGGACATGGCATGAAACATGTGTCATCAATTACTACTAAAATAACCAACAACTAAGTCCAAATCTACACCATCTTATTTAGGGTTTTAGTCGTAAATTTCTGGAGATAATACCAACACTAAAGAGGGGATAAATTTCCCATGGGGCATGGCATGAAACATTTGTTGTCGGTTTTGAGAAAAATTGACGATGTATTGAAAGTTTTGGAGGCAAATTTATTTCCCTCAAAAGTTGTATTTCACAAGTAATTTTAGACGTCAGTTTCTATTATAAGAAACTGACGTTGAAGTAAAAGTGGTACCCATATCTTTTCTTAATCGGTAGGCCTTCACATATGGTGATGGATGTCTTATATAACTGACATTGTTGATCTATTGTGTTGGTGTTTTTTGTTTAACCGACGTCATCAAAGGTGACGTTATGTTTCATTTATGTACTAGTGAAGGAGAAGGCAAAGGCAGAAGATCCATAAGGGGAGTGGGTAAATCCTCAAGGCCAAAGACTTGTTGTAGCAGTAGATCACCTTGGAAAAGGTCTCTATTTAGCTGCAAAAGTGGGTAAGTCCTTGGAGGTAGAGGACTCTTTCTCAAGGATAGGTAAGCCCTTTGTGTAAGATTTATTGACTCATTTTGGTTCTTAAAAAGGAGGTTGGGTATCCTTGTCTCGGGAAAAGGAAGTTCATCGTGTATGTCATATATTGGAATATAAGTATACATGGGTTGCCAAATCCTAGATATTCACCTCTAGAGGTAGTGGACTGACTTTCTCCTAGTTTGGAGATTGGAACCACTCTACATAGCTTGTTCATTGTGTTTGTTCAATCTCGTCCATCCTTGCTATGTATGCTTAATTGCACTACAAATTCAATATTTGCAAATCTCATATCTTGTAGTAACTTGAAAGTCTAATGAATTTTGTCCAAGTGTTTTTAGCTCTATTCACCCCCCTCTAGAGCCCATTGATCCCATAGAGGTTTTGTCCTCACATGAAAACATCACAAAAGGAGAGGATCTGGAGGTTTGAGAAGGGTAGGAATTCTAGATTATCTACAACAACATTGTCTTTGGAGAATAGGGAAATGTTATCTACCTTTGTGGAGTTTGTGAGGAGGATTGAGAGGTCTATTCTTGAGAAGTATGAAGCCAACACTAGGAAGAGACCAACACAGTTCCAAGGACAGTCATATAGAGGCTTCTAGAATATGAGGTTCTCACCACTGCAGTTACAACAGAGGTCAACTTTTTCTGAGCCAAGATCATGAGTACAGTCCCAGTCATCCCTGAGCAAAGGGAGAGATCACAAATTTCTGTAAGTCGGGGAAAACAGTGCAACATCTATGTCAGTGATAGGGCTTTAAAGGCTACAATATGATTCCAAGACGTGTTTCAAGTGTATAAATGTCTAGCATGTGAGGTGGTCCTACCCTATGAAGGATGAGGAAGTGACACATCAGCTGAAGTAGAGTTAGCAAGAAACACAACAACAATAGTACAATAGTGGTGGTGGTGGTAGAGAATGTGGTCAAGCACCATAGACAGGATCATCTGGACCATCTGGTAGAGGATGAGGATGACAACATGTGACATCTAGATTTTATGCCATGTATCATCCAGACGAAGAGATTAACCCATGGGTCATGACAAGTCTGATGGAACTCTTTCACTTTGACTTATCTACTTGTTCTTTATATCTTTTTTGGTTGACCCATGTGTGATACACTCATTTATCATCAAAGAGGTGATAAGTAGTTGTAATTTGCCTAGTTGTAGAAGGTTTGATAGCCTTTTTCTAGAAACCCCTTTAGTATGTTTCGTTGAACTGCAAGAAAAGTGTCGAACTTGTGTTATATTTTTCTTGAGATGTAGCATTCAAGTGGATCTTTTGACACTTGAAATGCACAGATTCAATGTGATCCTAGGGATGGATACCTTAGATAAGTACAAGGTTGTTTTGAACTATATTTCTAATGTTGCTACTTTTTGGGATGGAGATATGTTTTGGACTTTCTAAGGAGGTAGGAAGATTCTTCCTACATGTTTGGTGTGATTTGTTATAGAAAAGAAGCTAATGAGACAAGGGTGTGAGGCCTTTTTGGCACATGTTGTCGATACCAAGGTGAGGAGTCCTAGTATTCGGGAGGTGCGTATAGTGTGAGATTTTGAGAAGATATTTCCAGAGGAGTTTCTTGGTGTTCCACCTCTTGGAGAGATTGATTTTGATATCAATCTAATTCCTGAAATGCAACCACTAGTACATAACCGACCTTTAGTGTCGGTTATATAAGGCCTTTAGTGTTGGTTTTAATGTGACACCTATGTGGGCGCTGCTAAAAGGCCAACTGTTAGGCATTGGTTCTCAAACCGACACCACAACCCTTCGCGTGCCACCGAAAACGCACCAGTAGGGGGTATAGGCGTCGATTATTAGCTATGAAACCGACGCCATAAACCTTCACGCCACAGAAAAGCCGCCATCTTAGGAATTATCAGTGTCAGTTTATTAGTGATAACCGAGGCCATCTCACCCACTGCCACAGTCGTGTTGGCCAGCACGGACGTGTTGTCTGGCCCGCTGCCATGGCCATGTTGGCCAACACGGCCATGGGGTCTGGTCCGCTGCCACGACCGAGGTGGCCAACATGGTCGTGGTGTCTGGCCCACTACCACGACCGTGCTGGCCAGCACGGTCATGGTGCTTGGCCTCATTATGGAAATCGACGTTGGTTACTAGTAGGGAACCAGAAGTGTCAGTTCATTATTCATAACTGACGCCACATCACATGCATTAGGCGTCGGTTATAATTGTTTATCCGGCGTTGTAATAATTTGTCGTCAGTTTTAAACAAATAGTCGACGCATATTTCATGTTTTTTTTAATCAGTCTGCAGGCCTGCTGTGGCTGGTCGTAGGATGAGAAACCTATAATTCAATTTTGAACTACAGGTTTTGCAACATCCATTGATATCAGCCAACAACAGGCCACAAACCTGCAAAATTAACAACATAAATGTTCACACATTTAGCAACCTACAGTTCCATTCGATTTTCACACATGTAGAAACATTCATGTAGCAATCTACAGTTCCATTCATTTTCACATTCGCACATGTAGAAACATTCATATAGCAACCAGTAGTTTCATTTATTTTCACATTCACACATGTAGAAGCATTTAGACATGTATAAACATTCACACATATTATAATTCAGAAATTCATTTACAAAATATAATTCTTTAGTCATTATCCGCTATCAACATCCCAATTATATGTTAAAACCCCCACTACTTGTATGGTTGTTGCCCATTCTTCCGTCGTATAGGGAGCATGTACATATGGTAAGGCCTTTCCTATAGTGTGGTCAGTTTTAAACGCCTGCAAAGAGAATGATGTATACATATAATTAATAATATATAAATAAGATTGATATATTTCATATTATCTAATAAGACTATATATAATACCTTAGGAATGGTATTGATGTCCACTGCGGCATATTTGATAATCATGTGCATAAATCGCATCACATAGTATGCACATGCCCATCTGTTGTCTTTTGTAGCACACTATAAATTGAAACATACAAAATATTAAAAAATACAATTAATTAAGCATTGTTCATATAAATAATATATACATTACAGTCGGGAACTTACTTCCACGTTCTTCCAAATTATTGGTTGGTTCTTTTTCCTGGGGACCTTTCCTCCAGCCTTTTTGAACTCATCTAAACCCCTACATGTTAATGTAACACAATACATTGCATAATTAAATAGCAATGTAATAATATATGTTAACGGATATGAAAATGAAATATTTCTCACCGAAATAATGTCATTTTCATTTTGTGTCCATATTTTGAATTCAATTTAGTCCCCTTAGGATCTAGATAATAGACAGTGAACGTCTCGGGGATAATAAATAGTAACTGCCAATGCATACCACTAGAGGTAAAAAAGTTAAAAATTAATAACTCAAAATCCACAATAAAAATGTAATTTTCTTAAGTCCAAATTATAAGCAAAGTAGTACTTACTCCACACTGAATGGAGTTATTATCAACGTCTTCTTATTTTGATCAAAATTTGTAAAAGCATCACAACAGTATTGTTGAACTGACAGAGGGTCTTTAGCTACTAGACTAATCAAAGATGGAATCAAAAATCCTACATGTTCGAATGCAAAATCTGCACATATCTTATCTAAATAGCTACAAAACATGTATTATGTATGCATTAATAAATAGGAAACCAGATCACCAGATCCTACACAAGGTATATGGATGTATAAAGAAGATATCACCTTATCCATAGCTCTATCACAGATGTATTCAACCAATCATATCGAAACAACTCCAAAATATCTTGTATAAATAGTTTACTTTCGTATGATTGACCCGCAACATCCGTATCTATAGAAACAGTTATAGGACAATTTATATCATGTTTTCCTAACCATATTGCCATACCCCTACAATTAGGACCTAACGGGATAGGTAGGTCCTGTGGAACCCAACTTGGTAATGTAGGAGGTGGAGGTGGAGGCCTAGATGCCCTGGGTGTCTTCTTTTTAACCTTTATATATAATTTTAGGTCAATTGACATCATATACACACACTAACAATTTAACATAATGTAAATTTACCATACAGATTCAGTATAGAGGACATCCGCTTTTGGCCACAATATCACTCCGCTTTCTACCTCACCAAGCGTTTCACAATCTGGGTGGGCATATGACAATGGAAGATCCATCCAATTGGGGAATATATGTATCGGGCTCACACAAACCCAACCAGCTGGTAATGGAGACCCATGAAACATTTCCCTTGGTAGGGATGGGTAAGCTGACACCTCTACAATGACAAATTTTTTACTTTTTAGACGGCATGGATTCAACCCCTACAAATTTTTGTGTAAATAATGTTATATACATGTATACATATCTTCTTGAAAACATATCATTTTGAAAAGGCTAGTTACTATGTCATAAAAATACTTACAGCGGATCTTCTAGGTGGTGGGTCTATAGGATTACTCCCAACCTATGCATTAGGAGTAGAGCGGGATGCCATAGGTACTGTCTATTGAGTGGCAGTCAGATATGCCTGCCACTTGCTCATTGCTTCTTCGAGTTTCCTATCAACTAACTTATCTACCTATACATGGATAAAAGAAACGTTAGCTTTTGATTATTGAATTCTCTTTTACAGTAACATTATAAAGAAAGAATAGGTTACCTCTTCTTGTGAAAGTCCCGCTTTTGGGACATGTTTGCATTGGGATTGCCCAATGAACGCTGTGATGCCCACACCAGCGCCTGCAACCCTAACACGTCCAGGATGCTCTGGGTTACCCAGAGCAACTGTCAATTCATCCCTTGTGCCCTCATGGATGAACATTCCTTGTTTCCTCAGCTCATGAAGCTCCCGCTAATTGCCAAAAAAAAATTTGTAATTAAGTAAACACCACAAATAATCAATATTAGAATGATTGTTCTAAGAGTTGTATTTTTCCATTTTTGCAGCTGCCTCAGCAGTTGCGGGCTTCCTTATTTCTCCCTTCTTATTTTGCCTCCCAACTATCCAGACATCATGGCGAGGTAGAGGTGTGCTACATATAGTAGAGGACTCCTGAGTAGCAACAGACTGAGCAGTAGACTCAGCCTATAGCCTTTGGCGAATGCCTGCATACCCCTTTGGACCCATTGTGTGGTCATGCACATTCAGTGCACGCCTTGCTCTTTGCGCCTCATTGAGGGCCTAGTTAGTATGCACATTAATGATTTGGTTAGTAACACTAAATGTTAATCTTGAATAGGTGAATACAACATATATTAATTAAATTGGGAGTGATGCCTAATACCTTGAATTCATCAGTTTTTCTTGAAGCAACAAACGTGTCCCATTCTTCTTTGTCCAAGAAGTTCCACTGTTCAGTGGTTGTCTTTTTCCTCTTGTCACCTTCTTTTATGTATTATCGGGTGAGATTTGTCCTATAGTTCCTTAGGACTCTCCCACAGCATTACATCACACATTTACGATACCGCTTTTCATCCAATTCAAATATACTCTGCAAAATAGAATTCTATTAACTAGTATCCAAAAAATTAGTATTCTACAATATAGAATTGCAAATTAATAATAACTCACGCATAAATCCTTCCATATTACGTCTTTCTTCCCCTTAGGAACTTTATGCCAAGAATCTATCTTACAACCGCAATGGCTACGAGTAACATACCCAAGATATCAAACAAACGAATTGCGATTCACTCCAATTTCATTTCTTGCATTATCAAAATCCACGACAAGTTTGGGTCCATTTCCCCTTTGTGCTATTAACTTCTTCATCATAGTGATGCCCCTTCTCTAGTCAACTTTTTGGTGCTGCTCATCAAGTGCCTCAAGTTCTTCAGAATGTACATGTGCATCAACAACCTAAAATTTGACAAAATAAACACACTTATAGGATATAACTATAAATGGACATGCAGATATAAATATATGATATATTTTTAAAAATTACATTGTGAGGCGGCGCATTGATGTCCTCACCCTCATGGTAATCATCAACATGGTCATCAGGACAATGCTCAGCCATCTGAAAGTCCACATTCACATTGTAAAGTTCACATTGTAAAGTTATTCACATTGTAAAGCTCACATTGTAAAGTTCGCATTCACATTGTAAAGTAATTCACATTGTAAAGTTCACATTGTAAAGTAATTCACATTGTAAAATTCACATTGTAAAGTTCACATTCACATTGTAAAGTAATTCACATTGTAAATTCACATTCAGAAAAATAAAACATATAAAAAATATAAACATGCCTCTAATATTGCAAGTTTTTATCAATTAACAATCCTTCATTGTTATCTCCGCGCACATACAAGTCATCATTAGCTTCAATATTTGTTGGTGTTGGCAACACAAGTGAGAATGGACTGGAGTCATCATACTTATCATAGTACTCTTCTTCATCTATAGGATCTTCAATGAACTGTCTTTTACCATGAAGAACAACCGAGCAAGGTTGTGATTACCATCAGTCTTACCAAGATATCCGAGAGGCATATAACCAAGTATTTCTTTATACAACATGATTAACAATATAAGATTTATAAGAACGTATCACAAGATATAAGGATCTTACACACAACTGCATAGTACAACTAGATCATCAATATAAGCAAGGCCTCAACCAATGTTCCGTATTTTGCTCTAAGCAATATATACTATTCGGCTGGATTATGTTTTAATATGCCCTGAGGAAGTGAGCCTTCCCTGCTCAAATCCAACCATTGGCTACAAAGCCCAATCCGATGCCATATACGGTATAAGGAGATCTAGACTCCATGACCTCACCTTCTCATGGTCAGTACATGAATCATCAAGCAAGACCGTAGTCTTATGCTTATAGGGCCTCAGCCTCTGGGTCACTCCGCAAGCTACCCATATCTCTAGTTCAACTCATCATAGGTGATAGTGCATACATCTAAGCCATGAACTCATCATGCTCATCATCACATATCCTAAGCCATGGGTCTATTCACCATGCTCCATATATCCCGAGTCTGCAACCACAACGGCACTCAAACCCTCCTATTTTAGGCTAGGGGAAACCTCGCATATTCAACAATATGCACTCCAGGTAATCCCGCAGGATAAACCTGTTCTACCATCACCAAATACTAACAATGATGGATCTATGGCCAGGGCAACTACATGATATATTCATCTATAATTAATTAGTATATTTTAAGCCAATTGTTGAGGCAACCAAAGTATAACATAGTCTTATAGAATTACATCATTATTGCCATCATCATACGATCTTGGGATCTCAATCCCTCATAATAACAACCACTTCCTCTCAAGGCATCATAATCATGCAGTAGCATTCTGGGAACGCATCCCTTAACTTATCATCAGAGGATAACACCTCAACTAGGCACTCAGTCTTTATTAGGTCCTCAGACCTATCAACTTGTTATCTCATTACCACATGGTGCTATTAAAGCACATACATCTCATAGCTCTTACCAGGCTATGGATCCTCATGAAATACCTGCATGGTTAGTACACACATCCATAGAGATAACTGAATCCATCATGGATTAACAAGATTATCATTCTATCAAGTACAAAGCAACATCCATGAGTATTACACATAAGCTGTAGAAAGCATAGTTTTATTATCAATCATAAGCATATATCATGCCCCGTACTTGTGATCATAATTATGAGCCACATCATCATGTGAAGCAACATCATATGCTTCCAATCTTCCTGGTTTGCAACCTATCATCTTAACTTCATTATCATATATACAAGATTCAAGGTGATTACATCATTTCACTTGTGTTTTCGTTATTAGCTATATACCTTCCGAGAAATCAGAACCCTCACCAAAGCTCCTGTAACCCTCACTATAGGTAGTATCGGTCAGGGTGACTACCCTCACCCAAGACTATCAGCCAAGCACAACTGCCAACCCTTACCATCTGCAATGCTTCAGTGTAACGCTGCATCGGGCAGCACCTACCCGGCAATGCGCAAATTGTGACGCTCAACGTCCTTCGGTGAGCGACGATGCGTCGTGCAACCAGGGCTAGTTCTATACCGTGCACGCAACTATAGGATGGTATCGTCCAAGACCCTATCGCCCACTAAGGGTTAGGCAACTACCATCATCACAATGCCCGATGCCATAACGACCAAGGTCATAACGCCCAACCACCAAACCACAATGTCCATGGGCAGAGCGACTATTAAGACTTCATATCGGATAACTCAACTGAGGGTGTGTCATGAAAATGCAAACCCCAAGCCCGACACAGGGTTACCCATCTTACCATAATGTTCAAGGAAG
Organism: Alisma plantago-aquatica; assembly: GCA_963693085.1. Classification (NCBI taxonomy): domain Eukaryota; kingdom Viridiplantae; phylum Streptophyta; class Magnoliopsida; order Alismatales; family Alismataceae; genus Alisma; species Alisma plantago-aquatica. The sequence goes on along the minus strand of OY856414.1, from coordinate 29,171,183 downwards.
AGCTAGGGTGTTCCCCACTTCATAACAAACAAGACCTAGGCACCACAAGAAGGCCTATCTTCCAACTAGGTCAACATCTTATATCGGCCACCACTAAGGCATCATCTAGGGTTCTTTGTACAACCATCATATCGGGCACTACTCCATAACACTCAACACCTCATATCGGCCAAAGCACATCCAAGACAAGGAGGTAGGCAACCTCACAACAAGGTGTGTCGTGCAGAGCACACATCAAAGTGCATCGCCCAAGCTCCCACTCCAAAAAGGGTATCGGCCAAGCTCAACTAGGAATATCAGTCAAAGGTACAACCCAAGACAAGGCTATCGGGCGGCACTATTCCAAGGTCATCTCATGTAAGGCACAACCTAACATGGTCATCTTCAACCTCAAGCACAAGGGCACCAAACCCTAATTGATCCAGAGGATCGACTCACCTCTCAACAATCAACAGAAAGGGGTTTTGCACAACCTCTATCACAAATCGGGAAACCAGAAGGACCAATCTCAACATAGGTCATCACATATCCAAGAGCTCACCTCTCAAATCCATGGTGAGAAGAGGGTGTTGCCCAAGCAACTAGGATGTAGACTCACCTCTCAACTTAAACGAGAGAGGGGTATTGCCCACATTACTAGAGCTCAAGCTCACTTCTCTAGACCAAGGAGAGAAAGGAGTGTTGCTACCAAAGAAAACCCCACACTATAGTTCAGCCAACAAGATCCAAAGGCATATAAACATCAACAACATCATGCTCACTATATCCATAAGATCAACGACATGTACTAGAGCAAGAAACATAACATGCATGGATGATTATCAACATATAAGAATCATGCATCAAAAAGAAGGTAGAATATCTAGGGTTAGAAGTTATGTAACCCGCCTTAAGCAAACTCCTCAAGCTCCAAAGCTCCAAACTTCAAGCTTCTAGCACCAAGCACACCACTTTCGGCCACCTCAAGAGAAGGAACAAGAACCATAACCACCATGGCTAAATAGTAGGCAAGATGGAGAAGAAGATGCTAAGGAGAGAGGGAAGATGCTTACCAAAGAACAAGACCCACCTAGGGTTCGGCCACCAAGCTAGAGGAAGAAGAAGGGATCTCCACCAAGGGGAAAGGATCGGCCACCAAGCTCTCCAAGGAAGATGTGTCATGCATACAAGGAGAGAAGAGCAACAAAAGAGCTAAATGGTTCCTAAGGAAGAGAAAGGCAAGGCATATATAGATGAGTGTCAAGGTTAAACCAAGGCAAGGTGTCACCTTACCAAGGACAACTTGTCCACATGTTTTACCATCTTGCAAAACACATGCACATGCCATGACACCACTCAACCAAGGTTCTGCCACATGTCCAAGCTAGGGTGACACAACCAAGGCAAGGAGGTCAACAAAGGTCAAAGGCCGAGACATAACCTCCAGCTTGGCTGACACCCCCATGGGCGATACCCCATGGCCGACACAAAGCATCCTTGCCCGATACATGGCTCCTCAAAGCAAGGCAAGGCTCAACAAGGCTCAACCAATCCCAACAGAGCTTCAACAAATCCCAAGACAACTCAAGGCACGACCCCAAACCTTCCTCTCAACTCAAGAGGAAGCAAAGAGAGAGAAAGACATCTCTCTAGGTGACAAACTTGCTCTTCATAGGTCACGTCTTCATCAAGCTCAACCTCAACTGGTTGTATCATTGCTCCTATGTCTGGATGACTTTTCTTCAACATGCTAACATGGAACACCGGATGTAACCTGTGCAACTCTGGCGGTAGTTCTAACTTGTAAGCAACCTTGCCAACTTGTGTTATTACCAAGTATGGCCCCATATAACTGGGTGCCAATTTTCCTTTCCGACCAAACCTCAGCACGCCCTTCCAAGGTGAGACCTTAATATACACTTTGTCTCCCACTTGGACTCTAAAGGTCATCGACGATTGTCTGCATAAGACTTCTGTCTGTCTTGTGCTGCTTTCAACTGTTATTGTATCACCTTGATCTTTTCTGTTGTCTGTTGCAATAACTCAGGACCCAAAAGCTGATACTCACCAGACTCAAACCAGCATAAAGGAGATCTACATTTCCTTCCATATAGAGCCTCATAAGGAGCCATGTAAATGTTCCACTGGTAACTATTATTGTAAGTGAACTCTATCAAACTGAGATGCACGTCCCAACTGCCTAGGAACTGCAAGACACAAGCTCGGAGAAGACCCTCTAAGGTCTGAATAGTCCTCTCAGACTGTCCATCCGTCTATGGGTGGAAGGCAGTGCTAAACCTCAACTGTGTTCCCAACACTTTGTGCAACTATTCCCATAAACAACTCGTGAACTGAGGACCTCTGTCAGAGACTATTGTTGATGGTACACCATGCAGATGCACTATCTCATCTACATACACCTGAGCAAGCTTCTCTGTTGTATACATTGTCTTTACAGGTATGAAGTGAGAAAATTTTGTCAACTTGTCCACTATTACCCAAATGGAATCATGATTCCTAGTTGTCTTTGGTAGACCAACTATAAATTCCATGGTTATATGATCCCAGTTCTACTGTGGTATCGGCATGGGTTGCAACGTACCTGCCAATTTCTGCTGCTCAGTTTTAACTTGCTGACATACCGCACACTTAGCCACAAACTCGGCTACATCCTTCTTCAACCCAGACCACCAGTACAGGTCCTTCATATTATGATACATCTTGGTGACTCCTGGATGCATATCATACATTGATGTGTGTGCTTCCTCAAGAACTAGCTTTCTTAGATTGTCAACATTGGGGACCACCATCCTACCATGATAGCAAACTAGTTCATCCTCAGACTCATGGAACCCATCACACTTTTCGCTGCCAAGCTCTGACCTGATCAACTACACTCTATCATTTGCATGTTGCGTGTCTTTGACTTGTTGTCTCAACGTAGGCTTGACTTGCATTTGTGCCAACAGTCCTGCCAATAAGGAAACTTCCAACTGCACATTCATCTGTCGCAAGGAGAGAAACATATCTCGCCTATGGCATAACAAGGAAATCAACTGTGCTTTCTTCGTGGGGAGAGAAGAAGACTTTCTGCTAAGCGCATCAGCTACCACATTTGCCTTATGCGGATGATACTCAATGGTGCAATCATAATCATTTATTATCTCCATCTAATGATGATGCCGTATGTTCAGCTCACTCTGTGAAAAGATGTACTTCAAGTTATTGTGATCTGTAAATATCTGACACACATCCCCATAAAGATAGTGTCTCCAAATCTTTAATGGATGGACCACCACAGCCAGCTCCAAATCATGTGTCAGATAGTTCTCCTCATGTTTCTTAAGGTGTCGCGAAGCAAAAGAAACCACATGATCCTCTTGCATCAGCACGCAACCTAAGCCTTTGTTGGAAGTATTGTAGAAAACAACATAGCCCTTCCCAGGCTCTAGAAGCACCAACACTGGAGCACTAGTCAGCTTCTCCTTCAGACTTTGGAAAGCTTGCTGACAACGATCATCCCAGACAAAAGGTACATCCTTCCTGGTCAACTTTGTAATCGGCAACGCGATCGCACTAAAATCCTTGATAAACCTCTAGTAATATCCTGCCAAACCCAGAAAACTATGAACTTCAGTCGGCGTCTTTGGTTTCTCTCAATTTGCGATTGATTCCACCTTCTTGGGGTCCACTTTGACTCCTTCTGCAAAAATCACATGACCCAAGAAAGTCACTTCTTTCAACAAAAACTCACACTTACTGAACATGGCATGTAACTAATGTTGGTGAAGAAGACTCAACACTTGTCGAAGATGTTGTTCATGCTCTTGCCTGTCCTGACTATAGATCAACATGTCATCTATGAAAACTACAACAAACTAATCTAGAAATGGATGGAACACTCGGTTCATCAGATCCATGAAAGCAGTAGGTTCATTGGTTAGCCCAAATGGCATAACCACACACTCAAAGTGACCATACATCATCCTAAAAGCTGACTTTGGTATGTCGTCTGCCTTAATCCTCAACTGATGATATCGTGATCGTAGATTGATTTTTGAGAATACTGTAGTGCCACGGAACTGATCAAACAGATCATCAATCCTCAGCAATGGGTACTTATTCTTGATCGTGACTTTATTCAACTGTCGTAATCTATACATAGTCACATCGATCTGTCCTTCTTCTTAACAAACAACACTGGAGCACCCCAAGGTGACGTGCTTGGTCAGATAAACCTTTCTCTAACAACTCCTGTAACTGCTTCTTCAACTCTACCATCTCTACTGGAGCCATCCTATACGGTGTCTGTACAACTGGCAGTGTTCCTGGTACCAGATTGATCTCAAAATCAATCTCTCGGGGTGGGGGAACACCAGGGAACTCATCAGGAAACACATCTGCAAACTCTCGGGCGACTGTCACTTCCTCAAGGCTAGGACCCTTTGCCTTGGTATCCACAATGTGAGCTAAGAATGCCTTACAACCTTGCCGCAACAACTTTTCTGCCACCAACACTGACAATAGATATGTCCGAAGAATCTTCCTATCTCCTTGGAATATCCACTTCTCTCTATTTTCATCAAACACTACCTGCTTGGAACCACAGTCCAACACAACCTTATAATTCTTTAAGGTATCCATCCCAAGGATCACATTGAATCCATGTATATCAAGTGGTATAGGATCCACTTTTATACTATGTCTCGAAAAAGATAAGACACTAGATGGACACTCCTCTCGAAGCATTGAGGAACCATCGAGCGGGGTTTCTAACAACATGCTATCTTTCTTACAGCAAATAGGTAAAGGACATCTATCAAGAAGACTATGTGCGATAAAAGAGTGTGTAGCACCTGGGTCAACCAAAATAGATATAAAGCAAGAAGAAGACAAATCATAATGAAATACCTCCATCTGACCTGTCACCACTCGCGGGTTGACTATCGCATCTGGCTGACTCATATCATAGAATCGAGTTGTTTCTTGTTGTCCACATCCTCTGCTTCCTTGAGCAGACGATCTTTCTTGCGACGCTTGACCACAACCTCACCCTCTGCTACCACTGGGCTTCTATCTGTCTGACCCGTGTTGATTCTACCTCGGCTGTTGTGTCACTTCAACATCTCTCTTTAGGCAATTTGACCTCAAGTGCCCAGTCTTTCCACAGTGATAACATGATCTGCCTTCTGTCTACGGTCTAGATGGCCCTGTCACTGCCACAGAAGTTGTACTATGCACCTTCGACGGTGAAGAAACATAACCTCTTCCCTTACTCGGAGACCACTGAGATGGTGTACGAGAACTCTGCATTACGGAAGGTGTTGAAAACCTTGGCTTCTTGAAGCCACCAGATCTTATTCCCTGGAATTGAGTAGGCCTTTTCCTGGTCATGGACTCCCTTTTCTCCCTGACAGGTCGTTCAATCCTGCGGACGAACTCCACGATTGTGGCAAACCGCTCATGATTCTCTAAATCACCAGCAGGTGTTGATAGCTCATCACTCAAACCTTTCTCGAACTGCCTACTCCGCTCATCATCTGTCACCACCATGTGAGGACAAAACCTCAACAAGTCCATAAACTTGGCTTCATACTCGGTGATGCTCATCGATCCTTGGCTTATACGCTCAAACTAGTTGATCTTCTCGTCTAGATACGTCTTCGGAAAGTATATGCTGACGAACTCTCATCGGAAAACCTCCTAACCGATCTCCTCATTGGGTCGCTTCTCTCCTTGATGGCCCACCAATGGCCAGTACTACCCATTAGAAGGTAGACAATGTGCTTGACTTTGTCCGCTTCAGGGATGTCAAGGATCTGGAAGGCCTTCTCAAGACTTGTCAGCCATAGATCAGCATTTGTCGGATCAGCCGTTCTAACATAATCCGAAGCTCTAACTCAGCGAAGCCACTCAAAGGTCTTCCCAATACATGATTTTCACCATGGGGAGCATGTGCTCTTGGCAGAGGCACTGGCAACCTTTCCACCATGTGATTCATCATAGCCATCAACTGGCCCATAAACTGTTGGTAGGCATGGTTTTTGAGAATGGATGTGTCAAGTTAGGGGACCTTAGGCACCCGATCTTCATGTTTATGCCCTCCTACTCCATCAACTGATGCAGCATCACTGCTCTCGGCAACATGTTCTTCATGGTTTCCAGACATCTTTAAGCTTTATCTTCCGCTGAGAGCAGAAGGTTATTGTAAGAAAATCTGGAAAACTCACAAGAACAGACGATAACCTAGTCCTAGATCCCTGTAGACTTAGCAAACCTAGAGCTCTGATACCAAACCAACTGTGACACCCCGCCATCACATAGACAATGAGATGACATGCGAAAACGTGTGGAACCTCATATTATCAAAAAAATGGGTTAACTAAAACTGATTGCGGAAAGTATACATGAGAGAGCTTTTGCATCCAGATCCTATAGAGAAACATGTTATATAAACATTCACAGGCCTTGATATATGTCCACTGCTTATTAGAACCAGCTATAATATCAGCACCAGGGTTCATCACATGTTAATACATACATAACAACCACGTACGGCCATCAGCAGGATATATAAAATTACAACATCCAATCATCGTGAAATGTCGTCAAACAACTCCGAGGACCTAAGTATATAGGGATGACTCTAGGACTCTACCACAAAACCACCAAAACAACAACATGTCCATCTCTTCCCTTGTACTGCTCTTCTTACTGCTCAGCCGCAACCTCACGACCACCACCATGTCTACAGAGATCACCTAAAAAAGGTGTAAACCAGCAGGGTGAGACACATAGTCCCAGCGAGAAACATAACTCCCTGCCGAACTATAAAACCTCATAAGGTTAAGGCAACAACAACAGATAACTGATAAAGTGTATAATAAGAGCAGCATACTGAGCAAAGCTACGATTACCATCAGTCTTACCAAGATATCCGGGAGGCATATAACCAAGTATTTCTTTATGGAACATGATTGACAAGATAAGCTTTATAAGAACTTATCACAAGATATAAGGATCTTACACACAACTGCATAGTACAACCAGATCAGCTATATAAGCAAGGCCTCAACCAATGTTCTGTATTTTGCTCTAAGCAAGATATACTATTCAGCTGGATTATGTTTTATTATGCCCTAAGGAAGTGAGCCTTCCCTGCTCAAATCCAACCATTGGTTGTGAAGCCCAATCTGATGCCATACAAGGGTCTAAGGAGATCTAGACTCTATGACCTCACCTTCTCGTGGTCAGTACACGAATCATCAAGCAAGACCGTAGTCTTATGCTTATAGGGCCTCGGCCTCTGGGCCAGCTCTGCAAGCTACCCATATCTCTAGCTCACCTCGTCATAGGTGCTAGTGCATACATCCGATCCATGAAGTCATCATGTTCATCATCACATATCCTAAGCCATGGGTCTCTTCACCATGTTCTGTATATCCTGAGTCTGCAACCACAGATGCACTCAAACCCTCCTATTTTAGGCTAGGGGAAACCTTGCATATTCAACAATATGCACTCCAGGTAATCCCGCAGGATAAACCTATTTTACCATCACCAAATACTGATGATGATGGATCTATGGCCAAGGAAACTACATGATATATTCATCTATATTTAATTAGTATATTTTAAGCCAATTGTTGAGGCAACCAAAGTATAACATAGTCTTATAGAATTCGATCATTATTGACATCATCATACTGTCCTGGGATATCAATCCCTCATAATAACAAACACTGCCCCTCAAGGCATCATAATCATGCAACATCATTCTGGGAACGCATCCCTTAACTTATCATCAGAGGATAACACCTCAATTAGGCACTCAGCCTTTATCAGGTCCTCATACCTACCAACTTATTATCTCATTACCACATGGTGCTATTCAAGCACATACATCTCATAGCTCTTACCAGGCTATGGATCCTCATGAAATACCTACATGGTTAGTATACACATCCATATAGATAATTGAAGCCATCATAGATTAACAAGATTATCATGCTATCAAGTGTAAAACAACATCCATGATTATTACACATAAGTTGTAGAAAGCATAGTTTTATTATCAATCATAAACATATATAATGCCCCATACTTGTGATCATAATTATGAGCCACATCATCATGTGAAGCAACATCATATGCTTCCAAGCTTCCTGGTTCGCAACCTATCATCTTAACTTCATTATCGTATATGCATGATTCAAGGTAATTACATCATCTCACTTGTGTTATCGTTATTATCTATATACCTTTCGAGATATTAGAACCCTCACCAAAGATCATGTAGCCCTCACTATAGGTAGTATTGGGCAGGGTGACTACCCTCACCCAAGCCTATCTGCCAAGCACAACTTCCAACCCTAACCATATGCAACACCATAGCGTAACGTTGCGTCGGGTAACACCTACCTGAAAATGTGCAAATCGTGACGCTCAGCATCCTTAGGCGAGCGATGATGCATCGTGCAACCAGGGTTAGTGCTATACCATGAACACAACTACAGGGTGGTATCGCCCATGACCCTATCGCCCACTAAGGGTTAGGCAACTACCATCATCACAATGCCCGAGGCCATAACGACCAAGGTCATAACGCCCAACCCCCAAACCATAACGTACATGGGCAGAGCGACTATTAAGACTTCATATAGGCTAACTCAACTGAGGGTGTGTCATGCAAACACAAACCCCAAGCCCAACACAGGGTTACCCATCTTACCATAATGTTCAAGGAAGAGCTAGGGTGTCACCCACTTCATAACAAACAAGACCTAGGCACCACAAGAAGGCCTATCATCCAACTAGATCAACATCTTATATCGGCCACCACTAAGGCATCATCTACGGTTCTTTATACAACCACCATATCGGGCACCACTCTATAATTCTCAACACCTCATATCGGCCAAAGCACATCCAAGACAAGGAGGTAGACAACCTCACAACAAGGTGTGTCGTACAGAGCATACATCAAAGTGCATCGCCCAAGCTCCCACTCCACAAAGGGTATCATACAAGCTCAACTAGGCATATCATCCAAAGGTACAACCCAAGACAAGGCTATCGGGTAGCACTATTCCAAGGTCATCTCATGTAAGGCACAACCTAACATGGTCATCTTCAACCTCAAGAACAAGGGCACCAAACCCTAATTGATCAAGAGGATCGGCTCACCTCTCAACAATCAAGAGAGAGGGGTTTTGCACAACCTCTATCACAAATCAGGCAACCACAAGGACCAACCTCAACATAGGTCATCACATATCCAAGAGGTCACCTCTCAAATCCATGGTGAGAGGAGGGTGTTGCCCAAGCAACTAGGATGTAGACTCACCTCTCAACTTAAATGAGAGAGGGGTATTGCCCACATTACTAGAGCTCAAGCTCACTTCTCTAGACCAAGGAGAGAAAGGAGTGTTGCTACCAAAGAAAACCCCAAACTATAGTTCGGCCAACTAGATCCAAAGGCATATTAACATCAACAACATCATGCTCACTATATCCATAAGATCAACAACATGTACTAGAGAAAGAAACATAACATGCATGGCTGATTATAAACATATAAGAATCATGCATCAAAAAGAAGGTAGAATAGCTAGGGTTAGATGTTATGTAATCCGCCTTAAGTAAACTCCTCAAGCTGCAAAGCTCCAAGCTTCAAGCTTCTAGCTCCAAGTACACCACTTTCATCCACCTCAAGAGAAGGAACAAGAACCATAACTGTTAGGTTTTAGGGGAGGCAGAGAAGGCAGCAGAAACAAAAAAAAATTTCTCCCCCAAACCCGGAATAAGGAAACACGTCAACGTCTATATTATAGGAAAGGATGGTTTGTGGAATCATACCTTGTCCCGAGGCTTGCTCGGCGACAATACATCGTGCCTTGTGCGGTCTTCAAAGCCAGTCTTGGATGGTGTCTGTGCAGCTCCTGGTCACACCGGGACTGACGACTCCTGGTCTCACCGGACTGTCGGGGTTGACAGTTGTCCTCCTGAGAGGCAGAAACCTCCCGCCTCTGAAGTAGTCCACACGGACCACCTAGAACTCCACACTCCTTGTCCCACAAGGAGTTGGAAGGAGTCGCACCCTCCTGTTGACGTACTAGTTGCCAACACACTCTCCTGCCTCCAGTTGCAACTGCAGTTGTCTTTCCCTTACTGCACCTCCCTTTACGGGAAGCACTTGCTCGGGCTCTCTCTCGGTTACCAAAACCAGAGAGAACGACAACTTTGTAGAGCAACTGGTTGCACTGAGTTGTACTTTGAGAAGCCCCCAATACCCCTATATATAGGAGGGTCATGGGATAGAGTTCTCTATCCCGAGCAATGCGGGACTAAAAGCAGGAGTAGAAGGGTTCGAGATTTTCCACAAAACAACCAACTTGCAACCAGAACCGATCGTTTCACAACTGAAACGGTCGGTTGGGGATCTGAGCCGGTCGGTTGACACTCAACCAATCGGTTGGGACCCATGATCCGGTCGGTTCACTTTTTGAACCGGTTGATTCGTGGTCCTGGTTAGTTCCCGATTGACTTTCCAACTTTTGTTTCTAATTGGTATCAAATACCAATCCTTGTTCCAATCAAATTGGGCAAGTGAAATGAAAGGAAAATTCTCACCAATCCTACTTTCCCAACTTGCCCGGTTGCAACAGTTGAACCGATCATTTCTACACTTGAAGCAATCATTCACCCTGTCCTTGAGTCGATCGACTCACCACTTGAGCCGATCGGTTCACCAAGCTGAGCCAATCGGTTCATCACATGAGCCGATCGGTTGGGAGTGCAGATTGTGTAGAATCAGTCAATTGCGATTTCAATCAATCCGATACTATAATCAATCTGTCCAAGACCTTGAACACTATGATTTTGAGCTATCAATCAATTGAGTGTTTAATTGAACTACTAAACTCCTTTAGTAATCAATCTAAACATTGTTTGTGGACCAAACTCCTCTTCCAGGTTAAATCCTATGTGTGTGACCCTGCAAGTCCATTTCACGTTGGCAGTGAAAGTCCATAACATTTATGACTTCACAAGCAAAGAGTGGGGCCTAGTCACACATCAGTGCTACCCAAGTGAAAGTAGAAAGTTGGAGAACAACTTTCAATCCTACAATCTATGAATGGTGTTATAGTGAATGTATAATTCCTTTATCAGTGATATCCCAAATGAACTTGAGGCATGGAACAGTCATCCTGTCAATGTTCATTCACTTTCTTGATCTCAGAGTAGATTGAACGAGATATGTATGACATCAATATCACATACTGATTCATACATGTGTGTGCACGCCTATCTCAATCCTACTCATCAAGTGGCCTTGGATATCAAACTCCCTCAGGAGGGACAAATCCCATATCTATCACTCACCCCTCAAAAGCCCCATGTGTCAAAGCCACCCAATCATCACCTTTATAACAACCCATGTTTCAGGACTGCGTTTGATGATGTCAAAGTGTGCCCAACGACATGTGTTAAGTGTAGTGATTTCAGGTCAAAGAATCACACTCACCACCATCACTGTGAGTACTGACTGTGACTACCATGTCATGGTTCCATGTGTCAAACTCACGGTGGGTCTGTCTGGTACACTTGTTCTCTAACAAGTACCTATGTGTTTGGTTTGATATCTCTATATCATGACTAATGAGATTCTATCATCAACCAACACCACAATCTAGTCTTGTGTGTCATTGTTGTCTATCTACCTTCCACAATGACATCCGACTAGGGACATAACAAGAATGTATAAACTCTTAGCATCCGTATGATCTCATCGTTCAGGTCCTCAACCTGAAAGCATATGTCATTGAGTATTGTCATTCTCTAGACATTCAATTTGTTCTATCACTATCTCATATGACTGAACCAGAAAGAATTGGAAGCTTGCCTTTGATGTTTATCAAATCAATCTTAATGTATCCCACCAATCATCCCATGATTGGCTCTCAGGGCATACATACCAACAGACTCCCACTTGCACTGCGAGCCAATCACCCTTGAATCATATTCATAGTGATCTTCAAACATGTCCCACATGTTACTCTGCTCTTAATGCAAACATAGTGAGTAATGGCAACACCTGGCCAAAGTCAGTATAAATTGCATGTCTCTCATCTCTTCGTTGTACGTCACACGTATGAGATGGAGTTGCTGTAATATGCGATCTAGTATTACTTTGCTAACCTTTAGCCACATTGCATGATCAAGGATTCCATACTTGTCATCAATGAGAGGAATATCTATAAGTTTATCTCATGAACTTCCAGATCCATATAGTATCCATCGTTGTTCTCTAACACATAGATACTCAACATTTCCTTTTAAATGGTTTTATTGTAACACTTCCAATTATCAAAAAAATTCCACTTTTATACATCCTATGTATATTTTGCGATTAATTTTCTGTCCTTTCGGAAGTTTGCATCAATGTAACTCTTTACATCGAACTCTTCCTTATCTCCATAGAACTAGTACTTCACAAGTACTTATCAAGTTCTCATGGTATTCCAGTAACCCTTACTGGAAGTAGACAAACATCCACTCGTCATGTCCCACATACGAGTTATCAGGATGAGCACATCATATTGCCATGTCCTACATACAAGATGATGAATGCATTTCATTCTTGCAATGTCCATACATGCAAGATAATGGGATGATTACATACATGATAGATCCATATCTATTCTTAGTGTTCCCATTCTTCATAAGAATTGGACGCTTAGCCTTGGGATACTAACTCCATATAACATGGACAAGTTTTCTCCCACTGAATCTGTGCATACTGAACACTTCAGTACAAATTGCCAATGTAAGTTCTCTCTTTTCAGGTCAAGAGGTTTTCGAGAACTATCTCTATAGATCTCTATTCCTATCACATAGGAAACATCTCTATCTTCCTTAAAGATAATTTCCACTTTTTGGATTTCCATTCTAGAACATTTCCATTTCACATCAACATGTGGAATGTGAACACGCTCCCACTAAATCACAGATCCCTTCTTTATCTTTGACATATCTGTCAAACCCTTTGACTATATCATCAAAGTAAAGATCCAATTCTGAGTTGCTTGTACTCAATCAATCACATTGATTAGTCCATTGTAACTTATAGACTTTATTTGCATTAGTGGATTCATAAACCTTATAGGTTGTGTCACGTACACATCCTTGTTTTATTCCTCATAGGAATATGGTTTTAGTATCCATATGCCAAATTTCTTAGTCATTAAGTTGCAATCAACAAGCATCATCCTTCTCAAAATGTTATCCATGTGTCTTAACACTTAAGACTTATTTGCACTTGTGGATTTCATCCCAATGAGTGCTACCATCAAGGTCATACCTTATGGTTTACATGGAAGTCATTTAGGATGTAATGGTCATCTACCATAACTCAAAATCCAATTCCTCATATTCATCTGGATAGTTGACTCATCACATGAACAAATCATCACATAGATAATTGAGGTGTATCTATCAAGGATATAAGAACTCACAACCCTTGTGATTCTTAATTCCTTTTATTAGTGTGGGGTATTCTTTTAGAAGAAGTTAGTTATTTGATAATCATTCTCTAACTCCTTAGAGTATGATTCCTTTCTTGATTTAGACATCACATGCCTTAATCACGAGTTCACTATGATACACTATCATAATCACTCATAAGGATCTCAAACATTTGGTCCTAGTATTTCATTCATTGATCTCATCAAGAATTAACACTTTACCAAATTTTCACTTTATCTATGATAATCTTGAACACTTCAAGATATTCATATTGGTATTTCTCTAAACACCATTTGAAGTATTAGCATTTGTTCCAATAGGTATGTAAATACATCACATGTATTATACCTAATAGGATAATCATTCTCCCACTACCATTAGTAAAGATTGATTAATCATGTTCAAGATATTCATGTCTCTTACTGGTTCTCTAACCAAAAGAGTCTAGATTTATCCATCATATGGAAACTAGATATGAATTTCTCATGATTTATGCTAATTTGATTGTTTGAGTTATCTATAACTTTTAGGTATCATTTTATCTTATGCATATCAAATACCACAAGATAAACAAGGCATTGCCACAAAGATCATATCTTTATAAATTGAAACATTTCTTTATTAATTTCCATCATTGTCATACAATATGCAAAATAAAGTGTTTCTATCTATTGGCAAATATGAAATAGCAGTTTATAACTGTATTACATGCCTTGTAGGCTGAAAAATAAACTAAAGTACTCCTATCTATGGCGGAAACACTTGCCCCAATTATGAGTGCTTTACACTTTACATCTTGGTATCATATACCTCAAAAAGTGTTACAAGTTTACTTTCATGACAGGGCAATTCCTTTTCCAATGTCCTGGCTTTTGACAATGGTGGCAATTGCCTTTCTTGGTCACGCCTCCCTTGGCCTTGAGAGTTGAAGTCGTCTTGGGATCCTAGCTAGTATCAGAACCTTTCTTAGCTTTGCCCTTGCCCTTGCGCTTGAACTTGCCTTTCTTGCTCATGATCACCATCACAGACTTAGGCTTGTCCTTCTTCATTTGTGTCTTGGCTGTCCTCAACATGCCCAAAAACTCTGACAGTGGCCTATCAAAGTTGTTCATGTTATAGTTCATCACAAACTGACTATAAGATTCTGGCAACGATTGCAGTATCAGGTCAATAGCCAACTCTTGGCTCAGTGGAAATACCAGTCTTTGCAGGTTCTCCACATACCCAATCATCTTGAGTGTGTGAGGACCAACTGGATCTCCTTCTGTCATGACACACTTGAATAGTGCCCTTGAGACACCGTATCTCTCTTGTCGTGCCTGATCTTCATACAGGTTCCTAAGATGCTGAATCATCTGAATGACACTCATATTCTCATGTTGTCTCTGCAACTCATGGTTCATGGAGCACAACATCAAGCACTTTGCATCATTGGCATCATCAGAATGCTTCTTGTAAGCATCCCTTTCTGTCTTTGGTGCATTAGGAGCCGGTTCCTCTAGAATTGGAGTATCCAGGACATAGAGCTTTCGCTCTTGAGTGAGAACAATTCTCAATGTCCTATACCAGTCGTGGAAATTTGTCCCATTTAGTCTATCCTTTTCAAGGACCGATCGCAAAGAGAAGTGATTTTTGTTTGTTGTCATTTGTACTACAAAAGGAAATATGCAATTTTAGTCCAAAAACTCATTTTTTTGACTTATTTGATTGATTTGAAAAGTGACGATAAAATTAGGCCTTTAATTAATTATCGCTCCCACTATTTTACTTCAAATTGATAGCCCTCACCATAAATTCGGAAGATTGCAGCGTACAACCTTCTAGTGGGCAAGATCCTGAAATCCTCTACGTCATGGACCAGCTTGGGCTGTCACCCACAACTTAGATCTCTCAGGTAGGCAATACTTGCCAATTGCATCATATGCAACTCTTGATAGGATGTCATATACAACTCCTTGCTATGAGCATCTCCATGCCTCAAGGTGCTAGATCCTATCTAGGTCACCTTGTTAAGTTCGACCCAAAGCAAACACGATGAATATGCACCCTTCTTGGGCAGACCCACACATTCATCCTTCACGCTTCCACAAGATAGACGGTGCACCACGCTTGGGTGTGCCCACACTTGGTCAATCAAGCTTTTCACGTGTGTCGCATTTGGAAGGCATCTAAAACTTAATATTTAATGAGGGATTTGGATTTTATATACATATACATATCCAATCACCACAATACATAGTATGTATCATATACATGCTATATCCCACAGAAAACATGCAAAATGATAAAAGCGATGATTATGGACATCCTAATGTGATTCCTCGAGCCAAGAGGAATCACAGTCATCTAGGTCTACATCACATGCAACCTGTACAAGATGAACTCTGTGCCTTGCCTTCCGAGTAGATCAACTCATCACATGAGTAGCCTTCTCGATCTGGCCCAGTCGTCTGGGTGCCACCAGCCGATCGGTTGGCTCCTCCAACCGATAGGTTCGCCTAGTCATCGTGCATCTCATCATGGATGCCACCCGCTCATCTCGCGCCTCGAACCAGTCATCAACCGATCGGTTCACTCCTTGAACCGATCGTCTGGAACGTCAACCGATCGGTTCACGCCTTGAATCAATTATCTCAGCTGTCGTCAGGATGTCTGTCGTTCTTCGACATAACATAAAATAAAATCTATCCTAATTTTACATTGCTTAAAAGGGAAACCCCAAGTTACATTCGGGGAGATAAAAGGTAGGAAAGAATCTCAAATTATTTGGAATTACATCAGGAATAGGAGAG
The DNA here is from genome assembly GCA_963693085.1 of Alisma plantago-aquatica. Lineage (NCBI taxonomy): Eukaryota > Viridiplantae > Streptophyta > Magnoliopsida > Alismatales > Alismataceae > Alisma > Alisma plantago-aquatica. Next base: position 29,154,885 of record OY856414.1, on the reverse strand, counting down.
GGAAGATCGGTGTGCAGACCGAGATGCAAGCAACCACATACAACCATACACAGATAGGGTTTATTGGCCATAACCACGTTATACATCCACCACAAAACTCGTTTAAGGGTGACGCGTATCGAGTGCATTAATAATACATATCATATATGTAAATTGGGATTTGTGGATTTAGGATTGGACATGCATAAAGCCAATATTATTCGCATCGTATGCAATAAATAAAAGTGACAAACCAAAATCGATCATATCGATATTCCTAAAATATAGAGTAGTTGACTTGGCTCTGATACCACTGTTGGGTTTTAGGGGAGGCAGAGAAGGCAGCGGAAACAAAAAAATTTCTCCCCCAAACCCGGAACAAGGAAATGTGTCAACGTCTATATAATAGGAAAGGATGGTTTGTGGAATCATACCTTGTCCCGAGGCTTGCTCGGCGACAATACCTCGCGCCTTGCGCAGTCTTCAAAGTCGGTCTTAGATGGTGTCTGCGCAGCTCCTGGTCGCACCGGGACTGACGACTCCTGGTCTCACCGGACTGTCGGGGTTGACAGTTGTCCTCCTGAGCGGTAGAAACCTCCCGCCTCTGAAGTAGTCCACACGGACCACCTGGAACTCCACACTCCTTGTCCCACAAGGAGTTGGAAGGAGTCTCACCCTCCTGTTGACGTACTAGTCGCCAACACACTCTCCTGCCTCCAGTTGCAACTGCAGTTGTCTTTCCCTTACTGCACCTCCCTTTGCGGGGAGCACTTGCTCGGGCTCTCTCTCGATTACCAAAACTAGAGAGAACGACAACTTTGCAGAGCAACTGGTTGCACTGAGTTGTACTTTGAGAAACCCCCAATACCCCTGTATAGGAGGGTCATGGGACATGGTTCTCTATCCCGGGCAATGCGGGACTAATGGCAAGAGTAGAAGGGTTCGAGATTTTCCACAAAACAACCAACTCGCAACCTGAACCGATCATTTCACAAATGAAACGGTCGGTTGGGGATCTGAGTCGGTCGGTTGACACTTAACCGATCGGTTGGGACCCATGAGCCGGTCGGTTCACTTTCTGAACCAGTCGGTTCGTGGTCCTGGTCAGTTCCTGATTGACTTTCCAACTTTTGTTTCTAATTGGTATCAAATACCAATCCTTGTTCCAATCAAACTGGGCAAGTGAAATGAAAGGAAAATTCTCACCAATCCAACTTTCCCAACTTGCCCGATTGCAATAGTTGAACCGATCGTTTCTACACTTGAAGCAATCGTTCACCCTGTCCTTGAGCCGATCGACTCACCACTTGAGCCGATCGGTTCACCAAGCTGAGCCGATCAGTTCATCACATGAGTCGATCGGTTGGGAGTGTAGATTGTGCAGAATCAGTCAATTGCGATTTCAATCAATCCAATACTCTAAATAATCTGTCCAACACCTTGAACACTATGATTTTTAGCTATCAATCAATTGAGTGTTTAATTGAACTACTAAACTCCTTTAGTAATCAATCTAAACATTGTTTGTGGACAAAACTCCTCTACCAGGTTAAATCCTATGTGTGTGACCCATTAGGTCCATTTCACGTTGGCAGTGAAAGGCCATAACATTTATGACTTCACAAGCAAAGAGCGGTGCCTAGTCACACATCAGTGCTACCCAAATGAAAGTAGAAAGTTGGAGAACAACTTTCAATCCTACAATTCGTGAATGGTGTTACGGTGAATGTATAATTCCTTTGTCACTGATATCCCGAATGAACTCAAGGCATGGAACAGTCATCCTGTCAATGTTCATTCACTTTCTTGATCTCAGAGTAGATTGAACGAGATATGTATGACATCAATATCACATACGGATTCACACATGTGTGCGCACGCCTATCTCAATCCTACTCATCAAGTGGCCTTAGATATCAAACTCCCTCAGGAGGGACAAATCCCATATCTATCACTCACCCCTCAAAAGCCCCATGTGTCAAAGCCACCCAATCATCACCTTTATAACAACCCATGTTTCAGGACTGCGTTTGATGATGTCAAAGTGTGCCCAACGACATGTGTTGAGTGTAGTGATTTCAGGTCAAAGAATCACACTCACCACCATCACTGTGAGTATTGACTGTGACTACCATGTCATGGTTCCATGTGTCAAACTCACGGTGGGTCTGTCCGGTACACTTGTTCTCTAACAAGTACCTATGTGTTTGGTTTGATTTCTCTATATCATGACTAATGAGATTTTGTCATCAACCAACACCACAATCTAGTCTTGTGTGTCATTGCTGTCTATCTACCTTCCACAATGACATCCGACTAGGGACATAACAAAAATGTACAAACTCTTAGCATCCGTATGATCTTATCGTTCAGGTCCTCAACCTGAAAGCATATGTCATTGAGTACTGTCATTCTCTAGACATTCAATCTGTTCTATCACTATCTCATATGACTGAACCAGAAAGAATTGGAAGCTTGCCTTTGATGTTTATCAAATCAATCTTAATGTATCCCACCAATCATCCCATGATTGGCTCTCAGGGCATACATGCCAACAATAACCACCATGGCCAAATATTAGGCAAGATGGAGAAGAAGATGCTAAGGAGAGAGGGAAGATTCTTACCAAAGAACAAGACCCACCTAGGGTTCAGCCACCAAGCTAGAGGAAGAAGAAGAGATCTCCACCAAGGGGAAAGAATTGGCCACCAAGCTCTCCAAGGAAGGTGTGTCATGCACACAAGGAGAGAAGAGAAACATAAGAGCTAAAGGGTTCCTAAGGAATAGAAAGGCAAGGCATACATAGATGAGGGTCAAGGTTAAACCAAGTTAAGGTGTCACCTTACCAAGGGACACTTGTCCACATGTTTTACCATCTTGAAAAACACATGCACATGCCATGCCACCACTCAGCCAAGGTTCGGCAACATGTCCAAGCTAGGGTGACACAAACAAGGCAAGGAGGTCAACAAAGGTCAAAGGTCGACACACCACCACCACCTTGGCCGACACCCCCATGGGTGATACCCCATGTGGCCGACACAAAGCATCCTTGATCGATACAGGGCTCCTCAAAGCAAAGAAAGGCCCAACAAGGCTCAACCAAGACCAACAGAGCTTCAACAAAGCCCAAGACAACTCAAGGCACGAGCCCAAACCTTCCTCTCAACTCAAGAGGAAGCAAAGAGAGAGAAAGACATCTCTCTAGGTGTCAAATTTTCTCTTCAACCCTAACTCAGGTTATTTTGCGAGTAGCACCTCCAACTCTCAACAAAGCACAAGCAAACCCTAATCACCACTAAAGGTGATTAGCATGCAACCAAGCACAAGGTTTAGGCAAAACAAACAGGGTAAGCCCAAAATGAAGGTCAGGGTCCTTACATGGGGTGTGTGCTGATGTAGGACAAGAATGTGATTTGTTTTTCTTCACAATAGCTTAAGCAACATGCATGAAGAGAACTTTCCAACACATGACCTAGAGTTAGCCGTAATAGTCCATACACTAAAGATTTGGAGGCATTATCTGTATCGAAAAAGTGTCAGATCTTTACAGATCACAAGAATCTTTAGTGTATCTTCTCTAAATAGGAGCTAAACATGAGTAAGAGAAGATGGATGGAGTTGATCAAAGATTATGACTACACAATAGACTATCATCCAGGGAAGAGAATGTGGTGGCTGATTCTCTAAGAAAGAAGTAATTTTTGTCATCATCTATAGATAAAGTACAATTTTATTCCATGGTGTGTCAAAAATGGGACATGTAAGTATCCTTGCAGAAAATGCATGTACAACTAGAAGTATCTATGATGGAAAGATTATTAGCATAGCTGCATGTCAAGCTGACATTGATGCAACAGATTAGAGATGCATAGAGAGGTGAAATTTTATTACATAATATTAGATTAGAGATCAGTAATGGCAAGCATGATGGGTTCCATGAGTTACATGATGGGATAATATGCTTTCACAACAGAATAATGCTTCCAAATGTTGATGGCATGAGGAAGATGATACTTGAGGAAGCAAATTCCTCAATGTAATTCATCCCAGCAGTACTAAAATGTACCATGATCTTAAGGATTTGTAGTGGTGGCCAAGTCTGAAGTAGGATGTGGCAGAGTTTGTTGTGAAATGTCCAGTCTGTTAGCAAGTCAAGGAGGAACATCATAAGCATGTAGGGACCTTGCAACCTTTGCCAATACCATAGTGAAATTGGATCATATAACCATGGACTTTGTGGTTAGTCTCCCAAGGACAACAAATCATGATTCCATTTGGGTGATGGTTGAGAAGTTGACAAAGTCATCTCACTTTCTTCATGTTAAGACAACGTATATAGTAGAGAAGATAGCACACATATATGTTGATGAGATAGTTAGTCTACTTGGTATCCCAGTTACCCTAGTATCCAACAAAGGTCCTCAATTCATGAGAAGGTTTTGAGAACATCTGCATATATCTTTAGGAACATAGTTGAGGTTTAGCATAACTTTTCACCAATAGACAGAGGTCATTCAGAAAGGACCATCCATAAGTTAGAAGACCACTTAAGGGCATGTGTTCTATAGTTTCTTGGCAGTTGGGACATCCATCTAAGTTTGATTGAGTTTGTATACAACAAAATCTATCAAAGAAGTATGGATATGCCAGTGTATGGAGCCTTGTACAAGAGACTTTCTCAGACACCTCTTTGTTGGTATGAGGTAGGAGAACATCAACTTTTGGGTCCTAAGTTAGTCCAGCAGACTATAGAGAAAATCAAAGTGATACTACAAAAGTTGAAGGCATCCTAGGATAAAAAAAAGGTGTATGTTGATAACAGTTGCAAATCACTAGAGTTCCAAGTTGGATATCATGTGTATCTCAAGGTTTCCCCTTGGAAAGGTGTGATGAGGTTTGGTAAAAAGGGTAAATTGGCTCCTAGGTTTATGGGACCATACCCTATTTTTCCATATGTTGGAAAGGTGGCATACAAGTTAGAGTTACCACCAAATTTGCATAGGTTTCATAATGTCTTCCATATTTCCATTCTCAGGAAGTGTCACCCTGACACAAAGTAGATGATACAGCCAGTGGAGGTTGAGATAGTTGAGGATGTTTCTTAATGTTGAGGGTCCTATGTGGATCCTTGATAAGCAAGTCCAGAAGCTAAGAAATAAACATGTAGACTTAGTGAAATTATTATGGAATCACCATGGTGTAGAGGAAGCCATATGGGAATTATAGGATGAGATACATAGAAAGTACCCATTCTTGTTCGCTTAGGATTTTAGGGAAAAAATCCCTGTTAGGGGTTTATGGTTGTAAGACCCCTAACCTGGCTTTATGGTGAGCATTCTTGATTAACCTAATTTGAATCTTAATTTCTTAATCAAACTATAATTCATGATTTGATATCACGAGACAAAGGTAAGTTTCAAGTTTGGCACAATTTGGACACTATTTGGGCAAGTTTTGCAATTTATGTACTTATAAGGGCTTTTATTAAATATACCCAATTCTAGATTTTATCTGTAGTTTTTATACATGAATATTGTGATTCATAGCACTCTTCACATTGTTTTATATGGTTTCACCCATGGATACCTAAATGCATCATCAATTTGTTGATTTTCCCTTGGTAGGTTGGAATCTAGGGTTGTCACCTAAGTTTGTTGATGATTTTTTTATGCATGTGAAAGATTCAATGGTATCACCCAGTGAAGAAAAGACCCAAGGGTTCTCCTTGTGTTATCGGATCCTATGAATTGTCCTTGATACTCTAGAATCGATGGATACTCTAGATAGAGTATATAATCCAATGAGTGGTTAGTTTTGGTGAAAGAATTGATGGGTTCACTCATAACCCACCTTAATGAGTTCTCTAAGGCAAGAAACAATGAGATACTTGGGTAAAAACCAAATTGAACTTCTACATGCATGGATAAGGACTGATTTCTACTTTTGCACACAAGGTATGCATGTTTTGAAACCTCAACCTTCTTCCTTCTCTCTCATCTAAAGTATATACACATTTTCCTCTTCCCAAACAAACTCTTTGCTCCTTTATCTTCTTCATGTGATAGATGGGTCTGCTCCTCATTTACTAGGCCATAGAAAGGATCTCTTACAGGTCGGAACTAAGGTGGAGCTCCCAAGAAAGTTGCTTTAGGGTTTTGATCAAGCAAACATTAGGGTTCTGAAGGTTCTTAACCTAGCTCTTGACCTATCTGGGTAAGTTCTTCCTCTCTATATTGTTTATTGTTATTATCTCTCTCCTTTCTTCTTCCTTGGGTGGAACCTTAGTTCCTTTTTAAAGAAAGGATGTGCATATATGGATTAAGATCTCCTTTTCCTCTCTCTTTGCCCAAGTTTCACCTTGAACTTGAGGAAAGAAGCTATTGTGGATCTTGGGGCGTGCAAGTTTGGGTTTCATACTTTTTCTTTAAACTATCTTGTTGTTGTATCTTCATCACCTACCTAGAGTCGAGTTATATAACCTTCATCCCATTTTATAGCTTGCTTTTAACTTGCTTCATATAGATCATATCCATGAACATAGTTGATATGATGGAACATGATCTTTGTAAACTATTTTTCATACGTGAAAAGTAGATTTTATGATGTTATTTAGATCTCAATCATATGTATATACTCTCTTCTTTCATGGATAAGAAATGTTGGTCTTGAAGAAGAAGAAACGATGGTATTGCTTAAAAGAAATAGATCTGATTTCTATTATAGTGAAGGAATTGATGCTTTGTCTAGTATGTGTCATGTTGATTTTATAAGTAAAGAAAGGATGGTGATTCCCATCATCTAATCCAATGGTCCTAGTTTAGGATAAGAAAACGATGACTTTACTTAGGGTGAAGACCATTGACCCTACTTAATGAACCAATGATTTCACTAAGATGAATGTAGGGTTTAGCAAAGAACCGATGGTCTTATTTGTATGTTTTTCATTAACTTTTGGGTACACTAGACACAAATTGATTATTGGTTAAGTCTCTAGAATGATCCTATGGTTTTTCCTACATGGAATCTGATGGGCATGTTTTTGACTAAGTACCCAAATAATCTGATGACATTATATATGGCTATGTATTTCTATGAACCGATGGGCATTCTAGATGCATGAACTGATCTTTGACTAAATCGCCAAAGGATCTGGTGGTTTTCTTTTGGTTGAGTATAACCAAGACCCAATGGTTCTTTTCTCACTAAGTATCTCAAGGAAATGATGGTAGGTTAAGCATAAAACTTTGAACATGTTTACTAAATATGAAAAAGATCTTATGGTCTTTCTATATATGCAAGGAACTAATGCTAATAACGAAATGATGGTTTAACCTAGTCAATAAACCAATGATTTTTACTAAGTTCTTAAAAGAATCAATGGATCTTGTTGTCCATTAATTAACTGATGGTAATACTGAAGTTATAGACATATGATTCTCACTAAGTAACTCAATGATCTGATGGGTTGTCTAGGTGTATCAAATGAACTGACAGGTCATCTATAGGTGTTGATTAGGTGATACTAATTCAATATACACCTTCAAACCTTTTTTGTAAAAGGTTAGTTCATGATGGCCTAATACCCTAATTGATTATTGAGATAATGAATGTTATATTCATAGTGTAGAATAATTCTTTTATGTTACACTTGATAATGTCATGACTCTTATGTTTGATTAGCACTTTATCTAAAAACTAAAATGATAATTTCATTTTGATATGATAAATCTTATACAAGTCTCAATTGATAATGATTTTCTTATAGGAGAATATATTTTGTTTGGCCTTAATGGCTTGTGGGTTGTGTTATGCCCTGAGTGGAGGTGTAATCCTCTTCATGAATTTGGAATGGACTAGTATCCAATGATGTTGTGATAAAGAATATGTTTCATATATTTTATATCTTTTGAAGTTGCTTACACTGATGTTTTTGTAGAAATCTTTTAGGTTTATGTGTAACTTGATTGATGCAACCTAAACTCACCTAGTGAGAATTATCTAATCAAGTGAAAACCTAACCATGTAATGTCATGTTCCGTAGAGATATTCTAGTTCTAGAACTTGTTGGTTAGAAAAATGAGTATTCCATAAAGGAAACTCGAAGTCATATATTGTTGAGTATATGTGGGGGCATGGAAGATTTCTCCTTGAAATCTTGACTCCAAGGTTATGGAGAATGGTTGTGTCCATATCTCATATGAATGAATATGTATATGTGATGTCATTGAGGATAGTTGCAGTTGTACCTCGGATGATAGGGTTTTGCATACCCTGGTTTCAAATGACGAGGCTTGTATACCCAAGGTGGACTAGGATGATTGCAACTTGACTAATATATCATTCCGGAAGACTCATTCTGACCGAGGGGGAAGAGATCTTAGGATTCTGACTCCCATTGATATTGTGTGGTACTGATTACGCTTTGTAGTGGTCAGTTGGAAGTTGATTGGTATGCCTCAAAATTTATAGGGCTTAATAAAATGTATAATACATCCCTGTAACATATCTATTACAATTTATTGACGATTCACATTGGAAGTTAACTCTTACCTTGTTTCTAAAGATAAATCAACCGTTTAAATGGTGATAGATTTATCTAAACCATTGTAATTTATGTTAAATCCTTTTAACTTTGTAATGCTAAATACTTGCCTATTTAATTACATAACATGATGTAAGACAAAAATAATTTTGTTGAGAGTTATATCTCTCACTGGGACATGGGTCTCATCTCGTGGGTCACCACATCTTTTTAAGATGATTGTTAGTAGCATCATTAGACCCATAATTATGAGGAGGAGGAACTTGCAGATTAGTAGAAGCAAAAGGTTGGCTAGTTATGTAGATAGTCCTAGAGTCTTCCTTATACTCTCAGGTCCGAGCAAGAAAGTTTTGTAGATGATATGTATCGACTCGAGTTTTGGCATTATGCTGATGTTTTTACATTATATACCTATATGTATACATGTTTTGTATATAGGTTGTGGTTGTGGCCACTAGACAGATGTAAAGTTACATGATGCTTCATAAGCTTTTATGCAAGGTGTTGGACACATATGTATATATTCTTGTACATGTTTGAGATGTTTAATTCAGTTTTAATTATTGCTCTTGAAGTAGTTATCGATTTTAGTTTGATTTTGAGTAATCTCATTTTGTGTAGTGGTGTTCCACACATAATAAGATTAATACAAAATCCCATCATAAACCATTTATCAACATCTAAAATCATATTCCACCACTTGAAAAATATGAATAAGGCATAATATTATCTTCATAAAAGAATGAGTAACTTCCATAATAGATACATATTCAACAATAGTAGAATTTATTAAGTAGAAGAAGAAGAGATGTAACCAAAGTTTAGCTCATATTTTACATAGTTTGTCATCTTTTATTCATTTTCCCTGAAACTACTTAGCTAGTACCTCACCAAGTAGAAGTCGCCACACCTAATTCTCATGTCAGAAACTCACCATGATTATCTAAGGATTTAGCCACCCACCCTAAGATATCAATAATAGACCCCAATTCACCATAGGGTTTCCTAAATAGGCTCAAGTCCTAATATCAGGAACATGAATAGGAAAAAAAATAGAACTATGACACCCCGCCATCACACAGACAACGAGATGACACGCGAAAACGTGTGGAACCTCATATTATCGAAAACACGACTTAATTAAAATCGATTGTAGAAAGTATACATGAGAGAACTTTTGCATCCAGATCCAGCAGAGAAACATGTTATATAAAAATTCACAAGCCTTGATATATGACCACTACTTATTGGAACCAGTTGTACTATCAACACCAGGGTTCATCACCTGTTAATACATACATAACGGCCACATACGGCCAGCGGAAGCATATACAAAATTACAACAGCCAATCATCGTGAAACGTCGTCAAACACCTCCGAGGACCTGAGTATACATGGATGACTCTAGGACTCTACCATGAAACCACCAAAACAATAGCATGTCATTGTCTTGCCTTCTACTGCTCTTCTTGCTGCTCGGCCGCAACCTCACGACCACCACTACGTCTAGAGCGATCACCTAAAAAAGGTGTAAACCAGCGGGGTGAAACACACAGTCCCAGTGAGAAACATAACTTCCCACTGAAATATAAAACCTCAGAAGGTTAAGGCAAAAACAGCAGATAACTGATAAAATGTATAACAAGATAAGCATATTGAGCAAGGCTATGATTACCATCAGTCTTACCAAGATATCCAGGAGGCATATAACCAAGTATTTCTTTATGGAACATGATTGACAATATAAGATTTATAAGAAATTATCACAAGATATAAGGATCTTACACACAACTGCATAGTGCAACCAGATCAACTATATAAGCAAGGCCTCAACCAATGTTCCTTATTTTTCTCTAAGCAAGATATACTATTCGGCTGGATTACATTTTATTATGCCCTGAGGAAGTGAGCCTTCCCTACTCAAATCCAACCATTGGCTGCGAAGCCCAATCCGATGCCATACAAGGTCTAAGGAGATCTGGACGCCATGACCTCACCTTCTCGTGGTCAGTTAATGAATCATCAAGCAAGACTGGAGTCTTATGCTTATAGGGTCTTAGCCTCTGGTTAGCTCCACAAGCTACCCATATCTCTAGCTCACCTCGTCATAGGTGCTAGTGCATACATCTGAGCCATGAACTCATCATGCTCATCATCACATATCTTGAGCCATGGGTATGTTCACCATGCTCCATATATCCTGAGTCTGCAACCACAGCTGCACTCAAACCCTCCTATTTTAGGCTAGGGGAAACCTAGCATATTCAACAATATGTGCTCCAGGTAATCCCACAGGATAAACCTTTTTTACCATCACCAAATACTGATGATGATGGATCTATGGCTAGAGAAACTAAATGATATATTCATATATAATTAATTAGTATATTTTAAGCCAATTGTTGAGGCAACCAAAGTATAACATAGTCTTATAGAATTACATCATTATTGCCATCATCATACTGTCCTGGGATCTCAATCCCTCATAATAACAACCACTGCCTCTCAAGGCATCATAGTCATGTATCAGCATTCTGGGAACGCATCCCTTAACTTATCATCAGAGGATAACACCTCAATTAGGCACTCAGCCTTTATCAGGTCCTCAAACCTATCAACTTGTTATCTCATTACCACATGGTGCTATTCAAGCACATACATCTCATAGCTCTTACCAGGCTATGGATCCTCATGAAATACCTGCATGGTTAGTATACACATCCATAGAGATAACTAAAGCCATCATGGATTAACAAGATTATCATGCTATCAAGTATAAAGCAACATCCATGAGCATTACACATAAGATGTAGAAAGCATAGTTTTATTATCAATCATAAGCATATATCATGTCTGATACTTGTGATCATAATTATGAGCCAAATCATCATCTGAAGCAACACCATATGCTTCCAAGCTTCTTGGTTCGCAACCTATCATCTTAACTTCATTATCGTATATGTAGGATTCAAGGTGATTACATCATCTCACTTGTGTTATCGTTATTAGCTATATACCTTCTGAGATATCAGAACCCTCACCAAAGCTCATGTAACTCACTATAGGTAGTATCAGGTAGGGTGACTACCCTCACCCAAGCCTATCAGCCAAGCACAACTGCCAACCCTTACCATCTGCAACGCCTCAGCGTAACGCAGTGTCGGGCAAACCCTACTTGGCAAGGCGCAAATCGTGACAATCAGCGTCCTTAGGTGAGGGACGATGCATCATGCAACCAGGGCTAGTGCTATACCGTGCATGTAACTACAGGGTGGTATTGCCCAAGACCCTATTGCCCACTAAGGGTTAGGCAACTACCATCATCACAACGCCCGAGGCCATAACGACCAAGGTCATAACGCCCCACTACCAAACCATAACGTCCATGGGCAGAGTGACTATTAAGACTTCATATCGGCTAACTAAACTGAAGGTGTGTCATGCAAACACAAACCCCAAGCCCAACACAGGGTTACCCATATTACCATAACGTTCAAGGAAGAGCTAGGGTGTCACCCACTTCATAACAAACAAGACATAGGCACCACAAGAAGGCCTATCGTCCAACTAGATCAACATCTTATATCGGCCACCACTAAGGCATCATATAGGGTTCTTTGTACAACCATCATATCGGGCACTACTCCATAACGCTCAACACCTCATATCAGCCAAAGTACATCCAAGACAAGGAAGTAGGCAACCTCACAACAAGGTGTGTCGTGCAGAGCACACATCAAAGTGCATCGCCCAAGCTCCCACTCCACAAAGGGTATCAGCCAAGCTCAACTAGGCATATCATCCAAAGGTACAACCCAAGACAAGGCTATCGGGTAGCATTATTCCAAGGTCATCTCGTGTAAGGCACAACCTAACATGGTCATCTTCAACGTCAAGAACAAGGGCACCAAACCCTAATTGATCAAGAGGATCGGCTCATCTCTCAATAATTAAGAGAGAGAGGGGTTTGCACAACCTCTATCACAAATCGGGCAACCACAAGGACCAACCTCAACATAGGTCATCACATATCCAAGAGCTCACCTCTCAAATCCATGGTGAGAGGAGGGTGTTGCCCAAGCAACTAGGATGTAGACTCACCTCTCAACTTAAATGAGAGAGGGTTATTGCCCACATTACTAGAGCTCAAGCTCACTTCTCTAGACCAAGGAGAGAAAGGAGTGTTTCTACCAAAGAAAACCCCAAGCTATAGTTTGGACAACAAGATCCAAAGGCATATAAACATCAACAACATCATGCTCACTATATCCATAAGATCAATGACATGTACTAGAGCAAGAAACATAACATGCATGGCCGATTATCTACATACAAGAATCATGCATCAAAAAGAAGGTAGAATAGCTAGGGTTAGAAGTTATGTAACCCGCCTTAAGCAAACTCCTCGAGCTCCAAAGCTCCAAGATTCTAGATCCTAGCTCCAAGCACACCACTTTCGTCCACCTCAAGAAAAGGAACAAGAATCATAACCACCATGGCCAAAGAGTAGGCAAGATGGAGAAGAAGATGCTAAGGAGAGAGGGAAGATGCTTACCAAAGAACAAGACCCACCTAGGGTTCGGCCACCAAGCTAGAGGAAGAAGAAGGGATCTCCACCAAAAGGAAAGGATCAGCCACCAAGCTCTCCAACGAAGGTGTATCATGCACACAAGGAGAGAAGAGCAACAAAAGAGGTAAAGGGTTCCTAAGGAAGAAAAAAGGCAAGGCATATGTAGATGAGGGTCAAGTTTAAACCAAGGCAAGGTGTCACCTTACCAAGGGACACTTGTCCACACATTTTACCATCTTGCAAAACACATGCACATGCCATGCCACCACTTAACCAAGGTTTGGCCACATGTCTAAGCTAGGGTGACACAACCAAGGCAATGAGGTTAACAAAGGTCAAAGGCCGACACACCACCACCACCTTGGCCAACACCCCCATGGGAGATACACCATGGCCGACACAAAGAATCCTTGCCCGATACAGGGCTCCTCAAAGCAAGGCAAGGCCCAACAAGGCTCAACCAAGCCCAACAGAGCTTCAACAAATCCCAAGACAACTCAAGGCACGAGCCCAAACCTTCCTCTCAACTCAAGAGGAAGCAAAGAGAGAGAAAGACATCTCTCTAGGTGACACACTTGCTCTTTAACCCTAACTCAGGTTATTTTGCAAGTAGCACCTCCAACTCTCAACAAAGCACAAGCAAACCCTAATCACTACTAAAGGTGATTAGCAAGCAACCAAGCACAAGGTTTAGGCAAAACAAACAGGGTAAGCCCAAAATGAAGGTCAGGGTCCTTACAAGCCATAAACCTCTACAAAGGGATTTCGTCCTCAAAATCCGAAGAGAAAAGTGAGGGATACTTTTGCTTCATCTCTTCCTCAAGCTCCCATGTGGCTTCCTCAATGCCACGATGATGCCAAAGAACTTTCACAAGAACCATGTCCTTCCTCTTCAGCTTCTTTACTCTTCTTTCAAGGATCGCCACCAGACCCTCCTCATAGGTCACGTCTTCATCAAGCTCAACCTCAACTGGCTGTATCACTATCCCTGTGTCTGGATGACTTTTCTTCAACATGCTGACATGGAACACCGTATGTAACCTGTGAAACTTTAGCGGTAGTTCTAACTTGTAAGCTACCTTTCCAACTCATGTTATTACCGGGTGTGGTCCCATATACCTGGGTGCCAATTTGTCTTTCCTACCAAACCTCAGTACACCCTTCCAAGGTGAGACCTTAAGATACACTTTGTCTCCCACTTGGAACTCTAAAGGTCATCGACGATTGTTTGCATAAGACTTTTGTCTGTCTTGTGCCGCTTTCAATTGTTGTTGTATCACCCTGATCTTTTCTGTTGTCTGCTGCACTAACTCAGGACCCAAAAGCTGATAGTGACCAGACTCATACCAGCATAAAGGAGATCTGCATTTCCTTGCATATAGAGCCTCATAATCATCCATGTCAATGCTCTGCTAGTAACTATTATTGTAAGCAAACTCTATCAAACTGAGATGCACGTCCCAACTGCCTAGGAACTATAAGACACAAGCTCGGAGAAGATCCTCCAAGGTCTGAATAGTCCTCTCAGACTGTCCATCCATCTGTGGGTGGAAGGCAGTGCTAAACCTCAACTACGTTCCCAACACTTTGTGTAACTGTTCCCAGAAATGACTTGTGAACTGAGGACCTCTGTCAGAGACTATCGTTGCTGGTACACCGTGCAAATGCACTAACTTGTCTACATACACCTGAGTAAGCTTCTCTACTATATGCGTTGTCTTTATATGTATGAAGTGAGTAGATTTTGTCAGCCTGTCCACTATTACCCAAATGGAATCATGATTCCTAGCTGTATTTAGTAGAACAACTACAAAATCCATGGTTATATGATCCCATTTCCACTATGGTATTGGCATGGGTTGCAACGTACCTTCCGGTTTCTAATGCTCAGCTTTAACTTGCTGACATACCGCACACTTAGCCACAAACTTGGATACATCCTTCTTCAACACAGACCACCAGTACAGGTCCTTCAGATTATGATACATCTTGGTGACTCCTGGATGCATAGAATACATTGGCGTGTGTGCTTCCTCGAGCACTAGCTTCCTTAGATTATCAACATCAGGGACCACCATCCTACCATGATAGCAAACTAGTCCATCCTCAGACTCATGGAACCCATCACGCTTTATGTTGTCGAGCTCTGACATGATCAACTACACGGTATCATCTTCATGTTGTGCATCTTTGATCTACTATCTCAGCGTAGGCTTGACTTGCATCTGTGTCAACAGTCCTGCCAATAAGGAAACTTCCAACTGCACATTCATCTGTTGCAAGGAGATAAACATATCTCACCTATGGCATACCAAGGAACTCAACTGTGCTTTCTTCATGGGGAGAGAAGAAGACTTTCTGCTAAGCGCATCAGCTACCACATTGGCCTTACCCGGATGATACTCAATGGTGCAATCATAATCATTAATTATCTCCATCCAACGATGATGTTGCATGTTCAGCTCACTCTGTGAAAAGATGTACTTCAAGTTCTTGTGATCTGTAAAGATCTGACACAGTTCCCCATAAAGATAGTGTCTCCAAATCTTTAACACATGGACCACCACTGACAACTCCAAATCATGTGTAAGATAGTTCTCCTCATGTTTCTTAAGGTGTCGCGAAGGAAAAGAAACCACATGATCCTCTTGCATCAGCACGCAACCTAAGCCTTTCTTGGAAGCATCGCAGAAAACAACATAGCCCTTCCCAGGCTCTGACAGCACCAACATTGGAACACTAGTCAGCTTCTCCTTCAGATTTTGGAAAGCTTGCTGACAATGATCACCCCAGACAAAAGGTACATCCTTCCTGGTTAGCTTTGTCATCGGCAACGCGATCACACTGAAATCCTTGATAAACCTCCGGTAATATCCTGCCAAACCCAAAAAACTACAAACTTCAGTTGGCGTCTTTGGTTGTCCCAATTTGCCACTGATTCCACCTTCTTGGGGTCCACTCTGACTCCTTCTACAGATATCACATGACCCAAGAAAGTCACTTCTTTCAACCAAAACTCACACTTACTGAACTTGGCATGTAACTGATGTTAGCGAAGAAGATTCAACGCTTGTCAAAGATGTTGTTCATGCTCTTGCCTATCCCGACTATAGATCAAGATGTCATCTATGAAAACTACAACAAACTCTTCTAGAAACGGACAGAACACTCAGTTCATTAGATCTATGAAAGCAGCAGGTGCATTGGTTATCCCAAACGGCATAACCACAAACTCAAAGTGACCATGCCTCATCCTAAATGCTTACTTTGGTATGTCGTCTGCCTTAATTCTCAAATGACGATATATCGACCGTAGTTCGATCTTTGAGAACATTGTAGCACCATGCAACTGATCAAACAGATCATCAATCCTCGACAATGGGTACTTATTCTTGATCGTGACTTTGTTTAATTGTCGGTAATCTATACATAGTCACATCGATCTGTCCTTCTTCTTAACAAACAACACTGGAGCACCCCAAGGCGACGTGCTTGGTCAGATGAAACCTTTCTCTAACAACTCTTGTAACTGCTTCTTCAACTCTGCCATCTCTGTTGGAGCCATCCTATACGGTGTTTGTGCAATTGGTTGTGTTTCTGGTACCATATTGATCTCAAAATCAATCTCTCGGGGTGGGGGAACACCGGGGAACTCATCAGGAAATGCACCCGCAAACTCTCATACGACTGTCACTTCCTCAAGGCTAGGACCATTTGCCTTGGTATCCACAACGTGAGCTAAGAATGCCTTACAACCTTGCCGCAGCAACTTTTCTGCCACCAACGCTGACACTAGACATGTCGAAAGAATCTTCCTATCTCCTTGGAAGATCCACTTCTCTCTGTTATCATCAAACATTTCCTGCTTGGAACCATAGTCCAACACAACCTTATACTTCTCTAAGGTATCCATCCCAAGGATCACATCGAATCCATGCATATATATCAAGTGGTATAAGATCCACTTTTATACTGTGTCCCAAAAAAGATAAGACACAAGATGGACACTCCTCTCTAAGAATTAAGGAACCATCGAGCGGGGTTTCTAACAACATGCTATCTTTCTTATAACAAACAGGTAAAGGACAGCTACCAAGCAGACTATGTGTGATAAAAGAGTGTGTAGCACCCGGGTCAACCAAAACAGATATAAAGCAAGAAGAAGACAAATTAGAATGAAATAACTCCATCTGACCTGTCACCACTCGCGGGTTGACTATCACCTCTGGCTGACTCATAGCATAGAATCGAGACGTTGCTTGTTGACCACGTCCTCTGCTTCCTTGAGCAGACGATCCTGTTTGCGACGCTTGACCGCGTCCTCACCCTCTACTACCACTGGTCTGGTGTATGTCTGACCCGTGTTGACTCTGCCTCAACCATTGTGTCATTTCAACATCTCTCTTTGGGAAATTTGACCTCAAGTGCCCAGTCTGTCCATAGTGATAACATGACATGCCTTCTGTCTGTAGTCTAGATGGCTTGTCACTACCACAGAAGCTGTACTATGTGCCTTCGATGGTGAAGAAACATAACCTCTTCCCTTACTCAGAGACCATTGAGATGGTGTACGAGGACTCTGCATTACAGAAGGTGTTAAAAACATTGGATTCTTGAAGCCACCAGATCTTGTTCCCTGGAACTGAGCATGCCTTTTCCTGGTCATGGACTCCCTTTTCTCCCTGACAGACCATTCAATCCTGCGGACAGACTCCACGAACGTGGCAAATTGCTCCCAATTCTCTAAAGCAGTAGTAGGTGTCGACAGCTCAGCACTCAAACCTTTCTTAAACTTCCTGATCCGCTCATCATTTGTCACTGCCATGTGAGGACAAAACCTCAACAAGTCCATAAACTTTGCTTCATACTCAGTGATGCTCATTGATCCTTGGCATAGACGCTCAAACTTGTTGATCTTCTCGTCCATATACGTCTTCAGAAAGTATCTGCTGATGAACTCTCGCCGGAAAACCTCCCAACCGATCTCCTCACCTGGTCGCTTCTCCTCCTCAATGGCCCAGCAGTGGCTAGCACTACCCTTCAGAAGGTAGACAGCGTGCTTGACTTTGTCTGCTTCAGGGATGTCAAGGATTCGAAAGGCCTTCTCAAGGCATGTCAGCCACATATCAACATCTGTCGGATCAGCCGTTCCAGCATAATCTGAATCTCCGACTCGGCGAAGCCACTCAAAGGTCTTCCCAATACCCAATGTTTCACCATGGGGAGCCTATGCTCTTAGAGGCACTAGCAACCTTTCCACCATGTGATTCATCGTAGCCATCAACTGCCCCATAAGTTGTTGGTAGGTAGGGTTTTCGAGAATGGTTGGGTCATGTTGGGGGACCTCAGGAACCTGATCTCCATGTGCCTACCCTCCTACTCCAACAACTAATGCACCATCGCTGCTCTCGGAAACATGTTCTTCATGGTTTCCAGACATCTTTAAGCTTTATCTTCCGCTGAGAGCAGAAGGTTATTGTAAGAAAATCTGGAAAACTCACAAGAACAGATGCTAACCTAGTCCTAGATTCCTGTAGACTCAGCAAACCTAGATCTCTGATACCAAACCAATTGTGACACCCCACCATCACACAGACAACGAGATGACATGTGAAAATGTGTGGAACCTCATATTATTGAAAACACAGGTTAATTAAAACCGATTGCGGAAAGTATACATGAGAGAACTTTTGCGTCTAGATCCTGTAGAGAAACATGTTATATAAACATTCACAAGCCTTGATATATGTCCACTGCTTATTGGAACCAGTTGTACTATCAGCACCAGGGTTCATCACCTGTTAATACATACATAACAGCTAGGTACGACCAGCAGCAGGATATATAAAATTACAACAGCCAATCATCATGAAACGTCGTCAAACACCTATGAGGACCTGAGTATATAGGGATGACTCTAGGACTCTACCATGATACCACAAAAACAACAACATGTCCATCTCTTGCCTTCTATTGCTCTTCTTGCTACTCGGCTGCAACCTCGCGACCACCACCACATCTAGAGCGATCACCTAAAAAATGTGTAAACTAGCGGGGTGAGACACACGGTCCCAACGAGAAACATATCTCCCCGCCGAACTATAAAACCTCAGAAGGTTAAGGCAACAATAGTAGATAACCGATAAAGCATATAACAAGAGCAGCATACTGAGCAAGGCTATGATTACCATCAGTCTTACCAAGATATCCGGGAGGCATATAACCAAGTATTTCTTTATGGAACATGATTGACAAGATAAGCTTTATAAGAACTTATCACAAGATATAAGGATCTTACACACAACTGCATAATACAACCAGATCAGCTATATAAGCAAGGCCTCAACTAATGTTCTATATTTTGCTCTAAGCAAGATATACTATTCGGTTGGATTACGTTTTATTATGCCCTAAGGAAGTGGGCCTTCCCTGCTCAAATCCAACCATTGGTTGTGAAGCCCAATTCGGTGCCATACAAGGTATAAGGAGATCCAGACTCCATGATCTCACCTTCTCGTGGTCAGTACACGAATCATCAAGCAATACTGCAGTCTTATGCTTATAGGGCCTCAGCCTCTGGGTTACCTCCACAAGCTACCCATATATCTAGCTCACCTCGTCATAGGTGCTAGTGCATACATCCGAGCCATGTACTCATCATGCTCATCATCACATATCCTGAGCCATGGGTCTGTTCACTATGATCCATATATCCTGAGTCTGCAACCACAGCTACACTCAAACCCTCCTATTTTAGGCTAGGGGAAACCTCGCATATTCAACAATATGCGCTCCGGGTAATCCCATAGGATAAACCTATTTTACCATCACCAAATACTGACGATGATGGATCTATGGCCAGGGCAACTACATGATATATTCATATATAATTAATTAGTATATTTTAAGCCAATTGTTGAGGCAACTAAAGTATAACATAGTCTTATATAATTACATCATTATTTCCATCATCATACTGTCTTGGGATCTCAATCCCTCATAATAACAACCACTGCCTCTCAAGGCATCATAATCATGTATTAGCATTCTGGGAACACATCCCTTAACTTATCATCAGAGGATAACACCTCAACTAGGCACTCAACCTTTATCAGGTCCTCAGACCTATCAACTTGTTATGTCATTACCACATGGTGCTATTCAAGCACATACATCTCATAGCTCTTACCAGGCTATGGATCCTCATGAAATACCTGTATGGTTAGTATACACATCCATAGAGATAACTAAAGCCATCATGGATTAACAAGATTATCATGCTATCAAGTATAAAGCAACATCCATGAGTATTACACATAAGCTGTAGAAAGCATAGTTTTATTATCAATCATAAGCATATATCATGCCCCATACTTGTTATCATAATTATGAGCCACATCGTCATGTGAAGCAACATCATATGCTTCCAAGCTTCCTAGTTCGCAACCTATCATCATAACTTCATTATCGTATATGCAGGATTCAAGGTGATTACATCATCTCACTTGTGTTATTGTTATTAGCTATATACCTTCTGAGATATCAGAACCTTCACCAAAGCTCCTGTAACCCTCACTATAGGTAGTATCAAGTAGGGTGACTACCCTCACCCAAGCCTATCGGCCAAGCACAACTACCAACCCTTACCATTTGTAACGCTGTGTCGGGCAACACCTACCTAGCAACACGCAAATCGTGACGCTCAATGTCCTTAGGCGAGCGACGATGTGTCATGCAACCAGCGCTAGTGCTATACTGTGCACGCAACTATAGGGTGGTTTCTCCCAAGACCCTATCGCCCACTAAGGGTTAGGCAACTACCATCATCACAACGCCTGAGGCCATAACGACCAAGGTCATAATGCCCAACTACCAAACCATAACGTCCATGGGCAGAGCGACTATTAAGACTTCATATCGGCTAACTAAACTGAGGGTGTGTCATGCGAATACAAACCCCAAGCCCGACACAGGGTTACCCATCTTACCATAATGTTCAAGGACGATCTAGGGTGTCTCCCACTTCATAACAAACAATACCTAGGCACCACAAGAAGGCCTATCGTCCAACTAGATCAACATCTTATATCGGCCACCACTAAGGCATCATCTAGGGTTCTTTGTACAACCATCATATCGGGTACTACTCCGTAACGCTCAACACCTCATATCGGCCAAAGCACATGCAAGACAAGGAGGTAGGCAACCTCACAACAAGGTGTGTCGTGCAGAGCACACATCAAAGTGCATCGCCCAAGCTCCCACTCCACAAAGGGTATCGGCCAAGCTCAACTAGGCATATCAGCCAAAGGTACAACCCAAGACAAGGCTATCGGGCAGCACTATTCCAAGGTCATCTCATGTAAGGCACAACCTAACATGGTCATCTTCAACCTCAAGCACAAGGGCACCAAACCCTAATTGATCAAGAGGATCAGCTCACCTCTCAACAATCAAGAGAGAGGGGTTTTGCACAACCTCTATCACAAATCGGGCAACCACAAGGACCAACCTCAACATAGGTCATCACATATCCAAGATCTCACCTCTCAAATCCATGGTGAGAGGAGGGTGTTGCCCAAGCAACTAGGATGTAGACTCACCTCTCAACTTAAACAAGAGAGGGGTATTGCACACATTACTAGAGCTCAAGCTCACTTCTCTAGACCAAGGAGAGAAAGGAGTGTTGCTACCAAAGAAAACCCCAAACTATAGTTCGGCCAACAAGATCCAAAGGCATATAAACATCAACAACATCATGCTCACTATATCCATAAGATCAACGACATGTACTAGAGCAAGAAACATAACATACATGGTCGATTATCAACATATAAGAATCATGCATAAAAAAGAAGGTAGAATAGCTTGGGTTAGAAGTTATGTAATCCACCTTAAGAAAACTCCTCGAGCTCCTAATCTCCAAGCCTCTAGCTCCTAGCTCCAAGCACACCACTTTCGGCCACCTCAAGAAAAGGAACACGAATCATAACCACCATGGCCAAATAGTAGGCAAGATGGAGATGAAGATGCTAAGGAGAGAGGGAAGATTCTTACCAAAGAACAAGACCCACTTAGGGTTCGGCCGCCAAGCTAGAGGAAGAAGAAGGGATCTCCACCAAGGGGTAAGGATCGACCACCAATCTCTCCAAGGAAGGTGTGTCATGCACACAAGGAGAGAAGAGCAACAAAAGAGTTAAAGGGTTCCTAAGGAAGAGAAAGGCAAGGCATATATAGATGAGGGTCAAGGTTAAACCAAGGCAAGGTGTCACCTTACCAAGGGACACTTGTCCATACATTTTACCATCTTGCAAAACACATACACATGCCATGCCACCACTCAACCAAGGTTCGGACACATGTCTAAGCTAGGGTGACACAACCAAGGCAAGGAGGTCAACAAAGGTCAAGGGCCAGCACACCACCACCACCTTGGCCGACACCCCCATGGGTGATACCCCATGGCCGACACAAAGCATCCTTGCCCGATACATGGCTCCTCAAAGCAAGGCAAGGCCTAACATGGCTCAACCAAGCCCAACAGAGCTTCAACAAATCCCAAGACAACTCAAGGCACAAGCCCAAACCTTCCTCTCAACTCAAGAGGAAACAAAGAGAGAGAAATACATCTCTCTAGGTGACAAACTTGCTCTTCAACCCTAACTTAGGTTTTTTTTGCAAGTAGCACCTCCAACTCTCAATAAAGCACAAGCAAACACTAATCACCACTAAAGGTGATTAGCAAGCAACCAAGCACAAGGTTTAGGCAAAACAAATAGGGTAAGCCCAAAATGAAAGTTTGGGTCCTTACAAGAACGAAATATTACATAATAGAGCATTTATCATGTTTTACAATTTACATACATTAGGGTCTATTCCTCATGGACATAAAATTTCATAGAAGATGATTTATGTCTAGAATCACATCATGTGACTCACTTCTAAATCTTGGTAGTCTTACCTTAAAGGTATCGATCCACACTCCAAAAGTCCTTCTCATATTTTTCTTTGACTACAAGGGTGTGTGTTTCATTTCCACAATATGGACATCAGGGGAAACTCACCAAGTTCATGGCACCTATCTAGACGTATTCATCATTTCACTTGTTACTTAGTCCTCTTACTCATATTAAAGAAAACTCAAATCATCATTTGTTGAGTGGGTGTATTATCATGAAAATAGAATGACATGAATCAGATCAGGCTTAATGATAAAGATAATGTTAAAATAAGAAGCACAACAATTTGTTATTTTCAACATATATGTTTCTTTTCATTTCCACATCATTTCATATTAGTCATCATCAATGAGTTATCAGCCCGAGACATAATCTTTTTCTCTAAAATTTACCCTAACTAGGTTTTCTCAAGTACAATCAATGCATATTAGTTCGATGCCAACATATTTCTTATCACTTTGTTTTATATCACATTTTCACCAAACATTCACAAAGACATTAGGCCCCACACTAATATCAATGTATAAACATCTTTTATTACCCATCTTGTTTTTATCAGGTTTGTTGTACAACATATAACATCACATCTGAATCTCACTCATATAAGAAAATATCACTACATTAACATTCATGGCACACTTATCCCTCATCTTTTACTATTTATCTATCTCAAATTATGGTTACCATTCAATACATATCATATTTCATTTGAAACATCACAAGAGATAATTCTCAAAGCATAATTATTCTAGTATAAAATTACAAATCAGAAGCACATTCGTATGAATTTCAGTCAATAACTATGATTTCTTTTCTTCTAGTTAAGTCAATCCATACTCAATCGTTTGCATTTATGTATCTTTCACTAAATAATATTCTTCATTGATATTACATAAATCATCACATTATGGTTATAGTTAGGTTGTTAGCTCTAATGATTTAACTCATTAGTTTTCCTTTCAATATAGAGTCATCACGCTGAACTTCTTTCATGTCTTGTTTGCTGCTATTCTTAAAATTCATCACTCTCTATTCACTTATTAAACAATGTTTCATGATTATTCAAAGCCTTTATCATTTGATTTAAGTACATCTCCTTAAATTCAAGTTAATTCAATGTATTTAGTACAAATGGGTTTAACATTTCCTCATACTCATTTTCATTTATATTGATCCAGTACTTGTCATGCCAAAAGACTTCACCCCTTTCGATCGCCTTCCTTACATTTGGATACATGTATCATGTCATTAAATTGCTAGTAACATTTTGGTAACTAAAAGCAATCCTTTTCTTCCTTATGAAATGGTCAATATAGGAAAGAAAATAGATTAATTAGGGTTACTTCTCTTACTCCTTAATCAATAGTCATCTTCTCAATTTATTATAATGGGACTTATAGAAAAGATTTGCATTGGTTGGGGGATATACTCGTATTCCTTGAAGTATACTATAATATATGCATTGAAAGGAAACAAAATTACTAGGCTCGATATCCTCCCTTATCTTATACCTCCTGTGCGATCTGTTGACTAAAGCAAAAACATGTCAACATTCCCTTCATAATAAATTTCACATAGTGCACGATCCAACGATCCTAGGACTGCGGGCCGACTCATTGGATGGAAAATTTCTATCCTATGGGCCACACCGTGACATGGAAGCAGGTGGTTAACCCAGCGGACCACAAGGCAACGAACCCTAATCCCCTAGCTGGGCGCAGAAACCGAGCCATCATTCTCCCTACGGGATCCAACCTGGCTTGGTCAGCTCCTAGTTGTGATTTGTGAATGGTGAACCCACCGTCCAAGAGCTCTGTCCCCCTTCCAGCCTCTCACCGCCCGCGGACCTCGCTCGCGTGGTCCAATCCCATCCAGCCACGTACTGCTGAATCCGCAAGGGCAAGGCACGCCCCATCCGGCGTCGGCGCTGGACGGGACCGGCGGAGCCAGCATTAGTGTGCAAACGCGAACCATGCGGATGCGGTACTTGGCGATCCCGGTGCAGGATGCACGTGCAAATGCTTGACCGCCATATCCCGCAATCCCACCGCGGCACGCACGCGCAAGGCACACATAAACATACACATACAGCCTTCTCCGGGCTAACGAGGAGTATAAGGCCCGCTGGCGTCTCATTCCCTTGGTGGATCTCTCGCTCGCGCACCTTCTATTCTTCTTCTCTCTCTGTTTCTTATCCTTGTTGTACTCTTGTAGTCGTCGTCTTCCTCCTCCTGTTCGATTCCCTCCACCCCGTCCATTCGTTTCATTCTCAGTCGTCGACGACGGAGAAGATCGATACTCTTGTATAATTCACAAAGGAATTGCGTGTTGGTGCAGCTACTTTGGCAAGTTACGAGCGACCATACCATTCTAGATGCGATGATGATGTCTCCCATCTCCGACGACATCACCGCCTACCTCCCCCGCCCGCTTCCTCCGCCCACGTCAGTCGAGCTGCACCATCAACTCCCACTGCATCATCAGCAACACCAACAACAACAGCAGCAACGCAGGTGGAAGCCCTCTTCCGCCAGTGAGGTCGCTCCGAATTGCCCCCGCTGCGACTCTGCCAACACGAAATTCTGCTACTACAACAACTACAGCCTCGCCCAACCCCGGTACTTCTGCAAAGGGTGCCGCCGATATTGGACAAAGGGAGGGTCGCTCCGTAACGTGCCTGTTGGTGGAGGATGCCGCAAGAACCGGAGGGGCAGGTCGTCGTCCATGCGAGTCCATGGGGATTCGCGTGGCAGGGCTGAGCAGACGGGCCCTTCGGCAGCACAGCAGCAGCAGCACCCGGGCAATTCTGCTGGCATGCTGGAGGACATCGCCGGAAGTGGAGGCAACAACGCAGCAGCTGCTTCGTCGACGACGTCGTCCTCCGGTGGGACTTCCAGGGCGTCAGAAGGGTCGGATATTGATCTGGCAGTTCTGTATGCTAAGTATCTCAGCGATCAGAGCTCTGAGCAAGAGTCGTCGCCCGAAAGCCAGCAGCTGGGCGCCATGGAACTCCCAGCAGCCGCAGATCCCACTGTAATTCTCGACGTGGAGCCAACGGTGTTCGAGTTTGACTACGCAGCGCTTGGCCACCATTTACCTTGCAGTGATGAAGCAGCGGGACATTTCGCCACGAGCAGTGTCATAACATCATCGGAAGCCGCCCAATTGCATGACATGGGCTTCGACGGCGGCGTGGGCCAGTTCCAGTTCCTTATGCCGGAGACGGACGGTCTGAGCAGCGGCGTGGACGACTCGTTCTGGGTGAATTCCCTCCCAATTGGATCAGGCAATTCCACGTGGCTGCAGCAGCAGTGCCCTGGCGAGCAGTTCGTGCTGCCAATGATCCCGGATCAGCAGACAGACCCGATGGGTCCACTGGCGCACCACCAGAGCATGCTCCTTGGAGGCGGCGGTTCCTGGGCTGCGATCGACCCGTGGAGTATTGACGCTGTTACGAGGCTCTAACAAGTTCCGACCGGCCGTTGATTTGCCACATTTTGGGGTTAGATTTTTTCATGTAGAGAAGAAAGAAATATCTCTCACTCAGTAATCACTATGTCATTTAACTAAATCGGCATGTTCCACTATGTGACTATTCAATTGGTCGAATCACGTATTGAAATGTGGTCCGTCCGTCAATCACTGTAATTGAACAGGAGCCGGATAAGGGAGAGCTGAGCTGATCTTCTTCATGTAATTGGCCGATTAATAAGGGGAGGGAGGAGGGTGATCGCCATTAGATATCGTTGTTTAATACTAGAGAGGCGACAAGACAAGTACACTTGTAAACAACATTATAATGAAAATAAAGATAGTTAAGCAAGCACCGAGTGAGTTCAAACAGTTTACCTGCAATATTCCATCCTTCCACGTCTCAGACATCTGGTCTTGGCATGGGATGGGGGTTCCGGCAGCTGCAGGCACTGTGCAGCTGGCTGTGGTGTCGACGGCCGGATCACGCCAGCTGCCCGTGCCTGCCTGCCTCCATTATTGATGGTGGGCCAGTCGATCGAGCCCACCGGTGGCAACCGACGTGGGGGAAGTTGGTTCATGTGCGCGGTGCCCGTGCCGTCTACGTGCTCGCGTACATGGGGTAAGAACGAGACCGACCGATGGCGACGGCGGGGGGACGTGAGTGCGCCAGTTGACGGAGTGGGGGTGGCGGCGTGGGTCCGACAGCGACTGGTCCGGCGTGACGATGCGTCAGGCGTGAGTCGTGAGTAGTGCGTGGTGGGGTCCAGGCGTGCGCAGTGACGACGGCCGGCCGGCCGGCCTTGACGTTTCCGATGGCGACGTTGGGTGTGCATGTGCTGCCGTGGTGCGGCTTGTCTGATGTCTCCGCTATGGGTTATCAAGCTACCTCAGCTGCGCCAGCGCCACTCATGGATGGATGGGGTGGACCACTTGTCGGGCACCCGTTATTCCATCGACCAGCGCAGCGCACACACACTGGAAGACAATATTGTCAGTGCATGATTATTGTATCCGGTCAAGTACCCATCATCTATGGTCTGGTCGATGGTGTGGTGATCTTAGCTAGAAGAACCATCGACATCACCCTGATCTGTACACTACTCCCGATCTTGCTGTGTCCGTGGGCGTTTCCATCGGTTCGTACTGTAGTATCACGATCGCCACGGCTGCCGGTGGTGGCCGGCGTGCACCATCCATCGGTCGAGGATGATGATCAGGATCCGTCCTGGCAAAACACCGTATGGGTTAATCATGGCGGGAGCGGTCCAGCAGCAGCGACCGCTGTCCGCTGATCAGCTTGCGGGGCTGCAGCCAGATCGACATGGGTCCCGGTTGTTCTGACCGATCGGTAATCCCTGCTAGGTCGCACGACTGTGGCGTTACAACGCATCATTAACTGACATCATCCCGAAAAGGGCACGTACGTCGCTTCTCAGGCTCTCAGCTGGAATTTCCATATCATTTGCAAGTCTAACCCTCCTCAACTAATCTTTGTAATAACGGTACCTTCTCCGGAGTGGACATTGTCAATTATCAACCTTCAATCATCATGCAACGGACGGGCCACCAAAAAGTCAAAACGGACTAGATACATAGATAAACCAGGTGTGCATAGCTGAGGGCATTCAACGCGCCTAGCTTGCCTGTTGAGCAGGTGTTACGTGTTAAGCGGTTAATTTGGTTTGCTTAAAATTGGAGTTATAAGCGGTTAAAACATAGATTGTCATCGTATCATTCATTAAATACTTGTTGTGTTCCATAAACAAATAGTTAACTGACTCCGCATTTCGTGTACAGGATTGAGATGGGATGAAGAGGACCGGGAGAAGGTTACGTGTCACCATATGTATGGTGCACCAAAAATTTCATAATAATAGGAAAGCTCGTAATGATCTATAAGCCACTGATTGGTTCAAGATTGAGATTCTATAGTCTGGACTGGGTTAGTCAGTAGATCTGGATTGGAGTAGTCAGGATCCAGTCTGATTCTGTTTGGCAACCCAGTCTGATTTTGGTCAGCTGGTCTGGATTGAGTCAGGTTTCAGTCTGCAGTCTGATTTTATTTGGCAACGTAGACAGGATCTGCTTATTCTGTCCTATTCTTACAGTGTTGTTTTAACAATAACATGTTATATAAAGCTGTGATGCCACTACAATATAAATATAAAATTAACAAAATAAATGTAATTTGATACATAATGTGGGCGATATTATTTGTTATTTAGTGAAATGAATAGTAATGAGTACGGTCATTTTATATATTTATTTTAAATAAATTAAACTTTACAATTGTCTTGCATGGCATGTTCATTTTGTATGTATGTATACTGTTGTGCATATTCGATCTAGTAATTGGTAATTGATAAGATAATTGTAATTGGCATAATAGAACATAAATTATGCACAAGTAGACCAAACATCATTTGAATGATAGTTTTATTAAAATGACCATAATTGTTCCATAATAAAAGATATGATAGAGTAAAGATGATAACGTTTGCATCAGAAATTAAACAATGCTGAAGAAAAGTTGATAAGAACATAATGTGATCCAGGGCAAAAGCTTCATGAACCAAGGGAGAGCAGACAAAAAATGAGCAAGTTGTCCTAGGCCTAGACCTACACACCTATACACACATGCTAAGACAGTGTCCAACCACTATGTTGGCCAGTTTTTGGGGTGGACAATGATTGGTCTTGTTTTCACGTAGGACCTTCCCAGTTGGCCCACTTTAGGGCCTCTTCATACTCGTCCCATGACACAGGACAATCCTCCTGCAATGGCTGAGGTTGTTGTTTGATGTCGTCTTTTGGCCACTCAAACAACAACGACAGATGAGGAACATGTTTATTGACCCCAACTTTTTCTTCTTCATGGCTCTCAAATTTCGACCCCTATTGTGTAGGCTCCCCTCGTGTCCAGGGTCGTAACATTTTTTTTTGCAGACTATGTATTCCTCAACATATTTGTGTATCTTTGACGGGAACATCAATATCTTTTCAAACTTTGGTCGTGACTTTGAACATCTAAAATTTTAAAATAAATATAAGTAAGAGCAAATAATTATAATAACAAAGTACATATGACAACAATTTGTACAAGTTAAAGTTGGCAAGCAAACTTAGATATGTAAGTTTGAACGCGATGTTAGACTTCCAAACAGAATACGTAAGTACACCTTTGATGAAATGATGGTAAAAATAAAGTAATGATGGTCATAAGTTTTACAACAAAATATTGCCAAGCAATCATAAACAAATACAAGTTGGATCAACTATGTTACAATTTCATTCGTTTTCTTAACCGCTTAAGGATGTAGTTTTGTTATTGGTGATTTCGTCAGTGGTAAGGTATTCATAAATTAACTGATTATATTATATTGGTTATACAACAGAAATTAACTTTAATATTATTAAATTTAGACTTACTTAAGTTGTGTTTAGTTTTTTTTTGTAATACAAACGAAAAATATTATAACCACTCTACAAATACTATAAGGGATGAATAAAAATTACATAGTTATGAACATGCAGCGGTGTTGTTGTCCAAGATAGTAACTAAACAAGGGGGTTGATGTACCCCTAAACATGGACATAAGTAAAATAATTGGAAAATAGAGACACTACTAGACTAGATACACAACTTAAACAACAACAACATGGTCCAGAATCAACAATTGTGAGGGCCCTTCATTGTTGTGGTCTTCTCTTGAAGTTTTAACAAAAAAATAAGTATGAAGTTTGATTACTTTAAGACAAAAAGTTGAAAAACAAAATAAGATTGGAATTAGCAATGTGTTGCTTGGACCTACTTTGTTTTTTTTATGTTGCTGTGTCACGGAGCTCGTCGTTGTCTTTAGACAAATCTGATATGATTGTGATAGGAAAATTGATGGTGCCAAAAGGACTAAAAGGGACTTGGTAGCAATCATCAGGTGTGTTCTCATCATCAGATTCATCGTCATGTTCTCTATCATCTATCGAATACTCAAATCATTTGGGATGATCGGGCGTCTCATTGTTGATATTGGTTATCCAAACCTTGATGGTATTATGGTCAACCAGACAAAGAAAAAATTTGTCACTACGGCCCAATAGCATCTTCCTAACCCACTCGTGCCAACCAGATGTGGATACAAGATTTCTGACAACATCATACTTAACCTCGATAACAGATATTGAATTTCCATAATTTAGGTACACTTCACCAGTCTTATAGCATCTTCCATTTAGATAACGCCAATATTTAGGTATAATGAGTTGTGCTAAGGAACAATCATCTAGGATGATGTCCAACTGTTCTACAACAGGGAATAGTAACTTTGGGGTAGAGGCCCAGACCATGGTCCTAGAGTGTTGTGGTTGGAGAGAGTGTCAACAATTTAGATGTTATGCCTATAACAATGTAGGATAATGTTGAGAAAAAGTAATATAAATGTAAGTACTAACAACAGACAACAACATGAGTTATTACAACAACATGTCCAATGTTTGAATAAAATTTAGATGTTATGCCTACAACAATGTAAAATAATGTTGAGAACAAGTAATATAAATGCAAGTACTAATAATAGACAACAACATGGGCTATTTTATATTCATTATGGAGAAATAATTTTTTCAAATGAATAGATAACATATTTCTTGTGTTGTTAACTGCAAACGAAGAAAACAATAGTCAATCAAATATAAACTGACATTCATTGCACTAAGTTATTCATTTTCTACCAACATCCTCGGGTACTCTGCATGTATCTTCTGTATGTATTGTGCAAGTATGAGATGTGTCTTGTTGGTGAACCGGATATTGTTGTAGTCTTGAAGGATAAATTCACGGGCTAGTCTAGAAAGTTTTTGGAAATAATCCACAATTTTTAAAAATTTCCATCTCGCCTTAAACACACCCATACAAATATCAGTTCTGCCAGTTATCTCATGGAACTCCGCTATGGCATCACGCCAACCCTACCATGCAGAAGGTCCACGTAGTTTGCACAAGTAATATTTTTGACCTAACATTATTCCTAGGGTTGCATCACATTCTGCATCCCATACAATTTGATTCATTGTATCTGTTAAACTAAAACATTAATGTGTAGTCGGTAAAGAAACATTCATGATGGAGATAATGTAGAATGAGAAATTACATATCTAAATGATTTTTAAAATTAAGTACCATGTGAATAATCTAAGTACATGTCCACCATTCAAGATGGTAGTAGGAAACATACCTTCCAATTATACATTAGTTTGTACTAAGTGTAATACGTAGTAAAATAAACATGTGGTACATTGATAAAGATAAATTCATATAGACTAGTATAGCAAGGGCATTAGATGACCATACAGTGAGTGGTCATGCTTCAAGAGTTATTGTGCTGGCCTAAAGAAGGCAATGTAAATAGCTGGTAGATAGAAGACTTTATTTTTGTCAACAAGGAAATGAAGTCTGATTTGGCATGGTATGATTTGTTCGGTTCAGTTTGGTTAAGCAATGAAAAACCTACACGTGTTACTAAATTTAGATGGAATAATCACAGGATGTAGTCTGATTTAATTTGGCAACTGTAGCAGTAACCGAACAAAACCATATTGCATCCCGTGCCTATTCCGGCTAAATTTTGCAACCAACAAAGTTGTTTCATTGAATGACCACGGTGAACCGTACAATTCCTACCATGCTAATTGGACTCCACTTCTTTGTCGACAAAAATGTAGTCTCTTTCTACCAGATGTATCAATTGCACTCTTTTGGCTGACAGAACATCTCGTAGTGCATGACTACATCTTCACACCCAATTGTTCCCTTGTACAGTGGTTTTAAAAACATAACCCGCCCATTTGTTAATCCCCTCTCTTTTGTGTCAAACAAATTTGGTCATAAGACATAATCTTTTGTGGTAGACAAACTTGGTCATCTGACATAGACCTCTCTCTATAAATACACAACAAAGGCTTGTCGTATTCTTCAAACTCAGCGCGTGTTGGTGCCCGTTCTGCTTTTTTCAGTTGTGTGGCCTCGTCCATTAGCGAGTGGAAAATCAGGGGAAGTTGTTGTTTTTTACCAGGTGACGGTGAAGAAGAATAATCGATGAGTTTTCATAGATACAACATATATACTTTGACCAGTCAAGGGGTATCCCATCTACATCACATTTCATTTTTGACCAGTCTACTATTGCTTTCATCGACTTATCCTTACACTTTGTGTAGCGTATGGACTTTGTATTGAATTTGTTATTGTGCGACATATATAGGTTGTTCCAAAACAAATGGTCAAAAATACATAGCTAAGTTGGTATCACATTTTATTACTACGTCCAAATATAGGTGCATGAAATGAGTATGCACAATTATGCATTTATTAAAATAGATTCAGACATGCTAAATATTGATCATAATGACAAATGTTCCCAAATTGAACATAATAACGAACATTTTAAATGCATATAAAACAAAATATTTGAACGTCCCTAAGGTGGTCAACAATTGTTCGCAACTTCATTCGTTTGCTTCACCACCTAATCCTGCAGTTGCATCACTATTGGTATCAACATTGCTTAGGTTTTCAGCAACTCCTGGGGGGATCACATATTGCGCTAAGGGATGAGGCGGTAATAAATTTCCCAAAAGGAAACGATTTTGTCTGATAAATTGTTTTCTTAAGTTCTTCCAATGGGTTTTCAGCTGGTTCAAATCAATGCTAAGCACCCCAGTTATGTTATGAAAGTCAAGCAATGTCTCCCTCCAAGCCTCTGTAGTATATGTTATGTTGAAACATCTCCCCAGGTCATACTGGTTTCTCATCGCATCAAGTAGGATTTGATCGTGCTCTGCACACCATATTAGACGACAAGTCATAGAACAAATTATGTATGTAAGATGTTGAAATATCATAAGGGCTCCTTTCACAATGGTGGATTTAATGTTATTATTCAAATATTATGAGTTTATGTGCAAATAACATAGGGCATACAATCCTATACATCCATAAGCATGCAAAAATATGACAAAAAACTATGAAGCTTGTGATGTAAGTGTAACAACAACGTTATGGAGTCATCAGAGGTGAAGGAGTATCCAAAAGAAGAGTACAACTCTCCTACAACTTATGAATGGAAGTTTATAGAACTTCATAGTCGATCTTTATGCAGGTGTAAACATGTTCAGAGTTGAGATGGATTTCAACAAAGTCCTTCATGTTCATCGCCTGGCCCTACACTGACTTGCACTCGCAAGTTAGTAACACAATCTCAGCCTTCAATGAATCAGTTGTTGGGGGGAGATCGACTGCCTAATGAAAGTATTTGCATCGGTCTTTTTCCTAAAAAAATTTCCCAAATGCTAGTTAATAACAATGAATACGCGATGTACTTAACAAGTGCAACTGATTATTTTTGGTTTTACTAGTGCACTTGAATAGAAGGACATAAGTAATACATTTCTCTCGGCCTTTCGCTAAGAATTCCAAAGTCATATAACCCTACATCCTCTGTGTTTAGCCGCAATGCTGCAACCAGACCACAATCACGCATCAGAACTTCAGTTGGATTCATCTACATCTAGAACAAGATTGATGATTAGTAACATAAACTCAGGTTCACAACATAGATTTCTACAAAACATAGTTGGAGAGTATTTCGATATGACCAGTTGATTGGTCTAACATACAAGTGAAGCTTAGTTGGATAGATCAAAATATACTACATACTACACCTATGATGTATTGTATATGTATTCTTTTGTTGAATAGTCATTATCACTTGGTAGGTGAAACTTTTCACAAAGACATAGGTGCCCCTTCTGTAGAATTTCAATTTCTGCTATTAGCCTATCAATGTCTAATCTTGTGGAGTAGACAAAGTCGCATTGTTCTGACCATTGCTTGTGTTCGTTGTGTGCATATGCAAGTTGTGTTACCAACACATACCTAATTGTAGTAATCGTGGCCACTGTAGGTTGTACTCACTGCGCGGGCAACATCATACGACATCTGGTCAGAACAATACCCATATCACATGTAAAATATGACCTCTGGGAGGTTTTGTCTTTAAACCGTCCATTTGCCGCATCTGTGGCATCCATGTACACTCGTAACGTGCACTGGAGACCACAGGATATGACGGCATTCCATTATCCATTTCAAGACACACAACCTAATGAAACATAATGTGACATTTTTTAGAAGTAGGTAAAATTGTAGTCAAGAATAGACTTTGAGAACAAATGTTTGACCGTTAAGTTACTGAATGAAATTTGAAAAGGGAATAAGTGAAACATGTTGTAGAACATGTTTCAATGTCTGAAAGTTATACAAAATATGAAAATCACTGATTTTCCCACATCGAATTGGCAAGTCTTTTGCGCAAAACATCTCCCTCCCTAGCATCAACCTGGCTTGTTTGTTGGAGAGAACTCAAATCATTCAAGATGTCAGGGGTATTATGAGTGTCATCCAAGTTTTCATCCATCAAAGGATCACCATCATTTTGGCATTGGATAAAATTGTGGATGATACAACAAGCCATTACAATGCGAGACTATGAATGCCCAGGATAAGTCGCTCCTTTTTTAAAGTAGGAAAACATCTTCTTCAACACACCAAAGGCTCGTTCAACAACATTACGTAGTTGAGCATGTCGGTGGTTGAACATCTCCTTTTTGTTGGTGTATGAGTTTCTATTACCCCGATACTCTGCTATATGGTAAGTTACATTTCGGTATGGTGCAAGAAATTGTCGGGTGTTGGCGTACTCTGCATCAACAATATAATACTTTCCGGTGGGTACTTTGAAACCTCTTGTGGTTGTATCTGCGTGTAGTACCCTTTGGTCAGCCGCACAACCCTCCTAATCAGTCATGATATATGTAAACTCCATTGAGAAGTCTACCACAACCATGACATTCATGAAAACATTTTCTTTTCTATTTCTATAACGGTTCTGCTTATCGCACTTCACCAAAATGGGGATGTGTGTCCCGTCAATTGCCCCAATGGCATCCTATGACAACTATATATGAAATTTAGAGATGACGAAAGTGGTTATACTAACAATGGAATCCACATGGTAAACAAAGTGATGGTCATACCTTGAAGTAAGGGTAAAATCTTGAACTCTCCAGTATGCACTAGTGCGGAGTTGTGGATGCAGTTGGCATCACAACATATTCATTGCCCAAAGAACACAATACATCCAATACCTCAATAAACTTTCTACTTATGGTCTTACCACTGTGAATGTAGTCCTCAGATAGAACACGGTTGGTATGGCCATGTCCAACCATTTGAAGGAAGTAGCAAACTGCCTCCATTGATGACACACCTCTGGTACTTTTCAACAAACCACGGTCCTCAAGTTTTTTCATAAAGGCTAAAACTGTGTTGGGTAGCATATGATACAGATCATATGCCCTCCTTTCATGGCTGGTTATTATTTCTAAAACCTTTTGATGGCCGCTCCTAATACTAATCGATCTCAGTATTAGTTGTTGTGTGGCTGTGTTGTTTGAATTGTCCATGATATTGTGTGATATTTGGTCTGTTATTTGGTAGCCTATTGCGTTGGCAATGGCATTAGCTGGACCGAACATAAGATCCAAAATTTTTACAATGTCATTAGTTGTTTTTGGACGTTCAATACTGGCCATGACGTCTATAATTAAAAGTGATTACCCATATAAGAAATATAGAGAGAGATTGTAGAAATGAAATGACCATGATAGCGACCAAATACCAAATAACATGATAAAACATTACAGAGTACCATAATTCAAAAATTGTTCCCAACGGAATCAAATATTACAACATCAAATTTTGAAATAGTTCTTAAATTAAAGCCAGGCTATTGATATAGTTCTTTAATTAGACAACCTCAGAAGAACGACTACAGGGTAGGACCTCTGTTGTAACCACTCGTGCTACTAAACGGCGACGGTGGTGATTGTGAATATGGTGGCGTGAAGGGTGTTTGTGATCCAGAAGATCCATAAGCTCTGTTCTTCATTTCTGAAAGGTCTTGCAACCAAATGGTAATTTTGTGTGGGGTATCTAAAAGGCTTAGGTAAATGTTACTGTTTGCTAACTCCTTTATGTCATGCACAAGAGTGGTAAAAATAGGGACAGGGGCGTCAGGGTAGGTTGAATGAAAATGGTGTAAAATGGTTTGATACTCATCTTTGTCATTAGATCTATCAGAAATACCACTTCCCATCTCATGTACCTTGGAAAACACCTTTGTGAATTCAGAAACAACATCATTAGACAGTCCACAATTGTCCTGTGTGGGTGAGGCTCACTTCCGGCGTCTGTGCATGGTAGGAGTCCTTGGACCAACACCTTGGTTGTTTGTTCCACCATTGTTGTCCTCACTTTGTGTCCCAGAATAACCCATATCTTTAGTAAGACCGGTTGGTTCTGGGCTGACAACTAAATCAGATCCATCTAGGTCGACAACAACATCATCTTTAGATGCAACATCAGAAGGAAGTTGTCTATCCGTTGAGGACATTTCATGATGCCCCCTATCTATGTTCCTCCCCCCCATCATCTCTACGTTGTAGTAGTGGTAGAATGGCCTGGTAATCAATCTCGCTAGTTCCTTGTTTCCCTAAAATGGTCAAGCACTACTGATTAGGTCAATATTAATAACTTTAGTGAATATTTAATACTCAGGGAACTATATATCATTGGACATACCGCAAGTGCCTCCCTCCACTATGGGGTGTCAGGCAGTATTGGCTTGTACCTTCTCTCATCCCATCCAACACCACTTTTATTGGTCACCAATTTTATCTTTGCAAAGTCTCTCCTGAGGTTCTTCCACTGAGTTTTTAACTGCTCCATTGAACCCTCATTCCTCCCCATCCTATTATGCCAATCATGTAGCGTCTCCCTCCATGCGTCCCTAGTAAAAATTCCATCGACGCACCTACCCATGTCATATTGTATCCTCAATGCTGCAACTAGATCCTCATCCAACTCTTTCGTCCATACAATACAGATCTTCAGGTCTGGTGCAGACATAGTACCAATGACACTGTAATAGATCACTTTCGTCAGGGTATTTAAACGAAACCTTTATACAAACCTAGTTTGGGTATGTGTAGTTGACAACGATAACTTGTATTAAAGAAATCTATTATAAGATCGATGTTTTCTGATCGAATGGTGAGAGCTTAGGGATAACAAGCATTGATATTACAACTATATGTGGTGTTTAATTTTTGTCTATTACAGCTATAGGTGGTGTATTGATATTTATAAGATGATTAACAACAACAGAATTTAGGTGTTGTTTAACATAATAGACCTAACTGAAGGGGTCAGACCTCATTAAGGGGATCAGATATATGTTCCAACTTAAATAAAAATAATACATAATAGATTTTAAACTGAACAAATAATGACCTATTAAATTGATTGGTACTGAATCAAGCTCAAGTACGAATTCAGACCTCATTGTAGGGCTCAGAGCACACTTAAGGGGATCAGATATATGTTGATTTTTGGTCCATCATAATAGACCTAATTGTAGGGCATTGAAATGCAACCAAGTAAATTGTTGGACATGAAATGCAACAGAAATTATTCAGTACACAATCCTAAAATCATTTTGATTTATTTGGTACGATTGTATAATGGTTCAATAATTAGATTTTTTTTGGGTTCTAAATGAAGCTCAAGCACAAATTTAGACCTCAATGTAGGGCTTAGAGCACACTTGAGGGGATCAGATAGTTGTTCCAACTTAAATAAAAACAATACATAATAGATTTTAAACTAAACAAACAATGACCTATTAAATTGATTAGTACTGAATCAAGCTCAAGCACGAATTCAAACCTCAATGTAGGGCTTAGATCACACTTAAGGGGATCATATAGTTGTTCCAACTTAAATAAAAACAATACATAATAGGTTTTAAATTGAACATATAATGACCTATTAAATTGATTGGTACTTAATCAAGCTAAAGCACGAATTCAAACCTCATTGTAGGGCTCATAGCACACTTAAGGGGATCATATATATGTTAAATTTTGGTCCATCATAATAGACCTAATTGTAGGGCATTGAAATGCAACCAAGTAAACTGTTAGACATGAAATGCAACCAAAATTATTTAGGCAACAACCATAAAATTATTGTGATTCACATGGTATGATTGTATAATGGTTCAATAATGAGATAATTTTTGTTTGGGTTCTAAATGAAGCTCAAGCACAAATTCAGACCTCAATGTAGGGCTTAGAGAACACTTAAGGGGATCAGATAGTTGTTCCAACTTAAATAAAAACAATACATAATAGATTTTAAATTGAACAAATAATGACCTATTAAATTGATTGGTACTGAATGAAGCTCAAGCACAAATTCAGACCTCAATGTTGGGCTTAGAGAACACTTAAGGGGATCAGATATATGTTCCAAATTAAATAAAAATAATACATAATAGGTGGATTCCAATTTTAGACCATCATAGTAGACCTAGGTCAAGGGGTCAGACATCAGTCAGGGGTTGTGGACAAGGTGCCAAATTAAATTCAACATAAAACAAAGTAGCTGGACTAGGGAAATATGTTGTTGTTTATGAACACATAAAATATTCAGTACACAATAGTAATGCACATAAGGCTCTGTTGGATAGAAAATAGTCAACCAACCATTGAGGGTAAATCATTCAGATTTATTCTAAATTATGTGGTATGTGGGTTTTAGTGGTTAAATAGTAGACCTATTAAACTGATTGCTACTGAATGAAGCTCAAGCACAAATTCAGACCTCATTCTAGGGCTCAGAGCACATTAAATTGGACAATAATAGGTACTGTGGTCAATCAGTATAGTTGATCAGGCTATGTTTATGAGCATAGACAATGTACACTACACAATATTAGGTTCTAAAGTAAATAAAAATAATACATAATAGGTGGATTCCAATTTTGGACCATCATAGTAGACCTAGGTCAAGTGGTCAGACCTCAGTTAAGGGTTGTGGACAAGGTGACAAATTAAATTCAACATAAAACAAAGTAGGTGGACTAGGGAAATATGCCCCTATTTATGAACACATAAAATATCCTGTACACAATAGTAATGCACATTAGGCTCTGTTGGATAGAAAATACTCAACCAACCATTGATGGTAAATCATTCAGATTTGTTCTGAATTATGTGGTATGTGGGTTTTAGTGGTCAAATAGTAGACCTATTAAATTGATTGCTACTGAATGAAGCTCAAGCACGAATTCAGACCTCATTCTATGGCTCAGGGTACATTAAACTAAACAATAATAGGTATTGTGGTCAATTAGTACAGTTCATCCAGATATGTTTATGAGCATAGAGAATGTACACTACACAAAAATATGTTCCAAATTAAATAAAAATAATACATAATAGGTGGATTCCAATTTTGGACCTACTATCTAGACCTAGGTCAAGGGGTCAGACCTCAGTCAAGGGTTGTGGAAAAGGTGCCAAATTAAATTCACCATAAAAAAAGTAGGTGGACTAGGGAAATATGCCCCTGTTTATGAACACATAATATTCAGTACACAATAGTAATGCACATCAAGCTCTGTTGTACAGAAAATAGCCAACCAAACATTGAGGGTAAATCATTCATATTTATTCTAAATTATGTGGTATGTGGCTTTTAGTGGTTAAATAGTAGACCTATTAAACTAATTGTCACTGAATGAAGCTCAAGCATGAATTCGAATCTCATTCTAGGGCTCAGGGCACATTAAACTAAACAATAATAGGTATTATGGTCAATCAGTACAGTTGATTGGGCTATGTTTATGAGCATATAGAGAATGTGCACTACACAATAATAGGTTCCAAATTAAATAAAAATAAAACATAATAGGTGGATTCCAATTTTGGACCATCATAGTAGACCTAAGTCAAGGGGTCATACCTCAGTCAAGGGTTGTGGACAAGGTGCCAAATTAAATTCAACATAAAACAAAGTAGGTGGACTAGGGAAATATGCTACTATTTGTGAACACATAAAATATTTAGTACACAATAGTAATGCACATCAGGCTCTATTGGACAGAAAATAGTCAACCGACCATTGAGGTTAAATCATTCAAATTTATTCTAAATTATGTGGTATGAGGGTTTAGTGGTTAAATAGTAGACCTATTTAACTGATTGACACTGAATGAAGCTCAAGAACAAATTTAGACTTCATTTTAGGGCTCAGGGCACATTAAAATGAATAATAATAGGTATTGTGATCAATCGGTACAGTTAATCGGGCTATATTTATGAGCATAGAGAATGTACATGACACAATAATAGGTTCCAAATTAAATAAAAATAATACATAATGGGTGGATTCCAATTTTGGACCATCTTAGTAGACCTAGGTCAAGGGGTCAGATCTCAGTCAAGGGTTGTGGACAAGGTGCTAAATTAAATTCAACATAAAACAAAGTAGGTGGACTAGGGAAATATCCCCCTATTTATTAACACATAAAATATTCATTACACAATAGTAATGCACATCAGGCTCTATTGGATAGAAAATAGTCAACCCACCATTGAGGGTAAATCATTCAAATTTATTCTGAATTATGTGGTATGAGGGTTTAGTGGTTAAATAGTAGACCTATTAAACTAATTGTCACTGAATGAAGCTCAAGCACGAATTTAGACCGCATTCTAGGGCTCAGGGAACATTAAACTGAACAATAATAGGTATTGTGGTCAATCCGTATAGTTGATCGGGCTGTGTTTATGAGCATAGAGGATGCACACTACATAATAATAGGTTCCAAATTAAAAAAAATAATACATAATAGGTGGATTCCAATTTTGGACCATCATAGTAGACCTAGGTCACGAGCTCAGACCTCAGTCAAGGGTTGTGGACAAGGTGCCAAATTAAATTCAACATAAAACAAAGTAGGTGGACTAGGGAAATATGCCCCTATTTATGAACACATAAAATATTCGGTACACAATAATAATGCACATCAGGCTCTATTGGACAAAAATAGTCAACCCACCATTGAGGGTAAATCATTTAGATTTATTATGAATTATGTGGTATGAGGGTTTAGTGGTTAAACAGTAGACCTATTAAACCGATTGTCACTGAATGAAGCTCAAGCACGAATTCAGACCTCATTCTAGGGCTCAGGTCACATTAAACTAAACAATAATAGGTAATGTGGTCAATGAATATAGTTGATCGGGCTATGTTTATGAGCATAGAGAATGTACACTACACAATAATAGGTTCCAAATTAAATAAAAATATTACATAATAGGTGGATTCTAATTTTGGACCATCATAGTAGACCTAGGTCAAGGGGTCAGACCTCATTCAAGGGTTGTGGACAAGGTGCTAAATTAAATTCAACATAAAACAAAGTAGGTGGACTAGGGAAATATACCCCTATTTATGAACACATAAAATATTCAGTACACAATAGTAATGCACATCAGGCTCTATTGGACAGAAAATAGTCAACCAACCATTGAGGGTAAATCATTCAGATTTATTCTGAATTATGTGGTATGAGGGTTTAGTGGTTAAATAGTAGACCTATTAAACTGATTGTCATTAAATGAAGCTCAAACATGTATTTAGACCTCATTCTAGGGCTTAGGGCACATTAAACTGAACAATAATAGGTATTGTGGTCAATCAGTACACTTCAAGCATGAATTCAGACCTCATCCTAGGGCAGAGAGCACATTATACTTAACAATAATAGGTATTGTGGTCAATCAGTACAATTTATCGGGCTATGTTTATGAGCATAGAGAATGTACACTACATAATAATACATAATAGTTAGAGTAGGTAAATATTGACATGTTTATGTTGAACATGCTATGTTTTTGGTACTGAATGAGGCTAAATGAACCAGTCAGACCTCATTCAAGGGATCACTTCCCATTCAACTGAACAAATGTACATATTTCCATCACAGATAATTAATCATGTCCTAATGATTCATTACATATTAAAATAGGTCTTGTATAGACCTAATTTATATGAGGATACACATACATATCGCTCATTATAGCAAAAATTACATAAGTATCAAGCATTCAACATGTCTACTGAAAGAAAATGTTGCTACAAATTTAATTACAGACAAAATGTTCGTATTGCTCAGGAGGTATACCAAGGAAGCCCAAATATAGGTATAAGAGGGGATCACGGTGGCGTCGCAATTGAAGGGTCGGTACATACAAAAAGAGAAGGGAATACAGATTAGCCCAGTCAAAGAAATATAGCTACATACACGAAGTTGCAACTACATCCACGTACTGAAGCATAAACATGGGCGGGCAACACATACCTCTAAAGAGCTTTGTGACTCTGGAATATAGTGGTTCAGCAACGACGGTTTCAGAGAAGATTTGGTGGAGGTTGCACAATTGAATGGGCAGTAGATTGACCAATGCACACATCACTATATAGTAGCTGTGGCAAGCCTTGCCCTCGCTAGGGTTAGTTTGATGCCATGCACAGAGGGAAGAGGGGGAGTCAAGGGCCTTTACTGAGAGATGACAAATCAACATGACTTACCTGGATTCTCACCGTCTAGCATGGCATCCTAGCTCAGTGATTCCAAATGGATCTCCACACCCCCAAAACAAATTCGTCGCCTTGATTGACCATCTCTACGCCCAACACCCCTGCCCTGCCATTGATTCTGAGAGGTGGACGACAACTTTTAACTCATGGAGTGAATAGTGGATGATAGGATGATTCTTGTGAGTGTCTGTGTCGAGAGAGTCGGGAGAGCAGAAGAGGAATAGGGGAAGGGGAGGTGGGTGTCGGGAAGCGGGTGAGGGGTGGGTGTTAGGGGTCGGGTGAATGTAGGGCCCACGATCAGAGTGGAAACCAAATTAGGAACTGGAATCCAGGCTACCATGGGACTGGCCTGAGCTGATTTTTGGGGTTTCATAAACCCTAAACCCGATTTAGTAACCAAACATAATCGAGTCCCAATCTGTCACCTATTTGTAGGGGTTAGCACTAGGCGACAAGACTTAAGCGTGATCCAGTCCTGTGCCAAACATAGGCTAAAGGTCCACGAGTGAGGTTCATACAAAAATTTAACTGATTCCTTAACTTTGAACATTATATTCAAACTTTACTTAATCATTAATGTCTTTAATGTTAATCTTGACCATAAAAGAATTTCTCCTTCATAATTCCATAATAGGATCTCTCCCCTTAAGCCATATTGGGATTTTTTCCCTCCTGAGCGTAATACATTTAATCATAATTCATAGTCATAATTATGATTATATAATAGACCATAAGTAGGAA
Organism: Alisma plantago-aquatica; assembly: GCA_963693085.1. NCBI lineage: Eukaryota > Viridiplantae > Streptophyta > Magnoliopsida > Alismatales > Alismataceae > Alisma > Alisma plantago-aquatica. Next base: position 29,111,047 of record OY856414.1, on the reverse strand, counting down.
AATAATTATGCAATGATATCTATATATGAAGTCATTTGGGAAGGCTTTGATAAATTTAGTGAGACCTACAATTGTGTTTAATCATAAAAGTAAAAATCCAAACAATTAAAGTTTAATTCTACCAAGAAGCATGGCTCACTTAACTTATGCAAACAACCTTATCTCAAGTCCTTTGACTTGATTGAGCCCTTAATTACATGTAATGGAGATGAATCATATGATATATACATAAGTTTATGATCATTAAACCATAATCTTAATTATTGAATTATTGAAAAGTCAGAGTTTCAAAAATAGGAATTGAAAATATGGTAGAGAATAAAAAAACATTTCCAATGCATGTTTTTTCATATTTTTCTGAGGTGATATGCAATTTCTGTGAATTGTGCACTATGAACTAATCAAAAAATAGGAAATCATAGTGTGACATCGATTAAACCCAAAAATGCAACCATTGTAAATAAAAAGCAAAAGTACGGAGAAGCCTTAGGAATGTGTTACATACCAACCAAAAACAAAGGACCAAGCTAGTCATTCATTCATTGATTCAAATCATATCGTGAAAGTTTATTAAAAGATGCATGTTGCAAGAAATGACGTGTGACTAAAATCATTTTATTAAATTAAATGAGGTATCAAGATCATTTTATGACCAAGTTTCTTACCTTTGAGCCATGTCTCCGAGTAGCTCAAGTTGGAGATACAAACTTTAGATCTAGCCAGCAAAGGGGATCCACTCACAGAAACTAGGATTACATGTGCTTTCCTTCCATTAAGCCGAACCTGGTGAGACAAGGTTTGGCATGAGGGTGTACGGGAGTGCTTGACTCCTTAGAACATTCAAGGTTTGCCACTATTAAGAACAAGGAAGCCTCAAATGAAAAAAAAGACAAGGTGAGACATGCAAGTGTGACAACCTCGCTTCCAACTAGTGAATTCGGAGGAAACAATTAAGGAAGAAGAATAGACCTCAATGTCCTAGTTTGTCATAAAATAGGGAAACATGGGAAAGGCTGGTTGAAATTTGAAGCCATCAAAAGAGACACATCAACTAACACTCAGGAGATGATCATGGAGGCAAGTTGAGGCGAACCAATTCAATTTTGTGGTTTGAGATCTACTGGTAAAACACGACAATGAGTGTCAATGTGAAACCAAAGATAGGCTATAGGGTATGACAAACAAATTGAAAATGACAAAGGACATCAAAGAAGTTTACTAGTGTGCCAATTTCAGCAGAGGTGGCACAGAGGGTTGAGGTGTGATGGTGGTTGTCCAAGATGAAAACAGAATAGGACAGAGAACTCAAGATTGATAGAGGAGAAATTGGAAGATAAGGAGAAAATCCTAAGCGTTGGTGGTGCTTTTGGCACTCTTATATAGGGGTATGAGACATTGGAGTTGTGTCTGCAATCACATGGAAGTGAGGGGGTAAGATCCCCAATTAGGAAATTCATCTAATCACAACATAAGGGAGTAATAGATCACTAGAATTGAGAAAGGGAGAGGAAACTATAGGTGAAGAAATCTCATGAAATAGATGAAATTTGAGGGAAAATGAATTTGGTAAAGGAATTACTGAGATATAATTCCTAACTCATGGAAGAGTCAGAGGAAGAAGACAATATCCAAATTGTTGATCCAATTTTAACTAAATGTTAGCCATCAGATGCTTGTGAGAAAAAGAAAGTAGAAGAAGGAAGCGTGTGACAAATAAATGAGCGAGTAACTTTAAGTATACCTATTTCTTATTGATAATTTCAATTAAATTTTAATCATAAACTAAAAGTAAACCTTTTGGAATTTGTTTAGAGGGTCAAATGAAATAATAATGCTTTAAATTTTTACACATAGGTTAATTATGTAGTCTAGATCCTTCTTATCCAATATGATTCCCATTTTGAACAGATTATTCCTACTTATTCATCAAGAGTTACTATCTTGAATAAAAGATGAGATTATTGATCGGCCTAAATCGTGCATCCGAAAAGGGAGCAGATTTGAAGTAGTCAGACTTTTAAATATATAACATGAAACCTTCTAGGCCCCCACAACTTTATTACGGGGTCGAAGTAGATATACGGGGTCGAACACAGGGACAAGGGTGGTAGTGTTGGGAACGTGAAATTGACACATTACACTCCGGTATGGGTAAAGAGATGATAAAATTCCCCAAAGGGAACAACAGGCTAAAATTGATAAAATAAAATAAAAGAAAACTATCTCCAACTGGAGCTACGAGGAAAATTAAGGTTTTTAAGGGTTTATCAGTTTTTAGGGTTTTTGCGCTACGGAAAGAGAGAGGATAATACTATTGCTTTTAGTAAGGAACGAAGGAGAAAGCTTCAGTAAAACAAGCGGCAACAGAAACATCATGTACCCCTTCTCTCGAAGCGGGTACCTCTAACTAAGCATCAACACCTCTCTCGAGGTTGCTGGTCTTAAGTTACAGTGGAAAGGTAACTAAAGCAACTCCGATCCTGGGCACTCTCGTACTCCCGTATCGGACCAAACACTAGAGCCACAACACCTCTCTTGAGGCTGCTGTAACGGGAAAACATGATTCGGTAGCTAGTCGAAACGTGATCCAAGCATACAAGCTAGAGTTTAGATGCTAAACAAAACAATCATCCAACAAAAGTGACCAAACATAAAGCAACAGATAATTAAAACTCTTCTAATTCCATTAGCATAAAAGGGGTCTGGTTACATTGTATAAGTAAAGAAAGTAAATGACTGAAATGAGTAAAGATAAATGTCGCCTTCTTGATTTAGAAGGGCGACAGGCAGCATCAGATCCTCCAGCCCGATACCAGGAGGGAGCCTTGCCCGATACGCCCGTGTCGGGCGGCACACCCTCTCGGGCCACACACTCATGACGGGCGGACGTATCGTGCGGGGCGCTCATGTCCGATACGGTTGTGTCGGGCGGCACCCTCTCGGGCGACATGCTGTGACTGGTGATGCGTATCGGGCTTGGTATCGTGTCGGCTCAGAGTTTTGCTTAGAGTATCGGGTACTCATATCGGGTGTCCTTGTTGGACGATATCGGTCTGCAGTGGTGTCCGGGGCCAGTCCTAAGTGAACCATTCCCTCCCTCTCGGGTTGGGGATGTGCTCCCCTAGTATCACCCGGTACACCTCTGAGGCACGACATGCTAGCTCTAGATGCTTTCCCAAGTTGTCTTTTGAGAGATTCCAACCTTTTTCCCGACCCGTCCCATCGAAGTCCTGTAGCTGCTATTTATAGGCAGCGGATGGGAGAAGTTGTGGTCCTCTGAGTGCCACATGTCCTTCATCAGCTCTATCATCGCAGATTTCGGGGATGCCTGATATGCGTGTCGCCCAGCACAAGGGTGTCGGGCCGTAAGTGTGTCGGTCATCGTGACGAGTGGCGCCTGCCAGTGGGTGGCATGTATCGCGCGACACACTTCAGCCGCCGTGGCAAATCCGGCTCCCTTTTGGGTAAATGGCGTATCGCTCGTCCGCTCCTTCTTGCGCGACACCCTCATGTTGCGCGGTAGTGTATCGTGTTGCCCTATGTCGGGCAGTGAGCGTATCGGTCAGCTGGTTGGTAAGAAAGCCGATGCAGGTGGAACACGTTCATGGGTCAGGACATGCCTTTTTGCTGATAAATGTGTTGAAAATCGAGGAAAACTCTATAAAAGATGATAATATTGAGTTAAGAGCGTAGCGTGGCCTGTTTATGCAAAAACATGACAAAAAGGAGAGGAAAATAGTTTAAAAGGGCAGATTTGATAATGAAATAAGGGCCAAAAACATCACAAAATTTGGTGTTATCAACTCCCCCAAACTTAGCATTTTGATTGTCCTCAATCAATCTTTAAACTTTGTTTTGTGATTCTTCTTCTTGACCGGTATAGTTTTTAGACCATGGGTTTGAGCGAGCATTGATATGTCTTACAGTGAATACGGCCCTACCACGAACAACAGACTTTACTTCTCCTGCCTTATTTAAGCAAAAAATTTCTCCACAGCTTCGGCGAGACTTGGGTGCATGATTTCGAAGTTAGCTTTCACACCAAACAGCTTTTGGGGACAGAAAGTTGTGTGTTTTGGTAGGCTTAAGGCTTTTCAGGTTTTTCTTGTTTCCCATCAGTCCATCCAGGTACGGGTCCATTAACGGGCGAGTGGTCCCTGCAGTCCAAGCCAGTTGGCTTTAGAGCAGTGATTTCACATCCTACGTACCACTACCCTAGATCTACCATGCCTAAAGATGGGTACTTTTGGAAAACAAGTGTATATATATATTTCTTTCTTTTTTATTTGGCACAACTTTCATGCTTGTATTCACTATCATAAGGCTATTCTCTCTTTTTGGGATTTTGTTGGGTAAAGGGAAATAAGAGGAATTTTTTTTTGCTGTTTGGGCAGCTTTTTCCTTCTGCATACACGTCGCTTAGCTGTTGCGAGATTATTTTTCGAAATTTTTGGCGTGGAAAGTCATAGTCTTTTGTTGTTTGAGGATGCATTATCAGAAAGACATAACAAAACATGCATCTCCTTGGAAACATAGAATACAAACTAGCAAGAAGTCGTATCAGGTTTTTACTATATAGTGTCTTTGTACATATGTATGGAGACAAAATAAGCAAAAAACATTTAAAAAATATTTTGTATGAGCATGTATATGTATATGTACACATGATATAGGAGAAGAAAAAAAGAACAAAATGGGTGGAGTTTGAAAAAAAAATTATACTTCCCTTACTGGTACATGGTACCCCCCCCAAACTTACTCCACACTCTGTCCCAGAGTTGTGAAGTAGATAAGGTAGGGTAATGTTAACTCAGTGAGGGTTTTAACTGGTGAGCGCGCCTTTGCCAGATAGAAGCTCCCACACATATTCTCCTCATTTGCTATGGTAGTCGATGTGGTGGAGTTGGTCAGGCGTCTCTTTATTTGATATCCATTTCAGGAAGAAGATGCCACAGTCGTTGGATAAAGGGATTTATTGTGGACTGCGGTGGCAAAACTGGAGCTCATGCCATTTTGCTTGCTGCCATCTCTAGGAATGGTTGTATCAGTGCCGCCATCTCATCATAGTATTTTCGTACTAAGCACTCGAGGGATGTCAACGCTGCTGATGTACACTGCACCGGATGGTCTTTGTTGCTGTCTGAGCTGTTGTAGAAGATTCCTGCTCGCTGGCGAGTGTACATCGTCAGGAGCATCCAGTGGTTGTAATGCAGGATGGGCAGGAAGATTGTGCGTGGAACCCTGCGCTCCAACTTTGCCAGAAATGATTGTTTTGCTCCTGATTCATCAACGAGGCAGATGTCGTTGAACAACATTGGATGAGCAATGTATGTGTGTTCAAACTTCGTCTGTAGTGTCTGGATGTAGGCGGCCGCCACAGATATCGCCAAACATCCTCCATCTTTTACCATGTCCCTTAAGTCATCAACTGGGACTATGACACTGCGTGCCTCATAGATAACATCTGCCGGGGTAGAATCAGCTAACTTCAGAAGCATTTCATTGACCTGCTCCTGCGTGAGTGTAGAGCACGAGAAGCGGTCGAAATTGTTGATCAATTCTTCTGATGCTTCAGGCGAAGCAGGGTCTTCAAATCTGTGCACTTCCTATAGGATCTCTAACTACTTACCTGCCCCGTAGATGTCTGTTTCCATCTCAACTTCTTTCTCTGGAGTGCTGCTGGGTTGCGAAGATTTGTCTTCTTGATCACTGTCCAGCAACCCCTTTGGTACCCCTACGTCTTGGAAAGAGCGCCTGTCTTTGATCAGCAGTAGGGCATATATGCTCCTGAGGTGGTAAAAGTTTTGGCCCTGGAGATGCCTTATGTATCCGAATATGTTGAGCAACTCCATGGCACACAAGACGATGAAGGCGTTGTTTCCACTTCCCTCTTCTGCTTGGAGGGGAAAGTCTCTGATAGAGAAGAAGTTCCAAATGCCTCTGTGACATTGGACTCCTTGCTTGATGGCTCACAAAAGATGTAGTGGTAGAAGCCTGAGATGTTTGTCTTCTGGGCGGCTGAAGATATGCCCGGAGCATGGCACCTCCTTGTTGCAGCAGCTGAGCAGCTGGACGTCGTGATTCCAGAGGTCTGCCACACACAGAAACCACATGTTCCGGTGCTTGTACGGGGCCAACACGATGTTTGTGTTGTGCTCTTCGATGTGTTGCAGCATGTTGGCCACCGAAATGGAGCCTGACACTCCCATCATCAGTCTTCTTGCCAAGGTCAGAGTGGTGTTGTATATTGTTCTCCGACCTGTCCCGGTGCTGATGTTCTCTATTATTGCACCTTCTAGGAACCTGAACAACTTCTTGCCGACGACGGCTGGTGAGTAGAATATGCTTCTGAGTGCTCCCCGTCGTACGGAGAAGTAGCTGTCGCTCCAGACGACGTCTTCTTCATCTACCTGCGACCTCAGGACCTTATTCAGAAACTTCTAGTCCCTGCTCGACAGGTACCCGATGACCCTTCTGTCAAAGTCGGTCATCTCTAAGGAAGGTAGCTCTGACGGTGTAGAGAATTCATCTGCCGCCGAGCGTCTTTCTCTGGGGGGGTGTCTTTCATTGGAGGTGCATATGTCCCCCCCTCTCCCTCTGATTCATCAGAAGAGTCCTCCCCGACGCTGATGTCTTCGTTGTCATCTTCAGCTTCGTCCAGGGGGACTGAGGGAGCTGCTTCTTCCAGACCGCGAGAGCTCTCCTTTCCTGCTAGAGCTCCGTTGGTCGACCTTGGTGGCGTCCCTTCCTCAGGCGTTAGGGATGGCCCGCTGGAGGAGGAAGAGGACGATGATCTTGATGAGGCTGCTGACGAGGAAGGTTGAGAGCCTGAGTTAGGAGGCGACGGAGACCTTCTCGGCTGCCTTGGGCGCGGATGGTCGTCTCCCCTGTTCAGCCTCTCCTTGATCACGTCAAGGCGCTGGAGGGCCTGCTGAAGCATGGCATTGAGTGCCTTTAGTTGGCCGGGAAGGCCAACTAGAGTCAGCAGTTCCCATTCCTGGCTATTCAGTCACTGCTGGAAAAATGAAAACTTGCGGGTTAGAGAAGTAAATGTAGCCAAATGGGTTTCTATTACCTCCCGCAAGTGGTCGAGTTCGTGCCCCAACATTTTCCCGAGCGAAGGAAGGGCTGCTGCAGATCTCCCTCTCGTCCTCGTGATACTTCTCTCACGTGAGGGTCTACCCGACGAGGTAGAACCTATCTCGATCGTCCGCGAGGTGGATGTTGCAGGGTGAGGCGTCAACACTTTTACAACTGTCTCTACCTCGCCTTCTTGTGGTGGTGGAGAAGGTTGTCGTGTGGGTGGATGTTGCTCCACCTCTACATTGTTGGCGATCTCTTCAGCAGCTGCTATAGGGGACACTGACGGTGGTGTCGGCGTAAGCCATGCAGCTTCGAGCTCCATCTTTGGGATCTCGTCGAACACCCCATTACTGGCGTTCAACTGCGCTTCTTCTTCTGCCTCTAAAGGCACCACAAAAACTTCGGGGGCTGCGACTGCCTCTTCCGCGGCATCTCCCATCGGGGTTGGCGTTGTTGTCCCGGCGACCTCAACGATCGCCGGTTCTTCTTCATCCGCGGCGGGTGTTGTCGTGAATGTGGCTGGTATAGTAGGAGCGACAACAGCTCTATCAACTACTGTCGTCGTTGGCTCTGGAGTGGCGGCTGGCTCGGCAAAGGTCGTTAAAGTTTTGTCCTGCCTTGGGTCGAGAGGGATTGATTCTCCTCTCACAACCGCCCTCTCTTGAATTCTGGTGGTGGCGGTGTAAGCGGCTTCAACTACCACCGCTTTGATTTCTGCACTGGTGAAGACTAGCTTATCTGCGTCGTAGCTGGCGCAGTGAGGGAGTGGAAGGAGGGTGTTTGTCTTGCGAACTTGTAGAAGTAGTTTCTCCCCTCCTTCTTTATGATGTCGACCCTCATGAGGAACTTGAGGTCGATCAACTCATCGCCCCTAGTCCTCGAAAGACTCAGCGGTTCCCTCGGGTATCCTAACCCAACCGCGATCAGATTGATGATGCCACCCATGCAGTATTCCTTGGTAGCATCCTTTATCGGGTGGAGCCTATTCGGTAAGAAACGCCCCATATTGATCACCTTACCCTCCATCATGTGCCACATTAGGTGGAGTTTTTCGGTGTAGACGTTGCTGGACTCAGTTTTGCTGAATAACAGGCATGCTACCAGCTTGTGCACTATCCTCCAGAAACAGGAGTGCACCGCCGCCACCTTGCTTCTCGACTTGTATGATGACTCATCGGTCAGCCTCCTCTAGAGCTCCACAGGGTTGAACCCGTCTCCTTTGGTGATCCTTTCACCGTTATTCAGCAGCTTCTTCTCCTCCTCGCTGGAAGAGAAGATCTCTTTGAGTAGCTTTTCGGAGATGACGTGCTCTGAGTTGTACAACCGCCCTTGCAATCTGTCTGCTCCGCCATATTCTTCAACTTCCTCAGCTGTATTCTTCACTCGGCGGAGAGACGACATGAAATCCCTTGTCAGTTCAGTGTAGGAGGCGGAGCGGATGAGGCAGATCTTCCTCAGCCCTACTGTGGTGAGAACATTCTCCAGTCTTTCGAAAATACCCAATTGAAGGAAGGATGACTGTTGGTAGAATCTACTCGGCCTGTAGATTTTAGTTGCCAGTTCTAAGTACCGGTGTCCATGCTCGTTATCTCTTGGCATGAACCTTCCTAGTGTGTGATCCAGGGGTTCTGCCGCTACGATTGAAGCTGTTGCTAGAGCCGTTATTTCTTCCGCCCTTGCTCTCTTCTTAGCGGTTGATGGCCCAACTGCCTCAGGATTCGGGCATTTCTGCCCGACCGTTGTTGCTCCAGCTGTGGCCTCAGCATCGATTCTTCTACCATGTTCGTCAACTCAGATGATGGTTTGCTTTGTACGTGACATATCTATTATCTTAAAACAAGTTCATTGATCATTTAAATGTTCCGATATTAGGTAGGCAAAACTTAAAATCGATATTGGCGTTTAAGAGAAAAACTGATTGCACGATAAAAATTCGGCCAGATACAAAAGCTACATGATACCACCATATCAGGCTTCAACACTAGACGATACGATGTTTGACCGATATGCTTGTGTCGGGTGATATGAAGCCTTTGAAAAAATCACCGTAGGCTCATGCCTGATACGAGGTCCGGATGTCGTTCATTAAAAGAACCTTCTAGGCGAAACAAAACTGGATGACATGGAGAAAAACTGTGCATCATACCCATTGTCTGACACGGGTGCATCAAGCGATACGGTCGCGTGAGACAAAGTGCCCGATATGGTTTTCCCCGATAGAAAAATGTGTCGCCCGACAACAAAAGCAAGTGAGGCGGCACAAGGATGGGCGACACAGTTATCGCCCAATATAGGGTATCGGACAAGTGCATGTTAAAGACGTGTCGCGCGACACATGTGTCGGGCGATAAAAGGAAATCAACTAAAGTCGTTAGCCCAATACGCTGTGCACGATATGAAGTTCATGTCGGGCAAGCAGGCAGCCGGGCTATACCTTTGCTATCTGAAGCTGCCTTGCGTGACACGAGAGTAAGAGTTAGCTGGACGACACACGAGGAAAGGGAGAAATTACTACATGATACGGGTAGGTGAAAAGTAAAAGCAGTAGCCCGACACAGTAAAACCTCCGTACTGTATATAGCAATCCCAACCAGGGGTAAAACGGGTAAATTTGAGATGCGTATCGGCCGTTGAGACAAGTTATTCATGAGACGAGCAGTCCCATCCGTCTAATCAAGGGTAATTACTCATGCTGCCCGATACGGGTGCTCGCCGCCTGGGCGTGTCGTCCGACACGGCTTATGCGATGCCTGATATACCATCACCTGATACGAGCGCGTTCTGCGCCAGCTGAGTGTTTTCCCGATACGACCAAGAAAATGGGATACTTGCCCGATACAAAGGCTTCAGAACAAAATTTTAGATGAAAAACCAAAAACAAAGCGGAGGAAAAAGCGATTGATGGGTAAAACATCATTGGCCTAAGGTTAAGTTCTCAGCCTCAAATAGTATTTCTCATCAATGCTCATAAAATAGAGCGGTGGCCCATAAAACAGAAGAGTCAGCGCACGTGACACATGCACTGACTCGGGCCTTATTACAGTCCAAATTTTCATAATGTTTTTCTTGCAAGAAAGTAAATAACATCCTATTCTAGGAAAAGTAAAAGCTCGAGCTGCCTCTCGAGGAGTGCTGTAGTTTGTGTCGCCAGCTCGACAACTCCAGGTCCTTCACTTTTTGCATTCAGCAGTATCCATATCTTGCAAGTTGATCTTTGTCCTTCTAACGAAAGCTTCGTCTTCATAGAATCTTTTCACCATGTACCCGTTCACTTGAAAAAACTTGGATGGATCATCTTTATCATATAGCTCCATCATTCCGGACGGGTATATCTTTGATACGTTGAACGGTCTGGACCATCTCGTTTGTAACTTACCTGGAAAAAGACGAATGGAAGATTTAAATAAGAAAACTTTGTCACCTTCACTTACGTCCTTCCTCCTTAGGTGTGCATCATGCCACACCTTCATCCTATGTTTATAGATCTTTGCGTTCTCATAACCATGCATCCTCAATTCTTCAAGTTCTTGTAACTGCCGATATCTCTTCTCTCCTGCCTTCTCTAGATCCATATTCAAGAATTTAATTGCCCAAAGGGCCTTGTGTTCCAGCTGAAGGGGTAGATGACATGATTTCCCATAGATCAACTTGTAAGGAGTGGTTCCAATGGGTGCTTTATAGGCAGTCCTGTAGGCTCAAAGTGCGTCGTCAAGCTTCATTGACCAATCTTTCCTCGTACGATTGACAGTTTTCTCTAGAATCTGCTTGATTTTTCTATTCGAAACCTCTACCTGCCCAGAAGTTTGTGGGTGGTAGGGCGTAGCGACCTTGTGTTTAACTCCATACTTTCACAGGAGCGCTTCAAACTGTCTTTCTCCAAAATGCGATCCATCGTCGCTTATTACAGTAAAATGTACACCGAAACAAGGGAAAATCGTGTTTTCGAACAACTTGATCACTGACTCAGAGTTGCACGTTTGAGTTGCAACAACTTCTACCCATTTGGATACATAATCCATTGCCACTAGAATGTACTGATATCCTTTTGATGGGGGACGGTCCCATGTAGTCAATTCCCCATACATCAAAGATCTCCACTTCAACCCAATTTGCCATAGGCAACTCGTTTCTTCGTCCAACATTTCCCGTCAATTGGCACTCTTTATAGACTTTTAAATACTTTGTAGCATCTTTGAATAAAGAGGGCCAGTAAAAACCTGATTGCAGTACTTTGGCGGTAGTCCTTTCACTGCCCAGATGTCCTCCATAAGGGGAGGCATGACACTCTTTCAGAATGTTCGGGATCTCTTCTTCGGGAATACACATTCATTACAGGTTATCTGCGCATCTTCTAAAAAGGAGAGGATCGTCCCAGTAGTAATTCTTTACATCTGTGAAGAGCTTTTTCTTTTGGTTATAGGTTATGTCAGGGGGCAGTTCTCTGCAGGAGAGATAATTACAGATATTTGCAAACCAAGGTAAACTCTCTTCCTTGGTTTCAATCATCATCAAAGCTTCGTCAGCATAATTATCATTAATAGGTGGTTCCTTCTGCTTTTCCACAATGATCCTTGATAAGTGGTCGGAGACCACATTCTATGCACCCTTCTTATCGACTATCTCACGGTCAAACTCTTATAGTAACAATGCCCACCTCAACAGCCTGGGTTTTGTATCTTTCTTCTGCATGAGGTATCTTATAGCACCATGATCTGTGTAGACTTTAACCTTTGCTCCAATGAGGTAAGACCTGAACTTATCAAAAGCAAAGACTATTACGAGCATCTCTTTTTCTGTAGTTGTATAATTTACCTGAGCTTCGTCCAGGGTACGACTAGCGTAGCAGATTAAATGGTGCTTTTTATCCTTTTTCTACCACAGGACCGCTCCTACTGCATAGTCGCTGGCATCACACATAAGCTCAAAAGGTAACTCCCAGTCTGGATCTTAGAGGATAGGTGGTGAGACAAGAGCATCCTTTAAATCCTGAAAAGTGATTAGACAATCGTCAGAGAAATTGAATTCAACATCTTTTACCAGAAGGTTGGACAATGATTTTGAAATCTTTGAGAAGTCTTTTATAAATCTTCGGTAGTAGTCGGTGTGCCCGAGGAAGCTCCTCACTCCCGTCACAGACTTTGGTGGAGGAAGCTTGGATATGGCTTTGACTTTGCTAACGTCTACCTCGATGCCACGCCTCGAAACTTTATGTCCCAGAACGGTGCCTTCTTGTACTATAAAATGATACTTCTCCCAGTTTAAAACCAAACTCTTCTCCTGGCATCATTGCATAACCAAAGAGAGGTTTTTCAAGTAGGTATCAAAGTCTTTTCCATAGACAAAAAAGTCATCCATGAAAACTTCCACGATATCCTCCAGGAAATATGAGAACATTGATATCATACATCGTTGAAACGTAGCGGGAGCATTGCACAGGCCGAAAGGCATCCTCTTGAAGGCGTAGGATCCATAGAGACAGGTAAAAGTGTTTTCTCTTGGTCATCTGGCAGGATTGGGACTTGATAAATCCCTGAAAAACCATCCAAGAAATAGAAATAGTCATGATGCACTAACCTTTCAAGAACTTGGTCAATGAAAGGAAGCGGATAATGATCTTTTTTAGTAGCTTGGTTTAGCTTCCGGTAGTCAATACACATTCTCCATCCTGTGATGGTCCTAACCGCCACTTCATCACCTTTATCTCCCTTTACTACTGTTATACCACCCTTCTTGGGTACTACATGGATCGAGCTTACCTAGTTACTGTCGCTGATCGGGTAAATGATCCCAATATCCCTCAACTTGATTACTTCTTTCTTTACGACTTCTTTCAGCATCTGATTCAATTTTCTCTACGGTTGAGCCAGAGGATTAGAAGACTCTTCCAGATTGATGTGATGCATACATAATGCAGGGCTAAGGCCTTTGATATCCTCTATTGAGTATCATATAGCCTGCCTATGGAGTCTTAACTCCCCAAGAAGTTTCTCCAACTGATCTTTCGTAAGATGGGCATTGATGATGACAGGATTCCTTTCCTCTCGATCTAGGAATTCATATTTCAACCCTTCTGGTAACTGCTTCAACTCAGGCTTGGCCTTGGGTGACTGTTCTTCCGGTGCCTTCTCAAGAGAGGCAAACTTAACCATTTCCACTACCTCTTCCTCGTTGCTCAGGTCTTCATCAGACTGGTTAAGATAGCTGAGAAACTCCACAACTTCTGGATTTTTAGAGTCAGAATCTTTACTGCTTATCGCCCTCACAAGAGGGTCTACCATTAAGATATATTCTTCTACCTCTTCGCAAAACTGGTAGTAGCTTTCCGCAAAGCAAGTGGACTCTAATAGGGATGGTCCTTTCATCGCATCCTTTACTTTGAAGTCTAAGTGGTCGTTTCTGATCCTTAGAGTGATTATTCCCTCAGCAACATCGATCAACGCCCTTCCTGTAGCCAGGAAAGGACATCCAAAGATGATAGGACAGCCAAGGTCCTCCATAGTATCAATGACAATGATATCACAAGGAATGAAGAAGCTTCCTACCCAGATAGGTACATGTTCAACAACGCCAGCATGCCTTTTAAAGGTATGATCTGCTAATTCAATTATCATATTAGCTTTGACCATATCAGTCAAACCTAATCTCTGCGCGAAGCTTAGGGGCATAAGGCTGATGCTAGCCCCTAAATCGGCAAGACCTTTTCGTTCGACATTATCTCCAATGGCGAAAGGAATGGTGAAAGCCCCTGGGTCTTTCTTTTTGTTGGGCAAATCTGATTTAACAAAAGCAGAGGACATACTTTCTAGATGCACGATTTTGATTCTTCCTCCTCTTCTCTTCTTGGTAATCAAATCTTTGAAAAACTTAGCATAAGTCGGCATCTCTTGTAAAGCGTCCAGAAAAGGTATTTCGAGATGAAGTTTCTTTATTGATTCCATGAACTTCTCATGGCGCTCCTTAAGGTGTGCCTTTATCAGCTTGTAAGGAAAAGACAACTTGGGAGAGTAAGGGCTCCTCTTACCAGATAACTCCTCAAAGGATCTTGGTTCAGGTTCTCTGTCATGAGCCTGTTGATTGTCTTCTTCTGCGGGATTATCAGCCGCAGTCCTCGGTTCATGTACCTCTGATCTGGTTTCTTCATGACGTTCTACTATTATTCCGGATCTCAGCACTGCCATTTTGGTAGATTCGGTGTTAGAGGGTATCTTACCCGAGGGATTCTTTATCAATTCAGCCATCTGGGCCAACTGTTGATCGATTTGGCATTGGTGCGTCTGCATGTCCATCATCTAGACTTGCATTGTGTTCAGAACTCCTGAGTTTGAAAGCGCACTCTGTGCCAGCTGGTTATTGATAGTATATTGTCTTTTTACAAAATCGAACAACTGTCCAACCAAGTCTGGTTGGTTCAAAACCTTGTCTTGACCTTGCTCCTTGGCTTGACTTTGACTTTGACTAGTGTTTGCCGTGTGGCGACCTTGGTACTTTCCTTGACCTTGGAAATTTGCCTTGTTTGACTGGAAAGAAGTGGTTCTGGTGAACTAACTTTGTCCTCCTTTTTTCTCAAAAACTTGGGGTTGCTTGATGGGGTTATTGTTGGTATGTATGCCTTGAGAGCCAATCATGTGATAATTGGTGGGATACATTAAGATTGATTTGATAAACATAAAAGGCGAGCTTCCAATTCTTTTTGGTTCAGTCATATGAGATAGTGATAGAACAGATTGAATGTCTAGAGAATGACAGTACTCAATGACGTATGCCTTCAGGTTCATGACATGAACGATGAGATCATACAGATGCTAAGAGTTTGTACATTCTTGTTATGTACCTAGTCAGATGTCATTGTGGAAGGTAGATAGACAGCAATGACACACAAAACTAGATTGTGGTGTTGTTTGATGACAGAATCTCATTAGTCATGATATAGAGATATCAAACCAAACACATAGGTACTTGTTAGAGAACAAGGTACCGGACAGACCCACCGTGAGTTTGACACATGGAACCATGAGATGGTAGTCACAGTCAGTACTCACAGTGATGGTGGTGAGTGTGATTCTTAGACCTGAAATCACTGCACTCAACACATGTCGTTGGGCACACTTTGACATCATCAAACGCAGTCCTGAAACATGGGTTGTTATAAAGGTGATGATTGGGTGGCTTTGACACATGGGACTTTTAAGGGGTGAGTGATAGATATGGGATTTGTCCCTCCTGAGGGAGATTGATATCCATGGCCACTTGATGAGTAGGATTGAGAAAGGCGTGCACGCATGTGTGAATCAGTATATGATACTGATGTCATACATATCTCTTCCAGTCTACTCTGAGATCAAGGAAGTGAATGAACGTTGACAGGATGACTGTTCCATGCCTCGAGTTCATTTGGGATATCAGTGACAAAGGAATTATACATTCGCTGTAACACCATTCACAGATTGTAGGATGAAAGTTGTTCTCCAACTTTCTACTTTCACTTGGGTAGCACTGATGTGTGACTAGGCACCGCTCTTTGCTTGTGAAGTCATAAGTGTTATGGACTTTCACTGCCAACGTGAAATGGACCTACAGGGTCACACACATAGGATTTAACCTGGAAGAGGAGTTTTGTCCACTAAGTAATGTTTAGATTGAATACTAAAGGAGTTTAGTAGTTCAATTAAACACTCAATCAGTCGATAGCTCAATATCATATGGTTCAAGGTGTTGGACGCATTGATTGGAGTATCGGATTGATTGAAATCACAATTGACTGATTTTGTCCAACCTATGCTCCCAACCGATCGGCTCATGTGATGAACCGGTCGGCTGAGGTTGCTGAACCGGTCGGCTGGAGTGTCCAGGCCGATCGGCTCATGCCCAGGTTGAAATGACCGGTTCAAGAGTTGAACCGATCGGCTCAACTGGTGCAACTGACCAGTTGGGAAAGTCATGTCGGCAAGGATTTTCCTTTCGTTTCAAATTGCCCAATTCGATTGGGAATAATATTGGTATTCGATACCAATTGGGAAAGAAACAAGGAAAGTCTTTTTGAGCCGGATTAGGACCATGAACCGATCGGTTCAGGGCACCAACCGATCGGTTGGAGTGCCCCAAACGATCGGCTCAAGTCCAACCGATCGGCTCAATGGCCGAACCAATCAGTTCAGTTGTGAACCGATCATTTCAAGTTGCGAACCGGTTGCTTTTTGTGAAAAATTCTCGAACCCTTCTACTCATGCTTTAGTCCCGCATTGCCTGGGATGGAGAACCCTGTCCCATGACTCTTCTATATATATAGGGGTATTGGGGGCTTCTCAAAGTACAGCTCAGTGCAACCAGTTGCTCTGCAAGTTGTCGTTCTCTCTTGTTTTGGTAACCGTGAGAGAGCCCGAGCAAGTGCTTCCCGCAAACGGGAGGTGCAGCAAGGGAAGGACAACTGCAGTTTCAACAGGAGGCAGGAGAGCGTGTTGGCGACTAGTACGTCAACAGGAGGGTGCGACTCCTTGCACTTCCTTGTGGGACAAGGAGAGTGGAGTTCCAGGTGGTCCGTGTGGACTACTACAGAGGCGGGAGAACACTGCCGCTTAGGAGGACAACTGTCATCCGACAGTCTGGTTCGAGTAGGAGTTGTCAGTCCCGGTGCGACCAGGAGCTGCACAGACACCGTCGAAGTCCGGAGTTGAAGACCGCGCATTGCGCGAGGTATTGTCGCCGAGCAAGCCTCGGGACAAGGTATGATTCCACAAACCATCCTTTCCTATTATATAGACATTGACGCGTTTCCTCGGTATGGGTTTGGGGAGAAATTTTTGTTTCCGCTGCCTTCTCTGTCTCCCCTAAAACCCAACAGTGGTATCAGAGCCACGTCAGCTGTTCTATATTTTAGGAATATCAATATGATCGATTTTGGTTTGTCTCCTTTATTTATTGCATACGATGCGAATAATATCGGCTTTATGCATGTCCAATCCTAAATCCACAAATCCCTAATTACATATATGATATGTATTATTAATGCACTCGATACGTGTCGCCCTTAAACGAGTTTTGTGGTGGATGTGTGTAGCATGATTATGGCCTATAAACCCCTATCTGTGTGTGGTTGTTTGTGGTTGCTTGCATCTCGGTCTGTGCACCGATCTTCCCTCTTTTATTCCTGATGTAACTCGAAATAATTCGAGATTCTTTCCTACCTTTGCTCCCCCCGAATGTAACTCGGGGTTTCTCCCTTTTTAAATCAATGTAATAAATAGGATAGATTTTATTTCCTGTTATGTCAAAGACCGGCGGACATCAAGACGACGCTCAGACGATCGGTTCAAGGAGTGAACCGATCAGTTTATCTTCCAGACGGTCGGTTCAAGGAGTGAACCGATCGGTTGATGACCGGTTCGAGGAGCGAGACGAGCGGGTGGCAGACATGACGAGATGCACGACGACCAGGCGAACCGATCGGTTGAAGGAGCCAACCGATCGGCTGGTGGCACCCAGACGACCGGCTGGAGAGTACAGATCATTCATGTGATGAGTTGATCAACTCGGATGGCAAGGCACAGATGTTCATCTTGTACAGGTTGCATGTGATGTAGACCTAGATGACCGTGATTCCTCTTGGCTCGAGGAATCACATTAGGATGGCCATAATCATCGCTTTTTATCGTTTGTGCATGTTTTCTGTGGGATATAGCATGTATATGATACATACTATGTATTGTGGTGATTGGATATGTATATGTATATAAAACCAAATCCCTCATTAAAATATTAAGTTTTAGATGCCTTCCAAATGCGACACACGTGAAAAGCTTGTTCGACCAAGTGTGGGCACGCCCTAGCGTGGTGCACCGTCTACCTCGTGGAAGCGTGAAGGATGAATGTGTGGGTCTGCCCTAGTAGGGTGCATGTTCATCGTGTTTGCTTTGGGTCAGACTTAACAAGGTGATCTAGATGGGATCTAGTACCTTGAGGCATGGAGATGATCATTGCAAAGAGTTGTATATGACATCTTATCAAGAGTTGCATATGATGCAATTGGCAAAAGTTGCCTACCTGAGAGATCTATGTTGTGGGTGACAGCCCTAGCTAGTCCATGGCTTAGAGGATTTCAGGATCTTGCCCACTAGAAGGTTGTACGCTGCAATCTTCCGAATTGATGATGAGGGCTATCGATTTGAAGTAAAATAGTGGGAGCGATAATTAATCAAAGGCCTAATTATATCGTCAAATTTTCAAATCAATCAAATAAGTCAAAAATGAGTTTTGGACTAAAATTGCATATTTTCCTTTTGTAGTTCAAATGGCAACAAACAACAACAACTTTTCTTTGCGATCGGTCCTTGACAAGGACAAGCTAAATGGGACAAACTTCCACGACTGGTATCGGACATTGAGAATTGTTCTCACTCAAGAGCGTAAGCTCTATGTCCTGGATACTCCAATTCCAGAGGAACCCGCTCCTAATGCACCAAGGACAGAAAGGGATGCTTACAAGAAGCATTTTGATGATGCCATTGATGCAAAGTGCTTGATGCTATGTTCAATGAACCATGAGTTGCAGAGGCAACATGAGAACATGGGTGTCATAGAGATGATTCTGCATCTCAGGAACATGTATGAAGATCAGGCATGGCAAGAGAGGTACAATGTTTCTAGGGCACTGTTCATGTGCGTCATGACAGAAGGAGATCCAGTTGGTCCTCACACACTCAAGATGATTGGGTATGTGGAGAACCTGCAGAGACTGGGATTTCCACTGAGCCAAGAGTTGGCTACTGACGTGATACTGCAATCGTTGCCAGAATCTTACAGTCATTTGTGATGAACTACAACATGAACAACTTTGATAGGCCACTGTCAGAATTGTTGGGCATGTTGAGGACAGCCGAGTTACAGATGAAGAAGGACAAGCCTAAGTCCGTGATGGTGATCACGAGCAAGAAAGGCAAGTCCAAGCGCAAGGGCAAGGGCAAAGCTAAGAAAGGTTCTGAAGCTAGCCAGGAGTCCAAGCCATCTTCAGCTCTCAAGGCCAAGGGAGGCGTGACAAAGAAAGGAAATTGCCACCATTGTCAAAAGCCAGGACATTGGAAAAGGAATTGTCCTCTCTACCTGGAAGAACAAAAGAAGAAGGAGGTGACTGAAGCCTCTACTTGAAGGTGTCATGTAAATAAACTTGTAACACTTTTTGAGATATATGATATCAAGATGTAAAGTGTAAAGCATTCTTACTTGGGGCAAGTGTTGCCTTTATAGATAGGAATACTTTAGTTTATTTTCAGCCAATAAGGCATGTAATACAGTTATGAACAGTTATTTCATACTTGCCAATAGATAGAAACACTTTATTTTTGAATATTGTATGACAATGATGGCAAGTAATAAAGAGATGTTTCAATTTATAAAGATATGATCTTTGTGGCAATGCCTTATTTATCTTGTGATATTTGATATGCATAAGATAAGATGATACCTAAAAGTTATAGATAACTCAAACAATTTAATTAGCATTAATCATGAGAAATTCATTTCTAGTTTCCATGTGATGGATAAATCTAGACTCTTTTGGTTATAGAACCAGTAAGAGACATGAATATCTTGGACATGATTAATCAATCTTCACTAATGTAGTGGGAGAGTGATTATCCTATTAGGTATAATACATGTGATGTATTTATATACCTATTGGAATAAATGCTAATACTTCAAATGGTGTTTAGAGAAATACCAATATGAATATCTTGAAGTGTTCAAGATTATCATAAATGAAGTACAAATTTGGTAAAGTATTAATTCTTGATGAGATAAAGGAATGAAATACTTGGACCAAATGTTTGAGATCCTTATGAGTGATTATGATAGTGTATCATAGTGAACTCATGATTAAGGCATGGTGATGTCTGAATCAAGAAGGAATCATACTCTAAGGAGTTAGAGAATGATTATCAAATAACTGAATTCTTCTTAATAAATGAATACCCCACACTAATAAAAGAAATTAAGAATAACAAGGGTTGTGAGTTCTTATATCTTTAACAGATACACCTCAATTATCTATGTGATGAGTTGTCCATGTGATGAGTCAACTATCAAGATGAATATGAGGAACCAAATCTTGAGTTATGGTTTAAAACCATTACATCCTAAATGACTTCCATGTGAACCATAAGGTATGACCTTGATGGTAGCACTCATTGGATCATATCCATAAGTGCAGATGAGTCTTAAGTGTTAAGACACATGGATAACATTTTGAGAAGGATGATGCTTGTTGATTGCAACTTAATGGCTAAGACATTTGGCATATGGATACTAAAACCGCATTCCTATGAGGAATAAAACCAGGATGTGTACGTGACACAGCCTATAAGGTTTATGAATCCACTAATGCAAATGAAGTCTATAAGTTACAATGGACTAATCAATGTGATTGATTGAGTACAAGCAACTCAAAATTGGATCTTTATTTTGATAATATAGTCAAAAGGTTTGACTGATATGTCAAAGATAAAGAAGGGATCTGTGATTTAGTGGGAGCGTATTCACATTCCACATATTGATGTGAAATGGAAATGTTCTAGATTGGAAATCCGAATGTGGAAATTATCTTTAAGGAAGATAGAGATGTTTCCTATGTGATAGGAATAGAGATCTATAGAGATAGTTCTCGAAAATCTCTTGACCTGGAAAGAGAGAGCATACATTGGCAATCTGTACTGAAGTATTCAGTATGCACAGATTCAATGGGAGAAAACTTGTCCATATCACATGGAGTTAGTATCCCAAGGCCAAGTGTCCAATTCTTATGAAGAATGGGAACACTAAGAATAGATATGGATCTATCATGTATGTAATCATCACATTATCTTGCATGTATGACATGGCAAGAATAAAATGCATTCATCATCTTGTATGTGGGACATGGCAATATGATGTGCTCATCCTGATAACTCGTATGTGGGACATGACGAGTGGATGTCTGTCTGCTTCCAGTAAGGGTTACTGGAATACCATGAGAACTTGATGAGTGCTTGTGAAGTACTAGTTCTATGGAGATAAGGAAGAGTTCGATGTAAAGAGTTACATTGATGCGAACTTCCGAAAGGACAGAAAATTAATTGCAAAATATACATAAGATGTATAAAAGTGAAAGTTCGTTGATAATTGGAAATGTTCCAATAAAGCCATTTGAAAAAGGGGAAATGCCGAGTATCTATGTGTTAGTAAACAGCAGTGGATACTATATGGATCAGAAAGTTCATAGGATGAACTTATATTCCACTCATTGATGATAAGTCTGGAATCCTTGATCATGCAATGTGGCTAAAGGTTAGCAAATGGAATGCTAGATCGCATATTACGACAACTCCATCTCATACGTATGACGTACAATGAAGAGATGCGAGACATGCAATTCGTACAGACTTTGGCAAGGTGTTGTCATTACTCACTATGTTGGCACTATAGCACAGTAACATGTGGGACATGTTTGAATATCACTATGAATATGATTCATGGATGATTGGCTCGCAGTGCAAGTGGGAGTCTGTTGGTATGTATGCCATGAGAGCCAATCATGTGATAATTGGTGGGATACATTAAGATTGATTTGATAAACATAAAAGGAGAGCTTCCAATTCTTTCTGGTTTAGTCATATGAGATAGTGATAGAACAGATTGAATGTCTAGAGAATGAAAGTACTCAATGACGTATGCCTTCAGGTTCATGACCTGAACGATGAGATCATACGGATGCTAAGAGTTTGTACATTCTTGTTATGTCCCTAGTCGGATGTCATTGTGGAAGGTAGATAGACAGCAATGACACACAAGACTAGATTGTGGTGTTGGTTGATGACAGAATCTCATTAGTCATGATATAGAGATATCAAACCAAACACATAGGTACTTGTTAGAGAACAAGGTACCAGACAGACCCACTGTGAGTTTGACACATGGAACCATGAGATGGTAGTCACAGTCAGTACTCACAGTGATGGTGGTGAGTGTGATTCTTAGACCTGAAATCACTGCACTCAACACATGTCGTTGGGCACACTTTGACATCATCAAACGCAGTCCTGAAACATGGGTTGTTATAAAGGTGATGATTGGGTGGCTTTGACACATGGGGCTTTTGAGGGGTGAGTGATAGATATGGGATTTGTCCCTCCTGAGGGAGTTTGATATCCATGGCCACTTAATGAGTAGGATTGAGAAAGGCGTGCACGCATGTGTGAATCAGTATATGATATTGATGTCATACATATCTCTTCCAGTCTACTCTGAGATCAAGGAAGTGAATGAATGTTGACAGGATGACTGTTCCATGCCTCGAGTTCATTCAGGATATCAGTGACAAAGGAATTATACATTCGCTGTAACACCATTCACGGATTGTAGGATGAAAGTTGTTCTCCAACATTCTACTTTCACTTGGGTAGCACTGATGTGTGACTAGGCACCACTCTTTGCTTGTGAAGTCATAAGTGTTATGGACTTTCACTGCCAACGTGAAATGGACCTGCAGGGTCACACACATAGGATTTAACCTGGAAGAGGAGTTTTGTCCACTAAGCAATGTTTAGATTGAATACTAAAGGAGTTTAGTAGTTCAATTAAACACTCAATCAGTCGATATCTCAATATCATATGGTTCAAGGTGTTGGACGCATTGATTGGAGTATCGGATTGATTGAAATCGCAATTGACTGATTTTGCCCAACCTGTGCTCCCAACCGATCGGCTCATGTGATGAACCGGTCGGCTGAGGTTGCTGAACCGGTCGGCTGGAGTGTCCAGGCCGATCGGCTCATGCCCAGGTTGAAACGACCGGTTCAAGAGTTGAACCGATCGGCTCAACTGGTGCAACCGACCAGTTGGGAAAGTCATGTCGGCAAGGATTTTCCTTTCATTTCAAATTTCCCAATTCGATTGGGAATAATATTGGTATTCGATACCAATTGGGAAAGAAACAAGGAAAGTCTTTTTGAGCCGGATTAGGACCATGAACCGATCGGTTCAGGGCATCAACCGATCGGTTGGAGTGCCCCAAACGATCGGCTCAGGTCCAACCGATCGGCTCAATGGCCGAACCGATCGGTTTAGTTGTGAACCGATCATTTCAAGTTGCGAACCGGTTGCTTTTTGTGAAAAATTCTCAAACCCTTCTACTCCTGCTTTAGTCCCGCATTGCCCGGGATGGAGAACCCTGTCCCATGACTCTTCTATATATATAGGGGTATTGGGGGCTTCTCAAAGTACAGCTCAGTGCAACCAGTTGCTCTGCAAGTTGTCGTTCTCTCTGGTTTTGGTAACCGTGAGAGAGCCCGAGCAAGTGCTTCCTGCAAAAGGGAGGTGCAGCAAGGGAAGGACAACTGCAGTTGCAACAGGAGGCAGGAGAGCGTGTTGGTGACTAGTACGTCAACAGGAGGGTGCGACTCCTTCCACTTCCTTGTGGGACAAGGAGAGTGGAGTTCCAGGTGGTCCGTGTGGACTACTACAGAGGCGGGAGAACACTGCCGCTTAGGAGGACAACTGTCATCCGACAGTCCGGTTCGAGTAGGAGTTGTCAGTCCCGGTGCGACCAGGAGCTGCACAGACACCGTCGAAGTCCGGAGTTGAAGACCGCGCATTGCGCGAGGTATTGTCGCCGAGCAAGCCTCGGGACAAGGTATGATTCCACAAACCATCCTTTCCTATTATATAGACGTTGACGCGTTTCCTCGGTATGGGTTTGGGGAGAAATTTTTGTTTCCGCTGCCTTCTCTGTCTCCCCTATAACCCAATAGTTATGCATCTGATGCGAGTTTTCGGCTGTATTCTTGTTGCTGTAGCTAAAACTAGGAGGATCTGGCCTCTTGAAATTAACGAAAGAGACGTTCTCAGCCTCCTTAGATTCAGATTCACTTTCGCTCGACTGGCCAGGTTGGGTGTAGATACAGTTATCTACCCCATGTCCACCTTCTCCGTAGGTGACACATTTCATGACCTTTTCGACTTGTTTCTTCCCCTTTCTACTTGATCTTTCAGCTGTTTGACATCAGTGGCTATCCTCTGGATCTAAGAGGTGATAGTTTCCAGAGCCTTGGATTCAATTGAAGGTCCTTCACTAGCCTTCTTAGCATGTCCCCTGTCTGATCTATCGTAGTCGGTGTCGGCTTGCAACTCGGCCATGTTCTTAATGATCTTTTCGGATCTGCTAGGCTTCTTCCCCAGAAAGTCACTGTCTGCTGCTGCATTCAGTGAAACCCTTTCCTCGGGGGTTAGACCGTTGTAGAAGGTAGTTATCAAGAAACCCTTCTTATAGTTGTGATGAGGGCAATCCCTCTAATATTCTTGATACCGTTCCCATGCATCATGTAGATTCTCATTCGGTTTTTGCATGAAAGATGTGATCCTCTGTCTATTCCAGACAGTTTTCTTGGTAGGATAAAACTTGTTTACAAAGGCATCTGCTAGTGCATTCCATCCGTTAAGAGCTTGGTGTGGCAGCCCGAGGTACTAGGATAGAGCCTTATCTTCTAAAGAGAAGATAAAACCCTTGCAATAGATCACCTCTTGTGGGACTCCCCGCATTTTGATGGTGTCATAGATGTTTTTAAAAGCATCTAAATGGTGATAAGGATTATCATTCTTCAAATTCCCTCTGAAGCTCTTGTTCTGGATCATAGAGATGACGGATGGTTTTAGCTCAAAGTTGGTTGCGTTGAATCTCAGGATGACAACAGGACATCTGGAATTATTAGCCTTGGTGACAGCTAATTCCCTGAGGGTCTTTTCTTCTTCATTGGAATCATCACTGTCACTGTCTCCCTGGTTCTGATCTTGATTATTTTGATTCCTTCTGCGCCTCCGGTGATGACGACGTCTCTACCGGTGATGATCATCCTCAAAGTGTTCTGTTTCAGGATCTTCTTGTTGATGATTGCCATCATAGCGGTCATTGTCTTCCGGTGGAGGTGAGTGAGGTCTATCTCTCTCGTGTCGCTCACCATCTAAAAGAGGTGGTTCAACGTGAGGCGGCATGTATGATGATGTCGGTGCTCAATCAAGAAGATCGCCTTCCTTCTGAGTACCTGAATAGCACATAAAATCAAGTTAGAAAACCTGTATTAATAATACGAACTACTCATTTCAGGTTAAAATATATAAAAAAAGGAAAAAGAGAGTGTTGTCAAGCTCATTTCTAAGCTTGAGGCACTGGAGTGTAGTTAGTGGATTCGGGTTCGTCAACGGTACCATTTTGCCTTGTCCCCGGCAACGGCGCCAAAAAGTTGACCGACCTAAATCGCGCGTCCGAAAAGGGAACAGATTTGAAGTAGTCAGACTTTTAAATTTATAACCCGAAACCTTCTAGGCCCCCACAACTTTATTACGAGGTTGAAGTAGATATATGGGGTCGAACACAGAGATAAGGGTGGTAATGTTGGGAATGCGAAATCGACATGTTACACTCCGGTATGGGTAAAGAGATGATAAAATTCCCCAAAGGGAACAACATGCTAAGATCGATAAAATAAAATAAAAGAAAATTATCTCCAACTAGAGCTATGAGGAAAATTAAGGTTTTTAAAGGTTTATCAGTTTTTAGGGTTTTCACACTACAGAAACAGAGAGGATAATACTATTTCTTTTAGTAAGAAATCAAGGAGAAAGCTTCAGTAAAACAAGTGGCAGCAGAAACATCATGTACCCCTTCTCTCGAAGCGGGTACCTCTAACTAAGCACCAACACCTCTCTCGAGGTTGCTGGTCTTAAGTTAGAGTGGAAAGGTTACTAAAGCAACTCCGATCCTGGGCACTCTCGTACTCCCGTATCGGACCAAACACTAGAGCCACAACACCTCTTTCGAGGCTGCTGCAACGGGAAAACACGATTCATTAGCTAGTCAAAACGTGATCCAAGCATACAAGCTTGAGTTCAGATGCTAAACAAAACAATCATCCAACAAAAGGGACCAAACATAAAGCAGTAGATAATTAAAACTCTTCTAATTCCATTAGCATAAAAGGGGTCTGGTTACATTGCATAAGTAAAGAAAGTAAATGACTGAAATAAGTAAAGATAAATGTCGCCTTCTTGATTTAAAAGGGTGACAGGCAGCAGCAGATCCTCCAGCCCGATACTAGGCGGGAGCCTTACCCGATACACCCGTGTCGGGCGGCACACCATCTCGGGCGACACACTCATGACGGGCGGACGTATCGTGCGGGGTGCTCATGCTCGATACGGTTGTGTCGGGCGGCACCCTCTCGGGCGACACGCCGTGACTGGTGATGCGTATCGGGCTTGGTATCATGTCGGGTCAGAGTTTTGCTTAGAGTATCGGGTACTCATATCGGGTGTCCTTGTTGACCGATATCGGTCTGCAATGGTGTCCGGGGCTGATTCTAAGTGAACCATTCCCTCCCTCTTAGGTTGGGGAAGTGCTCACCTAGTATCGCCCGGTACACCTTTGAGGCATGACACGCTAGCTCCAGATGCTTTCCCAAGTTGGCTTTCGAGAGATTCCGACCTTTTTCCCGACCCGTCCCATCAGAGTCCTGTAGCTTCTATTTATAGGCAACAGATGGGAGAAGTTGTGGTCCTCTGGGTGCCACGTGTCCTTCATCAACTCTATCATCGTGGATTTTGGGGATGCCCGATATGCATGTCGCCTAGCACAGGGGTGTCGGGCCGTAAGTGTGTTGGTCATCGTGACGAGTGGCGCCTACCGGTGGGTTGCCTGTATCGCGCGACACACTTCAGCATTCGTGGTGAGTCCGGCTCCCTGTCGGGTAAATGGCATATCGCTCGTCCGCTCCTTCTTGCGCGACACCCTCGTATCGCGCGGTAGTGTATCGTGTTGCCCTGTGTCGGGCAGCGAGCGTATCGGCCGGCTGGTTGGTAAGAAGGCCGATGCAGGTGGAACATGTTCGTGGGCCGGGACATGCCTTTTTGCTGATAAATGTGTTGAAAATCGAGGAAAACTTTGCAAAAGATGATAATATTGAGTTAAGAGCATAGCGTGGTCTATTTATGCAAAAACATGATAAAAAGGAGAGGTAAACAGTTTAAAAGGGCATATTTGATAACGAAATAAGGGCCAAAAACATCACAAAATTTGGTGTTATCAAATATGTGAAATAATATTCCATAATTATTTAGTGGATTTCAAATCTAGGATGAATAATTATTACTCCCTCAAGATGAATCTTATTTATACTTTAATGCCTTTTGGGGAAATTGTTTTGGAGGAGAGATAAAGAAAGATAATGACATCATTTATGTTAAAATCTAAAAAGATGTTCTTTTATGATTCAAGTGTAACTGCAATACACATGTGACACCCTTTCAAGTTTTACACATGGTGGAAGAAGCATTCCCTCTTAGTTTTACATAAGATGGGGTACTTGGAGTTGGACGAACATCACAAATACGTTAAACACATCAAATAAATATATAATCACTATTCATTGGTTTGTAATTGTTTCATGCATAATTAATGGATAGGAAATCCACAACTTATTCATCTCAAAATCTAAATATATGAAGTCAAACTTAGCTAACATAACTAAGACATGATTTGAAAGATATCTAAAATATAACCGACTTGTTAGATGGAGCCCCTCCAAGTTAAGCTTTAGAGTCTTACTGATACAACCCCGATTTTGAGTTCATTTGGTGAGAAATGAAATTTCTCATACTAAAGATATTTGAACAAATAATGAAATAATTTGCTTCAACTAAATGGATTTCGTTTACAATAGCCTTGATGTTTGTGTTGTGGGCTTTATTGGCTATTGGGCCCAAATAATAATGAAATTGAATTAGTAAATGGATAATTGAATTTTTAAGAAAAGAAATATGTAGAAACCTGTAGAAGGTAAATCCAAAGAGGATTTCGTGCCTCTTGGGTTCCTTGGGTACCAAGAAGTCCAAGGTTCCAAAAAGAGAGCAATAAGAAAAGAAAAGTTTAATTAAGAATTTCTTTATCAAGAAATGAATTGAAAATGATGATAAAAGTGGAAAATGTGTGGAAAGAGGCATAAAAGAGATGTCTTGGTAAAATTTCGTATCCATAAGGATTCCTAATGATAAAAAGAATATCAATGAAGAAAATAAGAGAGAAATAAGGAGAAATCCTCAAAAAGAATTATTTTAAAGAAATAAACAAGATAATGGGAAATAATGCACATAGATGCATCTAAAAGGATAATAAGTATCCTTAAAAAGTAATTTCGAAATAATAAGGTTTCTTGGGTGCCAAGGAGTCCCAATAAAGGAAAGGAAGAGAAAATACCATAATTGTAAAATAAAGAGATAAAGGGAATACATAATCCATTAATTATGTAACTTTGATAAAGGAAGTATTTTCCTAAAGATATATATATATATATATATATATATATATATTCGTGATGAATGGATTAAAAAGCAAGAATAAAGAGAGTAAGTAAAATGAATTTCGAATTCCTAAAACATCCAAAGGATATTAGAAAAGAATAATGAAGAGAGAGAAAAAGTTTTTGCTTCACAACCAAGGAAAATGTGATTCCTTTCAAGTTTGGGACTTGAGTCCTCATGAGGTACGCCTTAGGGCTTCTCATCTACCCCTATATGAAGAGTGGAACCCCAGCTTCGAGATCTAGAGGGATTCCACGCTATGCTTCTTCTTCTTCTTCTTCTTTCCATCTAAACCCTAGCCAAGAGGGTATACCCTTGTTCTAGGGCAACACGGAGCTTCGTTGAGGTCTTGCTGAAGGAGGGAAGCTTCCACCATCACCCCAAATCGATCGGCCGTTTCCCCTTTGGCCCCGACGTCGTGCAATTGATGCGGACCTGCTGCAGTAGAAGCAGCAGTCGCACGCCTCTCCCACGTGGAAGAGGCCACCTCGGCCGCGCCCTAAAGCTTCTGCAGGTGTTGGGAGGGTCGCCGCACCAAGGGGGCAGGTCCCTAAGGGTCGATGGGTCGGGAAGGAGGAGGGAGAGATGCTCCCTCGGCTGCTAGGGCGGCGGCCAGCCGCTGGCGTGAGGTTGAAGGAAGCAAGGTCCAGTTGGACGGTTCTGCCCCTCCATGGGTTGTACAATCAAAAACTTAAAGGAGGGCAAATCCGTCATTTAGTTATAAACTCAATCGGGCGCGTTGCATGGATATAGATGACGTGGCAGCTTCGGATTGGCCGAAAAGGTATTTTCTTTATAAAATCATAACTCCTAATTGGTAGCTCCGATCAACACAAATTATATATGAATTTTGATCCTCAGAACGAGAGGAACCCAAATAAATTATGTTTGAAGCCTGTTTCTAATTGCAATCCGAAAATTAATGGAAGTAATCATCTTTAATACTTTAAAGATTAAGAAACCCTATTTTGATATGATTAATGTGTTTAATAGGGTTTAATGGATCTTTAGGGTTGATGTTAACCTGTTAAATGTAAAAAATTATATTAAGATCGAAAAGGATGATCTTTGTACGAAATTAGTTTAATTTGAAGATTATGTACATAAATATGCTTGAAATATGAAAAGTACATAAAGCTATCATATTTAATGATTTAATTAATGAAAAACCCTTAGATTTGATGATAGATGGATTTAATGATGTTCAATGAATAATTCAGGCCAATATTAACGTAAGGTTAATAAAAATGAAAATAGGGTCTAAAAAGATGATCTTTTTATATAATTGTATTAATTTAGGGTTTCATGCATGAATATGCATTAATGAGCTTGAAAACCCTAATTTAAGAGAATATGTATTTTAATTGGTTTAATTGTTCAAATCCGTGAATAAATAGGGATATGATGATCCTAAGTCGATCTGGGTATAAAAGATTATTAAATGAATAGTTTGAGCAATTAGGGTTTATATAAATGGAAAAGGGTATTTTAGGGTTTGTTAACCTAAAAGGGGTGAAGTTTGAGAATCGATCTAAGAAACCCTAATGAATATTAATGAAACCATAATGCGGATTAGAAACCTTAGAAAGAGAATCCAAGTTAATAGAGTAGATTCTTGATGAAGTGTGTAATAAATAGAGTACATATTCTTTTTAGGAATTATGTGATGATTGAATTACTTGCTTGGATCTATTGATAGGCTTGATTGAATGTACATGAAGTATATGTTGAATAATCTGCATGACTCATCAAATCAGGTATGTGGTTACGCTTATGGCTATACCGATTAGTTTTCCGAGGTTTGTATCGACGTTTCCCTCAATGCATGAAATAACTGTTGGATGTTTTAATTCATGCAACTATAAAGTGACTATGACTATCACTATGAGAATACGTGTATAACTAGCTAGATCCGAGTCCACCCCTGTGGCTATGCAAAGGCTAAGGATAACCTAGAGCAAGGTCTAAGGTATCATGAGTTAGAAATTGGGCTACACATGAGTAGTGCCATGAGACTCTTAGCATACCATGAGTTAAGGAGTGGGCTACCTACGGGTAGTGCCATGTGACTCAGCCCTAGAAATTGATTCACCTATTAGGTGAAGTCATGAGGGGTAAAATGGGAATCTACCTCAAGGGAGGTAGTATCCAGGTCCACTGCAGGGACAACACAGGGGATAGGGTACACATGGATCGCGTAGTTATACTTAAAACGTAAACTTGTTTGTTAAATGATAATTGAATGCAATACATTGTTATAGATAATTGCATGATTATTGTTTCCCCCACATACCAGCTTCAGCTGATCGACGTTTTGTTTGTCGGCGTTTTAGGTACAAGCTAAAAGGACAAACAGTAAATCATCGCATTGTGAAATACATGAAGAAAAATACAAGGAGGATAAGTTAGCGTAGAATCATTAAGTGGATAAAAGTTAGAAATCCAAAATTTCAAAAGGTATGCAAAGTTTATTTTCTTACAGCTTTTCAGTTTAGTATGTTAAAATTTGATAATTATTCTTTTTTAATTGTCGAAACTTTGATCCGGAAGTCATGGGTGCGGCTTCGACCTCTCAGTCTCCCTTAATTGGGGGTTATCGGGTGGTGGGGTCGTAACATTCAGTCCTTGCTTGTCTTCTATTCTTTACTTTTTCCAAATGCTAGGGATGTCGCATCGCCAACCATTCAAAGTAAACAAAACCATAAGTAAAAGGTACATGACACGTTATAAAAAAAATTATAAAGTTGACATGAATTAAACTTGAGTATGGATTGACTTAAACATTCTTTGAACATTATACACATGATGAGTTGGATAAGTGAATATATGTCACCTCTCTTAATGTCCCATAGGGGTCCATGATTGCTAAGAAATTCCATAATGATAGGAAATCTCATAAAGATCTATAAAGGTCCATGAACAAGGTCCACACAAAAAATTATCTGATTCCTTAACTTTAAACATTATCTTCAAACTTCACTCAATCATTAATGGCTTTAATGTTAATCTTGACCATAAAAGGATTGCTCCTTCATAATGCCATAATAGGATCTCTCCCATTAAGCCATATCAGGATTTCCCCCCTCTTGAGTGTAATACATTAATCATAATTCATAGTCATAATTAGGGCTATAAAAAGACCATAAGTAGGAAGAAAATCATGCAATGATGTCTATATATGAAATCACTTGGGAAGACGATCATAAATTTCATGAGATATATTATTGTCTTTAATCATAAAAAGTAAAAATCCAAGCGATCAAAGTTTAATTGTACCAAGAAGTAGGACTCACTTACCTCGAGCGAACAACCTTATCTCAAGTCCTTTGACATTATTGAGACCTTAATCACGTGTAATGGATATGGATCACATGATATATACATAAGTTTATGATCATTTAACTATAATCTTAATTATTGAATTATTGAAGAGTTAGAGTGTCAAAATTAGGATTTGAAAATAGGATTGATAGGTAGAGAATAGTAAAACCTTTCCGATAAATGTTTTTCCATATTTTTCTGAGGTCATATGTGTTGGGAAATATGGAACAGAGCAAAAAGTGAAATTTAAAATTGTATCTACCATATTCCCCAAAATCAGTAGATCACATCAATAACTATAATGCCAGAAGGATGGTTTATGGGATATACATGGTCCTGGAGCAAGTCCAGTGACAATCCCCATCATTGTAGATCTGCAACTTTGAATCCTAGTTGTACTGGGACACGTCTGAATGCTACACCTCCTTGGTCTGCACCATGGACTACAGCCGCGAACGTCATCTTCTTCAGCAGCTCCTCTTGTCACAGATTGCAGGTTGACGTTGTCCTCCAAGCAGCAAAAAATGGATTCCTGCCTCTATGATAGTCTACACAGACTACCTAGAACTCCAGTCATCCTACTGGACCAGACAGGAAGGAGTCATCCCTCTTCATCAGTATACTAGTCACCGACTTGGTCTCCTATGACAACTCTCAGTTGTTCTCTCCCGTGGCTATCCCTCCCTTGTCAGGTAGGACTTGCTTGGGCTCTTGTAGTTACCATAACCAGATAGGATAATAGTTGATAGAGGAACAGATTCTCAGTTGTCTATATTGTTCTTTGGGAAGCCCCGAATACCCCTCTATATATAGTAGAGTCCAGGGTCAAGGTTTCTGGTTGCTATCCAATGCAGGATTAATGTGCGGGAGTGGAAAGGATCAGATGAACTCGAATTTTCACAACAATTATGAAAATTTCACAACCTGCAATAGCCGAAATGGTCATTTGGCTGAGCCAGACGGTCATTTTGTGGTTCCCAATTATACATGAATTTCCCATCAATGTTAGACATTGATTTCCTTATGAAACAAGTACTGCTCAAGAGAAACGAATAGGGAAACACCTAGAACCTTCCCCGGCCGAGATGGACCATCTCGCACAAGCAAGACGACTGTCTCGGTTCACCCAGATGGTCGTCTGGTGAGCCGAGTCATGCCCGTTCATATGGGTTGGTTCAATCCTGTGCCAAATTCAACTCTAACCAGCTCGACACCTAGATGTCCATCTCAACTCTTGAGATGGCCATTTGGCACTTCCAGACGGTAGTCTAAACACTTGAGATGGACATTGGCAGTGTTGTCAGCCTATTTGTTGCCTGAATCAAATTCCTAAGCACTTTAGCACTTAATTCAATTGCCATTCAAGATCTGAACTCCTCTTCTAGGTCAAGACCTATGTGTGTGACCCTAGAGTCATGGAGCAGTCACCCTCATTATTATTCAATCTTATTTCTTGATCCAAAGCAAACTGTCTGAGATATGCGTAAGAATAATATCATATATTCACTCACATGCACATGGACATGCTTTTCTCAATCTTGTTTATCTAGAGGCCTAGGCCATCACACTCCAGTAGGAGGGACAAATCCCATGTCTATCACTCACAGTCAATCCCCATGTGTCAAAGCCACCCAATCATCACCGTTATAACAACCCATGTTTCTAGACTTTGTTTGATGATGTCAAAATGTACCCAACAACATGTGTTGAGTGCAGTAATTTTAGGTCTAAAAACCACAAACACCACCATCACTGTGAGAGCTGACTATGACTTCCATAAGGACGGCTTTCATGTGTCATTCTCACAGTGGGTCTATCCAATACACTGTTCTCTAACATGTATCTATGTGCTTGGTTTGATATTGCCATATCATGACTAATGAGATTTAGTCATCAACCAACTCACACTCTGATCTTATGTGTCATTGTTTTCTATCAACCTTCCATAATGACAATCGATCAGGGACATAATGAGAATATGTATATTTACTCTTAACATTCATATGATATCATTTATAAGGTTAGTAACTTGAATACAATATGTCATTGAGTTATATAATTCCATAGACATTTATTATGCTATTTCATTATCTCATAACTGAATAAATAGAATAAATTGGAAGCTTGCCTTTTAATAATAATCAAATCATTTTTACATGATACGCTATTACAATCATCACATGGTTGTCTCTCTGGGCATACATAACCAATAGATTCCCACTTGCACTTAGAGCCAATCACCCACAAATCTTATTTCGAGTGACCTGACCTAACATGACCATCATACTTATGTTGTGAAAGTGCCTTTGTCAAGGGATCAAATACATTGCTCTCAGTTGGAACTTTACAAATCTTCACATCTCCACACTGCACGATCTTTCGTATGAGATGTAACCTCCTTTGTATATGCTTTGAGTGTTGATGTGATCTGGGTTGCTTATCTTATGCAATAGCTCCATTGTTGTCACAATATAGCTCAACTGCCTCACTGATGCTAGGAATGACCCCAAGTTTTGAGATGAACTTCTTGATCCATACAGCCTCCTTCGCTGCACTTGATGCAACAATATACTCGGCCTCTATTGTAGAATCGAAAACTATTTCTTTCTTGGAACTCTTCCATGTCACAACTCCACTGTTGAGGCAAAACACGAACCTATTGTGATTTGTAATCATCTTGATCTGTTTGGGAGCTTGTATTGGTGTAACCTTTTACCACCAACTATTCCTCTCCAATGTAGATCAAGAATTGATCCTTAGTCCTTCTCAAGTACTTGAGGATGTTCTTTATGACTATCCAGTGAGCATCACCTGGATCTGAATAATATTTGCTCGTCATTCTTAAAGCATACGAGACGTCTGGACGGGTACACAACATTGCATACATGATAGATCTAATTGATGAGGCATATAGAATCTCACTCATGCGTTCCTTTTCTTTACAAGAACTAGGACATTGAGCTCTAGAGATAGGGACACCATGGTGCACAAGCATGTTTTCTCTCTGTGAGTTCTCCATGCTAAACCACGTCAACACTTTGTCAATGTATGTGCTCTGACTTAGTTTGAGAAGTCTTCTAGATCTATCTCTATAGATCTTTATTCCCAAGATGTAGGATGCTTCTCCCAAGTCTTTCATAGAGAGCATATTTCCAAGCCATGTCTTTACCTTTTGTAAAGTAGGGATGTCATTACCCATTAATAGTATGTCATCTACAAACAATATGAGGAATGTCAATATTCTCCCACTGACCTTCTTATACACACAAGGTTCATCTTCATTTTGAGCAAAGCCAAATCCTTTGACTGTCTCATTAAAACAAAGATTCTAGCTCCGAGATGCTTGCTTCAATCCATATATTGACCTTTGTAGCTTACATACTCTATTGGAAAACTTTGGATCTATAAACCCCTCAGGTTGTGCCATATATACATCCTCCACAAAATTCCCCTTAAGGAATGCAGTTTTAACATCCATTTGCCAAATCTCATAGTCATGATAAGTTTCAATAGCAAGCATGATACTGATGGACTTATGCATGGCCATTGGAGAAAAAGTTTCATCATAGTCAACAACATGAACTTATCTAAAACCCTTTGCAACCAATTTGCCCTTATAGGTTTGAAATTTTTCATCCATGTCGGTCTTCTTCTTGAAGACTCATTTGCACCCTATGGGTTTTACCCCTTCAAGTGGATCCACCAAAGTCCATACTTTGTTGGTATACATAGATTCCATATCAGATCTCATGGCCTCTAAGCCATTTTTCAGACTCTGCTCCATCAATAGCATCTATATAGGATATTAGCTCATCATCTATGATGATTTCACTACCTTCCTGAGTCACAAGATATCCAAATCTCTCAGGTTCAAGGCATGTCCTATTAGATCTACGAGGTTCCTGTGTTACCTGAGTAGTTTGAGATTCCACAACACCTTGTGGTTCTCTAGGTTCCTCTAGTTCATCTATTGGTTCTATGTTCTCTTGTTGGTCTCGAACCTCTTCGAGTTCTACTTGTCTCCCACTGATTCCTTTGAAAATAAATTCCTTTTCAAAGAACGTAATATATTTGGCAACAAACACTTTGTTGTCATATTTATTATACAAGTAGTATCCCATAGTTTCTTTGGGATAACCAACAAAGTAACATTTTTCAGATCTAGGGACAATCTTTTCAAGAATCATTTTCTTGACATAAGCTTCACAATTTCAAATCCTCATAAAAGACATTTTGGGACACTTCCCAATCCATATCTCATATGGTGTCTTTTAAATGACTTAGATGGTACTCAGTTTAGTGTAAACACGGAGGTTTGTAGAGCATGCCCCCAAAAAGTAGTTGGAAACTCAACTATACTCATCATCGATTGCACCATATCCAATAATGTGTGATTCCTTCTTTCTGATACACCATTATGTTGAGGTGTTCTAGGCAGATTCCATTGGGATACAATCCCACGGACTCTAAGAAGGTCCTAAAACTGTTGGTTCAAGTATTATTCACCTCGATCAAAACAAAATGCCTTAATACTTTTACCTAGTTGGTTCTGTACTTCATTCATAAATTCCTTGAACTTTTCAAGAGCTTCTGACTTATGTTTCATTAGATAAACATAGCCATACCTACTGAAGTCACCAGTAAAGGTAATGAATTATTGATACCCACCTCTAGTTGTAGTTCTAAAAGGTCCACACACATCAGTATGTATGAGTTCTAATAGATCATTAGCCCTTTCATTGTTGCCAATTCCAAATGTATGTGATTCTCATTTATGTGCCCTAGACGACAATTCCAAATGTATGTTTTGTTTGATTTGTTGAGTTTTATCCTTTTGGTATTAATGTTATATACATTTGTCTTAAGGTCTAACAGATAAAGACCATAAGACATAGGGGCACTGCCATAAAAGATCCCATCTTTTGAAATAGAGCATCAACCACTTTTAATATGGAATTCAAATGCATCATTGTTTAAACAAGATACATAAATGATGTTTCTATTTATAGCAGGTACATAATAGCAGTTCTTTAACTCTATTATGAGACCCATGGACAGAGATATACTATAGGTTCCAATTGCACTGGCCACAACTCTTACGCCATTAGCAACTTGTAGTTCCACCTCACCTTTCCCCAAAGGCCTACTTCTCTTTAGATCCTGCATATGAGAACATATGTGAGATCCACATCTGATATCTAATACCCAAGATGATGAAGTAGATAGATTTATCTCAATAACGTACATACCTGAAGTGGAGATCACCATCCCCATCTTCTGCTTCAAGTACAAAGGATGAAATCCTCTTGTACTTTTCTTTCTCCTTATCTTGAGTGCTGAAGAATTTGACTTAGGATTAACCATAGAACACTTCTTGGTGTTGCTTTGATCCTTGGATTCAGCTCTGCTGATCATCATCACGGTCTTGTCCTTCTTCACTTTTGCTTCCGCATAAATCAACATGGCAAGCAGTTCTGACATTTGTCCAGCCGAATTTCTCACTACTGGCATGCAATAAAATAGCTATATGATTCTAGCATAGTCTTTGCGTTACAACCCCAATTTTTGGGTTCAATTGGTGAGAAATGTAATTTCTCATATTAAAGATAATTGAACAAAGAATGGTATAATTTGTTTTGAATAAATGGATTTTGTTTACAATAGCTTTGATGTTTGTGTTGTGGGCTTTATTGGCTATTGGGCCCAAATAACAAGGAAATTCAATTAGTAAATGAATAATTGAATTTTTAAGAAAAGAAATATGTAGAAACCTCTAGAAGGCAAATCTAAAGAGGATTTCGTGCCTCTTGGGTTCCAAGGAGTCCAAAGTTGCAAAAAAGAAAGCAATAAGAAAAGAAAAGATTAATTAAGTATTTCTTTATTAAGAAATAAATTGAAAATAATGCTAAAATGTGGAAATTGAGTGGAAAGAGGCATAAATGAGATTTCTTGGTGAAATTTCGTATCCATGAGGTTGCTAATATTAAAAGGAATGTCAATGAGGAAAATAAAAGAGAAATAAAGAGAAATCCTCAAAAAGAACTATTTTAATAAGAAATAAACAAGATAAAGAGAAATAATAAAGAATAATGCATTTAGATGCATCTAGAAGGATATTGAAGATACAATAAAAAGGATTTCGAAATAATAAAGTTTCTTAGGATCCAAGGAGACCCAATAAAGAAGAAGAAAAGAGAAAATACCAAAATTGCCAAAATAAAAGGATAGTGGTGATACATAATTAAGGGATTATGTGGTTTTGCTAAAAGGAAAGTATTTTCTAATAAATGAAAATAGGATTTCGTGACAATGGTTTAAAAAGTAATAATAAGGATGATTTTTGAAAATCCTAATATATAAATAAGAAGGAATATCTAAAAAGATATATAGGAGAGAGAGAAACTTACTTCACATTGAAGGAAAAGAGTTTCTTTTGGGAAAGTGTTTGGTAACTCATGGATAACCCACCTAGGGCTTCATACCCTCCTCTATAAAAGGTTATGACCTCTGGGTCGAGCCCAAGGAAATCCCTGCATCCCTTTCTCTCTCATCTCCCTCTTCTTCTACATCGTCTTTGCTTAAAACCCTAGATAGAGGAGCAGTGTGGCCATGGCACCACAAGGAGCTATTAACCGATCTCGATGAGTGAAGAACGTACCCACGACGACTTTGGGGAGATCGGCCATCACCCCTTTGCCCGCGCCTTCGTGCAGCTCGCGGCCGAAGGTCTGCAACTCACAGCAGGTCGCAGACTTGGCGTGCTTAGGAGAATCCACCTCAGCCATGGAACGGCGGCGCCTTGTGTGCGCCAAGGCACGACGGAGGCAGAGGAAGCACCCCCGGTGGCCGTCGAAGTCTGGGGTGGAGAAGGGTAGCCGCAACTTGCTGCAGATCGACGCCCAGGCCTAGGTCACGTGAGGTTGAAGACAACCCATCACCGTTGAACAGTTCTGCCCTCCGAAGGCTGAAGACTCAACCAACTTATGTGGGGGCAAAGCGGTAAAATCGAAATGATTTCAAGTGAACTAAGATGTGTTGCATGGGAGCGCACACATGGCGCAATCCGATTGGCCGAAAAGGTAATTCCTTTATTAATTCATAATTAAATATTGGTAACTCCGATTAGGACAAGTAATATATGAAAATTGATCCTCAGAATGAGAGGAACACAAATAAATTATTGTTGAAGCCTAATTTTTCTTTCTATTCAAAAAGTATATCAAGATTCTATCTTTAATAGTTTAATCAATGAAAAACCCTAACCTTTGATGATTAATGAATTAGAAAAGGGTTATGTGAGTGTTTAGAATTGATATTAACCTATTGTTAATAAAAAGGGCATATTAGATCTAAGAGGATGATCTTCATGAGTAACTTGATTAATTGAGAGTTCCATATGATTTAATGAACCTTGAACCCTAACTATGGTAATTATGATCCTTAATGATTATAATTGGTGAAATTCATGTACAAAGCTGAGATATGATGGTTCTGATATATTTTGAGCATTAATGTTCCTAATTAAGGATAAAAACCCTAAATGTAGTAAGTAGGGTTTTCTCATGAATAAAGGGTAGTATTTATGGTAAATCGAGTTCATATGTGATTAGACCATAATGAACTTTGAATTGATGATAAATGTGTATAATGATCTTGTCATGGATTAAAATGATAAAAATAGTAGCTTTAATGAAAAGAAGCTCAATGAAATTAATTAATGATTACTGTGCCTTTAATATGGAAATAGGGTTATATGTTGTTACGATAACCTTAATGTTGAAGAATAGATGAGATAATTATGGTTTATGAGTAATGGAATAAAATTACGGTTTAATATGGTAAAAGATGAAGGGAAACCCTAATTGCAAAACAAAACCCTAAAATGGATACAGAAACCCTAGAAAGTGAATCCAAGACAATAAAGTAGATTCTTGATAAAGTGTGTAATAAATAGAGTACATATTCTTTTCAGGAATTATGTGATCATTGAATTGCTTGCTTGGATTGCGTTCTTGGTTGCTTTTTCTTAATTCTTTTGAAATCATCAAATCGGGTATGTGGTTACGCTTATGAATAATCGTTTTAGTTTCACGACGATTTCCGAACATGTTTATCGGTTGCTTGAAATAACTGTTGGATGCTTTTATTTCATGCAACTATAGAGTGACTATGACTATCACTATGAATATACATGTATAACTGGCTAGATCCGAGTCCACCTCTGTGACTTGTAAAGGCTAAAAAGGGGTAACCTAGAGTAAGGTGTAGGTTATCGTGGGTTAGAAATTGGGCTACCAAGTGTAGTGCCATGAGACCCATTAGCCTGCCATGAGTTAAGGAGTGGGCTACTTACGAGTAGTGCCATGTGACTCAACCCTAGAAATTGGTTCACCTATAGGTGGGACCATGAGGGGTTTAATGGGGATCTACCATAAGGAAGGTAGTATCCCGATCCACTGTAGGGATAGCACAGAGGATAGGGTACTCGTGGATCGTGGAGTTATATTTAAAATGTAATCTTGGTTGTAAATGATTAATTGAATGATTACATTGTTATCATAGTTGCATGTTTATTATTTCCCCCACATACCAGCTTCGACTGATCGACATTTTGTTTGTCGGTGTTTTAGGTTCAAGCCAAAAGGACAAATAGTAAATCATCATATTGTGAAATACATGAAGTAAAATACAAGGAGGATTAGTTAGAATAGAATCCATAAGTGGATAGAAGTCTAGAGATCCAAGTTTTCAAAAAGGTATGCAAAAATTTATTTTCTTAC
The DNA here is from genome assembly GCA_963693085.1 of Alisma plantago-aquatica. Classification (NCBI taxonomy): domain Eukaryota; kingdom Viridiplantae; phylum Streptophyta; class Magnoliopsida; order Alismatales; family Alismataceae; genus Alisma; species Alisma plantago-aquatica. The sequence continues at coordinate 29,070,494 of OY856414.1, read as the reverse complement.
AACTTTTCAGTTTAGCATGTTAAAATTTAATAATTGTTCTTGGTTAATTATCGAACCTTTGATCCGAAAGTTATGGGTGCGGCTTCGACCTCTCGGTCTCCCGTAATTGGGGGTTATCGGGAGGTGGGGTCATAACATTTAGTATCAGAGCGTAGGTTCCTCACTTAACCATTAATAATTATTAAATTTTTGCAAACTCCATAGAACCCAAGGGAGTTATTAGAGGATTATCCGAAAGACAGAGGTGTCTAGAAAAGGATCACGACTGGGGGTTGGCAATATTTTCCTCCGCACCGCTAGTTGGAATACGAGGACTCCCGGATCCATGTGACTGCCTGGCCAAAGTCTTAGGGTATGAATCGAAATAAGACACATTTAGGACTTTCTCATCTTATTCATCCCTTCTCATCTCAAATTCTATTAAGGACCTTAAGGATTAGGGTTTTTCCCTCTTCTCCTCACCCTCTTGAGGTATGGGTAAGATTAATAAGGTCTAAGGAATCCTCCACCAAATTAAATGAAAAGCATGTAAATAAGATGTCATGGACATAATCTTAATAGATTAAGCGCAAACTAAAGAATAGACACATGCTTAGGTGGTATGAAAAAAGTCATCATGTCCTCAAGATAGACTTGAGGCTAGACCTTCTTATCATGAGGATAGATAAAGAGAGTTAGTGTTGGAGATAAAAATCTCCATTGCAAGTAGAGGCCTGGCACATCCTCTGAGGATGATGTTAACCCTAACCCTAAGTGAAGGTTAGAGATAGAGATGGCATGATGAGTTAGACTGGGTGTTTGGATGGACATGCTTTAGATGACGTATGAGCCATGAGAGGTTGGATGACCTAGTACCTCTGACGACCCAAACCTTGGGATGGGTCGTGCATGTTTGAGTGAAGGACAACTCCTTTATTGATGAGGTTAGAGAAGAACTTACGGAAACCCCATGAGCTCATATGGGCATAATAGGCACGCAGAAGGTATCAGTAGTGTGAGAAATAGGTTGAAAGCTTGACCGGGAGAGTTTGATGGATAGATTATGTGATAAGCTTAAGGGGCTATAGATAACCTTGAGCGAACATGAGTTGAACATAGGCTTCATCCAGGAAGGGGCTGTAACGCCCGGGCCCACTGCCCAAGGATCTAGTAGAGTTTCAAGAATGACGACTGGCCCCACAGACCACCACTAGCCTTAACTGCGCACTTTGTCCACACTGACGCGCAAGCCAGGATCAACTTCCTGACTGGTCACCCATCCTAGTACTACTCCAAGCTGAGTACACTTAACTATGGAGTTCTTTAGAGATGGGCTCCCTGAAAAGGAGGTGCACCTTGGTGATATGGGTAGTCCAATCATTCCTTTTAAGAGTGTTTTATCCGAGGCCTCAAATCCTGGGATGTTACAATCTCCCCCACTTAGACTCTTGACGTCCTCGTCAAGGCTCAACTATAAGGTCTCATAATCTCTTCCCCATTTCAGTGCAGACCCACAATGGCCAATGGACACCCAACTCCCGATCACGGAATACCAGCGCAAGGGTGGCTACGTCAACCATGGACAGCCCTTTCCTACATGCCTGGACCGCACGGCTCAAGACTGGCATGCCATGCCCATGTGGGCCCCACCTACTGGAGGGAATTGGCTCTGATACCATTTGTAACGCCCGGGCCCACTGCCCAAGGCTCTAGTAGAGTTTCAGGAATGACGACTGGCCCCACAGACCACCACTAGCCTTAACTGCGCACTTTGTCCACACTGACGCGCAAGCCAGGATCAACTTCCCGACTGGTCACCCATCCTAGTACTACTCCAAGCTGAGCACACTTAACTATGGAGTTCTTTAGAGATGGGCTCCCTGAAAAGGAGGTGCACCTTGGTGATATGGGTAGTCCAATCATTCCTTTTAAGAGTGTTTTATCCGAGGCCTCAAATCCTGGGATGTTACAGGGGCATACTTTTGAGGTTGACCCTTCATGAAGAGAGGACCTTTAATGGTGAGATTAGTTGTAGGATTAGCTCTAGAGAGAGAAGGAACCCAACAAGAAGGTTGGAATCCTAGACTCTGGGATACGAGGAGAAGTCAGGAGTTGAGGATGATGTGACCTAAGTGGATGATAGGGGTCGTCACATGCTTGATCCCTAGAGGTTGATGATGTCTTGGTTTCCAAGGGAGGAACCAAACCCTAGAGAGAGGATGAGGCTTCTGGCACTTATCTGCCTATGGTATAAGAGTTTACCTTCTAAGAAAGGAAGAAGAAGTTCTATATACCCTGGAGAGGTTTAGTAATAGGTTATGAGACCTTGTACCTTGTTGATTGTCCTTGAGGAGGACTCAAATTTAAAGTGTTGATCGAGGAAAAAGGATGACAGGAAGTGTATGTCATACCCGATACATGTTTGGTTTGTGAGGTTGAGCAGACAGCTGGACATTAGGAAAGTGAACCTATGGTTCCTAGGCCTAAGAGGGGAAGTGGTATACCTAATGCTCATGAAGAGAATTAAGTTGCTATAGTTTCAAGAATGGTACTCCTCATGTAAAGAGGAAAAGGGAAACCCCTTAAATTTAAGGTATGTTTGATGAACCCCTCACATCTAAGTTGATGACAAAGGAAGGTATAATCTTGATCCAGTTTTAAGGAAAGAGAAAAAGTATAACCTAGCCTGGTTTAGTGGTCTGCTTGTGCCTTAATAGCATACTAGGGTTAAGCATAAGGATGTAAACCCTAGACCTAAGTATGTTTGTGACATTGTGGGAAAGTGTTGTAGTTTCCACCCATCCTGGGAGAGGGACCCTTGTATAGGGTGTATACAAGTTTTGTGGGTTTAAGGTAACTTAAAGAGGTCTTATAGGATCTTGAGAATCTAAGTGAAAATTACATGGTATGAGAATGATCCTATAGACCCATCAATAACCATCTCTATGTGCATGTGGATGTGTTACCATGGAGGTAACCGGTATGGGGCCTGACTAAGGTAGGCAGGTCACCATGACCCCATGAAAGGACGAAAGACCGCCCTTGAATGCAGAAAGAGAGATGATGAAGGCTTGGGTAAGGTTCTAAGTTGGACATGTATTATAATGGAATCCTAAGTCTATCCTAGGGTCAGGTAGGGATAAGACCGATGGAGGTAGGGGTTGCCTAATTCCCTAGTTGCACATGACCATAGGGTCGGGAGGTAACAACTATTGTTGTCTGGAGGCCATGGGTTAGGAGATTGACCGCCTTCATGAACTCATGGGACCCAAAGGGAAGATGAGAAGGGCACTCTCTAGATGCATAAGGGAAGAGGGATGACCCTAAAAGTGTCGGCACCCTATAGGCCTAGAGGAGATGACCAAGGATTGTGAGGTGACCCAAGTAGGTTCGAAACCACTGTTCCATGGAAGTAATTTTTGATGTCATGATGTTTGTGATATAGATACATATGAGGCACATTTCAACATAGATTTGAAAGTGTACTGGAAAGGTGGGGTGTACCATCTCTACTCTTGGAACAGGAAGAACTTTGTAGTTGGACTGCAGCCAAATACTTATTTCCTTTTGTTATGGGAGTGAGAGATAGGACAGTACGCATGCCATACACCAAGGATAAAGATGATGTGGGTTGGAACATTGCCATGAGATATGGGGATAGAGATGATAACATACCCCGACAGAGTGAATGATACATGGATGGTTTATAAACACTAAGAGGAACGAGGTAGTCACCTGATGAGGATGATTTTATCATGAGATATGAGTCATACAAGGTATAGTTTGATCATCATAAGGATGAGCCCTATGTTTTCTTGATGAAGATGGTTTTAGAGTCAAGATGAGATGATAAGTGGAATACATGAAGGTGTATGCAATCAACATTACCTAATACGTAAGGACGTGAAGTGGTAATGGATGCTCTGGTTGAGATATATCTGCCTAGTTCAGTTGTTAGACTAACCCTATGTTTAGAAAGGGAGATATGTTTGGATAACACTAAAGTAATGAGATCAGTTAATGGTTGTTTGGTTAGCCAGTCTAGTCCTTGATGCAATGAAAGGATGGTGGTAGAACCTCAGAAGCACTTCTTTGGAAAAGAAGGTGATGAAACCCCGATAGAATGGTTAAGGGTTTTTGAGGTATTGACCTTGAAGAATAATGACATACATGAGATCATGATTTTAAGATCACCATACACCATGGATAATAAGTGACAGTAGTACTTTGGATGCCTAAGATAAAGTTGCATTTAGTATATGGCCATGCAAGCCAGGAGGTAAAGGACGAACTCCAGTAACCCAGTGCATTGATATAAAGGATAACGAGTCCCCTAGAGAGAAAAGGAGTTCATCACTAGGGATGTTGTAAGTCTCTGCTGGACCTAGGGAGGTCGAGATGCAATATGGGGTATGGTAGATTGTCTTACCCAAATGACATGAGAAAGAAAGAGTATTGTTAAAGGACAGATTGGGTTGAACCACATATGAGAGAGATGGTTCAACTACACTATGAGACGAGTTCAAAAGTTCATGAGTATGACCTAAAGGTTCCATTCCATAAGATGGAAGAAGGTACATGAAGAACTCTATGTTAGTACAGTTTATCACCCCTAACTAATGGTTAGTATGATCTAGACTAAAGGGTCTGATGAGAGCATGTGTACTCGTTTAGGGTGATATCTAGAGGCAGTTCTTGTCCTATGAAAGACCACCATAGCCAGTATCAGGATTTAAAAGAAGCTCTGTAAGAGAGGTTGTGTCAGTCACCACTTCAGTAAGGTGATGTTGGTGAAAGGACCTCATGATGGTTAAAAAAGGACCACGTGATGGTTAGAAAAGGGCCAAAGTGTGTGTAGATGAAGTCACTATGATCGGGCAATGGCTGAAAGGAGCCTAGAGATGACGAGAGTCATGAGAAGATACAAAGTAGACTGACATGCAGTTCACGGTGGAAGAATAGGTGACATTAAAATCCAATCCCTCTAAGTTATAGCTAAGAGAGCTGAGTCCCCGATGCATGGGTTCTTTTGATATGGTTTGGTGGAGAAGGTTAAGTTTGACCTTACCCCTCAGGATAAAGTAATGTGTGATGAGTTCCATGTGTCCAATTTAGAGCACTATGTGAGGTACCCCTTCCATGTGCCAAGCAATAAACCGAGTGAGCCCCAAGGGAGGCTGAAATGGCCTGAGTCACCTGTGCAATTTATAGACACCAGGATGAAAGAACTCAGAGGAAAAAAAATATAAATATATGTGATGATAAAGGTTCTTTGGTAGCGCCATGGGTACGGTAAAGCCACATAGGGGCCAATGATGGACATGGAATAGTCTTATCCTGAATTGTTTGTTTGCTTGATGAGAATTTTGAGGACAAAATTCCTATAAGAGGGGAAGGATGTTACAACCCCAATTTTTGGGTTCAATTGGTGAGAAATGTAATTTCTCATATTAAAGATAATTGAACAAATAATGGTATAATTTTTTTTGATTAAATGGATTTTGTTTACAATAGCCTTGATGTTTGTGTTGTGGGCATTATTGGCTATTGGGCCCAAATAACAAGGAAATTCAATTAGTAAATGAATAATTGAATTTTTAAGAAAAACAATATGTAGAAACCTCTAGAAGGCAAATCCAAAGAGGATTTAGTACCTCTTGGGTTCCTTGGGTTCCAAGGAGTCCAATGTTGCAAAAAAGAAAGCAATCAGAAAAGAAAAGATTAATTAAGTATTTCTTTATTAAGAAATAAATTGAAAATAATGCTAAAATGTGGAAAATGAGTGGAAAGAGGCATAAATGAGACTTTTTGGTGAAATTTCATATCCATGAGGTTGCTAATATTAAAAGGAATGCCAATGAGGAAAATAAAAGAGAAATAAAGAGAAATCCTCAAAAAGAACTATTTTAATAAGAAATAAACAAGATAGTGAGAAATAATAAAGAATAATGCATTTAGATGCATCTAGAAGGATAATAAATATCCAATAAAAAGGATTTCGAAATAATAAAGTTTCTTGGGATCCAAGGAGACCCAATAAAGAGGAAGAAAAGAGAAAATACCAAAATTGCCAAAATAAAAGGATAATGGGGATACATAATTAAGGGATTATGTGGTTTTTCTAAAAGGAAAGTATTTTCTAATAAATGAAAATAGAATTTCGTGCCAATGGTTTAAAAAGCAATAAGAAGGATGATTTTCGAAAATCCTAATATCTAAAGAAGAAGGAATATCTAAAAAGATATATAGGAGACAGAGAAACTTACTTCACATTGAAGGAAAAGAGTTTCTTTTGGGAAAGTGCTTGGTAACTCATGGATAACCCACCTAGGGCTTCGTACCCTCCTCTATAAAAGGTTATGACCTCTGGGTCGAGCCCAAGGAAATCCCTGCATCCCTTCCTCTCTCATCTCCCTCTTCTTCTACATCGTTTTTTCTTAAAACCCTACATAGAGGAGCAGTGTGGCCATGGCACCACAAGGAGCTATTAACCGATCTCGATGAGCGAAGAACGCACCCATGACGACTTTGGGGAGATCGGCCATCACCCCTTTGCCCGCGCCTTCACACAGCTCGCGGCCGAAGGTCTGCAACTCGCAACAGGTCGCGGACTTGGCGCTCAGCCATGGAACGACAGCGCCGTGTGTGCACCAAGGCACGACGGAGGCAGAGGAAGCACCCCCGGTGGCCATCGAGGTCTGGGGTGGAGAAGGGCAGCCACAACTTGCTGCAGATCGACGCCCAGGCCTAGGTCACGCGAGGTTGAAGACAACCCATCACCGTTGGACGGTTCTGCCCTCCGAAGGCTGAAGACTCAACCAACTTACACGGGGGTAAAGCGGTAAAATTGAAATGTTTTCAAGTGAACTAAGATGTGTTGCATGGAAGCACACACGTGGCGCAATCCGATTGGCCGAAAAGGTAAATCCTTTATTAATTCATAATTAAATATTGGTAACTCCGATTAGGACAAGTAATATATGAAAATTGATCCTCAGATCGAGAGGAACACAAATAAATTATTGTTGAAGCCTAATTTTGCTTTCTATTCAAAAAGTATATCAAGATGCTATCTTTAATAGTTTAATCAATGAAAAACCCTAACCTTTGATGATTAATGAATCATAAAAGGGTTATGTGAGTGTTTAAAATAGATATTAACCTATTGTTAATAAAAAGGGCATATTAGATCTAAGAGGATGATCTTCATGCGTAACTTGATTAATTTAGAGTTCCATATGATTTAATGAACCTTCAACCCTAACTATGGTAATTATGATCCTTAATGATTTTAATTGGTCAAATTCATGTACAAAGCTGAGATATGATGGTTCTGATATATTTTGAGCATTAATGTTCCTAATTAAGGATAAAAACCCTAAATGTAGTAAGTAGGGTTTTCTCATGAATAAAGGGTAGTATTTATGGTAAATCGAGTTCATATGTGATTAGACCATAATGAACTTTGAATTGATGATAAATGTGTATAATGGTATTGTCATGGATTAAAAGGATAAAAATAGTAGCTTTAATGAAAAGAAGCTTAATGAAATTAATTAATGATTATTGTTCCTTTAATATGGAAATAGGGTTATATGTTGTTACGATAACCTTAATATTGAAGAATAGATGAGATAATTATGGTTTATGAGTAATGGCATACAATTAGGGTTTAATATGGTAAAAGATGAAGGGAAACCCTAATTGCAAAACAAAACCCTAAAATGGATACAGAAACCCTAGAAAGTGAATCCAAGACAATAAAGTAGATTCTTGATAAAGTGTGTAATAAATAGAGTCATATTCTTTTCAGGAATTATGTGATCATTGAATTGATTGCTTGGATTGCATTCTTGGTTGGTTTTTCTTAATGCTTGTGAAATCATCAAATTAGGTATGTGGTTACGCTTATGATTAATCGTTTTAGTTTCACGACGATTTCCGAACGTGTTTATCGATTGCTTGAAAGTAACTATTGGATGCTTTTATTTCATGCAACTATAGAGTGACTATGACTATCACTATGAATATACATGTATAACTGGCTAGATCCGAGTCCACCTCTTTGACTTGTAAAGGCTAAAAAGGGGTAACCTAGAGTAAGGTCTAGGTTATCGTGGGTTAGAAATTGGGCTACTAAGTGTAGTGCCATGAGACCCATTAGCCTGCCACGAGTTAAGGAGTGGGCTACTTATGAGTAGTGCCATGTGACTCAACCCTAGAAACCGGTTCACCTATAGGTGGACCATGACGGGTTTAATGGGGATCTACCATAAGGAAGGTAGTATCCCGATCCACTACAGGGACAGCATAGAGGATAGGGTACTCATGGATCGCAGAGTTATATTTAAAATGTAATCTTGGTTGTAAATGATTAATTGAATGATTACATTGTTATCATAGTTGCATGTTTATTGTTTCCCCCACATACCAGCTTTGACTGACTGACGTTTTGTTTGTCGGCATTTTAGGTTCAAGCCAAAAGGACAAACAGTAAATCATCATATTGTGAAATACATGAAGTAAAATACAAGGAGGATTAGTTAGAATAGAATCCATAAGTGGATAGAAGTCTAGAGATCCAAGTTTTTAAAAAAGGTATGCAAAAATTTATTTTATTACAGCTTTTCAGTTTAGCATGTTAAAATTTAATAATTGTTCTTGGTTAATTGTCGAACCTTTGATCTGGAAGTTATGGGTGCGGCTTCGACCTCTCGGTCTCCCTTAATTGGGGATTATCGGGAGGTGGGGTCGTAACATTTGGTATCAGAGCGTAGGTTCCTCACTTAACCATTAATAATTATTAAATTTTTGCAAATTGCATAGAACCCAAGGGAGTTATTAGAGGATTATCCGAAAGATGGAGGTGTCTAGAAAAGGATCACGACCGGGGGTTGGCAATATTTTCCTCCGCACCGCTAGTCAGAATACGAGGACTCGCGGATCCGTGTGACTGCCTGGCCAAAGTCTTAGGGTATGAATCAAAATAAGACACCTTTAGGACTTTCTCATCTTATTCATCCCTTCTCATCACAAATTCTATTAAGGACCTTAAGGATTAGGGTTTTTCCTTCTTCTCCTCACCCTCTTGAGGTATGGGTAAGATTAATAAGGTCTAAGGAATCCTCCACCAAATTAAATGAAAAGCATGTAAATAAGATGTCATGGACATAAGCTTAATAGATTAAGCACAAACTAAAGAGTAGATACATGCTTAGGTCATATGACATAAGTCGTCATGTCCTCAAGATAGACCTGAGGCTAGACCTTCTTAACAGGAGGATAGCTAAAGAGAGTTAGTCTTGGAGATAAAAATCTCCATTGTAGGTAGAGGCCTGGCACATCCTCTGAGGATGATGTTAACCCTAACACTAAGTGAAGGTTAGAGAGAGAGATGGCATGATGAGTTAGACCGGGTGTTTGGATGGACATGCTTTAGATGACGTATGAGCCATGAGAGGTTGGATGACCTAGTACCTCTGACGACCCAAACCCTGGGACGGGTCGTACATGTTTGAGTGAAGGACAACTCCTTTATTGATGAGGTTAGAGAAGAACCTATGGAAACCCCATGAGCTCATATGGGCATAATAGGCACCCAGAAGGTATCAGTAGTGTGAGCAATAGGTAGAAACCCTGACCGGGAGAGTTTGATGGATAGCTTATGTGATAAGCTTAAGGGGCTATAGATAACCTTGAGCGAACATGAGTTGAACATAGGCTTCATCTAGGAAGGGGCATACTTTTGAGGTTGACCCTTCACGAAGAGAGGACCTTTAATGGTGAGGTTAGTTGTAGAATTAGCTCTAGAGAGAGAGAAGGAACCCAGCAAGAAGGTTGGAGTCCTAGATTCCGAGATACGAGGAGAAGTCAGGAGTTGAGGATGATGCGACCTAAGTGGATGATAGGGGTCGTCACATGCTTGATCCATAGAGGTTGCTGATGTGTTGGTTGCCATGGGAGGAACCAAACCCTAGAGAGAGGATGAGGCTTCTGGCACTTATGTGCCTATGGTATAAGAGTTTACCTTCTAAGAAAGGAAGAAGAAGTTCTATATACCCTGGAGAGGTTTAGTAATAGGTTATGCGACCTTGTACCTTGTTGATTGTCCTTGAGGAGGACTCAACTTTAAAGTGTTGATCGAGGAAAAAGGATGACATGAAGTGTATGTCATACCCGATACATGTTTGGTTTGTGAGGTTGAGCAGATAGCTGGACATCAGGAAAGTGAACCTATGGTTCCTAGGCCTAAGAGGGGAAGTGGTATACCTAATGCTCATGAAGAGAATTAAGTTTCTATAGTTTTGAGCATGGTACTCCTCATGTATAGAGGAAAGGGGAAACCCCTTAAGTTTAAGGTATGTTTGATGAACCCCTCACAGCTAAGTTGATGACAAAGGAAGGTATAATCTTGATCCAGTTTTGAGGAAAGAGAAAAAGTATGACCTAGCCTGGTTTAGTGGTCTGCTTGTGCCTTAATAGCATATTAGGGTTAAGCATAAGGATGTAAACCCTAGACCTAAGGATGTTTGTGACCTTGTGGGAAAGAGTTGTAGTTTCCTGCCATCCTAGGAGAGGGACCCTTGTGTAGGGTGTATACCAGTTTTGTGGGTTTAAGGTAACTTAAAGAGGTCTTATAGGATCTTGAGAAGCTAAGTGAAAAGTACATGGTATGAGAATGAGCCTATAGACCCATTGATAACCATCTCTATGTGCATGTGGATGTGTTACCATGGAGGTAACCGATATGGGGCCTGACTAAGGTAGGCAGGTCACCATGACCCCATGAAAGGATGAAAGTCCGCCCTTGAATGTAGAAAGAGAGATGATGAAGGCTTGGGTAAGGTTCTAAGTTGGACATGTATTATAATGGAAACCTAAGTCTATCCTAGGGCCAGGTAGGGATAAGACTGATGGAGTTAGGCATTGCCTTATTCCCTAGTTGCACATGACCATAGGGTTGGGAGGTAACGACTATCATTGTCTGGAGGCCATGGGTTAAGAGATTGACCACCTTCATGAAATCATGGGACCCAAAGGGTAGATGAGAAGGGCACTCTCTAGATGCATAAGGGAAGAGGGATGACTCCAAAAGTGTCGGCACCCTATAGGCCTAGAGGAGATGACCAAGGATTGTGAGGTGACCCAAGTAGGTTCGAAACCAGTGTTCCATGGAAGTAATTTTTGATGTCATGATGTTTGTGATATAGAGACATATGAGGCACATTTCAACTTAGATTTGAAAGTGTACTGGCAAGGTGGGGTGTACCATCTCTACTCTTAGAACAGGAAGAACTCTGTATTTGGACTGCAGCCAAATACTTATTTCCTTTTATTATGGGAGTGAGAGATTGGACAGTACGCATGCCATTCACCAAGGATAAAGATGATGTGGGTTGGAACATTGCCATGATATATGGGGATAGAGATGATAACATACCCCGACAGAGTGAATGATACATGGATGGTTTATAAACACTAAAAGGAACGAGGTAGTCACATGATGAGGATGATTTTATTATGAGATATGAGTCATACAAGGTATAGTTTGATCATCATGAGGATGAGCCCGGAGTTTTCTCGATGAAGATGGTTTTAGAGTCAAGATGAGATGATAAGTGGAATACATGAAGGTGTATGTCATCAGCATTACCTAATACGTAAGGACGTGAAGTGGTAATGGATGCTCTGGTTGAGATATATCTGCCTAGTTCAGTTGTTAGACTAACCCTATGTTTGGAAAGGGAGATATGTTTGGATAACACTAAAGTAATGAGATCAGTTAATGGTTGTTTGGTTAGCCAGTCTAGTCCTTGATGCAATGAAAGGATGGTGGTAGAACCTCAGAAGCACTTCTTTGGAAAAGAAGGTGATGAAACCACAATAGAATGGTTTAGGGTTTTTGAGGTATTGATCTTGAAGAATAATGACATACATGAGATCATGATTTTAAGATCACCATACACCATGGATAATAAGTGACAATAGTACTTTGGATGCCTAAGATAAAGTTGCACGTAGTATATGGCCATGCAAGCCAGGAGGTAAAGGACGGACCCCAGTAACCCAGTTCATTGATATAAAGGATAAGGAGTCCCCCAGAGAGAAAAGGAGTTCATCACTAGGGATGTTGTAAGTCTCCGCTGGACCAAGGGAGGTCGAGATGCAATATGGGGTACGGTAGATCGTCTTACCCAGATGACATGAGAAAGAAAGAGTATTGCTAAAGGATAGATTGGGTTGAACCACATATGAGAGAGATGGTTCAACTACACTATGAGGCGAGTTCAAAAGTTCATGAGTATGACCTAAAGGTTCCATTCCATAAGATGGAAGAAGGTACATGAAGAACTCTATGTTAGTATTGTTTATCACCCCTAACTAATGGTTAGTATGATCTAGACTAAAGGGTCTGATGAGAGCATGTGTACTCGTTTAGGGTGATATCTAGAGACAATTCTTGTCCTATGAAAGACCACCATAGCCAGTATTGGGATTTAAAAGAAGCTGTGTAAGAGAGATTGTGTCGGTCACCACTTCAGTAAGGTGATGTTGGTGAAAGGACCACATGATGGTTAGAAAAGGATTACGTGATGGTTAGAAAAGGGCCACAGTGTGTGTAGATGAAGTCGCTATGATCGTGCAATGACTGAAAGGAGCCTAGAGATGACGAGAGTCGTGAGCAGATACAAAGTAGACTGACATGCAGTTCACAGTGGAAGAATATGTGACATGAAAATCTGACCTCTCTAAGTTATAGCTAAGAGAGCTGAGTCCCTGATGCATGGGTTCTTTTGACATAGTTTGGTGGAGAAGGTTAAGTTTGAGCTTACCCCTCAGGATAAAGTAATGTGTGATGAGTTCCATGTGTCCAATTTAGAGCACTATGTGAGGTACCCCGACCATGTGTTGAGCAATGAACCTAGTGAGCCCCAAGGGAGCTGAAATGGCCTGAGTCACCTATGCAGTTTATAGACGCCAGGATGAAAGAACTCAGAGGAAAAAAAATAAATATATGTGATGATAAAGGTTCTTTGGTAGCGCCATGGGTACGGTAAAGCCACATAGGGGCCAATGATGTACATGGAATAGTCTTATCCTGAATTGTTTGTTTGCTTGATGAGAATTTTGAGGACAAAATTCCTATAAGAGGGGAAGGATGTTACAACCCCAATTTTTGGGTTCAATTGGTGAGAAATGTAATTTCTCATATTAAAGATAATTGAACAAAGAATGGTATAATTTGTTTTGAATAAATGGATTTTGTTTACAATAGCCTTGATGTTTGTGTTGTGGGCTTTATTGGCTATTGGGCCCAAATAACAAGGAAATTCAATTCGTAAATGAATAATTGAATTTTTAAGAAAAGAAATATGTAGAAACCTCTAGAAGGCAAATCCAAAGAGGATTTCGTGCCTCTTGGGTTCCTTGGGTTCCAAGGAGTCCAAAGTTGCAAAAAAGAAAGCAATAAGAAAAGAAAAGATTAATTAAGTATTTCTTTATTAAGAAATAAATTGAAAATAATGCTAAAATGTGGAAAATGAGTGGAAAGAGGCATAAATGAGATTTCTTGGTGAAATTTCGTATCCATGAGGTTGCTAATATTAAAAGGAATGCCAATGAGGAAAATAAAAGAGAAATAAAGAGAAATCCTCAAAAAGAACTATTTTAATAAGAAATAAACAAGATAATGAGAAATAATAAAGAATAATGCATTTAGATGCATCTAGAAGGATAATGAATATCCAATAAAAAGGATTTCGAAATAATAAAGTTTCTTGGGATCCAAGGAGACCCAATAAAGAGGAAGAAAAGAGAAAATACCAAAATTGCCAAAATGAAAGGATAATGGGGATACATAATTAAGGGATTATGTGGTTTTGCTAAAAGGAAAGTATTTTCTAATAAATGAAAATTGAATTTCGTGCCAATGGTTTAAAAAGCAATAAGGATGATTTTCGAAAATCCTAATATCTAAAGAAGAAGGAATATATAAAAAGATATATAGGAGAGAGAGAAACTTACTTCACATTGAAGGAAAAGAGTTTCTTTTGGGAAAGTGCTTGGTAACTCATGGATAACCCATCTAAGGCTTTGTACCCTCCTCTATAAAAGGTTATGACCTCTGGGTCGAGCCCAAGGAAATCCCTACATCCCTTCCTCTCTCATCTCCCTCTTCTTTTACATAGTCTTTGCTTAAAACCCTAGATAGAGGAGCAGTGTGGCCATGGCACCACAAGGAGCTATTAACCGATCTCGATGAGCGAAGAACGCACCCACGATGACTTTAGGGAGATAGGCAATCAGCCCTTTGCCCGCACCTTCGCGCAGCTCGCGGTCGAAGGTCTGCAACTCGCAGCAGGTCGCGGACTTGGCATGCTTAGGAGAAGCCACCTCAGCCAATGAACGACGGCGCCCTATGTGCACCAAGGCACGACGGAGGCAGAGGAAGCACCCCCAGTGGCCGTCGAGGTCCGGAGTGGAGAAGGGCCGCCACAACTTGCTACAGATCGGTGCCCAAGCCTAGGTCACGCGAGGTTGAAGACAACCCATCACCGTTGGACGGTTCTACCCTCTGAAGGCTAAAGACTCAACCCACTTACGTGGGGGCAAAGCGGTAAAATCGAAAATGTTTTCAAGTGAACTAAGATGTGTTGCATGGGAGCGCACACATGGCAAAATCCGATTGGCCGAAAAGGTAATTCCTTTATTAATTCATAATTAAATATTGGTAACTCCGATTAGGACAAGTAATATATGAAAATTGATCCTCAAAATTAGAGGAACACAAATAAATTATTGTCGAAGCCTAATTTTGCTTTCTATTCAAAAAGTATATCAAGATGCTATCTTTAATAGTTTAATCAATGACCTTTGATGATTAATGAATTAGAAAAGCGTTATGTGAGTGTTTAAAACAGATATTAACATGTTGTTAATAAAAAGGGCATATTAGATCTAAGAGGATGATCTTCATGCGTAACTTGATTAATTGAGAGTTCCATATGATTTAATGAACCTTCAACCCTAACTATGGTAATTATGATCCTTAATGATTTTAATTGGTCAAATTCATGTACAAAGCTGAGATATGATGGTTCTGGTATATTTTGAGCATTAATGCTCCTAATTAAGGATAAAAACCCTAAATGTAGTAAGTAGGGTTTTCTCATGAATAAAGGGTAGTATTTATGGTAAATCGAGTTCATATGTGATTAGACCATAATGAACTTTGAATTGATGATAAATGTGTATAATGGTCTTGTCATGGATTAAAAGGATAAAAATAGTAGCTTTAATGAAAAGAAGCTTAATGAAATTAATTAATGATTATTGTTCCTTTAATATGGAAATAGGGTTATATGTTGTTACGATAACCTTAATGTTGAAGAATAGATGAGATAATTATGGTTTATGAGTAATGGCATACAATTAGGGTTTAATATGGTAAAAGATGAAGGGAAACCCTAATTGCAAAACAAAACCCTAAAATGGATACAGAAACCCTAGAAAGTGAATCCAAGACAATAAAGTAGATTCTTGATAAAGTGTGTAATAAATAGAGTCATATTCTTTTCAGGAATTATGTGATCATTGAATTGATTGCTTGGATTGCATTCTTGGTTGGTTTTGCTTAATGCTTGTGAAATCATCAAATTAGGTATGTGGTTACGCTTATGATTAATCGTTTTAGTTTCACGACAATTTCCGAACGTGTTTATCGGTTGCTTGAAAGTAACTATTGGATGCTTTTATTTCATGCAACTATAGAGTGACTATGACTATCACTATGAATATACATGTATAACTGGCTAGATCCGAGTCCACCTCTTTGACTTGTAAAGGCTAAAAAGGGGTAACCTAGAGTAAGGTCTAGGTTATCGTGGGTTAGAAATTGGGCTACTAAGTGTAGTGCCATGAGACCCATTAGCCTGCCATGAGTTAAGGAGTGGGTTACTTATGAGTAGTGCCATGTGACTCAACCCTAGAAACCGGTTCACCTATAGGTGGACCATGACGGGTTTAATGGGGATCTACCATAAGGAAGGTAGTATCCCGATCCACTACAGGGATAGCACAGAGGATAGGGTACTCATGGATCGCAGAGTTATATTTAAAATGTAATCTTGGTTGTAAATGATTAATTGAATGATTACATTGTTATCATAGTTGCATGTTTATTATTTCCCCCACATACCAGCTTTGACTGACTGACGTTTTGTTTGTCGGCATTTTAGGTTCAAGCCAAAAGGACAAACAGTAAATCATCATATTGTGAAATACATGAAGTAAAATACAAGGAGGATTAGTTAGAATAAAATCCATAAGTGGATAGAAGTCTAGAGATCCAAGTTTTTAAAAAGGTATGCAAAAATTTATTTTCTTACAGCTTTTCAGTTTAGCATGTTAAAATTTAATAATTGTTCTTGGTTAATTGTCGAACCTTTGATCTGGAAGTTATGGGTGCGGCTTCGACCTCTCGGTCTCCCTTAATTGGGGATTATCGGGAGGTGGGGTCGTAACATTTGGTATTAGAGCGTATGTTCCTCACTTAACCATTAATAATTATTAAATTTTTGCAAATTGCATAGAACCCAAGGGAGTTATTAGAGGATTATCCGAAAGACAGAGGTGTCTAGAAAAGGATCACTACCGGGGGCTGGCAATATTTTCCTCTGCACCGCTAGTTGGAATACGAGGACTCTCGGATCCGTGTGACTGCCTGGCCAAAGTCTTAGGGTATGAATCGAAATAAGACACCTTTAGGACTTTCTCATCTTATTCATCCCTTCTCATCACAAATTCTATTAATGACCTTAAGGATTAGGGTTTTTCCCTCTTCTCCTCACCCTCTTGAGGTATGGGTAAGATTAATAAGGTCTAAGGAATCCTCCACCAAATTAAATGAAAAGCATGTAAATAAGATGTCATGGACATAAGCTTAATAGATTAAGCGCAAACTAAAGAGTAGATACATGCTTAGGTCGTATGACATAAGTCGTCATGTCCTCAAGATAGACCTCAGGCTAGACCTTCTTATCAGGAGGATAGATAAAGAGAGTTAGTCTTAGAGATAAAAATCTCCATTGCAAGTAGAGGCCTGGAACATCCTCTGAGGATGATGTTAACCCTAACACTAAGTGAAGGTTAGAGAGAGAGATGGCATGATGAGTTAGACCGGGTGTTTGGATGGACATGCTTTAGATGACGTATGAGCCATGAGAGGTTGGATGACCTAGTACCTCTGACGACCCAAACCCTGGGACGGGTCATACATGTTTGAGTGAATGACAACTCCTTTATTGATGAGGTTAGAGAAGAACCTATGGAAACCCCATGAGCTCATATGGGCATAATAGGCACCCAGAAGGTATCAGTAGTGCGAGAAATAGGTAGAAACCCTGACCGGGAGAGTTTGATGGATAGCTTATGTGATAAGCTTAAAGGGCTATAGATAACCTTGAGCGAACATGAGTTGAACATAGGCTTCATCTAGGAAGGGGCATACTTTTGAGTTTGACCTTTCACGAAGAGAGGACCTTTAATGGTGAGGTTAGTTGTAGAATTAGCTCTAGAGAGAGAGAAGGAACCCAGCAAGAAGGTTGGAATCCTAGACTCCGGGATACGAGGAGAAGTTAGGAGTTGAGATGATGCGACCTAAGTGGATGATAGGGGTCGTCACATGCTTGATCCCTAGAGGTTGATGATGTCTTGGTTGCCATGGGAGGAACCAAACCCTAGAGAGAGGATGAGGCTTCTGGCACTTATGTGCCTATGGTATAAGAGTTTACCTTCTAAGAAAGGAAGAAGAAGTTCTATATACCATGGAGAGGTTTAGTAATAGGTTATGAGACCTTGTACCTTGTTGATTGTCCTTGAGGAGGACTCAAATTTAAAGTGTTGATCGAGGAAAAGTACATGGTATGAGAAGCTAAGTGAAAAGTACATGGTATGAGAATGAGCCTACAGACCCATTGATAACCATCTCTATGTGCATGTGGATGTGTTACCATGGAGGTAACTGATATGGGGCCTGACTAAGGTAGGCAGGTCACCATGACCCCATGAAAGGATGAAAGTCCACCCTTGAATGCAGAAAGAGAGATGATGAAGGCTTGGGTAAGGTTCTAAGTTGGACATGTATTATAATGGAAACCTAAGTCTATCCTAGGGCCAGGTAGGGATAAGACTGATGGAGGTAGGGGTTGCCTTATTCCCTAGTTGCACATGACCATAGGACTAGGAGGTAACGACTATCATTGTCTGGAGGCCATGGGTTAGGAGATTGACCGCCTTCATGAAATCATGGGACCCAAAGGGTAGATGAGAAGGGCACTCTATAGATTCATAAGGGAAGAGGGATGACCGCAAAAGTGTCGGCTCCCTATAGGCCTAGAGGAGATGACCAAGGATTGTGAGGTGACCCAAGTAGGTTCGAAACCTGTGTTCCATGGAAGTAATTTTTGATGTCATGGTGTTTGTGATATAGAGACATATGAGGCACGTTTCAACTTAGATTTGAAACTGTACTGGCAAGGTGGGGTGTACCATCTCTACTCTTAGAACAGGAAGAACTCTGTATTTGGACTGCAGCCAAATACTTATTTCCTTTTATTATGGGAGTGAGAGATTGGACAGTACGCATGCCATTCACCAAGGATAAAGATGATGTGGGTTGGAACATTGCCACGATATATGGGGATAGAGATGATAACATACCCCGACAGAGTGAATGATACATGGATGGTTTATAAACACTAAGAGGAACGAGGTAGTCACATGATGAGGATGATTTTATCATGAGATATGAGTCATACAAGGTATAGTTTGATCATCATGAGGATGAGCCAGGAGTTTTCTCGATGAAGATGGTTTTAGAGTCAAGATGAGATGATAAGTGGAATACATGAAGGTGTATGTCATCAACATTACCTAATACGTAAGGACGTGAAGTGGTAATGGATGCTCTGGTTGAGATATATCTGCCTAGTTCAGTTGTTAGACTAACCCTATGTTTGGAAAGGGAGATATGTTTGGATAACACTAAAGTAATGAGATCAGTTAATGGTTGTTTGGTTAGCCAGTCTAGTCCTTGATGCAATGAAAAGATGGTGGTAGAACCTCAGAAGCACTTCTTTGGAAAAGAAGGTGATGAAACCCCGATAGAATGGTTTTGGGTTTTTGAGGTATTGATCTTGAAGAATAATGACATACATGAGATCATGATTTTAAGATCACCATACACCATGGATAATAAGTGATAATAGTACTTTGGATGCCTAAGATAAAGTTGCACGTAGTATATGGCCATGCAATCCAGGAGGTAAATGACGAACCCCAGTAACCCAGTTCATTGATATAAAGGATAAGGAGTCCCCCTGAGAGAAAAGGAGTTCATCACTAGGGATGTTGTAAGTCTCCGCTGGACCTAGGGAGGTCGAGATGCAACATGGGGTATGGTAGATCGTCTTACCCAGATGACATGAGAAAGAAAGAGTATTGTTAAAGGTTAGATTGGGTTGAACCACATATGAGAGAGATGGTTCAACTACACTCTGAGGCGAGTTCAAAAGTTCATGAGTATGACCTAAAGATTCCATTCCATAAGATGGAAAAAGGTACATGAAGAACTCTATGTTAGTATAGTTTATCACCCCTAACTAATGGTTAGTATGATCTAGACTAAAGGGTCTGATGAGAGCATGTGTACTCATTTAGGGTGATATCTAGAGACAATTCTTGTCCTATGAAAGACCACCATATCCAGTATTGGGATTTAAAAGAAGCTCTGTAAGAGAGGTTGTGTCGGTCACCACTTCAGTAAGGTGATGTTGGTGAAAGGACCACATGATGGTTAGAAAAGGATCACATGATGGTTAGAAAAGGGCCACAGTGTGTGTAGATGAAGTCGCTATGATCGTGCAATGGCTGAAAGGAGCCTAGAGATGACGAGAGTCATGAGCAGATACAAATTAGACTGACATGCAGTTCACAGTGGAAGAATACGTGACATGAAAATCTGACCTCTCTAAGTTATAGCTAAGAGAGTTGAGTCCCTGATGCATGGGTTCTTTTGACATGGTTTGGTGGAGAAGGTTAAGTTTGAGCTTACCCCTCAGGATAAAGTAATGTGTGATGAGTTCCATGTGTCCAATTTAGAGCACTATGTGAGGTACCCCGACCATGTGCTGAGCAATGAACCTAGTGAGCCCCAAGGGAGGCTGAAATGGCCTGAGTCACATGTGCAGTTTATAGACGCCAGGATGAAAGAACTCAGAGGAAAAAAATATATATGTGATGATAAAGGTTCTTTGGTAGCGCCATGGGTACGGTAAAGCCACATAGGGGCCAATGATGGACATGGAATAGTCTTATCCTGAATTGTTTGTTTGCTTGATGAGAATTTTGAGGACAAAATTCCTATAAGAGGGGAAGGATGTTACAACCCCAATTTTTGGGTTCAATTGGTGAGAACTGTAATTTCTCATATTAAAGATAATTGAACAAAGAATGGTATAATTTGTTTTGAATAAATGGATTTTGTTTACAATAGCCTTGATGTTTGTGTTGTGGGCTTTATTGGATATTGGGCCCAAATAACAAGGAAATTCAATTCGTAAATGAATAATTGAATTTTTAAGAAAAGAAATATGTAGAAACCTCTAGAAGGCAAATTCAAAGAGGATTTCGTGCCTTTTGGGTTCCTTGGGTTCCAAGGAGTCCAAAGTTGCAAAAAAGAAAGCAATAAGAAAACAAAAGATTAATTAAGTATTTCTTTATTAAGAAATAAATTGAAAATAATGCTAAAATGTGGAAAATGAGTGGAAAGAGGCATAAATGAGATTTCTTGGTGAAATTTCGTATCCATGAGGTTGCTAATATTAAAAGGAATGCCAATGAGGAAAATAAAAGAGAAATAAAGAGAAATCCTCAAAAACAACTATTTTAATAAGAAATAAACAAGATAATGAGAAATAATAAAGAATAATGCATTTAGATGCATCTAGAAGGATAATGAATATCCAATAAAAAAGATTTCAAAATAAGAAGTTTCTTGGGATCCAAGGAGACCCAATAAAGAGGAAGAAAAGAGAAAATACCAAAATTGCCAAAATAAAAGGATAATGGGGATACATAATTAAGGGATTATGTGGTTTTGGTAAAAGGAAAGTATTTTCTAATAAATGAAAATAGAATTTCGTGCCAATGGTTTAAAAAGCAATAAGAAGGATGATTTTCAAAAATCCTAATATCTAAAGAAAAAGGAATATCTAAAAAGATATATAGGAGAGAGAGAAACTTACTTCACATTGAAGGGAAAGAGTTTCTTTTGGGAAAGTGCTTGGTAACTCATGGATAACCCACCTAGGGCTTCGTACCCTCCTCTATAAAAGGTTATGACCTCTGGGTCGAGCCCAAGGAAATCCCTACATCCCTTCCTCTCTCATCTCCCTCTTCTTCTACATCATCTTTGCTTAAAACCCTAGATAGAGGAGCAATGTGGCCATGGCACCACAAGGAGCTATTAACCGATCTCGATGAGCGAAGAACGCACCCACGATGACTTTGGGGAGATAGGCAATCACCCCTTTGCCCATGCCTTCGCGCACCTCGCGGCCGAAGGTCTGCAACTCATAGCAGGTCGTGGACTTGGCATGCTTAGGAGAAGTTACCTCAGCCATGGAACGACGACGCCCTATGTGCACCAAGGCACGACGGAGACAGAGGAAGCACCCCCGGTGGCCGTCGAGGTCCGGGGTGGAGAAGGGCAGCCGCAACTTGCTGCAGATTGGCCCCCAGGCCTAGGTCACGCGAGGTTGAAGACAACCCATCACCGTTGGACGGTTCAACCCTCCGAAGGCTAAAGACTCAACCCACTTACGCGGGGGCAAAGCGGTAAAATCAAAATGTTTTCAAGTGAACTAAGATGCGTTGCATGGGAGCGCACACGTGGCACAATCTGATTGGTCAAAAAGGTAATTCCTTTATTAATTCATAATTAAATATTGGTAACTCTGATTAGGACAAGTAATATATGAAAATTGATCCTCAGAACGAGAGGAACACAAATAAATTATTGTCGAAGCCTAATTTTGCTTTATATTCAAAAAGTATATCAAGATGCTATCTTTAATAGTTTAATCAATGAAAAACCCTAACCTTTGATGATTAATGAATTAGAAAAGGGTTATGTGAGTGTTTAAAACAGATATTAACCTGTTGTTAATAAAAAGGGCATATTAGATCTAAGAGGATGATCTTCATGCGTAACTTGATTAATTGAGAGTTCCATATGATTTAATGAACCATGAACCCTAACTGTGGTAATTATGATCCTTAATGATTTTAATTGGTCAAATTCATGTACAAAGCTGAGATATGATGGTTTTGATATATTTTGAGCATTAATGTTCCTAATTAAGGATAAAAACCCTAAATGTAGTAAGTAGGGTTTTCTCATGAATAAAGGGCAGTATTTATGGTAAATCGAGTTCATATGCGATTAGACCATAATGAACTTTGAATTGATGATAAATGCGTATAATGATCTTGGCATGGATTAAAAGGATAAAAATAGTAGCTTTAATGAAAAGAAGCTTAATGAAATTAATTAATGATTATTGTGCCTTTAATATGGAAATAGGGTTATATGTTGTTACGATAACCTTAATGTTGAAGAATAGATGAGATAATTATGGTTTATGAGTAATGGCATACAATTAGGGTTTAATATGGTAAAAGATGAAGGGAAACCCTAATTGCAAAACAAAACCCTAAAATGGATACAGAAACCCTAGAAAGTGAATCCAAGTCAATAAAGTAGATTCTTGATAAAGTGTGTAATAAATAGAGTACATATTCTTTTCAGGAATTATGTGATCATTGAATTGCTTGCTTGGATTGCGTTCTTGGTTGGTTTTTCTTAATGTTTGTGAAATCATCAAATCAGGTATGTGGTTATGCTTATGAATAATTGTTTTAGTTTCACGACGATTTCCGAACATGTTTATCAGTTGGATGCTTTTATTTCATGCAACTATAGAGTGACTATGACTATCACTATGAATATACATGTATAACTGGCTAGATCTGAATCCACCTCTGTGACTTGTAAAGGCTAAAAAGGGGTAACCTAGAGTAAGGTCTAGGTTATCGTGGGTTAGAAATTAGGCTACCAAGTGTAGTGTCATGAGACCCATTAGCCTGCCATGAGTTAAGGAGTGGGCTACTTACGAGTAGTGCCATGTGACTTAACCCTAGAAACTGGTTCACCTATAGGTGGGACCATGAGGGGTTTAATGGGGATCTACCATAAGGAAGGTAGTATCCCGATCCACTGTAGGGATAGCACAGAGGATAGGGTACTCATGGATCGCGGAGTTATATTTAAAATGTAATCTTGGTTGTAAATGATTAATTGAATGATTACATTGTTATCATAGTTGCATGTTTATGGTTTCCCCCACATACCAGCTTCGGATTATCGACATTTTGTTTGTCGGCGTTTTAGGTTCAAGCCAAACGGACAAACAGTAAATCGTCATATTGTGAAATACATGAAGTAAAATACAAGGAGGATTAGTTAGAATAGAATCCATAAGTGGATAGAAGTCTAGAGATCCAAGTTTTAAAAAAGGTATGCAAAATTTATTTTCTTACAGCTTTTCAGTTCAGCATGTTAAAATTTAATAATTGTTCTTAGTTAATTGTCGAACCTTTGATCCAGAAGTTATGGGTGCGGCTTCGACCTCTCGGTCTCCCTTAATTGCGGGTTATCGACAGGTGGGGTCGTAACACTTTGGAATCATATCAGTAGCCAACTCTTGGCTCAAGGAGAATCCCAACTCTTCAAGATGATACACATGTCCAATTATATTGAGCACATGATCTTGGATTAAGGTTCCTTCTGTCAGCTTTGACTCAAGTAGCACCTTTAAGATAGTGTTCCTTTCTTGCCTGTCAAGACCAAGTGTTACCTTCCTAAGATGTGTCACCATCTCAAGAACACTCATGTTCTCACATTGCTCATGCAACTCATAGTTCATGCAGCTTAGCATAAGGTACTTTATATCTAAGGCATTATTGGCATGCTTCTAGTAAGCATCCACTTGTGCCCTAGGTGCATATGGAGGAGGTATTTCAGGTACTAGTTTGTCAAGGACGTAGAGCTTACACTCTTCATTGAGAACCCTTCTAAAGGTCCAAAACTGGTCATAGAAATTTCTCCCATCAAGTTTGTCCTTCTTTAGGACCAATCACAAATTAGATTTGTTCGTCATTGATTATACAAGAGAAAATTTACACTTGTCAAAAACCATTTTTGATTTGATTGATTTGAAAATTTTGATTATATTAATTAGGTCTTTAATTATTATTGCTCCCACAATTTTATTCGAATTGATAGCCCTCAATATCAATTTGGAATATTGTAGTGTACAATATTCTAGTGGGCCAATATCCATATTTCAACAAGTCATGAGTCGGCTTTTACTGATCACCCAAAACCTGACTATTTAGGTAGGCCATCATGCCAATTGCATCATATGCAACTCTTGGATAGATGATATGCACAACACCTTGCCATGATCATATGCATGTCTCTGGGCTTGGACTCTCCAAGTCACTAGTTAAGCCTAACCCAATAGCCAATATGATAGATACGCACCATGCTTTGTGAAAACCTACATATCTACCATCACACTTTCACGAGATAGATGGTGCACCATGCTTTGTGCAAATTTATGTTTAGTCGATCAAGATTTTCATGTGTATTTCTAATGGAAAGCATCTAAGACTTAATATTTTAGTTGAGGGAGTTTGTATAAATACATATAATTTATCCAATCACCACATATATAGTACGTATCATATACATGTTATATCCCACAATGAAAACATGCAATAAACAAAAGTGATGGATATAACCAGTCCTAATGTAATACCTTAGAGCCATAAGGAATTATGGTCATCTAGGTCTACATCACATGCATAATCATGTTGTTTATGAAGATCTGTGCTTGCCAATATGGGTTGATCGGTTCAACCCTTGAACCGAATAGCTCGCCTCTTGGCTGGTTGTTAAGTCATCTCACCAGTCGTCTAGTCCTTTTATCCACCATTGACTGGCTCCTCCAGCTGATCAGTAGGGCCCACCATGTGATCGGTCCAGCTTGTTCACCATGTCCTCCAAGGTCCTTTAGTCAATTGACTCATCTTCAAGATTCCTTCATCTTTGTCATAATAGGTAAGTAAAGTATCCTACTTTTACATGATTATAGGGAAACCTCTAGTTACATTCGAGGGGAGCAAAGGTAGAATAGAATTAACTTTACACTAGAAAAATGAGATAGAGGCTCGGTATGCAGACTAAGATAAATAGAGAAACCAACTACATACAACCATGCAAAAATAGGGGTTATTGGCCATAACCATGCTACACATCCACCATCAAAACCATTTTAGGATGACGCATGTAAATTGCATACATGTATCATATATATTAGTTTGGGATTATCATGTTGTTTGGATTTGACAAGATATTATTTGCATCGCATGCAATAACAGAACGACAAAACCAAAAATCTGATCATATCAATTATCCCTTAATATAGTAAATTTACATTGTCTCTGATAACACTATTAGAAAATATGGTACAGAGAAGGAAGCACAATTTAAAATTTTATCAATGATATTCCCCAAAATTAGTTGATCACGTCAATAACTATAATCCAGGAAGGATGGTTCATGGGATATAACTCATTCTGGAGTAAGTCTAGTGACAATCCCCATCAATGTAGATGCACAACTATGAATCCTAGTTGCACTGGGACATGTATGACTACTGCGCCTCCTTGGTTTGCACCACAGACTGCATCCACAAATGTTGTCTTCTTCAGCAGCTCCTCTTATGATAGACTGTTGGTTGACGTTGTCCACCAAGTAGAAAACAACAGCTACCAGCCTCTATCGTAGTCTACACAGACCTCCTACAACTCCTGTCATCCTACTGGATCAGACATGAAGGAATTGTCCCTCTCCGTCAGTGTACTAGCCACCGACTTACTTTCCTACAAAAACTTTCAGTTGTTCTCTCATGTGACTATCCCTCCCCTGTGGGGTAGGACTTGCCTGGGCTCTCGTGGTTGCCACAACCAGATAGCACAACAATTGTTAGAGGAATTGATTCTCATTTGTCTGTGTTATGCTTTGGGAAGCCCCCAATACCCCTCTATATATAGTAGAGGCCAAGGTCAAGGTTCCCAGTTTCTATCCAATGAGGGATTAATGTGCGAGAGTGGAAAGGAGTAGAAGAACTCAATTTTTCACAACAATTCTAGAAATTACACAACCTATGACAGCCAAAATGACCGTTTGGATGAGTCAGACTGTCATCTCACATACGAGATGGTTGTTTTGTGGTTCCCAATTGTACACGCATTTGGCAAATCAGTTCCCATCAATGTTAGACATTGATTTCCTTATGCAACAAGTATTTCTCAAGCAAAACAAATAGGAAAACATCTAGAACCTTCCCCGACCGAGGTGGACCATCTTGCACATTTGAGACGGATGTCTCGTTTCACCCATACAGTCATCTGGTAAGATGAGTTGTACCCTTTCAAATGGGTCGGTTCGATCCTTAGACAAATTCAACTCTAACTGACCCGACACCCAGACACCCATCTTAACTCTTGAGACGTCTGCTTGGCACTTCCAGACGGCCATATGGCACTTCTAGATGACCGTATCAACACTTGAGATGGACATTTGGCAATTTTGTCAGATTATTTGTTGCCTAAATCAAAAGCCTAAACACTTTCACACTTAATTCAACTGTCATTCAAGATTTAAACTTCTTTTCCAGGTCAAGACCTATGTGTGTGACTCTATAGGCCCCATATTACATTGGTAGTGAATGTCCATAACAACTTATGACATTACAAGCAAAGAGTGGTGCCTAGTCACACATAATTGCTACCTAAGTAAATGGAAAATTTTGGGAACAACATCAACCTAAAATCTGTGTATGGTGTTGTAATGTTTGCATAGTTTTTTTTTGTCACTGATGTCCAGATTGAACTAGAGGCATGGAGCAGTCACCCTCATTATTATTCAATCTTGTTTCCTGAACTAGAGAAGATTTTCTGAGATATGTGTAAGCTCAATATCATATATTCACTCACATGTGCATGGCCATGCTATTTTCAGACTCGCTTATCTAGAGGCCTAGGACATCACACTCTAGTAGGAGGGACAAATCCCATGTCTATCACTCACGGTCAATCACCATGTGTCAAAGCTACCCAATCATC
Organism: Alisma plantago-aquatica; assembly: GCA_963693085.1. Taxonomy (NCBI): domain Eukaryota; kingdom Viridiplantae; phylum Streptophyta; class Magnoliopsida; order Alismatales; family Alismataceae; genus Alisma; species Alisma plantago-aquatica. The sequence goes on along the minus strand of OY856414.1, from coordinate 29,043,200 downwards.
ACCGTTATAACAACCCATGTTTCTAGACTACGTTTGATGATGTCAAAGTGTACCCAACGGCATGTGTTGAGTGCAGTGATTTTAGGTCTAAGAACCACAACCACCACCATCACTATGAGAGCTGACTATGGCTTCCATAAGGATGGCTTCCTGTGTCAGTCTCACGGTGGGTCTGTCTGATACACTGTTCTCTAACATGTATCTATGTGCTTGGTTTGATATTACCATATCATGACTAATGATATTTATGTTGGTATGTATGCCCTGAGAGCCAATCATGGGATGATTGGTGGGATACATTAAGATTGATTTGATAAACATAAAAGGCGAGCTTCCAATTCTTTCTGGTTCAGTCATATGAGATAGTGATAGAACATATTGAATGTTTAGAGAATGACAGTACTCAATGGCGTATGCCTTCAGGTTCATGACCTGAACGATGAGATCATACAGATGCTAAGAGTTTGTACATTCTTGTTATGTCCCTAGTCGGATGTCATTGTGGAAGGTAGATAGACAACAATGACACACAAGACTAGATTGTGGTGTTGGTTGATGACAGAATCTCATTAGTCATGATATAGAGATATCAAACCAAACACATAGGTACTTGTTAGAGAACAAGGTATCGAACAGACCCACCGTGAGTTTGACACATGGAACCATGAGATGGTAGTCACAGTCAGTACTCACAGTGATGGTGGTGAGTGTGATTCTTAGACCTGAAATCACTGCACTCAACACATGTCGTTGGGCACACTTTGACATCATCAAACGCAGTCCTGAAACATGGGTTGTTATAAAGGTGATGATCGGGTGGCTTTGACACATGGGGCTTTTGAGGGGTGAGTGATAGATATGGGATTTGTCCCTCCTGAGGGAGTTTGATATCCATGGCCACTTGATGAGTAGGATTGAGAAAGGCATGCACGCATGTGTGAATCAGTATATGATACTTATGTCATACATATCTCTTCCAGTCTACTCTGAGATCAAGGAAGTGAATGAACGTTGACAGGATGACTGTTCCATGCCTCGAGTTCATTCGGGATATCAGTGACAAAGGAATTATACATTCGCTCTAACACCATTCACGGATTGTAGGATGAAAGTTGTTCTCCAACTTTCTACTTTCACTTGGGTAGCACTGATGTGTGACTAGGCACCGCTGTTTGCTTGTGAAGTCATAAGTGTTATGGACTTTCACTGCCAACGTGAAATGGACATGCAGGGTCACACACATAGGATTTAACCTGGAAGAGGAGTTTTGTCCACAAAGCAATGTTTAGATTGATTACTAAAGGAGTTCAGTAGTTCAATTAAACACTCAATCAGTCGATAGCTCAATATCGTATGGTTCAAGGTGTTGGACGCATTGATTGGAGTATCGGATTGATTGAAATCGCAATTGACTGATTTTGCCCAACCTGTGCTCCCAACTGATCGGTTCATGTGATGAACCGGTCGGCTGAGGTGCTAAACCGGTCGGCTGGAGTGTCTAGGCCGATCGGCTCATGCCCAAGATGAAATGACCGGTTCAAGGGTTGAACCGATCGGCTCAACTGGTGCAACCAATCAGTTGGGAAAAGTCATGTCGGCAAGAATTTTCCTTTGGTTTCAAATTGCCCAATTCGATTGGAAATAATATTGGTATTCGATACCCATTGGGAAAGAAACAAGGAAAGTCTTTTTGAGCCGGATTAGGACCATGAACCGATCGGTTCAGGGCACCAACCGATCGGTTGGAGTGCCCCAAACGATCGGATCAGGTCCAACCGATCAGCTCAATGGCCGAACCGATCGGTTTAGCAGTGAACCGATCAGTTCAGGTTGTGAGATGGTTGCTTTTGGTGGAAAATTCTCGAACCTTTCTACTCCTGCTTTAGTCCCGCATTGCCCGGGATGGAGAAACCTGTCCCATGACTCTCCTATATATATAGGGGTATTGGGGGCTTCTCAAAGTACAGCTCAGTGCAACCAGTTGCTCTGCAAGTTGTCGTTCTCTCTGGTTTTGGTAACCGTGAGAGAGCCCGAGCAAGTGCTTCCCGCAAAAGGGAGGTGCAACAAGGGAAGGACAACTGCAGTTGCAACAGGAGGCAAGAGAGCGTGTTGGCGACTAGTACGTCAACAGGAGGGTGCGACTCCTTCCACTTCCTTGTGGGACAAGGAGTGTGGAGTTCCAGGTGGTCCGTGTGGACTACTACAGAGGCGGGAGGACACTGCCGCTTAGGAGGACAACTGTCATCTGACAGTCCGGTTCGAGTAGGAGTTGTCAGTCCCGGTGCGACCAGGAGCTGCACAGACACCGTCGAAGTCCGAAGTTGAAGACCGCGCATTGCGCGAGGTATTGTCGCCGAGCAAGCCTCGGGACAAGGTATGATTCCGCAAACCATCCTTTCCTATTATATAGACGTTGACGCGTTTCCTCGGTATGGGTTGGGGGAGAAAAATTTTTGTTTCCGCTGCCTTCTCTGTCTCCCTTAAAACCCAACAGTGGTATCAGAGCCACGTCAGCTGTTCTATGTTTTAGGAATATCGATATGATCGATTTTGGTTTGTCGCCTTTATTTATTTCATACGATGTGAATAATATCGGCTTTATGCATGTCCAATCCACAAATCCCTAATTACATATATGATATGTATTATTAATGCACTCGATACGCGTCGCCCTTAAACGAGTTTTGTGGTGGATGTATGTAGCGTGATTATGGCCTATAAACCCTTATCTGTGATTGGTTGTGTGTGGTTGCTTGCATCTCGGTCTGCGCACCGATCTTCCCTCTCTTATTCCTGATGTAACTCGAAATAATTCGAGATTCTTTCCTACCTTTGCTCCCCCCGAATGTAACTCGGGGTTTCCTTTTAAAGCAATGTAATAAATAGGATAGATTTTATTTCCTGTTATGTCAAAGACCGGCGGACTTCAAGACGACTGCTCAGACGATCGGTTCAAGGAGTGAACCGATCGGTTGACCTTCTAGACGGTCGGTTCAAGGAGTGAACCGATCGATTGATGACCGGTTCGAGGAGCGAGACGAGCGGGTGGCGGACATGACGAGATGCACGACGACCAGGAGAACCGATCGGTTGAAGGAGCCAACCGATCGGCTGGTGGCACCCAGACGACCGGTTGGAGAGTACAGATCATTCATGTGATGAGTTGATCAACTCGGATGGCAAGGCACATATGTTCATCTTGTACAGGTTGCATGTGATGTAGACCTAGATGACCGTGATTCCTCTTGGCTCGAGGAATCACATTAGGATGGCCATAATCATCGCTTTTTATCGTTTGTGCATGTTTTCTGTGGGATATAGCATGTATATGATACGTACTATGTATTGTGGTGATTGGATATGTATATGTATATAAAACCAAATCCCTCATTAAAATATTAAGTTTTAGATGCCTTCCAAATGCGACACACGTGAAAAGCTTGTTCAACCAAGTGTGGGCACGCCCTAGCGTGGTGCACTATCTACCTCGTGGAAGCGTGAAGGATGAATGTGTGGGTCTGCCCTAGCAGGGTGCATGTTCATCATGTTTGCTTTGGGTCGGACTTAACAAGCTGATCTAGATAGGATCTAGTACCTTGAGGCATGGAGATGATCATTGCAAAGAGTTGTATATGACATCTTATCAAGAGTTGCATATGATGCAATTGGCAAAAGTTGCCTACCTGAGAGATCTATGTTGTGGGTGACAGCCCTAGCTGGTCCATGGCTTAGAGGATTTCAGGATCTTACCCACTAGAAGGTTGCACGCTGCAATCTTCCGAATTGATGGTGAGGGCTATCGATTTGAAGTAAAATAGTGGGAGAGATAATTAATTAAAGGCCTAATTATATCGTCAAATTTTCAAATCAATCAAATAAGTCAAAAATGAGTTTTGGACTAAAATTGCATATTTTCCTTTTGTAGTTCAAATGGCAACAAACAACAATAACTTTTCTTTGCGATCGGTCCTTGACAAGGACAAGCTAAATGGGACAAACTTCCACGACTGGTATCGGACATTGAGAATTGTTCTCACTCAAGAGCGTAAGCTCTATGTCCTGGATACTCCAATTCCAGAGGAACCCGCTCCTAATGCACCAAGGACAGAAAGGGATGCTTACAAGAAGCATTCTGATGATGCCATTGATGCAAAGTGCTTGATGCTATGTTCAATGAACCATGAGTTGCAGAGGCAACATGAGAACATGGGTGTCATAGAGATGATTTTGCATCTCAGGAACATGTATGAAGATCAGGCACGGCAAGAGAGGTACAATGTTTCTAGGGCGTTGTTCAAGTGCGTCATGACAGAAGGAGATCCAGTTGGTCCTCACACACTCAAGATGATTGGGTATGTGGAGAACCTGCAGAGACTGGGATTTCCACTGAGCCAAGAGTTGGCTACTGACATGATACTGCAATCGTTGCCAGAATCTTACAGTCAGTTTGTGATGAACTACAACATGAACAACTTTGATAGGCCACTGTCAGAGTTGTTGGGCATGTTGAGGACAGCTGAGTTACAGATGAAGAAGGACAAGCCTAAGTCCGTGATGGTGATCACGAGCAAGAAAGGCAAGTCCAAGCGCAAGGGCAAGGGCAAAGCTAAGAAAGGTTCTGAAGCTAGCCAGGAGTCCAAGCCATCTTCAGCTCTCAAGGCCAAGGGAGGCGTGACCAAGAAAGGAAATTGCCACCATTGTCAAAAGCCAGGACATTGGAAAAGGAATTGTCCTCTCTACCTGGAAGAACAAAAGAAGAAGGAGGCGACTGAAGCCTCTACTTGAAGGTGTCATGTAAATAAACTTGTAACACTTTTTGAGATATATGATATCAAGATGTAAAGTGTAAAGCATTCTTACTTGGGGCAAGTGTTGCCTTTATAGATAGGAATACTTTAGTTTATTTTCAGCCAATAAGGCATGTAATACAGTTATGAACTGTTATTTCATACTTGCCAATAGATAGAAACACTTTATTTTTGCATATTGTATGACAATGATGGCAATTAATAAAGAGATGTTTCAATTTATAAAGATGTGATCTTTGTGGCAATGCCTTATTTATCTTATGATATTTGATATGCATAAGATAAGACGATACCTAAAAGTTATAGATAACTCAAACAATTTAATTAGCATTAATCATGAGAAATTCATTTCTAGTTTCCATGTGATGGATAAATCTAGACTCTTTTGGTTATAGAACCAGCAAGAGACATGAATATCTTGGACATGATTAATCAATCTTCACTAATGTAGTGGGAGAATGATTATCCTATTAGGTATAATACATGTGATGTATTTACATACCTATTGGAATAAATGCTGATACTTCAAATGGTGTTTAGAGAAATACCAATATGAATATCTTGAAGTGTTCAAGATTATCATAAATGAAGTACAAATTTGGTAAAGCATTAATTCTTGATGAGATCAATGAATGAAATACTTGGACCAAATGTTTGATATCCTTATGAGTGATTATGATAGTGTATCATAGTGAACTCATGATTAAGGCATGGTGATGTCTAAATCAAGAAGGAATCATACTCTAAACAGTTAGAGAATGATTATCAAATAACTGAATTCTTCTTAATAAAAGAATACCCCACACTAATAAAAGAAATTAAGAATCACAAGGGTTGTGAGTTCTTATATCTTTAACAGATACACCTCAATTATCTATGTGATGAGTTGTTCATGTGATGAGTCAACTATCAAGATGAATATGAGGAACCGAATCTTGAGTTATGGTTTAAAACCATTACATCCTAAATGACTTCCATGTGAACCATAAGGTATGACCTTGATGGTAGCACTCATTGGATCATATCCATAAGTGCAGATGAGTCTAAAGTGTTAAGACACATGGATAACATTTTGAGAGGGATGATGCTTGTTGATTGCAACTTAATGGCTAAAACATTTGGCATATGGATACTAAAACCGCATTCCTATGAGGAATAAAACCAGGATGTGTACGTGACACAGCCTATAAGGTTTATGAATCCACTAATGCAAATGAAGTCTATAAGTTACAATGGACTAATCAATGTGATTGATTGAGTACAAGCAACTCAAAATTGGATCTTTATTTTGATGATATAGTCAAAAGGTTTGACTGATATGTCAAAGATAAAGAAGGGATCTGTGATTTAGTGGGAGTGTATTCACATTCCACATATTGATGTGAAATAGAAATGTTCTAGAATGGAAATCCGAATGTGGAAATTATCTTTAAGGAAGATAGAGATGTTTCCTATGTGATAGGAATAGAGATCTATAGAGATAGTTCTCGAAAATCTCTTGACCTGGAAAGAGAGAGCATACATTGGCAATCTGTACTGAAGTGTTCAGTATGCACAGATTCAGTGGGAGAAAACTTGTCCATGTTACATGGAGTTAGTATCCCAAGGCCAAGTGTCCAATTCTTATGAAGAATGGGAACACTAAGAATAGATATGGATCTATCATGTATGTAATCATCCCATTATCTTGCATGTATGACATGGCAAGAATAAAATGCATTCATCATATTATATGTAGGACATGGCAATATGATGTGCTCATCCTGATAACTCGTATGTGGGACATGACGAGTGGATGTCTGTCTGTTTCCAGTAAGGGTTACTGGAATACCATGAGAACTTGATAAGTACTTGGGAAGTACTAGTTCTATGGAGATAAGGAAGAGTTTGATGTAAAGAGTTACATTGATGCGAACTTCCGAAAGGACAGAAAATTAATCGCAAAATATACATAGGATGTATAAAAGTAAAAGTTTGTTGATAATTGGAAGTGTTCCAATAAAGCCATTTAAAAGGGAAAAGCCGAGTATCTATGTGTTAGTGAACAACAGTGGATACTATATGGATCTGAAAGTTCATGAGATGAACTTATATTCCACTCATTGATGACAAGTCTGGAATCCTTGATCATGCAATGTGGCTAAAGGTTAGCAAATGGAATACAAGATCGCATATTACGGCAACTCCATCTCATACGTGTGACGTACAATGAAGAGATGAGAGACATGCAATTTATATAGACTTTGGCAAGATGTTGCCATTACTCACTATGTTGGCTCTACAGCACAGTAACATGTGGGACATGTTTGAAAATCACTATGAATATGATTCATGGGTGATTGGCTCGCAGTGCAAGTGGGAGTCTGTTGGTATGTATGCCCTGAGAGCCAATCATGGGATGATTGGTGGGATACATTAAGATTTATTTGATAAACATAAAAGGCGAGCTTCCAATTCTTTCTGGTTCAGTCATATGAGATAGTGATAGAACCGATTGAATGTCTAGAGAATGACAGTACTCAATGACGTATGCCTTCAGGTTCATGACCTAAACGATGAGATCATACAGATGCTAAGAGTTTGTACATTCTTGTTATGTCCCTAGTCGGATGTCATTGTGGAAGGTAGATAGACAACAATGACACACAAGACTAGATTGTGGTGTTGGTTGATGACATAATCTCATTAGTCATGATATAGAGATATCAAACCAAACACATAGGTACTTGTTAGAGAACAAGGTATCAGACAGACCCACCGTGAGTTTGACACATGGAACCATGAGATGGTAGTCACAGTCAGTACTCACAGTGATGGTGGTGAGTGTGATTCTTAGACCTGAAATCACTGCACTCAACACATGTCGTTGGGCACACTTTGACATCATCAAACGCAGTCTTGAAACATGGGTTGTTATAAAGGTGATGATTGGGTGGCTTTGACACATGGGGCTTTTGAGGGGTGAGTGATAGATATGGGATTTGTCCCTCCTGAGGGAGTTTGATATCCATGGCCACTTGATGAGTAGGATTGAGAAAGGCGTGCACGCATGTGTGAATCAGTATATGATATTGATGTCATACATATCTCTTCCAGTCTACTCTGAGATCAAGGAAGTGAATGAACGTTGACAGGATGACTGTTCCATGCCTCAAGTTCATTCAGGATATCAGTGACAAAGGAATTATACATTCGCTGTAACACCATTCACGGATTGTAGGATGAAAGTTGTTCTCCAACTTTCTACTTTCACTTGGGTAGCACTGATGTGTAACTAGGCACCGCTCTTTGCTTGTGAAGTCATAAGTGTTATGGACTTTCACTGCCAACGTGAAATGGACCTGCAGGGTCACACACATAGGATTTAACCTGGAAGAGGAGTTTTGTCCACTAAGCAATGTTTAGATTGATTACTAAAGGAGTTTAGTAGTTCAATTAAACACTCAATCAGTCGATAGCTCAATATTGTATGGTTCAAGGTGTTGGACGCATTGATTGGAGTATCGGATTGATTGAAATCGCAATTGACTGATTTTGCCCAACCTGTGCTCCCAACCGATCGGTTCATGTGATGAACTGGTCAGCTGAGGTGCTGAAACAGTCGGCTGGAGTGTCCAGGCCGATCGGCTCATGCCCAGGATGAAATGACCGGTTCAAGGGTTGAACCGATCGGCTCAACTGGTGCAACCGATCAGTTGGGAAAAGTCATGTCGGCAAGAATTTTCCTTTGGTTTCAAATTGCCCAATTCGATTGGAAATAATATTGGTATTCGATACCAATTGGGAAAGAAACAAGGAAAGTCTTTTTGAGACGGATTAGGACCATGAACCGATCGGTTCAGGGCACCAACCGATCGGTTGGAGTGCCCCAAACGATCGGCTCAGGTCCAACCGATCGGCTCAATGGCCGAACCGATCGGTTCAGCAGTGAACCGATCAGTTTAGGTTGCGAGATGGTTGCTTTTGGTGGAAAATTCTCGAACCTTTCTACTCCTGCTTTAGTCCCGCATTGCCCGGGATGGAGAACCCTGTCCCATGACTCTCCTATATATAGGGGTATTGGGGGCTTCTCAAAGTACAGCTCAGTGCAACCAGTTGCTCTGCAAGTTGTCGTTCTCTCTGGTTTTGGTAACCGTGAGAGAGCCCGAGCAAGTGCTTCCCGCAAAAGGGAGGTGCAGCAAGGGAAGGACAACTGCAGTTGCAACAGGAGGCAGGAGAGCGTGTTGGCGACTAGTACATCAACAGGAGGGTGCGACTCCTTCCACTTCCTTGTGGGACAAGGAGTGTGGAGTTCCAGGTGGTCCGTGTGGACTACTACAGAGGCGGGAGGACACTGCCGCTTAGGAGGACAACTGTCATCCGACAGTCCGGTTCGAGTAGGAGTTGTCAGTCCCGGTGCGACCAGGAGCTGCACAGACACCGTCGAAGTCCGGAGTTGAAGACCGCGCATTGCACGAGGTATTGTCACCGAGCAAGCCTCGGGACAAGGTATGATTCCGCAAACCATCCTTTCCTATTATATAGACGTTGACGCATTTCCTCGGTATGGGTTGGGGGAGAAAAATTTTTGTTTCCGCTGCCTTCTCTGTCTCCCCTAAAACCCAACAATTTAGTCATCAACCAACTCACACTCTGATCTTATGTGTCATGGTTGTCTATCAACCTTCGACAATGGCAACTGATCAAGGACATAATGAGAATATGTATATTTACTCTTAACATTTGTATGATGTCATCCACAAGGTTAGTAACTTGAATACATACATCATTGGGTAATATAATTCTCTAGACATTTATTATGTTATTTCATTATCTCATAACTGAACAAACAGAATAAATTAGAATCTTGCCTTTTATTAATAATCAAATCATTTTTACATGATATTCCATTACAATCATCACATGATTGGCTCTATGGGCATACATGACCAACAATATGTAACTTTGATGAATTTTGCATTATGACCCAATCCAAAAATAGGAAATCATAGTGTGACATCGATTAAACCCAAAAATAAGGCTGATGTAAATAAAAAGCAAAAGTAAAGAGAACCCTTAGGCATGTGTTACATACAAACCAAAAACAAAGGACTAGGCTAGTCATTCATTAAAATCATATAGCCTATGATTACTAAAAGATGCACATAAAATGCTAGAAATGCCATGCGACTGAAATCATTTGATTTATTTAAATGAGATACCAAGATCATTTTATGACCATATTTATTCCCTCTCGATCCGTGGCTCCTAGCATCTCAAGTTGGTGATACAAACTTTAGATGTATCCAGTGAAGAGTAGCCACCATTGAAAACTAGGATTACCAGTGGTTTCCTTCCATCAAGCCAAACCCGGTGAGTCAAGGATTGGGTTGAGGGTGTACATGAGTGATCGACCCCTCAGCAAAGTCAAGGATTGCTAGTATTAGGAACAAGGAAGCCTCAAATGGAAAAACAAGGTGAGACATCCAAGTGCTACACCCTCTGTAATGACTAGAAAATTCAGAGGAAATGATTGAGGAAGAAGAATGGACCTTAATGTCCTAGTTCATTAGAAAATAGGGAAACATGGGAAACGTATGTTGGAATTTGAAGCCATCAAAACTAATCAGAACACATCAACTAACACTTAGGAGATGATCCTGGAGGCTAGGTGAGGCGAACTGATTCACTTACGAGTTTGGAGATCCGTTGGAAAAGAAAGATGGTGAGTGTTGACGTGAAACCAAAGGTGGGATATAGGGTATGAAAAACAAAGTGAAAATGACAAAGCAACATCAGAGAAGTTTGCTAGTGCATCAATTTTACCAGAGGTGACAGAGAGGGTTGAGGTGTGATGGTTGTTGTCCAAGATAAAAATAGAATAGGATAGATAACTCAAGAATGCTAGAGGAGCAATTGGAAGATAAGGAGAAAATCCTAAGGGCTAGCAGTGCTTTCAGCACTCTTATATAGGGGTATGAGACATTGGGTTTGTGTCTGCAATCCCATGGAAGTGAGGGGGTAAGATTCCTAATTGGGAAATTAATCTACAAATCACAACAGTAGGTGAGTAATGGATTGCTATAATTGAGAAAGGGAGACAAAACTAGGTGAAGAAATCTCATAAAATAGATGAAATTCGAGGGAAAATGAAGTCAGAAAAGGAATTGCTGAGATCTGATTCCTAACTCGCAGAAGAGGTTCAAGGAAGAAGATAGTATCCTAACTTTTGATCTAATTTTAACTAAATGGTAGTCATCAGATGAGTGTGAGAATAGGAAAGTAGAAGAAGGAAGCGTGTGACAAATAAATGAGCAAGGAACTTTAGGCATACCTATGTATTATTGATAATATCAATTAAATCTTATTCAAAACTATATGTAAACCTTTTTGAGTTTGTTTAGAGGGTCAAACAAAGTCATAATGACTTCAACTGTTTACCATAGGTTAATTAGGAAGTCTAGATCCTTCTTATCTAATCAGATTCCCATCTTGAACATATTATTCCTAATTATTCATTAAGAATTATTATCTTGAATAAAAGATGAGATTAGGTGAAATAATGTTCCTTAATTATTCAATTGAGTTTAAATTTAGAATGAATAATAATTACTCCCTTAAGATGAATCTTATGTATACTTCTATGACTTTAGGGGAAATTGTTTTAGAGGAGAGAGAAAGAAATAGAATGTTATCATTTATGTTAACATCTAAAAAGAAAAAAGAACTTGTTCAAGTTATCTATTTATATTTTCAAATTCCATATCTTTTACCTTTCTCTTTTGTCTATTTTGAACATTCTAAAGAATTTTGAAAAATAATTACTATCATTTTTTGTGTTAATTGAAACACAATATAAATAATAGAGAAGGTATTTTGAGTTTCTTTTAGTTTGCTTACTTAATTATTCCAAAAAGTAACATTATCATGTGACCTTTTTACATTAAGTCCCTCAACTATCTTTTATCTAGAAAAACCACATTTAAAGGTTGAAATTATTTATAAATGTTGGGTTGTTACAATTGTACATGCCTTAAAATAATTTTCAACCAAGAAATTTTCTTTACGTTACTACTCACCTTAAGGTTTAACTTACCTCTTTAGTTAATGATATTATCAATTCAAGATTCACTTAGGTCCATATATGCATTCATAAAAAGAGATATGTATTATATGAAATCTAGAATAGATAAAATATTTATGTGAACATGAATAGGCTACTACCTTACCACTCTTATTCTTTTTCTACCTCCATGGTGAAAATCCATAAAGAAAACAACATTAGTTTCCTTTTGTATGTGATGATATTATTCTCACAAGCAATAACTCTACCTTCTTGATTAGATTCCACTATTGCATTGATGATTATATTGGTCTGGAAATAATCATTGATCTTGTATACGACAGTGGTGGAGGCACTCGTGGGAACCTTGAGTCACATGCCTCACTTATTTTTCAAAAACAATATCAGTGCCCACACCTTATTCAGATAATTGCGGACCATTCGACTATATACTGCTTTGGCAAGTCCACTAAATAAACAATACCAGTGCCTACGGCTTATTTAGATAATTGCAAACTATCCTACAATCCCAATCATTTCTAATTAGAATAAAATGTTTGTGACTTTTCTTTGTAGTGCTACACATGTTAGATGAATTCTGAGATGAGAGTGTGACTGGAGACCAAACTTTGATATAAAAAACCGTCTATCTATTCTCAAATCCCTAACATGTCATCTCTCAGTCACGAACCTATTGGTCATTCATCTGCAACCGAAAATATGTGACATTGCATACATAGAGGATACCGAGAATACTCAAAAGTGAGGAAATGATAGTGCACCACAGTTTGCAATGATCAAAATGAGAAAAGACAAGCAAATAAACAAATCCTGGCAAGCAAATTGAGAAACCGAGAACAAAATTTGGTGTTTCGGGTAGTTTGTCTCCTATTTTCATGGTATCAATTGATATTTATTTAGTTTATCATAGCCATGTTATTCTAGTTTTTCTATTATGTATTCTATTTGTTTCTGATTTGTGATGAAAGTAGCATTGTCAATGTTTTGTTTAGGCCTTTTGTATGTCAACATAGTTGTAATTTTGACCACTTGTTTTTGTATTTATCATATGAATATGTGGTGGTTCTATGTTTAGATACCAATATGCATTAACAAAGTAAGGACCGTCCATTGTGAGTAGTGATGAAAGACATATTTTCATTTTTTATTCAAGTTGATTACTTGTGTTTATAATGTTTTACTTTAAGGTTTGCATATATAATGCTTGATAACTCGATTGATTTACTTAACTTGGTATTTATTTCTTATTCATTTATATGGCACTATTTCTTAATTGATTTATTGGTTTAGTTTATCATACTTTACACATTTATATTCATTCAAATAGGAACTATTACACCCCGATCTCACAATTACCATTAATTATGAGATTAGGGCATAAATTAAGGATTTAACATAATACAAAGATCACCCTTAACTTTTTTCTTCTTTTTCAAACTCTTTTTTTCTTCTCACATTGAACCACATAAACTAACTTTGTAAGAGAATCAAACTTTGATTACTTTATTATGATCTCAACATAAATGATACACATCCATACATTCATTCTTAGGTACATACGACATGATAATTAGATACATTCTCTCTTATCAAGAAAACAAAGATACAAAACATCACTTACAACACTCTCACATCTATACTAGGACCTAGAGTGACAGTGACCGACTGAACTTAACTAATCTCATACTTAACTCATGTGGTAGATCTACTCTGATGCTTTGACCTTCTTCAAGTCCACATGGCTTCCCTAAAAATTATAAGTAGAGGGGTGAGCCTACTCGCTCAGTGAATGAGTACTTCAAAGAAATAGTCTAAAGCACTAATATAATTGCATATATACTTTTGAGCAACTGATATCAATTATAACAATAATAAGCTTTAAAGAGATTGATAATTGACAATCATAAATATGGCAGGATAGTCTATATATCAACAAGAGTAAATCAATATATGAGCATGCTTGATAAATTTCAAAGAAAACTAATAATTCAGAAATATACAAGGAATAGTTGCTGGGAAACTGTACTCAAATCTTTCTTAGCCTTTCTTACTTATAAGAAACTCTTTAAACCTATATGATCATATTTTAGCTTATGCCCAGATCATATGAAGTGTACTCTACATATGAAGACTCATAGCGAACTACGATCTCACCGTACAAGACTTAGCTGACACACTCAGGAATGCTAAGTCTGACTACGTCACTGTTCTGCAATAGGAAAATGGCTCTCTGGCCTCAACACACCTATTATGTTGTAAAAACTAGACTCCACCTCTAACCTGAGCACATAGGCGAGAGTCAAGCCACCTATTGGATTTATTGTAATCTAGTGCCACTAGGATCTCTGGTTGATGTTGGACACTACATTCTGTATTTTAAGGAGATGTATACTAGGGCTTCGTCCCCCGTACCACCTGTTAGTACGTTCTGACCCCCGTATACTAGACACTGCCAGGGTTAGGTCATTTCATCCCTACGACACATAACTCTCATAGGGAATCTACGGTGTTCAGGGCTCTTAAGTCTATTGTTTTATTATTCTTGGAAAACTCTTACTATATTGTATCTTTTCCCTTACTTATACTTGACTCTGGTATCTCTGTGGTACTATGTCTATTTATTTGAAGTTTATAACACAACATGTATATCATTCTAAACTTGGCAGAGCAATATACTCAAAACATTGTAATATACTGAGAAATCAACATTTCATACCTATTGGCAGACTAAAATTCTTAAATAATAGAATACATATCCACTTGATACTTTATACACTAGAATCATGCAATTGAACTTCTTAATACACTGATAAGAGTTAATTAATTAACATACGAGTAATCGTCATTTGCACCTGTAAATTATTTGTACTTTCTTGGAAAACGTGCACCTCAACCCAAATCTTGAGTTGTGCATTACCACATCTCATAATGAGAACATTGATATCAAAATACTTGATTCATTGAACATCCTATCCTTAGGGTTTCATTTACCTCATTCACTTATCACATGGCTCTCATAAGGATTTCATGCGACATAAATATTCACTTAATAAAGACTACTATCAACAAATCATATAAAATCAATATATGTATGAAACCTTGGAACTGAGCTGAATTTGGGTTTCCATGCCATTCACTGAGATAACATGCATCAATAATAAAATTGAATAAATAAAGCCTGTCATGTCAAGAAAATCTGTTCAAATGGGTTTCACGATATCTATTCGCAAATATCCAACTTTCCTCGCATCTACAGTTTCACCCTTTTTGTTGAGATATCAAACAAACACTATTCACCTTAAATGAAATCCAAGATAGTATCTGACATATATGTACTATGAATTTAGATAAACAATCATTCATAACCAAGGGGATCCAGGTAAACAAATTTCTCTATTTAATTATACAACAATTTCAGTCATAGAAAAATTCTCTATATTTTAGTTTACTCTTATAACCTCTGTGAATACTTAGGGAATTATCATTAGGATGTATTGTATACATTTCTAATATTATTTTATCATCTAAAATTCATCCAAATAGAGGAAGAATCTGTTTCATATCATTTTGCAACAACTTAGATCAAACACAACTCAAGGTTTGTAGTCGCATACTAAGCAATTAAAGATTATGGATGATTTAACCAATTTTTGTGCAATATACTATTTAAAGAAGATCCCACTCACCCTAAGGTGTGAAAACACCTTAAAAATGCAGCTCATCCCTGAAAATCTCTATCTCATATCAAATCCCTAGCAATTCACTCGATTCTTCTTCCTTTCAACTCGGAAACCCTAATAATGAGGGATTATGAAGGAAGAGTGAGAAAAGGGGAAGTTTGATACCATTTTGGATCAAATCAGAGGAGGGATGGAATCTTGACATGTGAGAGAATATTCACCATGAAACTATATCCAAAGAAGCTAAACTTACATGATTTCATCATTCCTCAGACCACAAAACCCTAGGTTAGCATCTCCATCACGTTCTCCTCTCAAACCTTAACTCTCCATCTATCTCTAGGATTTCATTTCTCTGGATTGAATCACAAATTATGAGATCTCCTTGTGTGTTATGTTTACCATATAGAGAAATTGAGCTTCTTGGGTCAATTGCACATTGACCCCTCACTATACTTTTTCTTATTTCAGCTAAATTTTCTGTCATAAAAATATTACTGTAATTCATCTACTGATATGTCTAAATGCATCCAAAAATTATGAAAATTTTACACGTTGTTTATGATTGAGTTTCCGATCTCCACTCAAAATTTTAGATCATTATGACTTACCAATAAATAATTAAAAAAAGCACTACACTGCTAAAAAGCACTATGTCAACATTTTGGTCGAAGTATAGTTCAACCGAGAACCACATTCAAAGAATACTCAAATATTCTGAAATTTTTCTCCAATATTCATGATTGAGTTAACCATATCATATCCAAAATTCAATTAAATAAAAAAAAATTCGAAAATATAAAAAATCATTTACCACACTTTTATCCTGATCAAATTCCATATTCATGTACTATCAAAACCCTAATTTTTGCCGATTAGGGTTTACATTTCTCAAACCCTAATTCTTCAAACTAAAATTATAGTTAGAGTTTATTCTTAGGTTTGAAACATCACAATTGATCTACTATAATTAATCAAGTCTAAACGTTGTTCAATCTAATCAAGCATGTAATCATTCAGGTAAACGCTAGTTTACCAATTAAGCACAAATGTGGTCATTACGATTCTCACCCCCTTAAAAAGTTTCATCCCCGAAACATAAATACACAAACAAAGTATATTTAAAGTTTATTTTAAGCTTATGAAATCTTACATATCATTATATTCTTGTATTTCATACTTGAATGCAGTTTTCAACATTAAGTCCTTAATTTCTTTTCTAATCACAACATGTCTGAAATAATTCCCAATGATATCCAACGAATTCTCTATGCCACAATCAATCATAGGATAGAGAGAGAAACAACCATTTCAATATTTCCATTCTCTTGAGGTGTTACCTCAATATTGATAATCCAATCCAACTATCTCAATTCATACAGCTCAATATGTACTATTGTTATGTATTACCTCTAAGTCACAAAAGACAGTTCACCATGTTGTTTTGAATTTTTTATATTGTGCCACTCAAATAGAAAAATAGCCTTGAGTTGGAAGACTAGATTCAACAATAATTATACAATACTACTCACGACATCCCCATTGCATTATGGATGCATAAGGTGAAGCATTACCATCACATTCCAAATTATTCTCAAGTATGAACCCACATATAATTCAAGGTGTAACCATCGAGTTATAGCATACTAGGGTTTCATCAACAGTAACAAAGTACTCCATGATTGTATTAGTCATTCAAGGACTATTCATACCCAATTACCATCACTTAGTTATATTAAAGCTAGGTATTACAAGCTATACCTCATTAGGGTTACATATCAATACAATATGGTTATCACCCCTTCTATTCATATGAGTGAATAGGTAAGACTACCTTATTCAGGGTAACCCTTCATTTGTTCCATCATCATTCAACCCATATCACCATACCACAATTGTACAATACTAATATGGATTACTGGTATGAATGACTTAAACTATCAGACACCTTTAATTAACATATTGCTTGCACATGTACAACTGGAATCATACGTAGAACCAATTTACATCCCTTAATATGCCTTCAACAAATTGTACTTCTAAAAACAAATTCACATATTACTAAAAGCCATTGTTTTCTCTTATCTCTCTCCTCATTCACTACTACTTACTTTTTGCTACTTATCCTTCTCATTTTACTCATGTAGATTAAACATTCCTAAAATTGAAACATACAAGGTACAACTAGATTATTCATCATTCTTGCTATCACTACAAGAATTTATCTCATATCGCACTTCACTCATATTGTATTTCTCCTTTTGTTTCAAACACACTTGTTACATTTCAAATTTATATCTTACTCTTTACTCCAAATCATTTTCTTATTGTTTATCTACCTTATAGATTAGCTATCTTTAAACCCTGAATTACTATCAGTGCTACTTTACTTCTCATAGTGAAAATCTCATGATCTTGTTTTATAGAGATGGTAATATTCAAGGTCAAATCACTAGTGACATCCCTTGAATTACTACAACTCTAAACATTCTACGGTTTGGTCCTTATCAGAAGCATGGTGTTATTGTGATGTGACTTTGCTCCCTTAATTTGAAAGTCAAATTTTAGATCTCACAAGTTTTACTAAAGTTTTCCTTATCTTATCAATTGAATTTCCTTTCTCTTACTTGGCCATTCAGATAGATTACATTCTCAATTACCCTGCTAGGGTTTCGTCATCATATTGTGTATCATTATTACATTCACTAGATGTCTCTACCACGGTGGTTATGCATCATATATGATTCATTTTCTTAATTATCACTTCATTCCCACATTGCTCTCATTAAGGAATATATGAAAGAGAAGATGATTTTGAGACTTAGAATTCTTATCTTCAAACATTCAATAATACATTTCTCATATGTAGGTTTAATTAATTATAAACAAGGATACTTGACTAATTAACACTTTCTTGAATCTCACAACCTCTTTCTTTTATAGTTTATATTACTCCATTATGTTTCAAACCCTTCCTTACTTTCCATGATCCCCTTACCATATACTACTATTCCATATGTCATCTTTAACTTCAATTTTTCTCTTATGATCATGTTACTTCTTCCTGTGTATGATCATGTATACGATGTTGCACATATTTCTTTTTATCCTTCTACTAATGTGAAGTTAAAATTCTAAATCAATAATCCCTCTACTAGTTTCAACTCATGTTTAATACATTACATATCCTTCATTTTAAATCAGACGACTCAAGCATGGATCAAACTTAGTATCTCTTTCAATCAAGTTTTTCCCTCCTAAATATAGTCTACCTTTGTAGGACTTATTCATTGGTTAAGCTACACTTTTGTTATTCTTTTAGAAACTAGTTTGTTGTTCTATAAAGACTTGGAATCCAAAGTTAGTAAGGATGAATGTATTAAACTTATTAATAAAGGTATAAATTCCATGCTCTCAATTATATCATAACCCTCATTCTTTAATCAAGCTCATTATTTCCAACATTTCTCTTAGTTTCAACTAAGTTTCTTATCCTAGTTTTATGATTTACATGCTCATCTAGTTCTCTTCACTTTAACTCTTCTGAAGACTCTTCACTTCTATGTACTTATTGTGTACTTAGCTCTTTTCTTCTATTTTCCCTTTGCTTTAGAGTACATAAAAACATTGTACTCAGTTATATAATCCATTCCTCATGATTGATTCTTACTATCTTGGCCCCTTACATACTTTTCTCATATCTTTTCCATATTTCATATTTAGAGTTCATATAATACTAATAATTAAACTTAATCTGAACCTTATGTCGTGTTCCTTTATTCCCAATTAAGGGTTTCTCATATGAGGCCCCAAAGTTGGATCTCAGTTATCAGTTCCAACTGATTCTTAGTGATTCTAATCTTTCCCTTATACTTCAAAATCTTAGAGTATATATATTCATACTAGAATTTGGATCTAATCTATCCAGAATTTACTCTTGTTATGTTACTAATAGGAATCATTAGATCCCAGTAATGCATCCTACTAGCCGGACCAGGATGAACCTGCAGTCCTGAAGCCAAGAGCTACTCAGGATTACTCAACTCCTATTCATCTCAAATGTATGGAAGAAAATTTATCCACTTAGGAAAGATCATTCAAAGATCATTTCTAGTCTACTTGATACAAAGAATGTAATCAATAAATGCTACAACTGCATAGTGTACAACAAATCTTAAAGACCCATATATATTTCAAAATACTGAATATCTAAATTCAAACATATAAGAGCTTTTCTATTCATCTCCAATAAAACAACAATATGAAATGAAAGTTCTATCTCATTTTAAATTTTATGCTCTTAATTCATGTTACTTATCTTATTTCTAACCCTAATATTTCTAGGGTTCCTCTCTAGACCATCCTTCCACTATATACATGGCTAGGGTATACATGAAAGAATAGACAGAGTAGCTTGATACAAGTTGATCCAAGTACTCAAATATCGGGCCAAGATATCCAAATACTCAAATCCCTAGAGCTAATATCATAACATCTCCTATATGCCACACTTATGACTCTAACTTACTAACTTAATGGTCCCTGACAACTCAGCCTAAGCTCTGATACCAAGTTGTTACACCCCCATCTCACAATTACCATTAATCATGAGATTAGGGCATAAATTGAGGATTTAACGTAATACAAAGATCACCCTTAACTTTTTTCTTCTTTTTCAAACTCTTTTTTTTCTTCTCGCATTGAACTATATAAACTAACTTTGCAAGAGAATCAAAATTTGATTACTTTAATATGATCTCAACATAAACGATACATGTCCATACATTCATTCTCAGGTACATACGACATGATAATAAGATACATTCTCTCTTATTAAGAAAACAAAGATACAAAACATCACTTACAATACTCTCACATCTATATTAGGACCTAGAGTGATGATGAGTGCATACTCATCATGATTTTCAATTACCTTTTTGGAACAATTTAATATCTATTCCACATCTTTTCACCCTAATATGAATCATAATGCACAAAACTACTCAGTGATTCAATAATCAAGGTTTTAACTAAATATCTTTCATTTTATGCAGGTGTAGCAGGCAACTCCATGCAAACGGTCTCAAGACCGTTTGGATCCATGCGGTCTCAAGACCGTTTGCTGGAATACACAAAGAACAAGACGAAACCAGTTGCCCAAGAAGTCCACGCGGTCTCAAGACCGTTTGGTCCCATGCGGTCCCAAGACCGTTTGGTCCCATGCGGTCCCAAGACCGTTTGGTCCCATGCGGTCCCAAGACCGTTTGGTCCCATGCGGTCCCAAGACCGTTTGGTCCCATGCGGTCCCAAGACCGTTTGGTCCCATGCGGTCTCAAGACCGTTTGGTCCCATGCGGTCCCAAGACCGTTTGGTCCCATGCGGTCCCAAGGCCGTTTGGTCCCAAACGGTCCCAAGGCCGTTTGGTCCCAAACGGTCCCAAGACCGTTTGGTCCCGCGCGGTCCCAAGACCGTTTGGTCCCGCGCGGTCCCAAGACCGTTCGATGCAAGCGCAAGGATCGATTGAAGAACTAAAGCCGCGTGACCACGCCAAAGCCAGGACCGATCAAAGCAAGACCGTTTGGCGCTCAAACGACCTCCAAACTGTTTGATGCCCAAACGGTCTCAAGACCGTTTGGCGCCCAAACGGTCTCCAAACCGTTTGGAGAAGATATTTCCAACAACTTATCCAAACCGTTTGGGATCAGATCTGAAACTATAAATAGACCCCCAGGGTCCCCATTTCGAGGCATCGGTTCCGGACGCCGAAAGGCTGCCAGAGCACCACACCGATCAAGTTCCACCCCATCTATCGCTGGTGTTGCGTCCAAGGAGGCCAAGAAGAGGAAGAAGACGGCGCAAGGAGCACATCTTCTTCACCGAGCTGCGTCCACCCTCTGCACCGAGCTCATGGCGGATCTATCTTTCTCTCTTTTCCTTCTTGTATCTCGTATCATGAGCGAGTAGTCCTCTTTCGCTGGGGTGCGGGGACTAGCCCCGCTGCCCATGCAAACGATGTTCTTTTGTTAAACTTTCCAAGGCAATGTATATAACTCTTCATTTTGTCGTTTATCGTTAAGCTTGTAGGTTGGTTATGTGCGTGTTTTCATCCTTGTGCTCCCTATGTTGCGATAACTTCAATGCATGGGTTCCTATGTTGCGATAACTTCAAGGCATGGGTTGGAACGTCGTTTAGCATGTTTGACCCTTGACGATAACTTCCGATGGGTTCCTTGAGGTCGTAAGTGTATGATCCGCGAGGGGACGAGCCATCTAGCCTTCGGTGACGCTTCTGTGCGCCTAACGCCTGTATAGGGGGTTCACAACCTTAGTTGGATTTTGCATCATCTTGCTAAACGTCGATGTTTGCTCGCATGTCACCTTCCTGCTTGTTTATCGGTTAACGCGGCTGACTCCCAAACTAGAAATAGGATGGGATTTCATCGAGGTCGTAAGTGTATGATCCGCGAGGGGACGAGCCATCTAGCCTTCGGTGACGCTTCTGTGTGCCTAACGCCCGTATGGGGGGTTCACAACCTCCGTGGATTTCTGTATCTTCAAAGCCATAAGACATGTGATCCGGATGGCGATGAGAAATCGGCTGCCTATGGTGATGCTTACGCGGACCTAACGCCCGTACGGGGGGTTCTGCAGCAGCTCTATTTGGAGTGTTATATCGTGCCTGGTTTGTTTTCAAGAGAGTGTGTTTGTGTGCGTAGCGGTGGTCAAACCCGGTACCATCCCAGCGATTCCATATCATTGATCTAAACCGATCTTTTATTCCGCATTTACTTTCTTGCAATTAGTTTAATCAAACCAAAATCAACCAATTGTTCTAAATATTAGTTTTACTTGGGCTAGATCTAACTGACAAAGATTCTTAAAAACGTTGTCCTTTGGGTTCGATCCTCAACTATACTGCGATAAGATCCGTCCGCTTGCGGGTGGTATTGTTGCACTTGGTTTTGGTAAAAGCTCGGGGATATAAACCCCGAGTGAATTTGTTAGTGCATTCAAAAAGCCACATCAAATTCTGGCGCCGTTGCCGGGGACAACGGAATCCGTCAGTCAAATCTAGTTCTTTTAAGACTAATCTAGGATTTTGTTTTCTTTTTGAAACTATCGCTCATCTATTTGATCTTTAATCTACACCAAGGATCTCACTTTCAAACCTTTTCAAATTTCAGGTGCTTTTTGACGATTAGTGCATGCACCGTTCGGATAGTCTCGGACTGACTGCGAGCTTTGATCCCGAAATCGATAGAACCTTCCATCGTCAGATCCAAGAGAATCGAGCCAGAATGGCGCAAGAAGAAGAAGTAGCCCGTAGGGTGGCTCAAGCCATCAATGCACAGAGAGAAAGGTTCATGCAAGAAGCTAGAGCTGCGGTTCAACAGGAGATCTTAGCAGCACAGGCAGCAACGCAGGCAGCGGAACTTCAGAAGGATCTTAGAGAGTTCTCTATCCCAAAGGCCGCGAATGTCTATCATCCGGTGCAGCCTCCTCCCATCGAAGCTTCCAACTTTGAGATTAGAGCACATTGGATAACCTTGCTTCAAAACAACCCATTCTACGGTAAACAAGCTGAAGACAGCCAAGGTCATCTTCTCAGATTCATTGACCTGTGTGCTATGACGAAGCAAAATGGAGTCTCTGATGATGCTATTCGACTCCGTCTCTTCAAGTACTCTCTGGCTGATAGAGCCATTAGTTGGTACAACTCACTACAGAGTGATGTACCCATCACCACCTGGGAGCAGCTTCAAAACGCCTTTCTGGAAAAGTTCTACCCCCCATCTCTTACATATGAGATCAGGGGACGAATCACAAATTTCACTCAAGTCCCAGGAGAAACTCTTTCTGAAGCTTGGGATAGATACAAGGAGCTCCTACGCAAATGCCCACACCATGGAATTCCTAAGAACCAGCTGATAGAGATATTCTACAGGGGTGTGGAAGATGATGTTAAGATGTTCCTTGACTCTTCGTCTGGAGGGAACTTCATGCAGCAAAGTTACGACAGCGCATGGAGAGTAGTCACCCTGGGAGCAGAAAATCAAGCCAACTGGGGCAGATCTGTTGGTAAAGGAGTCTTAAAGGTAGCTATGGCTGATGCTATCCCAGAATACAAATCTATAGCTGAAACTTTGAAAGTCTTGGTTGCAAAGCAAGATCACATAGAATCATCCCTTGCTGCGATTGGAAGAGGACATTCTCCAACTAGGCAACCAGAACAAGTCAAGTCCACTTCTTTGTTTTGTGAAGCGTGCAAAGGCACTGACCATTCCACACTATCATGCAATGTTCTCTATGATGTAGTTTTAAGCAACGCCTGTGGGCAAGGAGATAATTGCCAGATGGAAAATCTTAATGCTATTAACACCAACCCTGGGCAGAACTATTACAATCCGAATCAAAATAGGAATCACCCAAGCTTCCAATACGGAAATCCTTCAGGAGCTATGAACTCGCATCAATTTGTTCCGAATAATCAACCAAGAGGCCCATCTGGGTATCAGTTTAACCAGCAACAGAACTTTGGGAATCAAGGAAACTTCAAGGGAAACTTTCAGAACAGAAACTATAATAATTATCAGAATAACTCTCAGTATCAAAGCTTGAACCAACAACAGGGTTAAACAGGATCCATCCCTTCTGATGACAAGCTATCTACCATTGAAAAGTTATTGCAAACACAACAAACGATGATAGCCAATCAACAAGCCCAACAGAAGGCTATTGAAACTCAACTAGCTCAACTTGCTGCTAGTATTAAGCCACAAGCTGGAGTCTTCGCCGGACAACCTGAGAACAATCCAAAACATCTGGAGCAGCTGAAGGTTATCGCCACAAGATTAGGGAAAAGTTATTTGGATCCCCCAACAAAAACAACTATGGATATCCCTGAGGAGAATGAACCTTTGACGGACCAAAACTCGACAACACCAGAATCGCAACCGAAGGAAAGAAATACTGATAAGGGAAGTTCTGAGGAATCTATCGATGAAGAAGTAGAGACACCTGAACCGGATATTCCTGTATATAAGCCTCGTGTTCCTTTCCCATCCCGTCTGAGGGAAACCAAGCTTGATAGTAGATTCATCAAATTCAAAGAGGCTATGAAAAAGCTCCATGTTGATATACCATTCCTAGATGCTCTTAATGAGATACCATCCTGGACCAAGTATCTAAAGTCGCTTCTCACCAAGAAGTACATCACTGAAGAATATGAAACTGTAAAATTGGCTGCTACCACATCAGATATCATACTAAGCAAGATGCCTAAGAAACAAAAAGATCCAGGATCCTTCGGAATCTCATGTCACATTGGCGACTCATCATGTAAGAAAGGATTGGCAGATCTTGGCGCAAGTATTTCTATTATGCCGCTCAGTCTATGCAAGAGACTAGGGTTTGAAGAATTGCTTCCAACTACTATGACAATTCAACTTGCGGATAATTCGGTAAAAAAGCCGTTAGGAATTCTCGAAGACATCCCGGTCAAGGTAGGCAAGGACGCATATGTCCCATGTGATTTTGTCATCATGGACATAAAAGAAGACACCAAATACCCTATTATCTTCGGTCGTCCATTCCTCGCCACTGCTAGAGCCCTTATCGATGTTGAAGCCGGAACCTTACTGCTCAGGTTAGGTAAAGAAACTCTGGAGTTCAAAGTTTTTGAAAGCATGAGAAGACCGAGTATACAGGAGGAAGTCTATCTGATAGATTGTCTTGAGCAAATGTCACAACTTACTCAAGAATATCACGAGTCATGCGATCCCTTGGAAATTTCTCTATATGACCTTTTTAATGATGAACCTACTGACCAACAAGATAAGGATTGCACCGAACCTCCCGACTCTGCTAAAGGAAATCCTGAAGCTACCTATGAAGAATTAAAGGTTACCGAAACCCCAGAAGAAATCAGTGAAAAACCAGAACCTCCTGAAATGAAGCACCTACCTGAAGGGCTGAAGTATATGTTTTTAGACGATCTCAAAGTTTGTCCTGTCATTATTAACTCTGGTTTAACGACCAAACAAGAAGAGCAACTTCTGGAGGTATTAAAGGAGAGCAAGAAAACCATAGGCTACAAAATGAGTGACCTCACATGGGTCAGTCAAGCCTTGTGCATGCACAGAATCCCCATGATGGAAGACCATAAGCCAACGATCGAGCATCAACGAAAGTTGAACCCGAATATGAAGGAAGTGGTCCGTCGTGAGATCATCAAACTCCTTACAGCTGGAATAATATACCCGATATCGGACTCACCATGGGTGAGCCCAGTTCATGTTGTACCCAAGAAAGGAGGTACTACTGTCACAAGAAATGAAAACAATGAGCTCATCCCCACCCGAACAGTGACTGGGTGGAGGATGTGTATTGATTATAGAAAATTAAACAAGGCCACTCGGAAGGATCATTTTCCTATGCCCTTCCTCGATCAAGTTTTGGAAAGATTGGCCCATCAAGAATATTTCTGTTACCTGGACGGTTACTCTGGATTCTATCACATCCCCATACATCCAGATGATCAAGAAAAAACAACTTTCACCTGTCCCTTCGGGACATATGCTTTTAAAAGAATGCCTTTTGGTCTGTGTAATGCCCCTGCAACTTTTCAACGTTGCATGACTGCCATTTTTGCAGGGCTTACTGAAACAGTTATGGAGGTTTTCATGGATAATTTTTTTCGTATATGGTGACTCCTTTGATTCTTGTCTTAAGCATCTCTCCATGGTCCTCAAACGTTGTGAAGAAGTACATCTGGTGCTAAATTGGGTGAAATGCCACTTTATGGTTAAGGAAGGCATCATCTTGGGCCACAAGGTTAGTAATAAAGGAATTGAAGTTGATAAGGCCAAGATAGAAGTCATCTCTAAACTGGCAATCCCCACAAATGTAAAAGAAGTTCGCGCATTCCTTGGTCACACTGGATTCTATAGAAGGTTTATACGTGATTTTTCCAAGATAACGAAGCTGATGACTAATCTACTTTTAAAGGATGTTGATTTCAATTTCAATGAAGAATGCGTCAAAAGTTTTGATATGCTGAAGAAAGCCCTTACAACTACTCCCATCATTAGAGCTCCCGATTGGGACCACCCCTTTGAAATTATGTGTGATGCCAGTGATTACGCGGTGGGTGCTGTCTTAGGACAATGCATAGAGAAGAAACATTATGTGATCTATTATGCATCAAAGACCCTCGACGAAGCTCAAAGGAATTATGCTACTACTGAAAAGGAGCTTTTAGCAGTCATTTATGCTTTCGACAAATTCAGATCCTACCTTACTGGGTCGAAGGTAATCGTTTACACTGACCATGCTGCTATCCGTTATCTTATGACAAAGAAAGATGCTAAGCCAAGGCTGATCAGATGGATACTCCTTCTACAAGAATTTGACCTAGAAATAAGAGATAAAAAAGGGACGGAGAATGTCGTGGCAGATCACCTGAGTCGCATCCACACTCGGGATGCTGAAGGGATTCCGATAAACGACTCTCTACCAGATGATCAGCTTATGAGAGTCTCAGGATTCAAACCATGGTATTCAGACTTAGTAAACTACCTTGCCGCCGGAGTCATCCATCCTCAATACACCGGGAACGCTCTGAAAAAATTTATGCATGATGTGAAGCATTACTATTGGGATGAACCATATCTTTTCAAACTCTGTGCAGATGGATTGTATAGACGTTGTGTCGCCGAAGAAGAAGCCCATTCTATTTTGGAACAATGCCACTCAGGACCCGTGGGTGGGCATATGAGCTCTAAAAAGACTGCCTTAAAAGTTTTGCAATGTGGATTTTTCTGGCCAACTTTATCCAAGGACTGTTATGATTTTGTCATATCATGTGATAAATGTCAAAGAGCTGGCAATATAACCAAGAGAGACGAAATGCCACTGAATCTATGGCAAGAAGTCGAGATATTTGACGTCTGGGGAGTGGACTATATGGGGCCATTCCCATCTTCTAATGGATTCTCTTACATCCTTGTGGCGGTGGACTACATCTCCAAATGGGTTGAAGCTATACCAACCGTCACTTGTGATTCAAAACCAGTCATCAAACTATTCAAAGACATTATCTTCCCACGGTTCGGAGTGCCGAGAACCGTGATATCTGACGGAGGATCCCACTTCATTGAAAGAAGCCTTGAAGCTCTTCTACGAAAATATGGCGTCTCACACAAGATAGCTTCGCCTTATCATCCACAAACCAGTGGACAGGTAGAGGTCTCCAACCGACAACTTAAGGCTATCATTGAGAAAACCGTTGGACGTAATCGAAAAGATTGGGCGACAAAAATCAACGACACCTTATGGGCTTATCGCACTGCTTATAAGACTCCCCTTGGGACTACCCCTTTTTGATTGATATATGGAAAGAGTTGCCACCTGCCAGTCGAACTTGAACATAAGGCATGGTGGGCAATTAAACAAATAAACTTCGATATGAAACAAGCGGGTCAAGCCAGAATTCTGCAACTCCATGAGCTGGATGAACTCAGAATGATAGCCTATGAGAATGCACGAATCTACAAAGAACGTACAAAACTCTGGCATGATGGACATCTGAAACAAAAAGACATACGAGTGGGAGACCAAGTTCTAGTTTTCAAATCCAGATTAAAATTGTTCCCAGGAAAACTCCGCTCACGTTGGTGCGGACCTTACATCGTCAAAAGCATCTCTCCCCATGGTGCTTTCTCTTTATGGAGCGACGGGTTTGGCGAATTTATAGCAAATGGTCACCGCTTGAAAAGATACTTCACACCAGCTGACAAAGGCACCAAAATAATGTTGGAATTCAACAATCCAAAGGACCCACCATAATTCCGAAGAACTCTGTCGAGCCATCGACATAAAACAAAGGCGCTTGTCGGGAGGCAACCCGACCAATAAATCTATTTTACTTTTCCTTTTCAAATTTTGTTCCTTATAGTTAAATTTTCCTTAAATAAAATTTGCCTTATGAGAGAGTTTTTCTTTCAGGACACGAGATCGGATTGGTGCTGATCAGAACGAATTCATTATCGGCAGTCATACCTGGTGTTTCCTTTCCCCTCCATCTTGAATTTAGGGTTTTCTCGAGGACGAGCAAATCTCTAAGTTCGGGGTGGAGGGTGGGTGGTACGTATTCCACTTCCACATACACTCCCTCTTTTCATATTCAATATGTCTCTATCATAAAATTTTTCAAAATTTTGAACAGATACCTGATGAAATTTTGTCTTTTGTTGATAAAAATGTAACTAACTTTTTGCTATGCATCTTCTATCATAACATCCTCCTTATTCAAAGCAAATCCTCAAGAGGACTGACTTTTGAAACTTGCCTGAAATCATCCTGTGAAACTTATGATTCCTAACATCATAATTCTTTTTACATAATGATAAGTATCTGTCAAACTGATAGGGATCAAACACGTCGCGCTTCCTAACTGACTAGTGGAACAATGGCTCAGAAACCCCACCGGATCCGCATCAAGTCATTATTTGAGCAGAGTATGACAAAGAGAATAACCCGGTTTTGAATTGTAAATCAAGTTGCATCCTGATCTGAACTCTCTTCTACACTTCTTCTATCATCTTCGTATCCCTCCATCCATAAATACCACCAAAATAGCCAAACTTGTGCCAAACCCTAAGTTCGGGGTGGCACGCCACTTTCCCCATATCCGCTTCTTCCATACCCCTTCCAATAAATAGGGGCGTACCACCAAAAATGCAATCTCGAGTCGAATAGAGGAGAGATCTGCAATAAAAAGATGTCAAAGTGCACACAAAATAAATGCAATCTCGAGTCGAATAGAGGAGAGATCTGCAACAAAAGATGCCATAGCGCACACAAAAAAATATGCAATAAATGAAATTGCAAAACAAATAAAAATCTCGAGTCGAATAGAGGAGAGATTTACTTCTTCTTTCCATACCACCTTTCACTCCTTTTTCTACCTAAGGGCACAATACATGCCCTACCATCCTGAACTACACCAGTGTCAGATCAAATGCATACTTGTCGATTCTACGGGTATCTCTGAACTCCTACAAAACTCTTCGACATGCTTGGTGTTGGAAAAGGCGGGGAGGAAGCGTTGTTGGGAAACGAACTCAGGAACGAAGCTATGGAAAGACGTGTTTCGTGGTCCCAGGAAGTTGAGGTACTCACTCATACTGAGCAAAAAGAAAACATTTGTGATGTGAAGATGAAGAAATCACACGGATCGAAAGTATTCCATCGGCAACAGTTTCAAATTTTATGTTACTCGAGGACAAGCAACGATTTAAGTTTGGGGTGTTTTGATGAGTGCATACTCATCATGATTTTCAATTACTTTTTTGGAACAATTTAATATCTATTCCACATCTTTTCACCCTAATATGAATCATAATGCACAAAACTACTCAGTGATTCAATAATCAAGGTTTTAACTAAATATCTTTCATTTTATGCAGGTGTAGCAGGCAACTCCATGCAAACGGTCTCAAGACCGTTTGGATCCATGCGGTCTCAAGACCGTTTGCTGGAATACACAAAGAACAAGACGAAACCAGTTGCCCAAGAAGTCCACGCGGTCTCAAGACCGTTTGGTCCCATGCGGTCCCAAGACCGTTTGGTCCCATGCGGTCCCAAGACCGTTTGGTCCCATGCGGTCCCAAGACCGTTTGGTCCCATGCGGTCCCAAGACCGTTTGGTCCCATGCGGTCTCAAGACCGTTTGGTCCCATGCGGTCTCAAGACCGTTTGGTCCCATGCGGTCCCAAGACCGTTTGGTCCCATGCGGTCTCAAGACCGTTTGGTCCCATGCGGTCCCAAGGCCGTTTGGTCCCATGCGGCCCCAAGGCCGTTTGGTCCCAAACGGTCCCAAGGCCATTTGGTCCCAAACGGTCCCAAGACCGTTTGGTCCCGCGCGGTCCCAAGACCGTTTGGTCCCGCGCGGTCCCAAGACCGTTTGATGCAAGCGCAAGGATCGATTGAAGAACTAAAGCCGCGCGACCACGCCAAAGCCAGGACCGATCAAAGCAAGACCGTTTGGCGCTCAAACGACCTCCAAACCGTTTGATGCCCAAACGGTCTCAAGACCGTTTGGCGCCCAAACGGTCTCCAAACCGTTTGGAGAAGATATTTCCAGCAACTTATCCAAACCGTTTGGGATCAGATCTGAAACTATAAATAGACCCCCAGGGTCCCCATTTCGAGGCATCGGTTCCGGACGCCGAAAGGCTGCCAGAGCACCACATCGATCAAGTTCCACCCCATCTATCGCTGGTGTTGCGTCCAAGGAGGCCAAGAAGAGGAAGAAGACGGCGCAAGGAGCGCATCTTCTTCACCGAGCTGCGTCCACCCTCTGCACCGAGCTCATGGCGGATCTATCTTTCTCTCTTTTCCTTCTTGTATCTCGTATCATGAGCAAGTAGTCCTCTTTCGCTGGGGTGCGGGGACTAGCCCCGCTGCCCATGCAAACGATGTTCTTTTGTTAAACTTTCCAAGGCAATGTATATAACTCTTCATTTTTTCGTTTATCGTTAAGCTTGTAGGTTGGTTATGTGCGTGTTTTCATCCTTGTGCTCCCTATGTTGCGATAACTTCAATGCATGGGGTCCTATGTTGCGATAACTTCAAGGCATGGGTTGGAACGTCGTTTAGCATGTTTGACCCTTGACGATAACTTCCGATGGGTTCCTTGAGGTCGTAAGTGTATGATCCGCGAGGGGACGAGCCATCTAGCCTTCGGTGACGCTTCTGTGCGCCTAACGCCTGTATAGGGGGTTCACAACCTTAGTTGGATTTTGCATCATCTTGCTAAACGTCGATGTTTGCTCGCATGTCACCTTCCTGCTTGTTTATCGGTTAACGCGGCTGACTCCCAAACTAGAAATAGGATGGGATTTCATCGAGGTCGTAAGTGTATGATCCGCGAGGGGACGAGCCATCTAGCCTTCGGTGACGCTTCTGTGTGCCTAACGCCCGTATGGGGGGTTCACAACCTCCGTGGATTTCTGTATCTTCAGAGCCGTAAGACATGTGATCTGGATGGCGATGAGAAATCGGCTGCCTATGGTGATGCTTACGCGGACCTAACGCCCGTACGGGGGGTTCTGCAGCAGCTCTATTTGGAGTGTTATATCGTGCCTGGTTTGTTTTCAAGAGAGTGTGTTTGTGTGCGTAGCGGTGGTCAAACCCGGTACCATCCCAGCGATTCCATATCATTGATCTAAACCGATCTTTTATTCCGCATTTACTTTCTTGCAATTAGTTTAATCAAACCAAAATCAACCAATTGTTCTAAATATTAGTTTTACTTGGGCTAGATCTAACTGACAAAGATTCTTAAAAACGTTGTCCTTTGGGTTCGATCCTCAACTATACTGCGATAAGATCCGTCCGCTTGCGGGTGGTATTGTTGCACTTGGTTTTGGTAAAAGCTCGGGGATATAAACCCCGAGTGAATTTGTTAGTGCATTCAAAAAGCCACATCAAGTGACAGGGACCGACTGAACTTAACTAATCTCATACTTAACTCATGTGGTAGATCTACTATGATGCTTTGACCTTCTTATAGTCCATGTGGTTTCCCTAAAAATTGTGAGTAGAGGGGTGAGCCTACTCTCTCAATGAATGAGTACTTCAAAGAAATAGTCTAAAGCACTAATATTATTATAGATATACTTTTGAGCAACTGATATCAATTATAATAGCAGTAAGCTTTAAAGATATTGATCATTGACAATCATAAATATGGCAGGATACTCTAGATATCAACAAGAGCAAATCAATATATGAGCATGCTTGATAAATTTCAAAGAGAACTAATAATTCAGAAACATACAAGGAATAGTTGCTGGGAAACTGTACTCGAATCTTTCTTAGCCTTTCTTACTTATAAAAAACTCTTTAAACCTATATGATCATATTTTAGCTTAAGCCCTGATCATATGCAGTGTACTCTACATATGAAGACTCGTAGCAAACTACGATCTCACCGTACAAGACTTAGCTAACACACCTGGGAATGCTAAGCCTGACTACGTCGCTGGTCTACAATAGGAAAATGGCTCTCTGGCCTCGACACACCTATTATGTCGTAAAAACTAGACTCCTCCTCTAACATGAGCACACAGGTAGAGAGTCAAGCCACCTATTGGCTTTACTGTACTCTAGTGCCACCATGATCTCTAGTTGATGTTGGATACTACATTCTGTATTTTAAGGAGACTTCCACTAGGGCTTCATCCCCCGTACCACCTGTTAGTACGTTCCGACTCCCATATACTAGACACTGCCAGGGTTAGGTCATTTCATCCCTACGACGCAGACCTCTCATAGGGAATCTACGGTGTTCATGGCTGTTAAGTCTATTATGTTATTATTCTTGGAAAGCTCTTACAATATTGTATATTTTCCCTTACTTATACTTGACTCTGGTATCTCTATGGTACCGTGTATATTTATTTGAAGTTTATAACACAACATGTATATCATTCTAAACTTGGCAGATCAATATACTCAAAACACTATAATATAATGAAAAATCAACATTTTATACCTACAGGCAGACTAAAATTCTTAAATCACAAAATACATGTCCACTTGATACTTTATACACTAGAATCATGCAATTGAACTTCTTAATACACTAATAAGAGTTAATTACTTAACATATGAGTAATCATCATTTGCACCTATAAATTATTTATAATTTCTTGGAAAACGTGCACCTCAACCCAAATCTTGAGTTGTGCATCTCCACATCTCATACTTAGAATGTTGATATCAAAATACTTGATTCATTGAACACCCTATCCTTCGGGTTTCATTTACCTCATTCACTTATCACATGGCTCTCATAAGGATTTCATGCGACATAAACATTCACTCAAAAAAGACTACTATCAACAAATCATATAAAATCAATATATGTATGAAACCTTGGAACTGAGCTGAATTTGGGTTTCCATGCCATTCACTGAGATAACATGCATCAACAATAAAATTGAATAAATAAAGCCTATCATGTCAATAAAATATGTTCAAATGGGTTTCACGATATCTATTCGCAAATATCCAACTTTCCTCGCATCTAGGGTTTCACCCTCTTTACTGAGATATCAAACAAACACTATTCACCTTAAATGAAATCCAAGATAGTATCTGACATATATGTACTATGAATTCAGATAAACAATCATTCATAACCAAGGGGATCCAGATAAACAAATTTCTCTATTTAATTATACAACAATTTCAGTCATAGAAAAATTCTCTATATTTCAGTTTACTCTTATAACCTCTGTGAATACTTAGGGAATTCTCATTAGGATGTATTGTATACATTTCTAATATAATTTTATCATATGAAATTCATCCAAATAGAGGAAGAATCTGTTTCATATCATTTTGCAACAACTTAGATCAAACACACCATTCAGGGTTTGTAGTCACATACTAAGCAATTAAAGATTATGAATGATTTAACCAATTTTCATGCAATATACTATTTAAAGGAAGTTCCCACTCCCCCTAAGGTGTAAAAACACCTTAAAAATGCAGCTCATCCCTAAAAATCTCGATCTCATATCAAATTCCTAGCATTTCACTCGATTCTTCTTCCTTTCAACTTGGAAACCCTAAAAATGAGGGATTATAAAGGAAGAGTGAGAAAAGGGGATGTTTTGATACCATTTTGGATAAAATCATAGGAGTGACGGAATCTTGACATGTGAGAGAAGATTCACCATGAAACTATATCCAAAGAAGATAAACTTACATGATTTCATCATTCCTCAGACTGCAAAACCCTAGGTCAGCATCTCCATCACTTTCTCCTCTCAAACCCTAACTCTCCCTCTCTCTCTAGGATTCTATTTCTCTGGATTGAATCACGAATGATGAGAGCTCCTTGTGTGTTAGGTTGACCATTTAGAGCAATTGAGCTGCTTGGGTCAATTGCACATTGACCCCTCACTATACTTTTTCTTATTTTAGCTGAATTTTCTGTCATAAAAACATTACTGTAATTCATCTACTGATAAAGTCTAAATGCATCCAAAAATTATGAAAATTTTACATGTTGTTTATGATGGAGTTTTAGATCTCCAGTTAAAATTTTAGATTATTTGGATTTACCAATAAATAATTAAAAATAAAACATTACAATACTAAAAAGCACTCTGTCAGCATTTTGGTCGAAGTATAGTTTGACCGAGAACCACATTCAAAGAACACTCAAATATTCAGAAATTTTGCTCCAATATGCATGATTGAGTTATCCATATCATATCCAAAATTCAATTAAATACAAAATTTGTAGAAGATATGAAAAATCATTTACCACACTACTATCTTGATCAAATTCCATATTCATGTACTATCAAAACCCTAATTTTTGCCGATTAGGGTTTACATTTCTCAAACCCTAATTCTTCAAACTAAAATCATAGTTAGAGATTCTTCTTAGATTTTAAACATCACAATTGATCTACTATCATTAATCAAGTCTAAACGATGTTCAATCTAATCAAGCATGTAATCATTTAGGTAAACCCTAGTTTACCAATTAAGCACAAATGTGGTCATTATAGGAACAATCAAAGATGGACAAATTCCTAGTAAAGAATAATCTTCCTATAAAACCATTATTCATTGAAAAATCAAATGGACCTAGTAATGCAATGGGTGATGTTAGGCCAATTTTTCAACATGATTCTCATAGAGCCAATGATATGCTTGATTTTAAAGACGAAGAATTAATATTAGATCCTGGAGTCAGACCTCAAATTTCACAATACCATCATAATGTCCAGGATGTGGTTAGGTCTGTGTCAACCAAAATGCCATGATTCCATTGACAACTTTTGGATTTGAGAAGCGTCGTTTGTGCCTAGTTGGTTTGATGAGCATTGCAATTGGTTGGAATATAGTGTTGCAAAAGATGCTGCCTTTTGTTTATTTTGTTATGTTTTTCCTTCCTCTCGCACAGATCCATCATTTCTCAGTGTTGGGTTTTATTATTGGAAGGACAATAAGAGACTTCATAATCATGTAGGTGGGCCGTCTAGTCCACAAAATGTAGCAAAAGGTAAATGTGAAGACCTAATGAATGATAGCCAATGATTAATAGTTCTTATGGATAAGCACACAAAAGATCAAAAAAGTGAATATCGATTGCGTTTGAAAGAGACCACTGATTGCATTAGATTTCTTTTGAATCAAGGCTTGGCATTTTGTGGCCATGATGAGTTTGAAACTTCAGCAAACCATGAAAACTTACATCTCCTCCTATTAAAAAAGATATCATTAAATCCATTTCAAGTTTAGTTTCAGATGAAATTATCTCAGATATCTCTACCGATGGTGGTTTGTTTACAATCCTTGTTGATGATTCTCGGGACATATCTATCAAAGAACAAACGGATGTGGTTCTTTGATTTGTAAACATGAGTGACATGCTTTTTGAAAGATTTATTGGGTTGGTGCATGTTACAAATACTAATTTTGCATCACTTAAACTTGCTATAGATGGTGTATTTTGTAGATATGGGTTAAATATCTATAATTTGAGAGGTCAAGGCAATGATGGCTCGAGTAACATGAAAGGAGAATTCAATAGGTTGAAATCTCTCATTTTAGGAGAGAATCCTTGTGCCTTTTATGTTCATTGTTTTGCACATCAACTACACACTTGATATGTGTGTTAGTTGCTGAAAATCACTTGCAAGTGGCATGTTTGTTTGAAATAGTTAACCAAGTGCTTAATTGCATTGCTGGCTCATTTAAGAGGACTGACTACTTTAGAGTTGAAGAAGTGGAAAGAGTGACTAAGGCACTTGAAGGATGTGAAATTTCTTCTAAAAGAGGAGAAAATCAAGAACTTGGAGTCAAACGGTCAGGATCTACTCGATGGGGCTGACACTATAACACTTTAGTAAACTTGAGTAGTGTGTATCCTTCAATTATCGTGGTGTTCTAGATTCTTACTGAAGACAGTGAGCTGGAAAAACACAGAGCAAAGGTGCATAAACAATTCTTTGATTTTGAGACTTTTGATTTCATATTCATGATGCTTTTTATGAAGAAACTCTTGGGTATAACTAATGAATTGTCAATTGCATTGCAAAGGAAAGATAAGATGTTGTGATTGCTATGTGAATAAGCAATTCAATTACTTAAGATCTGACAACATTTAATGAGACTCTTTCATCGACAAGGTAGATGTATGTTGTAATATTTATGACATACATGTAAAGAGCATGGATGATACATACTTAATGCCAGGAAGATCAAGACGTGACCAGGAGGTGAAGACTAACTTGCATTACTTTCGGTTTGACATATTTAATTTACTACTCAATGAAATGAATGCTCGTTTCAGTAGGCAACAACCAGATCTACCAGGGTCCCATCTACTGCAGGGTCTATAGGATTAGTCGGCAACTCAATGGCCCCACCATTAAGTGCATGATCATCCCTAAAAGGGCATGCACGTCTTGCTACTCTATTTCGGAATCTCACAAAAAATAATTTACGGGTATAATGATTCACAACTTGCAGTTGTCAGCCCACACTACCTTTGTGAACCGTCGTTGATCTACAAGGACCATCAGAAAATGTCAACGGACGAGATGAATGGATCACACCAGGTGTGCATTGCAGACGGCATTGAATGCGCATGTTGGGACGGTTGTGCATGCAGCTGATTAATCTGTTTAACTGAGTTGGTCACCGTCGTGGATCATCAGTGGGTGTCGTTCACTGTATCTAAATAACGGACTTGCTAATAAGGCATAAATATAACTCTGATTGTCATCGATCGTATCATACCTTACTGTTTCTCTCTATATAAATCCATTTATTTATGACATACCCTGCCTTGCGATCCCAGTTGTAGCCACTAGCCACACAATCTTGCGAACCGTCGTTGATCGACATGGACCATCAGAAAGGTCAATAGACGAGATGAAATGAATAATAGATGACCAGGTGTGCATCGCAGACGGTATTGAATGCGCTTTGTAGCACAATTATGCGTTGGGTTTGTTTAATTGAGTCGGTCATTGTCATCATCATCGATTACAGCGTCGTTCGGTGTATCTAAATAACGGACTTGCTAATAAAGCCTATATAAACAAATAACTGACTACGCATTGCGTTTGCGTATGTAGGATTGGGATGGGGACGGGGATGTTGATGAATGTACGTGTCACCATATCTATGGTGGACACACACACCGTCGCCGGTCGATTTTATTGCACATCTAGAGAGACTTCATGCATGCCTGGATGCTTATGATGATTGTGTATGTTCAGCATTCTTCCATCCGGTTTGTTTAATTGCAAGTCACGTCCCACCGCCACAGAACTTTTAAATTGTAGTTTTGGCATTATAAAATTGCCTTTTTTTTTTTACCCCAGGTCTGCCTTAACCGGGGTGAGCGCCGACGTTGACTAATCCCAAGTTGCATTTTCCGCGCCAAGCGGAATGAGCCCCGATGAACTAGATCGAGGGGCCGGCCGACCCGACGGACGGACACCGAGCATGGCGTTTGACTTTGCACTCCCTTTGACTTCTCTCCACTTGCAGCTGCCCGTACATGGCGCCGCAGAACGATGATGGCAGGAGGAGGATCGAGAAGAGGAATAGGGTTGGTCCTTAGCTAGCTGAGATCCCGGGCGAGCCTCGGGATCTTGAGCTCGTGCGCACGAGCGATGATGGTTTTGATCGAGAAGAGGAAGAGGATCGATGGGATTGCTTGATGGTGGATCACATGATTCAACAAAGAATGCGTGTAGAGGAATGGGATCGAGGGAGCCCATGATCCGAGGAGGGTCTCTTAATCACCGCCCCTCTAGCTCCACCATGTATCTTGTTGCCCCGTTCGAGCGGAGTGGGAAGACTTGGATTGTAAATCATAATTTAATCAAGTATCGTATCTGTATCCTATACAATCCAGTTGTTTGTGAGCATGGAGTCATGGACCAACGAGTCTGTCTGGCATGGTGGTGCAGCACAGCAGCTTGACCAACACCCGCGCGCGCGTATCTCGCAGCAAGAGGTCAACCAATGGCGTGGCGGCAGGCAGATCGCGGGTCAAACGCGGATGGGGAGAGAAGCGTGACGGCAATGATGGGCCATCGACCATCGTACGTGGTTGTCAAAGCAGTGGATCACGACGACGTGCACGCCGGTGATCCGCGTCCCGCACAGTAAAATGCAAATTACGTGCGTGCATGCATGCATTGGTTTAGGGCTAGTTTGGTTGGGTGTAGTAGGGTGTAATTATGTGAGTTCACAATGTAAAAATATACATCAAACACGCACTTTGTCGTCGGGCTACACCCTACCAAACAGGCCCTTAGTCTCGGGCCTCTTGCGCCTGCCTAGTCGACAGTTGGCATCGAACAGTAGACACGCGTCTCCGTCCGCGGCGAGGTATACACCCCCATACCCTAGGATCTCCGGCGGCTGCGGACTGCGTGCCTGCCTGCCTGCCATGTGCGTTCGTTGCGTGTCCGGATGTTGGGAGATCGATCGATTACTACCTGTGAATGAATTCGATGCCTCGCGTAGAGGTACCAATAAACCCACTGACGTATATTCCCTCCTTATCCTTCCTCTTACCTCGTCTTGCCGTGGCTACGAGGGTTTCATCGAAGCTTGAACATGGGCCGGTGTTGTTGGGGAATGGGGCATTTATTAAGAGGCCGTACATGCATGCCGCTCTACGGTGTTCACATTGGCGTTGCATAAATCTTACCGGTAGTTTTGTCTAGAGAATTACATTGGAGCTAGCATACCACTAAAGCCAGCCAATATTAAACGGAATAACCACTGCCTAATTCAAGAACCACAAATAATTACCAAACTCACCACCTCTTACATGTAAGATTTTCCAGCTAATTCTCTTCCCGAGATTATGAGCTTGTGCATCGAAGAAGAACAGCCGGTCAACCCACTCTGTCGGTAAACATCTCCAACACTATCTCCACGTACATCCACTGCTATTTTAATATTGAAGAGGAAATGAATTGAGAAGATTATAACGTTTTTGTCAAAGAAATTCAAAGCAACTCAATACTATCAACATACTATCCGTAGTACCGAAAACTTATCAGGTGGCCACAACAATTAAATGGGTTGTCGGTAGTACCGACCCGTCAGGATCAGGATGATCTAAAGATGGCGTTTAATCTGACGGTTGATGATCTATTTCACCTGACTTAGGGAAAGTGTGGCCATACCTATGGATCACATTCTATTCTATTGCACGATGACCAAGGCAAGGGAGAGGAGAATGAGGAGGAGAACTACTCGTTCGGGAGGTTCTGAGCACGTTTGGTGGGCAAAATTTTGCGGCTTGCGGATCCGTTCGTCATCATGGAGCATCCTTGTCACGTTTTTCCAGGGGGTTCATCGGTTTTTCTATGTTCTCCATATTTTTCCTTCTTCCTAGCATATTTTTGTCCCTGAAAATCATGAGGGACTAATCCCCGTGTTCTCTAGGAACCGGGAGTAGCCCGGTTGTACACTATATATGGATCTTTTACATTAGCATATTATTTTCTACTTATTTTTTAGCATGTTGCTATAAAATTGTATTCAATTATCTATGTTGTGCACCATAGGTGATTAATTAGATCCTTGATAGCTTCGAGAGGGGGATTCATGATTGGAAATCCATAGTAACACACATTTTATATCACCCTTTGAGAAAGGTGGCTTACGAACGTGAAGAGAATAACCCAGAGTAGTTTGTAAAGCACCTATCTAATAACACAATCAATACGAGAGTGGAATTAGTATTGAGATAGGTACTGGATTACGCTATGAAAGCAGGTGATTCTAGATACAAGTCTCTTTGTCCATAATTATATCTTACGGTATAATTGTAGTGTCAATCGTGGTGAAACCATAGTCCTACAAAATTTCTTCTCATTGTGTTGACAAACTAGTAAATTAATTTTCTTTTCTTGCAATTAGTTTAATAACTCTCAAATCAAAAAAATTTTCAGCCTAACTGATCGAAAGAAGTTAGTAGCAGTTTCTTGAATTATGTTTCCCCGTGTTCGATATCCGGGCCTCATTGACCTATATTACTTCGACGTGTATGCTTGCGTTTACACATACAATTTAGTCATGTCAAGCTTTTGGCGCCGTTACCGGGAAAATGACATATTCAAGCACTACGAGTGCTATAATCGTCCACTCTAGGCTACCCTCTTTATTTTTCTATGGGAAAATCACATGCTTCTTCATCAACAATAAGCTATCCAAATGCCATGAGATACTGAAGAATATGGCCAAGAACCAATTGTGAGGTGAAGAAAGGGAACGCCCAACAACCATTGAAAGTGTTGAGAAATCTAAAGTCATCTCAGCATTGAATGAGAAACTTGACCTCATCATCATGAAATTGTACCAGAATGATGTAAAATTGTCTAGAGGCGAAGAATAGGATTGCATGTTCATGAGGCAACAATACCAGCAGGACAGGGGCACCGACAAGATTGACAAAATTGAGGACATGCTAGGCAAGCTGGTGAGTCAAAATGAAGCGATTATTGGCCAGAAATAGAGGGAGCTGCAAAATCAAGGTGCAAAAATCTATAACATTGAATATCAAATTTCTTAGCCAACAACAAAAGTAGATTCCTTAAAAAATCCCATTCAACAAGGATTGTCCAGGAATACAGTTGCAGCTCATCAACATCACCAAGTAAAGTTTATCTCTATTGTCAAGGAGCTAGAACATCATACAGAGGAGTCACCCAAGCAACACGCTTTAGATCTTGATTGGTTGTACGTGCAAAAAGCCCCATTTCCCCGTAGTCTAT
Organism: Alisma plantago-aquatica; assembly: GCA_963693085.1. Lineage (NCBI taxonomy): Eukaryota > Viridiplantae > Streptophyta > Magnoliopsida > Alismatales > Alismataceae > Alisma > Alisma plantago-aquatica. The sequence continues at coordinate 29,001,806 of OY856414.1, read as the reverse complement.
ATGGATTATGAGGAGGATGCAACACTCTAGTAGACAATGAACTTCAAGGTTCTACCAGTCATGTCACCATCTCCAGCTCCAGGAAAGGTGCCTATGCAACAAGAACATGTGAAGGTTCTACTTCACAGTGGAACAATCACAATCAATACGGAGGCACCCACAATTTAAAAGGAGCAGCAACCTATCGCTCCATCTATAGGAGACATGCAAAATCATATCCCAGAAGGTGGCGTCAAAGCAAGCTTAGGGGAGGAGATCCCTAATGTGCCCTATGTTCCCCCACATAAGTGAGTAGAGAAGTCTGATGTGCCATCCTCAGATAGTCTGAAGCTGAGGAAAAAGGAAGAATAGTTCAAAAAGTTCCTTAACATATTCTGAAAATTCCACATCAATTTTCCATTAGTGGAGATGAGAGAGCAAGTTCTTGCTTATAGGATATTTTTGAAAGATATCATGAACAAAAAGTAGAGGATTAAAGATAAAGATATTGTATAGGTTGATGAGGTGATGAGTTCACTTATCAAAGGGAAGCTGGAAAGGAAGAGGGAGGATCCAAGATGTTTATACATCCCATGTTCCATAGGTGGCAAACATTTCAAGCATGCACTATTTTATCTGGGAGTGAGCATTAATCTTATGCCTCTTACCACCTTCCAAAAGTTAGGATTGAAGGAACCAATAAGAACAACCATGGGAATTGAGTTGGAGGATGGTTCTATTGTGAGGCCATACAGGATATGTGAGGATGTGTTTGTTAAAGTCGATAACTTCATCTATCCGATTGACTTTGTGGTGATGGATATGAAGGATATGAAAGGATCAAAGATGTTGTTAGGAAGACCGTTCCAAGCTACGACCAATGTGATCACTTCTATTGGGAGAGGCTATTTGACACTCGGGATAGATGATGATAGAGTGGAGTTTAGGCTATCAGATAGTTCTTCACCACCATCCTATGACAACCCATGCTAAAGAAAATCATCATGTCGAGCCTAGGAAGTTAAACAATGGCGCTTCTTGGGAGGCAACCCAATTTTATTTTTATTATTTACTATTTGTTTAGGTGTTTTTGTTAGTTACATTTCATATTTTTTGTGTTAGATTTTATTTTATGTTAAAAGGTACCTTGATACTCTTGTTTGGTGTGCATATAGGGTCAAAGTTGGTACTACCGACACCCAAGTCGGTACTACTGACTCCTTATCAGTTAAAATTCTATAGAAAGTCGGTACTACCAACACCAAAGTCGGTACTATTGAGTTTTCTTAGGAAAAATCACAAAACCTTAGACCCAAGTTAGAGCTACTGAGTACCAAGTCGGTACTACCAACTTTTTCAACAAAAGTGACAAGAGTTGCAAGAAAAAATAGATGTCATTGCCGCCGACAAACATGTGGGTGGGCACCGATTTTTTGAAGCTCAAAGAGGGAGATATAATACCATATCTTGATATCAAAAAGACACAAATTAGTGGCACCAACAAAAGGGACATATGCTTGCACAACTTGATCCAAAGATCCACCAATCATCCACCACCACCACCCTTCAGAGCAAGTGGTACCCCTGTTCCACTTCTATGTTTGGATTTTGATTATAAGGTCATAGTCAAGTTCAAGCTTGGGGGGGTATTGGAATATATTTATGTTTATTTTGTTCTTTAGCATGTTTTTAGTTTTTTTTGTAATTTGTAGGATCCACAATCTATCCACTATAACATGGATTTTAAATTTTGTTTGTTTCTGGCAATTATCATGCATGCTTTAAAGTTTTCAGTGGATATTGAAAATCTTTTTGTGAGCTTAGTTGTGAGTACTTGAATAATATCACCTAGAGGAAGTGTATGGGCTAGTTAGCTTAAGGACATTTAATATGAATGGACATTTTAATTATTCATGTAATGTGGATGAAGATGGGGTTTGAGCCTAAATTAATCAAATATTTAACACGATCTTAAATGGAAATTTAAGAAAGAAACCCTAAGGTTACTCTATACACAGGTCATTTCAGAGGGACATATCATAAATTCATGAAAGCTATGATCTCTTAATTAGTTATGTGATTCCACCCATCCTCCACTCATTATTAACTCACCACCTTAAGACGAACAAGTACTCCAAATTATTTCCTCATGTTTGCATTGCATGACATAGTAAATAACATATTAGTTAGTTTGTTTTTATTGCATTCGTTACAAAATAAAAAAAATGTTATTATTCATAAACAATTTTTGTGCATATCATTTTAGTTGCATAAACAATTACATGTAGATAACATGCATTCCATATCATTCAATTTTATATCACGTGTGTATTAATTTCCTTTGAAATTTGAGTGCAGGGATACACATCCTACCCTCAGAAAAAAGAAGAATAAAAAAATAATGAATGATATGTTAGTAAAGCCGAAGCATAACATTCCATCATGATAAAATAATAGGCCAATAAAAATAAGAAAAGAGTTTGTTAATGTTTCAAAGTTGAGAGGGAGAAATGATGCCCTCAACTCTTCAAAAAAAGATGGAAACAACCACATGATGCATTTTTTTGTTGTCTTACATCATTCTCATTTAGTTGATGAGATCTTTGTTACATGCATCATTCCACCAATAAAAGTAGGCATTAGGATTCATGCATTTTTCATTCTCTTCAGCATATAGGTTCATCATGTTTTATTGTTGCATAAATAATTCAGATGTACTCATGATTCTTCATTTTCCACTTATTTTATACCATCCATTGATCTTATCAGTAGGACACTTAAATGATTGTTCTCCTCATTCATTATTATCAGGAGAACTACTTCCAAGTAGTTTGTAATTAGGAAAGAACAATGTAGAATAGGGGATCACATAATGCACCAAGTGAATTACTGATTGATTATGATATTAACTACTCTCTTGATAGTGTTCATTGATCTAAGGGTGGACAACTTTTATGGAAATTTTTGGTTTATTAAGAGCAGTTGATTGTTCAGTGATCAGTGAAGGCCGGTTTGGGACCGCTAGGTGAGAATGGTTGAGAAATGAAATTTATAGTTTATGTCCATTTGTTGACTTGTCTCAAATAGATATGAGAGTGTGTTTTTATCGATTTTATGTCCTTTTGTTATTTAGTTTTTTTTAGGTTTTATTTTTATAATTTGTAGGATCCACAATCTATCTAGTGTAACATGGAGTTTAAATTTTGTTTGTTTCTGGCAATTATCATGCATGCTTTCAAGTTTGCTATGGAAATTGAAAATCTTTATGTGATCTTAGTTGTGAGTACATGAGTAATGTCACCTAGAGGAAGTGTATGTGCTAATCATCTTAAGGACATTTCATATGAACATACATCTTAATTATTCATGTAGTGTGGATGAAGATGGGGTTTGAGCCTAAATTGATCATAGTTAATGAGATCTTAAATGGAAATTTTAGAAAGAAACCCTAAGGTTACCCTGTACACATGTCATTACAAAGGGACATATCACAAATTCATGAAAGGCATTGTCGCTTAGTTATGTGATTCCACCCATCCTCCACTCATTATTGACTCACCACCTAAAGATGAAAAAGTAATCAAAATTATTTCCTCTTATTTTCATTGCATTGCATATTAGGTAACATAATGTTAGTTTGTTTTTATTGCATTCGTTAAAAACAAAAAATGTTATTATGTATTAATAATTTTTGTGCATATCATTTTAGTTGCATAAACAATTACATTTAGATAACATGAATTCCATATCATTTAATTTTATATCTTGTGTGTATCAATTTCCTTTGAAATTTGAGTGCAAGGATACATTTACTACCCATAGAAAAAAAGAAGAAAAAATAATGAGTGATATGTTCGTAAAGCCCAAGCATAACGTTCCATCATGCTAAAATAATGGGCCAATGAAAAAGAAAAACAATGAGAAAAAAAGAGTTTGTTAATGTTTCAAACTTAAGAGGGAGAAAGGATTCCCTCTCAAAAAAAAAGGATGCCCTCAACTCTTCACAAAAAGATGGAAACAACCACATGATGCATTCTTTTATTGTCTTACTTCATTCTTATTTAGTTGATGAGAACTTTATTACATGCATCATTCTACCAATAAAAGTAGGCATTAGGATTCATGCATTTTTCATTCTCTTCACCATATAGGTTCATCATGTTTTATTTTTGTATAAATAATTTGGATGTACTCGTGATTCTTCATTTGCCACCTATTTCATACCATCCCTTGCTCTTATCGGCAGTCCACTTAAATGATTATTCTTCTCATTCATTCTTATCAGGAGAACTGCTTCCAAGTAGTTGGTAGTTAGGAAAGAACAATGTAGAATAGGGGATCACATAATGCACCAAGCTAATTCCTGATTGATTATGATATTAACTGCACTCTTGATAGTATTCACTGATCTAAGGGTGGACAATATTTATGGAAATGTTTGGTCTCTTAAGAGCAGTTGATTGTTCACTGATTAGTGAAGGCCGGTTTGGGACCACTAGGGGGAATGGTTGAGAATTGAAATTTATTGTTTATGTCCTTTTGCTGACTTGTCTCAAATAGATCTGAGAGTGTGTTATTCAAGGACAAGCAACATTTAAGCTTAGGGGAGTTTGATGCAGTGTTTATTCGTCATTTTCACATGCTATTTTGTGTTGATTGTGTACGTTCGGTCAAATCTCATATTAATTGTGCATGATTTACTTTATTAGAATGTGATACTCATTTGCATCAAATATGTAAAATTTTAATGTCTCTGAGTGATTCAGTAGTTTTTGAAAACTTATGCTTGAATTTTATGCACTTTAGGAGGATACTAGAATCTACACAGCTCGGTACTATCGACATTGGAGTCGATGGTACCGAAACTTGCTCAATATTGAAGAGGAAATGAATCGAGAAGATGGGGTAGTACTGACTTGATTGTCGGTAGTACCGATGAGATTACAACATTTTTTTCAAAGAAATTCGAAGCAACTCGATACTATTGACACACTGTAAGCAGTACCAACTTTCCAGGTGGAAGAAATGATTAAAGGGGTCAGTAGTACTGACACCCTGTCGATAGTACTGACACCCTGTCATTAGTACCAACCCGTCAGGATCAGGAAGATCTGAGGATGGTGTTTAATCTGACGGTTGAGGATCGATTTCTCCCTAAGTCACATTTTATATCGCCCTTTGAGAAAGCTGGATTACGAACGTGAAGAAAATAACTCAGAGTTTTTCATTAAAGCACCTATCTAATAACACGATCGATATGAAAGTGGGATTGGTATTAGGATAGGTAGTGGATTACACTGTGAAAGTGGGTGATTCTAGCTACATGTCTCTTTGTCTAGAATTAGGAGGAACATGTATTAATCTTATGGTATAATTGCAATGTCAATCGTGGAGAAACCACAGTCCTAGGGAATTTCTTCTCATTGTGATAAAATACCAGTAAATTAGTTTTATTTTCTTGCAATTAGTTTAATAAATCTCAAACCAAAGTTTTCTTTAGCATAGCTGATCTAAAGCAGTTAGTAGTAATTCCTTAAATTACATTTTCCCATGTTCGATATCCGGGCCTCATTGGCCTATATTACTTCAACATGTATGCTTGCATTTACACATACAGTTTATTCGTGTCAATGCCAAATCTTGATGCAAGTAGACAAGCTTCAATATTCATTAGTTGGTAACACATATTTTTTACTCTTAGTAACAATATGTTACTTTTTATGACCATATGTTACTTTTTGTGTCAAATAGTTACTTTACCTACAACATATTTACATTTAATGTTCTACTGTCGCACTCAGTAAGCATTAGATGTTCTACACATTTTTTGGGGATGCACATAAATGACTTCCAATTCAAATAACTTGCTTAAAACTTTGTAAATACAAAAGTAGATATGATTATAAGAGGAAAATTGAAGGATTAAATATTATAGGACTATCTTCACACCGTTTAAAGACCAATCCATCGAAACAACAAGGAAGTAGAGCTTGAAAATATCCATGGACTTCATTAGATTGTGACATGTTGTGTTCCCTCCCATCATTGGCCATGGGTTTTATCTTCATGTGTGTGTCGGGCATGAGCCCATCCCATATGATCTTGTGATTATTTATCCGTATGTATCAGTATGGTTACATAATTTTGGAATTGAAATGGATCCATATAACATTACATTTAACCCTTAATGTACCTTAACTCTATAGCCAATTAAAACCTATGATTTTTAATATTAATGAGATACTTCCAACCACATACTTTTATACTCCAACATTAACATACGTTGGTGAGAGGTGGTTGAATGTTGATTTATAATTTACTTCCCTACATGTTGTACCTTATAAAACATCTTTCTGACTAATTGATAATTCATGCAAGTTTCTTTTCCTTAGAAGGAGTGGACATCAATCTATCTTACACTTGGTACTTTTATAAATAAGGTTTTACAATGACTTGTTTGTGTACAGTTCATTGCAAATATGTGCCAATCTCTTCCCATACAACTAGATTGTTGAGACCCATGCTTATAAATGTTTTGATTTGATTTCTGAATAGTTTTTTTTCCAAACCTATTCATTAGTTCAATATAGATTTACCCTTGTAAACAATGTATTATCAGTGCCAAGAGTTTAAATTTACATGGTTTTTGCATCTATGATTTGATTCATCTAGTTGGGAACATGAGTTTTTGTTCCTACTATTTGGATTCTATAGGATATAATTTTACGTCATGCACAATTCACATGAGATGGCATTAACTACATACTAAAGCCACTAGAAGTAAATAAAGAAGCAAAAATTTAATTCATAGAATAGTGGTTGGCTAATGCCCAATAGTCTCATACATCATCTATGGTTTCTTTGGTATTAAGAATAGACAAGGAGAACAACATTTTGTCTTGCTCAATACAAGCTTGACAGAAGATAAAAATAGAGCATTCTTTGTCTCCTACATAGATTGTGACTATCGTTTCTTCTTCTTGGTGATATAAGTCAATCAATAGGACCAAATTCTAGATTTCTGCCACTAATCGACATAAATTAAAAACAATAATAATGACGCTGATGAGCTGTCTCTATGTTCTTATGAAATCCTTGTTGAATGGGCTTCTTTATGGAGGCCACCTCTGCTGCCAGTTGAGAGATCTAGTTTCCAAGACTACAGATATGTGCCTCATGATTTTGCTACACCAATTTTGTTTGGTCCAATAAGGTATCATTCTGACTACCAACTTGCCTAACATGTCTTCTATACAGTCTATCCAGCTAGGGCCCCTGTCCTAGTGATACTATTGACGTAAGTACTTGAAATCCTCCTCTTCACCTCTCAAGCTTCCTTGTGAGGTAATCTAGCTTCTCATTCAATTCTACTATGACTTTAGACTCCTCGATGCTTTTAGCTGATACTGAAACTTCTCTTTCATCTCCCCATCACTGATTTTTAGCCATATTATTCAAAATCTCATGACACCTAGGTGGATTATTTTGAGGGAAAATCATGATCCTGCGCTATCCAATGCCTTTTTCTCTCCCTTATGTAGCCCATAGTAGAAAGTTTTCACTTGGCTGTACAAATCAGTGCCATGATGAGGAACCTTCCTTAACATGTTCTGGAACCTTTCCCATGCTTCCGAATATGACTCTTACACCTGTTGCTTAAATTTGAAGATCTTCCTAACCATCTCATTTGTCTTATGGGGAGGAAAGTATTGCTCAAAGAAGACGCCTATCATCTGATCCCAGGTTTCTATTGATCTGGATGTAGGTTCAAAAACCACAATTTTGCATTGTCATCCAATGAGGGTGGGAACACTTTTAGATAGATTACAGTTGCTGGAACTTTGTTAATCTTCACCATGTCACAACTTTCTACAAAATTGCTGATGTGCGTCATGCGGTCCTCCATATTGTGACCATGGAATGCTTGTATTTTAACCAGCGCCACCAAATTGGGATCTATCTTGTAGCTACCAACATTAATAGCTTGCCCAACTGCGTTGTAGCAGGATACACCTTGATCTTCTCCCAGATGGTCTACTCTTCTACTTTTGTGTCACCCATATTTGTTGGTTCGGGTTGAGTTTCTTGTTGTGTTCGTGTTGGAACAAAAACTTCCACGGAAACTATGTGCTCATGTGCTTTGCGCTGCAAGTCCTCTATGCTAAAATTGGAGCTACCAGGTGTTGACTCTCCATAATTGGTGCTTCTTGTCTACACCATGCACTAGGACCTGAAATTTAACAACGATGTGAGAACACATAATACTAGTGATTGGATAAATGATTGAAATTTATCTTAGAAAGAATAATAGGAAAAATAAAAAGGTGTGGCCTAGAGTGGATGATCACAACGTACTCGTAGTGCTAGAGTTGTTATTTCCCTGGCAACGTCGCCAAACATTTGATAAGCGCAAACTACACATTAAATGTAAGTGTACATATCACTATAATATAAGCCTTATGAGGCCCAGATGTCGAACTCAGAAAAAATTAATCTAGAAACTACTACTAACAGTAATGCGATCAGCTAAGCCGATGAAAACTTTGACTGGAGGTTAATTAACTAAGATTGCAGAAAAGAATCTAAGATTACTGGTTGTTGATCTCAATTGGAGTGAATTCTATAGGAATGCAGTTTCACCACAGTTAACATTGCAATTAACACCATAACATTAATAAACATCTCTCCTAACCCTAGACTAAGAGACATGTAGTAAGAATTACCCGCTCTCATGGTGTAATTCACTACTTAATCTAATATCAATCTTACTGTTGTAACAATTATGTTATTATTAGGTGCTTTATTGGAAACTCTGGGTAATCCTTCACATTTGTAAGCCTCCTTTCTCAAAGGGTGATGTAAAGCATGTACTTTTATGAATTTCTTACCTTTAATCCCCTATTCAAAGTAATTAAAGATCTAATTTACTATCTATGGTGATCAAGCATGGATAGTTAGTGATGTTTTCATAGAAATAAGTCCATAAATTAAGATAAATAAATATATTAATGCCTAAAAGTCAATTACAATGCATAACTGGGCTACCCCCGGGTCCTAAGGAACAATGGGTTTATCTCCACATGATTTCCATTGTCAAGTACATAGGAGAGAAAAAGAAAACCATTGGAAACATTAGTAAAAATAAACATCCCCTAAAGAAGACGGTCTGGTTGATCCCCTGGAACATAAGCTCTTGAAATATATTAAATCATTCGAAAACATAAAAATTATATTTATCTGATGCATCTGAGTATGACAAGATGATGATAGTAAATAACACACAAATTCATGTGAAAATGAATAATATGTGCACATAATTTAGTAATAAATAGCCTGTGAAAATGACAATCATCCGGTGCATCAAACTTCCCTAAGCTTATATGTTTCTTGTCCTCAAGCAACACACCCTCAGATCTATTTGAGACAAGTTAGCAAAAGGACATAAAATTATGAATCTCATTTCTCAATCATCCCCACCTGGCAGTCCCAAACCGGCCTTCATTGACCACTGATCAATCAACTACTCTTAAGCGGCCAAAAATTCCCATAAAATATGTTCACCCTTAGATCAGTGAACACTATGAAGAGAGCAGTTAATATCATAATCAATCATGCATTTGCTTGGTGCATCATGTGATTTTGTATTCTACATTGCTCTTTTCCTAACCACCAACTACTTGGAAGTAGTTCTTCTTATAAAAATAAATGAGGTGAACACTCATTTAAGTGGCCTACCAATAAGAGTAATGGATGGTATGAAATGGGTGGTTGCGAAGATTCACAAGAAACATCCATATTATTTATGTGAAAATAAAACATGATGAACCTATATGGTGAAGATAATGAAAAATGCATGAAACCTAATGTTTAATATTATGGGTGGAAGGATGCATGTATTGTAAACCTCATCAAGTGGATGCAAATGAAGTAAACAAAAGAATACATCATGCGAATATTTCCATTTCTTTGCAAAAAGTTTAGGGCATCATTTCTTTCTCTTTATTTCAAAACATTGATTTGATTTTGTTCTTTTTTTTTCATTGGCCCACTATTTAGCATGATGGGAAGTTATGCTTGGGCTTCACTAACATGTCACCTTCCTTTTTTTTAAGAGGGTATGGATGTGTATCCTTACACTCTATTTTTAGAAGAAAGAATATAACCACATAGTGTATGAATGATGATAAATGCATACAATCTACATATAACTGTTATGCAACTAGAATGATATGCAAAAAAAATATTTTTTTCGTGACTAATGCAATCAAAAAGAAACTAATGATCATGTCACCTATTCTTCCATGCAATGCAACCAAAAGGAAATAATTTGGGAAACTTGATCATCTTAAGGTGATAGGTCAAAATGAATGGAGAATGAATGGAATTACATAATTAAGAGACAATTCCTTTCATGGACTACGATATGTCCCTCTCTAATGACTTGTATACATGGTAACCTTAGGATTTCTTTCTTAAGTTTCAATTTAAGATCCAGTTAAATGTTTGATTAATTCAGGATCAACCCCATATTCATCCACATTATATGAATAATTAAGATGTCCATTCATATTAAATGTCCTTAAGATGACCAACGCATACATTTCCTCTAGGTGGTGCAACTCAATAAATTTACAACTAAGTGAAAATTCATTTTAATTTCCATTGCAAACACCCGAAAGAACATGATAATGACATGAATCATGAATTAAGCTCCACTACTACACTAGATAGATTGTAGATCCTAAAAATTGAAAAAATAAATACTAAAAAGAAAATAAAGACTAAAAGAAAAATAAAAACTAATGGATAGAGTTGTTCCAACACCCCCTCCCCCAAGCATGAACTTGACTATGCCCGCATAGTCAAAATCTCACTTAAGAGGCAGAATAGTGGTATCATATCAAAAGTGTGGTGGTGGCGATTGTGGCATGGTAGGGATAAAAGATCCCTTAGAAAGTTTGGGACTGTTGTGACATTTCTGTGTCTTCAGGTGTATGAATTTTCTCAATACTTTTGAGCGTGTTCTTAGTTTTTTCAAACCTGGGACTTCAATTTGTGTTGGTACTACCGACTTTATTTTTGTAGTACCGAGTCTTTATCAGTTAACTCTACTCCTTTTTTGCAAAAATTTGGTGCTACCGAGCCAACGACTGGTAGTATCAAGTTCCTTTGAATTATTATTCACCCCCTATGATGTTTCCAGTAATACCAACTCAGATTTCAATAGTACCGACTTGTCATCAACCTACACACCACACGAAATGATTAAGGCACCTTTTTTACATAAAAACTAATAAAATGAAAATGAAATCTATGGAACTACAAAACTGAATGTAAAGAATGAAATGATGGTTGGGTTTCCTCCCAACAAGCGCCTTTGTTTTATGTCATAGCCTCAACAATATGTGTTTTCTTCAGATTGGTTTTCCAGGGGATGGGTGTGAGATTCACCTAGAAGTCTAAACTCCACCCTATCATCATCTATCCCCAGTGTCAAGTAGCCTCCACCAATGGCAGTGATGACGTCAATCGTAGCTTGAAATGGCCTTCCTAGCAAAATCTCTGGTCCTCATATCTTGCACATATCGATGACTATAAAATCAATATGAAATATGAATTTGCCTACTATGACTAGCACATCCTTGCATATCCCATATTTACTCACAATTGATCTGTCTGCCAACTCGATTTTCATGGATGTTTTCGTTGGTTCCTTCAATCCCAACTTCCAGAATGTAGCAAGAGGCATGAAATTTATGCTCAACCCAGAATCACACTGTGCCAGCTAGAAATGTTGGTTCACTATAGAACAAGGGATGTAGAAACATCCAAGATCTTTTCTCTTCATTGGCAATCTTCCCTTGACCATAACACTCATCACTTCATGACAATGCAAGACATTTGTATATTTTATCTATCTTTTCTTGTTGATGATATCCATTAAGAACCTTCCATATGCAATGATATGCTCAATCACCTCTACAAGTGGGATGTTGATATGGAGCTTTCAGAAGATGTCTAGAAATTTATTGAATTGCTTTTTGTCTTTCCTCAGATTCAAACTATCCTAGAATGACAACATATGGCTTTTCTACACACTTGTGCGAAGGAACATATGTCACATTAGGATCTCCTCCCCTAAGCTTGATTTAACGCCACCTTATGGAATAGAATTTGGCACATCTCCTATGGATGGAATGGCATGTGGTTGCTCCTTCTGCGTTGTGGATGCCTCCTTATTGTATGTGACTGTTCCAATGCAAAGTAGAACCTTCTCCTGTTCTTGTTTTAAAGGCACCTTTTCTAGAACTAGAGACCTTGCATCAACTGAAGTGCATGTGTGAGCATATTGCACCATTTTATTGCATCCTCATAGTCTTACATATAGGCTTTGGGGAAATGGAACCTTAGGCATATACACCCAATCTAATTTTGGAGTGTGTTGCTTTGGTGAATCCTTAGTAAGATGGTCTGGCTCTTAGACCACAAAGCTAAAATTTACTTGGTGATGTTGATGTGCTGTCTATGCATTCCCAAGAAATCCTTGTTGAATGAGCTTCTTTATGGAGGCCACCTCTACTTCCAGTTGATAGATTTGGTTTCCAAGACTACGAATTTGCACCTAATAATTTTACTGCACCCATTTTGTATGGTTCGATAAGGTCTCATTATGACTGACAAACTTGCTTATCATGTATTCTATGCGGTCTATCTATCTAGGGCCCCTATCCTACTAATACTGCCGACATAGGTACTTGCAAGATAATCCATCTTCTCATTCAATGCCACCATGACTTTGGACTCCTTGATGCTTTTAGCTGATGCTGAAACTTCTTTTTCATCTCCCCATGATTGGTTTTTAACCATATTATTCAAAATCTCATGACACCTGGATGGTTTATTGTTGAGGAAAAATCCCAATCCTACGCTATCCAATGAGTTTCTATCTCCCTTATCCAGTCCATAGTAGAAAGTCTTTGCTTGGACGTACAAATCAATGACATGATGAGGAACCTTCCTCAATATGTTTTGGAACCTTTCCCATTCTTCCAAATATGACTCTTCCACCTATTTCTTAAAATTGTAGATCTTCCTAACCATCTCATTTATATTCTGGGGTAGAAAGTAATGTTGAAAGAAGATGTCTATCATCTAATCTCAAGTTTCAATTGACTCTTGATGTAGGTTCAAAAACTGTGATTTTGCACTATCAACCAATGAGGACGGGAATAACTTCAGATAGATTACAATTGTTGGAACTTTTTCAATCTTCACCATGTCACAACTTTCTACAATATTGTTGATGTGCACCAGTGGGTCCTCCATATTGTGACCATGGAATGCCTATATTTTAACCAGTGCCAACAGACCAAGATCTATCTTGTAGCTATCCACATTAATAGTCTGCCTTTTAATCAGGCCCAACTGTGCTATAGCAGACAAAGCATTGATCTTCTCCCAGATGGTATGCTCTTCTGCTTCTGTGCCATCCATCTATACTGGTTTGGGTTGAGTTGCTTGCTGTGTTGGAGTTGGAACAAAATCTTACAATGAATCTAAGTACTTTGTGCTTTGCACCACAAGTTCTCCATGCTAAAATTGGAGCTACTAGGAATTGACTCCCTATAATTGGTGTATTGTGTTTGCACCATGCACTAGCACCTGAAACTTAACAATAATGTGAGAACACAAAATACTAGTGATTAAATAAATAATTGAAATTTAGTTTAGAAAGAATAAAAAGAAAAATAAAAGGTGTGGCCTAGAGTATTCGATCGCAACACTCGTAGTGTTGGAGTTTTTGTTTTCCCAACAATGATGCCAAGCACTTGATACGCGCAAACTACACATTAAACACAAGTGTACATATCACTATAAATATAGGCCTTAAGAGGCCTGAATTTCGAACTCAGGGAAACATTAATCCAGAAACTACTACTAACTTTAATGCGTCCAACTAAGCCGATGAAAACTTTGGTTGGAGGTTTAATTAACTAGGAGTGTAGAAAAAAAATATAAAGTAATTGGTTTGTTGATCTCAATTGGAGTGGATTCCTTAGGATTACAGTTTCACCACAGTTAAGATTGCAATTAACACCATAATATTAATAAAAATTCTCTCCTAACCCTAGACTAAGAGACCTGTAGCAAGAATTAACCACTCTCACGACTTAATTCACTACCTAATCTAATACCAATCCCACTCTCCTAATAATTATGTTATTAGTTAGGTGCTTTATTGAAAACTATGGGTAATCTTTTCACATTTGTAAGGCTCCTTTCTCAAAGGGTGATATAAAACATGTAGCTCTATAAATTTCCAACCTTTAATCCCCTTTTAAAAGCAAATAAAGATCTAATTAACTATCTATTGTGATCAAGAATGGATAGTTTGTGATGTTTTTAGAGAAATAAGACAAGAAATTAAGAGAAATAAATATATTAATGCATAAAAGTCCATTACAATGCATAATTGGGCTACTCTAGGGTCCTATGGAACAAGGGGTTTAGCCCCACATGATTTCTATTGTCAAGTACATAGGAAAGAATAAGAAAGATGTGGGAAACATTAGTAGAACTAAAGAACCCTTGAAGAAGACCGTTTCGTTGATCTCCTCTGACGAACATGATAATTTCCTACATTCTGACTGCAAATTCATCCACTGGAGGTGCCCAAACCGTCTAGAAAGTGGCTTTCTTCTCCACTTTCTCCTCTGCTTGCTCCTGGCTGACATCTAACGGAATAGAACAAGATTGATATGGTTGGACAAAATCACTCTAAGCCATATAAGTGACTTAGGGCATCATTAATGGCCAACCATCAGATTAGACTTAATTAACAGATCTGCCTAATCCCACAGTTTCGGTACAACTGACACCTTCGATAGTTGCAGTCACCTGGGCAGTTCTCTAGTACTACCGAGTTGACATTGGTAGTAGTGAGTTTCCTTGATAAAATATGAATCCATTCCTATGATGTTTTTGGTAGTATCGACTTCTTCTAGTCAATATTACTGAGTGTTCTTGATTTCCATACATCCCAATCTGAGCATGTGTCTGTAGCACTGACAATAAAGTTGGTAGTATCAAGCTGTGTAGATTTGTGTAGATTCACCTAAGTACACAAAAACCGAGCATAATCTCTTGAAATATATTAAATCATTTGAAAACATAAAATTTCTATTTAATTGATGCAACTGATTATCAGTGATAGTTAATAATGCAGAAATTAATATGATAATGAACAATAAGTGGACACAAGTAAATAATAAATAGCCTGTGAAAATGAAAATTATTCAGCACATCAACCGTTTCAACAAGAATGAGATTAGGATAGAGAAATATGTACAAAGTGTACCACCTCTATCTAGGCACAATGAGTTTAACTTGGTACCCATGTGAGCTGCAAAAACAACACACACACACACACACACACACACATATATATATATATATATATATATATATATATATATATATATCTGCGTGTGTCTGTGTATATATATACATATATATATATATATATATATATATATATATATATATATATATGTTCATTGCCTGTGCGGGTAGCATAGATTTTGCTACCTGTGCATTCATAATAGTAACTATTTGTTCAAAAAAGTATATATCTGGACAAATATTTAACAATGCTGTCAAAAAAGTAACTACTCAACTAAAAAGGTAAAAACGGGCATAATACAGAGTAATATATCTGGAAAAAATACCTAATTGTACATTCGTTACAACTGTAACTACTATGCATGTAATGTAATAGTTTGGAAGGTAATGCAACCATGTACATGTGTAAAGTAAAAAATTACAAAAAGTAACTAATTTTGGAGCGGGTAGCTACCGACATGAGTATTAAAGATAGTATGTGTTGACCCTCTCCCCATGTTATCCCCTATTCAGGCGGATTGAGAGGGAAAGGCCATTATCATTAATACAGGATCACATGTTTAGAAATTAATTAGAAATAATTAATATATTTTACTAAAAAAAAGAAATGACGTACAAAGCTGATGGGATAACAAAAGTTTCAATATGGTATAAAATCTAACTATAACCTCCATGGTTACATTATGTTTCTTCATCTTGTGCCTTGTTTCTAGATATTCGGTTTCATCATATGTGCAGATCAGCAGAATATCCTAAAATGCCAACAAACAAAATTTTGATCAGTATAACAAGTTATACTGGTATGTGAGGGAAACAAAATGCTCACATATACTTGTAACAACATAACCACAACAAATATTTGTTACAAAATCAAAATTTACATTTTCTTGATAACCTCTTAACCTTTTTTACTCAACCTCTGGTATACCCTTTCAGTGTCTTGTCCCTACAGTGGACAAAAGGCCATCTTCTCAATATGGAGCCCAGGTGCCAGGTTGATCTTCCCAATCTGGGGCCTGACCTAGATTACCTTCCCAATCTGAGGTCTGGTCTGATCTCATGGGACCTTCCCAATCTGGGGCCTGGTCTGACCTTATATGACCTTCACAATGTAGGGCCTAGTATGACCTTCCCAATCTAGGGCATGGTCCTTGGTCATAGCCATGACTTTTCACTTCATTCCATTCAGACCTCCAGAGTTGGTAAGCTAGTTTCGAGCAATTTGTAAGCATACTTTGTCATAGATAGAGTCACTTTATAGATCACAGGAAATAAAATCCATCCAAGCATTTAATTTCAAGTAATTGTTAAAACTTTAGAAATCACTGGGAATCTAGAGCGATTAGTCTTAGGCATAACAACATACTATAAATACCATGTCTCTACTATTAAATATGATAAACAAATACATCAAATGTGTGGCAGCAGAAGAAATAAAACTCGACTTAATTCAAAATGTATAAAGAGTACATTACAAAAATTTCCATAAAGGAAGTACAAATTTTTACAAAACATAGGATCTAGGTAGAGTAAGACTTAGACTAAGCCAATATTGTCTCCAAACAAAACAACTAAATACATAAAATCAACTATGATCATGCAAGCTATATGTTCCTTATCTTCTTGTCATATCCTTAGCCTTAGGTTCACCAAGATTCCATGCACACTCTGATCCTAGCCTGGATGGTTGGGGTCATCCAGTAAGAGAAAGATAAAAGTATGTGTTATTCAAGAGAAATAGGACAATTAAATAATCTAAAACATTGCAATATAAAAGATTCTCTACAATAAGAGATTTCAAAAGAAATGAGGCAAGTATATGAATAAGAGAGAGAAAACTGCCATAAACAATCACCACAATAATAATCACATAGCATGAATATATTAAGACACAAAGTCATCTCAATGTAGGGTGAGGCGCCTACCGGACCTCACCAGTGGTAGGGGGACTTAAACCCCAGTGCCTATATAAAGTGGCAGGGGGACTAAAACCCCAGTGCCTAATATATAAAATGGCAGGGGGACTAAAACCCCAGTGCCCGACAGGAGGACTAAAACCTTAGTGCCCTAGGGTGGTTTATACTCATTTACACTACATTGTCATTTAGCCTAAAATACATCATGCTTAATAGTTCACTTGGCAGTAGTGAAAAGTATAACAAGATTGCAACATTGCAAAATGGGAATAAAAACCAATTAAATAAAGGAGCCCACATAAGCAACAACAATATACAATGTTTCCAAGTATTTTAAAAAGATGAGCCAACATAGGCAATAGCAAGATTCACATAATTCAAATAGATGAGTCATAATGGCAACAAAAGCATCAAATATGTAAAGAGCCCAATAAAAAGGTATTTTAGGAGGAGATCAAAGCTAGCACATAATGAAGGTAGGGATGGATAAAAGCCCAACTGAAGGATAGGTAGTTTGCACAATAAACATTCACATTCATCTTTGATAGGATTCACATATATAAATAGGGTCCACATACCTGATCTTCATGATTAATGGCTTGTTCAGTTGTTATACTTGGTCCCCAATGTTGAGCACTCACCCTAGGAACACATTATATACATTAGGTAAAATCAAGTGAACAAGTGGGTACATTCATGTTATCCATTTTCATAGTGCATTTTATTCTGATTCTAGTTGCCTAAAGGCATATTAGGGATTTTAATCTTAATTGTGTTTAATATGCTACCGTTAGGTATCCGATTGATATCTTACATCTATATTTAGCCACATAAGTCTAAATATGTATTACATATACATACTAGCATTAATCTGGATCCCTCGATTTTAGCTATCTTTATTGAATTGCTCTTATTCCAAGAATCTATGATTTTAGTCTATCTTACAAGCATGTGTGAAAACATAAACATCTCTTAATGTATATATGGGTAAACAAGTATGAATATTTCATCATACTCCACATAGGTATTACTATAAATAGTGTTTTCCTATTATTTAAATTCTAAGTCACATATGGAAACATTAGGTGTTGTTCTAAAACATTGGAAACTATATATATAATCATCTACTAGTGTCTAGATATTGAGTTGATCTCCTCCCCATATCCATGTGCTAAAATACATTAGTATTTGGTTAATCTATTGTGATATTACTTATTATTATCACCAAGTGTCGTATTCTTAGAAGATTGAGTAATGTCTAATTTGTGATTTAATAAACACATGTACAACATTGTTAGGCCTCTCATTATTATAACAATTAAATTACCAAATACTAGATGAATAATTGTTTAAGTAACTAGAGTAGATAAAACCATATACCTCAGATTGGCTACCTCAAAGTTATTGATAAGATTAAGTCTCATATCTCAACATAATAGTAGTAAGAAACATGATACTATTAACCTATTTTTGTATTCCATACAATATCTCTACTGATGCTAGTACATTAAAACTAGGTAGTCAACCAAGCAATTTGCTATATATATATGTTAATATCTCAGTCCTTCAAATCAATATCATATGAGGAGAACTTACCATGATGTCCGCAATAGCACTAATATATAGTGATTAGTTTGATTCCAGCTGATCTAAACAATGGAACTCAAGTGTCTCCAAACTCAGACAATCCATTCAAATCTGATCATCTCTTTGAGGCCTCGTGGATGTAGCAAGGACACCATTGGTATGTCATCCAACCTACCATGGTTTGAGTCTGTTGCCTCTCTAGAGCGGGGCAGAGAAGGAGATGCTTGATGGAGGTAGCTGTAGTGTTTAGGGATAAAGCTAGATCATCGGTGACTCCTTTAGTAACCCATGCCATCGATGCTGGTGAGGGAAGGAGACGCCATGGTGGAGGCTCATCGGTGTGCACCAGGGTGAGTGCTACTTGCACCGGAGAGAAAAGCGAATAGAGAGTCTATGGTCCAGGAGGTCGACCGACAGTTCAGGGTGGAAGAGATGTGTCACCGTCGTTGCAGGGGGTGGCGGTGGTGGTGCTCGTGGCGAGGTGTCGTAGGTTGTGGCATCGTTGCAGATGGCTGTCGTGACCATGCACCTGGTTGATGATGTTGGAGATCTTGAAGGAGTCAACCACCGTTGTAACGGATCGGCGGCCATCAGCTGTCCGTTGTGTTGGATAAATTGGACATTATGATAAATCCCTTTTTGTTTCGATGATGACAAACATTTCATTCTTAATGTTCTAACGAGCTACTTGAGTGTGCAGGAACAAGGTGGATGACAAAGCAACTAGGGAAAATCCACGAGCTTACATATTTATTTTCATGCAATGTAATCACTATTGTAAAAACTTGTACAGATATATAATGTACAAGTACTTAGATTGCATGTAAATCAAGCGTTAGATCTTCCCTAGCTAAACACCTCACTTAGACAAGTCATCCCCTTCCAATAGGATCACAATATGCACACTCACGCATATAATTAGTGCCTACAATTGAAACCTTGAAACAGGGTTAATCTCGGTCGACAAACTCCTCGACCGAGACACTCTCGATCGACAAACTTCTCGACCGAGATTGACCAAAAGTAGCCGTTAGACACAGCAGTGGACAGTTGCAAATAAACGTTAATCCAGAGAGCCTATCGGTCGACAAAACTTCGACCGAGTAGGTATCTCGGTCGACAAATTGTCGACCGAGATTGTCTCTGACAGCAACTACAGAATAAAGCAACTAGCCGTTACTAACGCACCTAACTTATACCTAACGGCTAGTTAAGCACTTAGAAGCCCCTAGAAGTTGTCTAGAACGTCCTTAAGTATTCATAGGCCATTCCTATAAATAGGACATGCCTTAGGACACCAAAATATACTTAAGATATACTTGTGCTATACTTGAGCTTGAATACATACTTGCAATCTGATTTAGAGCAATAGAGCAATTCCTACACTTGCCATTCATTCCTATTGCTCCCATTTCGTGTCCTATAGACTAGTATCTCCTATCCACTACAATCACATTGTCATACACATTGGTTAGGAGATCTACACGCTTGATATAGGCAAATCAAGCCTTGGGCTTAAAGGATAAGTTGTAATTTCCTTTTTCTTTCTTGTTCTTTTGTATCTTTTGTACTCTCCTTGCTACTCCTAGGGTTGGAGGCTGCGGATTGGAGAGGGTTGACTTCTCAGGTGGAGAAGGGGACTTCAAGCTACTTCAAGAAGGCTATCGCACGGGAAGCTACTTCAGAAGGCTGGTGCAACGGGAGTTGGTGCATCTACTTCAAGGGAAGGCTGCTTCAAGGTTGGGCGATTACTTCTAGGTGAAGGCTGCTTGAAGGGTTTTGGGAAAAGAAATTGTATTTTATGTAAAGTCCTTGCGAGGTAATAAAATAAATTTCTTTTCAAATCCCGGTTGGGTAAGCAACCGGGTAGTGGACTGACTGCCTTAGTATTTGCTAAGGTAGGAACCACTCTAAATCCTTGTCCCCTTGTCCAATATTTTTGTGATTGGTTGTTTGAGTTAAATAATTGTTTAAAATTGTTTAAAACTCTATTCACCCCCCCTCTAGTAGTTTTCAATTGGTATCAGAGCAAGGCTTCAAGGAACCCTAACAAGGTCTTGAAGAAATGGGTGATGGAGTGCTCAACAACCTCAACATTGAAGGGACACTTGTTGCTAGGCCTCCACCGTTCGATGGAACAAACTACCAATATTGGAAGAGGAGGATGCAATTTTACTTCCAAGGAATCAACTGGGAGTTATGGAGAATGGTGTCTACTCCATATGTGCTTCCTCAAAATGAATTTGCGGAATGGGATGCAAATACGGTAAAACTAGCCCAAATGAATGCAAAAGCTGTAAGTATTTTATATTGTTCTATTTCAGTAGGAGAATTTAATAGAATATCAAATTGTGATACAGCTTATGACATTTGGCATAAACTATCTATAACCTATGAGGGTACAGCCCAAGTTAGAAATTCCAAAGTTAGCATGCTTAAAACGAAATTTGAACATTTTCGTATGGATCCTAATGAGTCTATTAGTGAAATATTTTCAAAATTCTCTACTATTGTTAATGGTTTAAGTGCCCTAGGAAAACCTGTTCTTGAGGAAGATCAGGTATCAAAAATTCTTCGATCACTTCCTCCGAAATACAAGCCAAAGGTGACAGCCATTGCAGAAGCAAATGACCTCACTCGACTCAAAATGGAGCAACTCATTGGCAATTTAGAAGCTCATGAGGCAGATCTAGAAGAGGAAGAAAGAAGAGAACATGAACGTCAACATGGGAAAAAGAAGGACATTGCATTCAAAGCTTCAACTAGAGACAATTATGACACAAGTGAAGATGATAGTGAAGAAGAAACTCTCGTTGTAAATGGTAAGAAATATAAAAGTTTTAAAACTAATAGAACTTCTAGTGTTTCTTCTTCCAGGTGCTTCGAATGTGGTAAGAAAGGACATATGAAAAGTGATTGTCCAACACTCAAGAAAGGGAAGAAATCATCTCACAAAAAGAAAGAAAAAGCATATCGAGCTGCATGGGATGATTCAAGTGATGATAGCGATGATGAAGAACCAGAATGCCTCATTGCTACAACAAATGAAGACGAAGAAGAGGTAAGTCTTTATGATCTACCAAAAGAAGATATAATTGCTAGTCTTCAAGATACTCATCAGAAATATATTGAGTGCAAGAAGAAACTTAAGAAAGAAAATAAAGATTTAAATGCTAAACTTCTTTCTCTTGTATCCGAAAATGAGAATCTCAAAAAGGAAAATGAAGATTATGCTCTTAAGTTAAAATCGGTAGAAGCTAATTGCAATCTTCTTTCCTTAGAAAAGTCAAATTTGCAAACCCAAGTGAATGATCTTCAGAAACAACCTATTCTATGTTCACATTTAGATTATGATGAGGTTGTCAAAGAAAGAAACTTTCTAGTATCCAATTTAGATCAGGCAAAGAAAGATATTGCTAAGTTACAAAGAAATGTAAATGAGTTAAGAGGAAATGACATGCTTGAAAACATTCTGAAAATTTCCTCTAGCTATAATGGAAAAAGAGGATTAGGATACGATCCAAGTAGAAATAAACCCAAAAGAGCTAAAGCATCCAAGATTATATTTGTACCTAGAAACTCAATTCCTAGAAAGAGAAATGAAGTTGATGCTATTAGTTGTCATTATTGCATGCGTCTTGGACACTATTCATTTTCATGCCCATATAAGAAAAGGAATGATGAGTTAGCTTGGATTCCTAAAACCTAGTAGCTTAAAATTAACTAGTTGAGATTTGACCTAAACTGATTCTTGATATCATAATGTCTTATCTCAACACAATTGAGCTCCAATTTGCATTATCTCTTTTTGTTTGAAATCAATTAACAGTTCTGAACATATTCCAGAAACTTAGTCGGTCGAGAATTTGTCGACCGAGTGAACATTCGGTCGAGAAATTGTCGACCGAGCATGTCACTGTTTTTCAGAATGTTGTAAAATTGCTGAATTCTTGTGAAATTGATCAAAATTGTTGTCTAAGCTATGGAAATCATCTTTAAAAGATTATATGAAATTAATCATGCTTAGTTTAAAGAAAATTTCTGTTTTTACATGCTTTTATTGTTCTATCATTACACAAGCAAGCAAAAGGACTTATTGGTGAAATGCTTGCAAAGAGTACAATGTTGAAATCTTTAAAAGATTTGAAATATTCATTATGCTTTCATGCTTAGTATCACTTAAACATGCATCAAAATTGATATGAATGCTTAATTGGAAATCTGCAAATTTTTGCCTCTTGGTTAAAACAAAACTTAGCCAAGGGGCGCTACGGTCGTAGTCAAGGGCGACCTAAAATAAACTTTGACAAAATGCTTATTTGGACATCATTTTATTAAACTTAATCTTAGTATACTTTTGATAAAGGTCAAAATCAAAATTTAAAATTATTTGTGACCTTAAAAGCCTTAAATTGCTTAAATCGTAAGATTAAGGAGGAGCTTATAAAAACAAATTTGCTTATTTGATTAAGTAGTTTACAAAAACATTGTAAACATAATTTGGAGTTCGCTATGACCTTCGTATTCTTAAAAGTAATTTGTATGAAAAAGAATTATTTTTGCTCTTAAAAGAATTCTCTAGACAAATCAGGGCTTAACATCCTTTGTATTTGGTTAGAGACATCCTCATATATTCTAAGATTAAAGGACCCTCATTTCATTTGGGGCTTAACATCCCTTGTAAAATTGGTGAGAAATCAATATACATATGCCATGAACCTAACATGATCTCATATCATTTCAAGGCTTAACATCCTTTGCAAATGATTGAGAAATAAATTGTGGCTAAATTGGACAAAAATAAATATAAAATCCAGGTTCCTAATAGGATATCTATTTAAGGGGGAGCATAATATAAAATTAAGGGGGAGAAGAAATAAAATGTTCAAACTGGATATCTTTTTGAAATGACAAAGGGGGAGAAAGAATATGAAATCAAAAATATAATCACATATATCAATAAGTCTCATAACATCTTGTCAGCACTCATGGCTACAAAAGGTAATCTTCAGGTATGAAACTTACATGCTTTATATTTCCTTATTTCATATTTAGGAAATGTTTGTCATCTTCAAAAAGGGGGAGATTGTTGGATAAATTGGACATTATGATAAATCCCTTTTTGTTTCGATGATGACAAACATTTCATTCTTAATGTTCTAACGAGCTACTTGAGTGTGCAGGAACAAGGTGGATGACAAAGCAACTAGGGAAAATCCACGAGCTTACATATTTATTTTCATGCAATGTAATCACTATTGTAAAAACTTGTACAGATATATAATGTACAAGTACTTAGATTGCATGTAAATCAAGCGTTAGATCTTCCCTAGCTAAACACCTCACTTAGACAAGTCATCCCCTTCCAATAGGATCACAATATGCACACTCACACATATAATTAGTGCCTAAAATTGAAACCTTGAAACAGGGTTAATCTCGGTCGACAAACTCCTCGACCGAGACACTCTCGGTCGACAAACTTCTCGACCGAGATTGACCAAAAGTAGCCGTTAGACACAGCAGTGGACAGTTGCAAATAAACGTTAATCCAGAGAGCCTATCGGTCGACAAAACTTCGACCGAGTAGGTATCTCGGTCGACAAATTGTCGACCGAGATTGTCTCTGACAGCAACTGCAGAATAAAGCAACTAGCCGTTACTAACGCACCTAACTTATACCTAACGGCTAGTTAAGCACTTAGAAGCCCCTAGAAGTTGTCTAGAACGTCCTTAAGTATTCATAGGCCATTCCTATAAATAGGACATGCCTTAGGACACCAAAATATACTTAAGATATACTTGTGCTATACTTGAGCTTGAATACATACTTGCAATCTGATTTAGAGCAATAGAGCAATTCCTACACTTGCCATTCATTCCTATTGCTCCCATTTCGTGTCCTATAGACTAGTATCTCCTATCCACTACAATCACATTGTCATACACATTGGTTAGGAGATCTACACGCTTGATATAGGCAAATCAAGCCTTGGGCTTAAAGGATAAGTTGTAATTTCCTTTTTCTTTCTTGTTCTTTTGTATCTTTTGTACTCTCCTTGCTACTCCTAGGGTTGGAGGCTGCGGATTGGAGAGGGTTGACTTCTCAGGTGGAGAAGGGGACTTCAAGCTACTTCAAGAAGGCTATCGCACGGGAAGCTACTTCAGAAGGCTGGTGCAACGGGAGTTGGTGCATCTACTTCAAGGGAAGGCTGCTTCAAGGTTGGGCGATTACTTCTAGGTGAAGGCTGCTTGAAGGGTTTTGGGAAAAGAAATTGTATTTTATGTAAAGTCCTTGCGAGGTAATAAAATAAATTTCTTTTCAAATCCCGGTTGGGTAAGCAACCGGGTAGTGGACTGACTGCCTTAGTATTTGCTAAGGTAGGAACCACTCTAAATCCTTGTCCCCTTGTCCAATATTTTTGTGATTGGTTGTTTGAGTTAAATAATTGTTTAAAATTGTTTAAAACTCTATTCACCCCCCCTCTAGTAGTTTTCAATTGGTATCAGAGCAAGGCTTCAAGGAACCCTAACAAGGTCTTGAAGAAATGGGTGATGGAGTGCTCAACAACCTCAACATTGAAGGGACACTTGTTGCTAGGCCTCCACCGTTCGATGGAACAAACTACCAATATTGGAAGAGGAGGATGCAATTTTACTTCCAAGGAATCAACTGGGAGTTATGGAGAATGGTGTCTACTCCATATGTGCTTCCTCAAAATGAATTTGCGGAATGGGATGCAAATACGGTAAAACTAGCCCAAATGAATGCAAAAGCTGTAAGTATTTTATATTGTTCTATTTCAGTAGGAGAATTTAATAGAATATCAAATTGTGATACAGCTTATGACATTTGGCATAAACTATCTATAACCTATGAGGGTACAGCCCAAGTTAGAAATTCCAAAGTTAGCATGCTTAAAACGAAATTTGAACATTTTCGTATGGATCCTAATGAGTCTATTAGTGAAATATTTTCAAAATTCTCTACTATTGTTAATGGTTTAAGTGCCCTAGGAAAACCTGTTCTTGAGGAAGATCAGGTATCAAAAATTCTTCGATCACTTCCTCCGAAATACAAGCCAAAGGTGACAGCCATTGCAGAAGCAAATGACCTCACTCGACTCAAAATGGAGCAACTCATTGGCAATTTAGAAGCTCATGAGGCAGATCTAGAAGAGGAAGAAAGAAGAGAACATGAACGTCAACATGGGAAAAAGAAGGACATTGCATTCAAAGCTTCAACTAGAGACAATTATGACACAAGTGAAGATGATAGTGAAGAAGAAACTCTCGTTGTAAATGGTAAGAAATATAAAAGTTTTAAAACTAATAGAACTTCTAGTGTTTCTTCTTCCAGGTGCTTCGAATGTGGTAAGAAAGGACATATGAAAAGTGATTGTCCAACACTCAAGAAAGGGAAGAAATCATCTCACAAAAAGAAAGAAAAAGCATATCGAGCTGCATGGGATGATTCAAGTGATGATAGCGATGATGAAGAACCAGAATGCCTCATTGCTACAACAAATGAAGACGAAGAAGAGGTAAGTCTTTATGATCTACCAAAAGAAGATATAATTGCTAGTCTTCAAGATACTCATCAGAAATATATTGAGTGCAAGAAGAAACTTAAGAAAGAAAATAAAGATTTAAATGCTAAACTTCTTTCTCTTGTATCCGAAAATGAGAATCTCAAAAAGGAAAATGAAGATTATGCTCTTAAGTTAAAATCGGTAGAAGCTAATTGCAATCTTCTTTCCTTAGAAAAGTCAAATTTGCAAACCCAAGTGAATGATCTTCAGAAACAACCTATTCTATGTTCACATTTAGATTATGATGAGGTTGTCAAAGAAAGAAACTTTCTAGTATCCAATTTAGATCAGGCAAAGAAAGATATTGCTAAGTTACAAAGAAATGTAAATGAGTTAAGAGGAAATGACATGCTTGAAAACATTCTGAAAATTTCCTCTAGCTATAATGGAAAAAGAGGATTAGGATACGATCCAAGTAGAAATAAACCCAAAAGAGCTAAAGCATCCAAGATTATATTTGTACCTAGAAACTCAATTCCTAGAAAGAGAAATGAAGTTGATGCTATTAGTTGTCATTATTGCATGCGTCTTGGACACTATTCATTTTCATGCCCATATAAGAAAAGGAATGATGAGTTAGCTTGGATTCCTAAAACCTAGTAGCTTAAAATTAACTAGTTGAGATTTGACCTAAACTGATTCTTGATATCATAATGTCTTATCTCAACACAATTGAGCTCCAATTTGCATTATCTCTTTTTGTTTGAAATCAATTAACAGTTCTGAACATATTCCAGAAACTTAGTCGGTCGAGAATTTGTCGACCGAGTGAACATTCGGTCGAGAAATTGTCGACCGAGCATGTCACTGTTTTTCAGAATGTTGTAAAATTGCTGAATTCTTGTGAAATTGATCAAAATTGTTGTCTAAGCTATGGAAATCATCTTTAAAAGATTATATGAAATTAATCATGCTTAGTTTAAAGAAAATTTCTGTTTTTACATGCTTTTATTGTTCTATCATTACACAAGCAAGCAAAAGGACTTATTGGTGAAATGCTTGCAAAGAGTACAATGTTGAAATCTTTAAAAGATTTGAAATATTCATTATGCTTTCATGCTTAGTATCACTTAAACATGCATCAAAATTGATATGAATGCTTAATTGGAAATCTGCAAATTTTTGCCTCTTGGTTAAAACAAAACTTAGCCAAGGGGCGCTACGGTCGTAGTCAAGGGCGACCTAAAATAAACTTTGACAAAATGCTTATTTGGACATCATTTTATTAAACTTAATCTTAGTATACTTTTGATAAAGGTCAAAATCAAAATTTAAAATTATTTGTGACCTTAAAAGCCTTAAATTGCTTAAATCGTAAGATTAAGGAGGAGCTTATAAAAACAAATTTGCTTATTTGATTAAGTAGTTTACAAAAACATTGTAAACATAATTTGGAGTTCGCTATGACCTTCGTATTCTTAAAAGTAATTTGTATGAAAAAGAATTATTTTTGCTCTTAAAAGAATTCTCTAGACAAATCAGGGCTTAACATCCTTTGTATTTGGTTAGAGACATCCTCATATATTCTAAGATTAAAGGACCCTCATTTCATTTGGGGCTTAACATCCCTTGTAAAATTGGTGAGAAATCAATATACATATGCCATGAACCTAACATGATCTCATATCATTTCAAGGCTTAACATCCTTTGCAAATGATTGAGAAATAAATTGTGGCTAAATTGGACAAAAATAAATATAAAATCCAGGTTCCTAATAGGATATCTATTTAAGGGGGAGCATAATATAAAATTAAGGGGGAGAAGAAATAAAATGTTCAAACTGGATATCTTTTTGAAATGACAAAGGGGGAGAAAGAATATGAAATCAAAAATATAATCACATATATCAATAAGTCTCATAACATCTTGTCAGCACTCATGGCTACAAAAGGTAATCTTCAGGTATGAAACTTACATGCTTTATATTTCCTTATTTCATATTTAGGAAATGTTTGTCATCTTCAAAAAGGGGGAGATTGTTGGATAAATTGGACATTATGATAAATCCCTTTTTGTTTCGATGATGACAAACATTTCATTCTTAATGTTCTAACGAGCTACTTGAGTGTGCAGGAACAAGGTGGATGACAAAGCAACTAGGGAAAATCCACGAGCTTACATATTTATTTTCATGCAATGTAATCACTATTGTAAAAACTTGTACAGATATATAATGTACAAGTACTTAGATTGCATGTAAATCAAGCGTTAGATCTTCCCTAGCTAAACACCTCACTTAGACAAGTCATCCCCTTCCAATAGGATCACAATATGCACACTCACACATATAATTAGTGCCTAAAATTGAAACCTTGAAACAGGGTTAATCTCGGTCGACAAACTCCTCGACCGAGACACTCTCGGTCGACAAACTTCTCGACCGAGATTGACCAAAAGTAGCCGTTAGACACAGCAGTGGACAGTTGCAAATAAACGTTAATCCAGAGAGCCTATCGGTCGACAAAACTTCGACCGAGTAGGTATCTCGGTCGACAAATTGTCGACCGAGATTGTCTCTGACAGCAACTGCAGAATAAAGCAACTAGCCGTTACTAACGCACCTAACTTATACCTAACGGCTAGTTAAGCACTTAGAAGCCCCTAGAAGTTGTCTAGAACGTCCTTAAGTATTCATAGGCCATTCCTATAAATAGGACATGCCTTAGGACACCAAAATATACTTAAGATATACTTGTGCTATACTTGAGCTTGAATACATACTTGCAATCTGATTTAGAGCAATAGAGCAATTCCTACACTTGCCATTCATTCCTATTGCTCCCATTTCGTGTCCTATAGACTAGTATCTCCTATCCACTACAATCACATTGTCATACACATTGGTTAGGAGATCTACACGCTTGATATAGGCAAATCAAGCCTTGGGCTTAAAGGATAAGTTGTAATTTCCTTTTTCTTTCTTGTTCTTTTGTATCTTTTGTACTCTCCTTGCTACTCCTAGGGTTGGAGGCTGCGGATTGGAGAGGGTTGACTTCTCAGGTGGAGAAGGGGACTTCAAGCTACTTCAAGAAGGCTATCGCACGGGAAGCTACTTCAGAAGGCTGGTGCAACGGGAGTTGGTGCATCTACTTCAAGGGAAGGCTGCTTCAAGGTTGGGCGATTACTTCTAGGTGAAGGCTGCTTGAAGGGTTTTGGGAAAAGAAATTGTATTTTATGTAAAGTCCTTGCGAGGTAATAAAATAAATTTCTTTTCAAATCCCGGTTGGGTAAGCAACCGGGTAGTGGACTGACTGCCTTAGTATTTGCTAAGGTAGGAACCACTCTAAATCCTTGTCCCCTTGTCCAATATTTTTGTGATTGGTTGTTTGAGTTAAATAATTGTTTAAAATTGTTTAAAACTCTATTCACCCCCCCTCTAGTAGTTTTCAATTGGTATCAGAGCAAGGCTTCAAGGAACCCTAACAAGGTCTTGAAGAAATGGGTGATGGAGTGCTCAACAACCTCAACATTGAAGGGACACTTGTTGCTACGCCTCCACCGTTCGATGGAACAAACTACCAATATTGGAAGAGGAGGATGCAATTTTACTTCCAAGGAATCAACTGGGAGTTATGGAGAATGGTGTCTACTCCATATGTGCTTCCTCAAAATGAATTTGCGGAATGGGATGCAAATACGGTAAAACTAGCCCAAATGAATGCAAAAGCTGTAAGTATTTTATATTGTTCTATTTCAGTAGGAGAATTTAATAGAATATCAAATTGTGATACAACTTATGACATTTGGCATAAACTATCTATAACCTATGAGGGTACAGCCCAAGTTAGAAATTCCAAAGTTAGCATGCTTAAAACGAAATTTGAACATTTTCGTATGGATCCTAATGAGTCTATTAGTGAAATATTTTCAAAATTCTCTACTATTGTTAATGGTTTAAGTGCCCTAGGAAAACCTGTTCTTGAGGAAGATCAGGTATCAAAAATTCTTCGATCACTTCCTCCGAAATACAAGCCAAAGGTGACAGCCATTGCAGAAGCAAATGACCTCACTCGACTCAAAATGGAGCAACTCATTGGCAATTTAGAAGCTCATGAGGCAGATCTAGAAGAGGAAGAAAGAAGAGAACATGAACGTCAACATGGGAAAAAGAAGGACATTGCATTCAAAGCTTCAACTAGAGACAATTATGACACAAGTGAAGATGATAGTGAAGAAGAAACTCTCGTTGTAAATGGTAAGAAATATAAAAGTTTTAAAACTAATAGAACTTCTAGTGTTTCTTCTTCCAGGTGCTTCGAATGTGGTAAGAAAGGACATATGAAAAGTGATTGTCCAACACTCAAGAAAGGGAAGAAATCATCTCACAAAAAGAAAGAAAAAGCATATCGAGCTGCATGGGATGATTCAAGTGATGATAGCGATGATGAAGAACCAGAATGCCTCATTGCTACAACAAATGAAGACGAAGAAGAGGTAAGTCTTTATGATCTACCAAAAGAAGATATAATTGCTAGTCTTCAAGATACTCATCAGAAATATATTGAGTGCAAGAAGAAACTTAAGAAAGAAAATAAAGATTTAAATGCTAAACTTCTTTCTCTTGTATCCGAAAATGAGAATCTCAAAAAGGAAAATGAAGATTATGCTCTTAAGTTAAAATCGGTAGAAGCTAATTGCAATCTTCTTTCCTTAGAAAAGTCAAATTTGCAAACCCAAGTGAATGATCTTCAGAAACAACCTATTCTATGTTCACATTTAGATTATGATGAGGTTGTCAAAGAAAGAAACTTTCTAGTATCCAATTTAGATCAGGCAAAGAAAGATATTGCTAAGTTACAAAGAAATGTAAATGAGTTAAGAGGA
Source organism: Alisma plantago-aquatica (assembly GCA_963693085.1). NCBI lineage: Eukaryota > Viridiplantae > Streptophyta > Magnoliopsida > Alismatales > Alismataceae > Alisma > Alisma plantago-aquatica. The sequence goes on along the minus strand of OY856414.1, from coordinate 28,970,505 downwards.
AATGACATGCTTGAAAACATTCTGAAAATTTCCTCTAGCTATAATGGAAAAAGAGGATTAGGATACGATCCAAGTAGAAATAAACCCAAAAGAGCTAAAGCATCCAAGATTATATTTGTACCTAGAAACTCAATTCCTAGAAAGAGAAATGAAGTTGATGCTATTAGTTGTCATTATTGCATGCGTCTTGGACACTATTCATTTTCATGCCCATATAAGAAAAGGAATGATGAGTTAGCTTGGATTCCTAAAACCTAGTAGCTTAAAATTAACTAGTTGAGATTTGACCTAAACTGATTCTTGATATCATAATGTCTTATCTCAACACAATTGAGCTCCAATTTGCATTATCTCTTTTTGTTTGAAATCAATTAACAGTTCTGAACATATTCCAGAAACTTAGTCGGTCGAGAATTTGTCGACCGAGTGAACATTCGGTCGAGAAATTGTCGACCGAGCATGTCACTGTTTTTCAGAATGTTGTAAAATTGCTGAATTCTTGTGAAATTGATCAAAATTGTTGTCTAAGCTATGGAAATCATCTTTAAAAGATTATATGAAATTAATCATGCTTAGTTTAAAGAAAATTTCTGTTTTTACATGCTTTTATTGTTCTATCATTACACAAGCAAGCAAAAGGACTTATTGGTGAAATGCTTGCAAAGAGTACAATGTTGAAATCTTTAAAAGATTTGAAATATTCATTATGCTTTCATGCTTAGTATCACTTAAACATGCATCAAAATTGATATGAATGCTTAATTGGAAATCTGCAAATTTTTGCCTCTTGGTTAAAACAAAACTTAGCCAAGGGGCGCTACGGTCGTAGTCAAGGGCGACCTAAAATAAACTTTGACAAAATGCTTATTTGGACATCATTTTATTAAACTTAATCTTAGTATACTTTTGATAAAGGTCAAAATCAAAATTTAAAATTATTTGTGACCTTAAAAGCCTTAAATTGCTTAAATCGTAAGATTAAGGAGGAGCTTATAAAAACAAATTTGCTTATTTGATTAAGTAGTTTACAAAAACATTGTAAACATAATTTGGAGTTCGCTATGACCTTCGTATTCTTAAAAGTAATTTGTATGAAAAAGAATTATTTTTGCTCTTAAAAGAATTCTCTAGACAAATCAGGGCTTAACATCCTTTGTATTTGGTTAGAGACATCCTCATATATTCTAAGATTAAAGGACCCTCATTTCATTTGGGGCTTAACATCCCTTGTAAAATTGGTGAGAAATCAATATACATATGCCATGAACCTAACATGATCTCATATCATTTCAAGGCTTAACATCCTTTGCAAATGATTGAGAAATAAATTGTGGCTAAATTGGACAAAAATAAATATAAAATCCAGGTTCCTAATAGGATATCTATTTAAGGGGGAGCATAATATAAAATTAAGGGGGAGAAGAAATAAAATGTTCAAACTGGATATCTTTTTGAAATGACAAAGGGGGAGAAAGAATATGAAATCAAAAATATAATCACATATATCAATAAGTCTCATAACATCTTGTCAGCACTCATGGCTACAAAAGGTAATCTTCAGGTATGAAACTTACATGCTTTATATTTCCTTATTTCATATTTAGGAAATGTTTGTCATCTTCAAAAAGGGGGAGATTGTTGGATAAATTGGACATTATGATAAATCCCTTTTTGTTTCGATGATGACAAACATTTCATTCTTAATGTTCTAACGAGCTACTTGAGTGTGCAGGAACAAGGTGGATGACAAAGCAACTAGGGAAAATCCACGAGCTTACATATTTATTTTCATGCAATGTAATCACTATTGTAAAAACTTGTACAGATATATAATGTACAAGTACTTAGATTGCATGTAAATCAAGCGTTAGATCTTCCCTAGCTAAACACCTCACTTAGACAAGTCATCCCCTTCCAATAGGATCACAATATGCACACTCACACATATAATTAGTGCCTAAAATTGAAACCTTGAAACAGGGTTAATCTCGGTCGACAAACTCCTCGACCGAGACACTCTCGGTCGACAAACTTCTCGACCGATATTGACCAAAAGTAGCCGTTAGACACAGCAGTGGACAGTTGCAAATAAACGTTAATCCAGAGAGCCTATCGGTCGACAAAACTTCGACCGAGTAGGTATCTCGGTCGACAAATTGTCGACCGAGATTGTCTCTGACAGCAACTGCAGAATAAAGCAACTAGCCGTTACTAACGCACCTAACTTATACCTAACGGCTAGTTAAGCACTTAGAAGCCCCTAGAAGTTGTCTAGAACGTCCTTAAGTATTCATAGGCCATTCCTATAAATAGGACATGCCTTAGGACACCAAAATATACTTAAGATATACTTGTGCTATACTTGAGCTTGAATACATACTTGCAATCTGATTTAGAGCAATAGAGCAATTCCTACACTTGCCATTCATTCCTATTGCTCCCATTTCGTGTCCTATAGACTAGTATCTCCTATCCACTACAATCACATTGTCATACACATTGGTTAGGAGATCTACACACTTGATATAGGCAAATCAAGCCTTGGGCTTAAAGGATAAGTTGTAATTTCCTTTTTCTTTCTTGTTCTTTTGTATCTTTTGTACTCTCCTTGCTACTCCTAGGGTTGGAGGCTGCGGATTGGAGAGGGTTGACTTCTCAGGTGGAGAAGGGGACTTCAAGCTACTTCAAGAAGGCTATCGCACGGGAAGCTACTTCAGAAGGCTGGTGCAACGGGAGTTGGTGCATCTACTTCAAGGGAAGGCTGCTTCAAGGTTGGGCGATTACTTCTAGGTGAAGGCTGCTTGAAGGGTTTTGGGAAAAGAAATTGTATTTTATGTAAAGTCCTTGCGAGGTAATAAAATAAATTTCTTTTCAAATCCCGGTTGGGTAAGCAACCGGGTAGTGGACTGACTGCCTTAGTATTTGCTAAGGTAGGAACCACTCTAAATCCTTGTCCCCTTGTCCAATATTTTTGTGATTGGTTGTTTGAGTTAAATAATTGTTTAAAATTGTTTAAAACTCTATTCACCCCCCCTCTAGTAGTTTTCACGTTGCTGGCGAGGCGCCAAGGTGGCTGCAGGCCGCTTGGGGTCGGGGCAAAGGCACCCAAGTCTGAGTTGCAGACTACTGCTTGGTGTCAAGACAAAGGAGGAGGCGATGGCTAGGCTGGCGGGGGTTGGGATATGGTCTGTATGCGGTGTAGTTAGGTCTACAGTCCGCCGGTAGTGCAAGCTACCGTAGTGATGGATGGCGGTGGTACCAGTGTGGAAGCTGGCTGTCATGGAGACCAAGGAGAGGGCCGACGACGTCGATTGGTTTCAAACAAATAATCTGCGGGAGTCTGCGTCTTCAGACGGAGGTGGGTGCTTTGGTGGGTAGGGAGATGATCAGAGCTGGTGGCGATCAGGTTGAACTAGATGGTAACTGGTGGCGGGGTCTGAAGCAGAAGGTTAAGAGGATAACGTGTGACACCCTATAGGTGAACTCAATAGCTGTTGACAACCTCTGCAACATAGATGGTGGCTCAGCACTATGCAGGGAGGAGGCACAGGGTAGAGGCACAGAGGCAACACCAACCGTTGGTTGCCCAAAGCAAGGTGAACAAGCAACTATGTTGCTGATGAAGCTTCATGGCGTGAAGAGGTTATGACACCTGCTAGATCAGATTGTGGCCATGGCTTATTGTTGACATGGCTACAGACGCCATGGATGACGAAAGACCAATGGGGCACCACGGTGGTTGCAGGCGGCTAGGGTTTTATGGAGAGAAGAGGGAAGGCAGAACGAAAGTGGAGAAGAAGAAACAGATGGGTGAGGGGAAGAGGATCGATGACAGAGGAGAGAAAGAGAGGAGGGGAAGAGGAGATGCCGTGAAACGCCAGCCGTTACCATGTCTGCAGGCGTCGTTATGGAGAAGACCCACGGACGTGTGGGCGTTGCAGGAGGAGGGTTAAGAGGAAAAGGCTTATAAGTATAATTATTAACAAAGCAATAATGTAAGTGAAATTTTAGATCTTCAAATGATAAATTGAATGGTCAAAGGATGTCCAAAAGCCACCAAATTTGGACCATAGGTTCTAATTAGCATTTAGAACGATGCCATATAATTAGATTTCTTATTTATATCCAATAAGGTCCTTAATAAATATATTGCTCATTAAAGTGTTTATTAATATATTAAAATGAAGGAGTTATATGAAAAGTCTTCTTTCCATGAAACATGTGAGTAAATTTCGAGATATTAAGCACATTAAGATTTCAATAATCATTTCTCAATTAAATAACATATTTTCATGAATTAAAATCATTTTTTGAGGAGAGAGAAACAATTAAGGTTAATCACACCCATAATTAATTACATTACATATTATTATTAATATATTTATCCAAAAAGCTCCAAATTAATATTATCTACTTATATTCTCACATAAAACTCCATTTTGCATTATTAGTCCTTAATTATTACCTTAGATGGGTTATTTGTGCAAACACCCCTTCATTATCACAAATGGGGGTAAAAAGGTAATTTCAACATTGAATTGCGCTCAAATTGCACAAGGAGTCCAAAAAGAATATAAAAGAAGGGAAATTTATGAAAAAGATCCAAATGGACTAGAAGGCAAAGAAAAGCTCAAAAGTGGGTAAATTGTAGGAAAGACCTTGGATTCCAGTATGTTACACATACCATAATCGGGAGTCAAGATGCCTATGCAAGATCAAGCAATTAACCAATCAACCAAGCAAGTTACCCTGAAAGTCAATGCAATACACCCATGTATTAATATTTTATCCAAATCACCCTTAAGTCTGACTTGGTTCACAAGTTAGGGTTTCTAGGTCTACATTAGGGTTTTATTAGGGTTTTGGACACCCAAACCCTACTTTCCACTTTTCATTTCTCATTAGGTTAAAAACCCTAATCCTTCACTAAAACACCTTTTATTTCAAGGAAACCCTAATTTTATCAAATTATGGGTTTCTAACTCAAATAACTTTCAAGTTTCTCTTTTTATTCATAAAAGATAAATCTTTGATCATTATTAACAATTGGACATGTTAGGATCATTAATTCTCAAAATTTAGGGTTGTAGTTCATTTATCATATTAAAGACACCAACTTTAAGAACTTTGCAAACTAAAGAATATTTTGATCTTGATCATATTTTTATTTAATTTTACGGATTTTTCTGATCAAAAATCATATATTATTTGTTCCCTTTAGATCATCCTATAATTTGTAATAATTTTTCTAAATATAGCATTTTTAAACCAATAACAGTTCACCAACTAAGAAATTGGTTTGTTTTCGGCATAGTCAGGTGGGGCGAACCTAGTGAATGGTCATGTGCCAAGGTGGTACCTGTGCCCGCATGGTGTCCCTCTTTGGATAGTAGAAAAATGAAAACAAAAGACAAGTATGCCCCTTAGGGTCTGAATGGTTTGATGTAAGTTGTCTTGAAAACACTGGAAGTCAAATTCCGCTTCCAATTTCAGCGAATTTTTTGGGTGAAAGTCGGGAATTTAAGTTCCCTTATTTTCCTGGACTTCCAATGATATAAATAGTTTGCTAATCTAGTCTTCCATAGGAAAGCCAGTGGAAAATGAGTTCCACCCCCTAATCACGGCCCACCCACTTCCTGTGTTCCGTTGGGCGTGCGATTTCCCTAGGGCTTTCTTGCCATCTTTGGCAGGGCAAGAGTGGCCACCGAGCGACGACGGAGAAGGGATTGGTAAATATGCTACACCTCTCCTACGAGCCTGATGTTATGGTACCATTCTGAGTAAATCGACGAAGAAGTAACAAACGCAGATCATTGATCTCTCCATGTCCTAATCTCTATTTCGGCAACTAGCGTCAACCCGATGATTTAGATTCAAGATTTAATCTCTATTACAAGCCTGCTGTTCATTCAGGATGTGAGGTTAACCCTTCTGATGTTCTTTCGCATTGAGGAGAAGAAATCCCCCCATATCCAACTTGACAGTGCTTCAACCATATAAACTATAATCCCCAATCTTTACCCTAACCCCTTGTCGATGACCAGAATTTTGGTTTTTGAATTTTTAGAAATTTGGTTTCAAACCAATCATTCAGAATATGTTTTCCAGGAACTCAAACTCAGTTTCTGGAAAATGACTTCCATGGAAACTTTAGTTCCACAAAACCAGTCATACCCTTATCGTAAAGAAGAGCACTAAAGGCAGAGTATTCTTCTCGCACCAAGTTGTTTTCAACCTTAGTTCCAACCTACCCATGAATAGGTTGCTTGGAGTGAGTCAACCGATTCATTGACTCTGGTGTCTCAACTCCCTCAACTGCCAATGAGGGTTCTATCACCTTTGCTCGGTCCAGACGAACTAGTTGGTAGTCCTAATTGCCTAACTATAGATCAAAGATGCACCACTGACAAGGTTCTCTCTCGGCGAGGTAGCACAAGCAGATAGAGGGAAAGAATAGGATGAAACGAGAAATTGAGAGTAGGGAATCAATCACAAAGCAATGCAGGACCTTCGTGGTTACTTGGGGGAGTTGCAGAGGGCCTCTACGTCCCTATTTTTAGTTGTGTGTCAGCCATGGAGGGATGTGGATTAGGGGATTAGTTGTGGGTCGGCCATGGTGGGATGTAGATTAGGGGATTCTTCTAAAGACCCTCAACCTAGGTGGAACCCATGAAAGGTAGATTTGATTTTGTCTCCTGAATCCATGGGGATGACTTACACACTCATTTGTGCATCGAGGAGGAAGGAGGGAGTGCAACAAATTTGTAGTCTATCTACCAGTTGCCATATCTGGCCGAAGGTAAGATATGAAGGTGTGGCCATTGGATCTTGGATCTAATAGTCATTGTTGCATTTTCCAATTAAAAAGTTTGATAAAAGATTTCTAATATGATTGTGAATTGTGACATTTAAAAATATTCCTCTCACTTTAGGGATTATTCAAAAATCCATATCTCTTAAACCATGCATCCTTTTAATCCCAAATTTTAAGGGAAAGTATTTAATGACTTAAACTACTTGTGTGCAAAGTTTAGAACCAAAAATCGAAAATAAAAGAGACTTTTCTTCATATTCAAGTCATCCCTCTCATAAGGCATATTTTATTCATTTTAAATTCAACTTTTCTCTTTCTTTCTCTTCTATTTTCTTTATTTTGATTTCTTTTATTATTAGAAACCATGTAGAACCGAAAACTAATCAATAGTGGTCATCCATGCTACTTTCTAGAGAAGTCTACACAATTCTCTCATATGCACACAATTAACTTTTATTTATTTTTTCCTTTTACTTATTATAGGATTTTTCTTTTATCATTTTTCCATTTTATCATTATTGGATTTATCAAAACAGTATAAACTGAAAAACCATGCATTCAAGGGAAATTTTTATAGCAATCCATTCCTTAAAAAGCAATGCACACAATTTCCATTCAAGTCCCTTTTACTAGAATAATTTGCATTTCAATTTATTCAGACACAATAAAAATTCAAGGTTATAACATCCTTCCCCTCTTATAGTACTTTTGCCCTCAAAATTCAACTAATCAAGCAAACAATTTTGGGTAAGACTTTTCCATGTCTGTCTTTAGATCCCCTATGGCTTCATCCTCTCCATGGTGCCTCCAAAGAACGTTTATCATCTCTATCTTTTTACTCTTGAGCTCTTTCACCTTGGTATCTAGTACCCTCATAGGTGACTCAGGGTATGTCAGCCTCCCTTGTAGTTCAATAGGTTCAATTCTCAGTACATGAATCAGGTCCTTAACATAGAGCTTTAGATTGGACACATGGAAAACATCATGCATCATACTATACTAAGGGGGTAGGGCTAAACAATAAGCAGCTTCACCAATCCATTCCAAAATTTCCAACAGACCCTCATATCGGGGACTCAACTTTCCTCTCTTATTAGATATAGCTCATAGGGGTTATATTTTCAAAAACACATACTCACCCATAGTGAAGTGTAAGTTAGTCTGCTTTGCATCATCATACGACTTCTATCGATCCTGGTCTCCCTTTAACCTTTGCTTGATTGAAGCAACTTTATCAATATACAACTGTAGTTCCTCTGACCTTAATAATGTCTTCTCATCGACATCATCCCAGTGAAGCAGTGACCGATACAACCCCCATAAAGAGATCCATATGATGGCATCCCGATACTGGCTTGGTAGTTGTTATTGTAAGTAAACTCATCTAAGGGAAGATACTACTCCCATGATCAACCCCAATCGAGCACACATGCTCTTATCAAATCCTCTAAAGTTTGGATTGTTCTCTCTGACTGTCTATCACTCTGGGGGTGATAAGCTATGCTAAACTTCAATGTAGTACCAATTTATTCATGGTCTTTCTTCTACAACTTGTAAATGAACTTAGGATCACTATCAGAAATAACTTAACTCAGAACACTATGGAGTCAAACTATCTCTCTCATATATAAAGTTCAACTAGGTATGTCACCTTGGAAGCAATCTTTAAGGTGAGATATCATGCCAACCTAGTTAGGATTCCCACCAGAACCCATAATGCATCCTGACCTCTCTTTGTCTTGGTGAGACCTACCATGAAATCCATACGATTCTGGTCTCATTTCCTCTTACAAATCTCAATTGGTTTTAGTAACCCATCAGGTCAGTGTTGTTCATCCTTCACTATCTGGCACGTGAGACAACTGGCCACATACACTGCTATGTCTCTCTAGGATACCATAAATATCAATGTATATCCTTAAACACCATTGTGGTACCAAGGTGTACTATGTACTTAGAACCATGATGTGATCCTTTAAGGGTGAATCTTTGGGAAACAAAATACGACTCTTTTAACAAATTCTACCATCTACTACAACTAAGAGACGTGTCTAAGGTTTCTCCAACAAACCTTTCATCTTGTCAAGCTCTGGGCCAGCTAACTGGGTAGCTACCAAATCGGTCAACATGTCTAGTTTTATCTAGATGTTAGCCACATAGATCTAGTCTTCTAATGACTACAGAGTCCACCTACCAAACTCTTCCAATTCTCTCCACTAGGTAGATAGGACAGGTGCACCCTTGAACAATTTTTTATTAAGAGCATCTACTACCAGATTAGCTTTCCTCAGGTGATAGGTGATGGTGAAATCATAGTCTTTCATATACTCCATCCATCATCTTTGTCTCAGGTTTTGGTCCTTCTGAGTCAAGAAGGTACTTCAAGCTCTTGGGATCGGTGAGGATTTTTAAAAGTTGCTTCATAAAGATAATGTTGTATCATTTTTTGAGCATGTATAATCACAACTAGTTCTAAATCATGTGTCAGTGAGGATCATAAATCCTTCATCTCAACCAACTTTGGTTCATCTAATTGGGTTGTTACAAGCTTGGTCAGCAAGTCCAGCTTGATTTACCTTTATTTAGTTCTTAAACTCTTACATCTATTATTCTTATTACTAAACTCCACTTTGTAGTTATATCCTCATTTGAAATCTTAATTGGGTAATTAACTTGCTCACCCCATCTTACAAACCATTTATCCAATATTCTTTCCTAAGTGTGTGGTAATTTCTACAATTCTCATTTATCACAAAAGATTTCAACTTAGACATTTATTTCCTATATCACTTCCATTCCTAGTATGGCATGCGTCTATCCCATCTCTCACACTCATAACAAGATAAAATAAGCATTTTGTTTCATTCTAAACACAACACTCATCCTTCTCCAAGAGTAGAGACGATGCATCCCACATCACCATTTTATTTTCAAGTCTAGGTTGAATGATTCTCCTTATGACTCCATACCATGAATACTACCATTATCTACATATACATGTAGGAAAAACTTTTCTCCTAACCATTGAGTCCTATTACAACTCCTATTTAGATCCTTAGTCCTTTCCTCAAGGTCTCTAGGGTGTCAGTGCTTTTGGAGTGATCTCATCCTTATGCATCTAGAGAGTGCCTCTCACATTTTCCATTTGAACCCCATGAGCTCATGAAGGTGGCTAACCTCCTAACCCATGGGCCTCAGGAAAACATAGTTGTTACCTATCGACCCCATAGTCTCATGTATTTAGGGAACAATCACCTCCTACTCCCGTTGGTCTCATCCCTTCTTGACCTTAGGATTGACTTAGGGTTCTTATCTTTACTTTATTATGCATTTTTCTTGAGATTTTTTTTATAATAATATCCAAGCACATAATATCCTTCATAGCTCGTTAACCCAAATTTCCTTCAACTCTTAGGACACTCATAGTTCTCCTTATGTCCCTTCATGGGAATCATGGCGACCTACCCATCTGCTCCTGTCCCCATTCTACCGGTCACTTCCATGGTGACTTTTTCTTCATGTCCCTTAGAGATGATCATACTTGGGTCTAAAGAATCATACTCACTCTATGTGCGTTTGTGCTTTATGCACTTAATATCTCAAGTTTCTATATGACCTTGAATGTTACCATAATTCTCAACTAATATAGGAACCCACTCCTTTAGGAAGGGTCCTTCCCCCAAGACAGGATATAACTAATACTTAACAGTATTAACAAAAATAATACTTGAATACAAGGTAGGCATACATTCTAGCTACTTCTACCATGTGGATTATTATTGAAAATTTGAGAAAACATTTTACTTCAAGATCTGATACTTCACATTCCTCATTCTTAGGATAAAGTTATTTTTATTGTGCGGTACATCTTCTAGTACAAAGTGTACCACTACTTTTTAGGTATGAGTGCCTTCTTGAAGTTGGTATTCATCAGCCTAAACTCTCTTATCATCAACAACACCAACTTGGACCTTGTTGGAATTCCTTATCAACTAGGACTGCCCCAAGTGGCATTGTAGTCGTTGTCTGAGTTGTCACTGGACTTTGTCCTCAACGATCAGAGAGAAAACGGTCAGCCCAGATATGTCCTTCTCACTGACAAAGGTAGCACACCCTCTTCTTGAAACAACATTTTCTCTTGTGTATCTTCCCACAGTAGCAACACCTTGCGGGGCGATGCTTGGTGTAGAGCTTTCCCTTTCCAGTATTTCTACCTTGGTCGTATTGGTGACCCTGGACTTTCCTATTATAATTCCTTGGCCCATCATTGCCTTTAGAGAAAATGAGGTATCTTTTGGGTGGATGTTGCGTAGGTGTAACCATCTTATCCATTCTCTGAGAGAAGTGAGCTGAGAGGATGGTATGAAAGTCCTTCTAGGCCATCGGTTCCATGCTCAAATCTTGGTCGGTGATGCAATCTTCACACCATAGCTTTGCGGTTTCCTAGAGTAGGTGAGTTGCAAAGAGAACCTTCATGTTAGGTGGCACTCCCAGAATATGAAAGCCATTTTCCACCACATGAAGCTAGGTTTCCATCTCAGAGCTTTCTTTGGCCTAGAATTTTTCCATACTCAACTTGAAGAAGTCGAGGACGGTGACTTCATGAACATGGCAAACATGTAGGGGTTATCCATCCCTAGTTCTAGAAACACCTTTGGGTGTAAGGGCACTTACTATCTTTGTGAGTTCCTTCGATTTTCCTAGTTGGAGATCATATGGCATAGGAGTTGGCCTTTTGATGGGTTCAGAACTGGTAGCATGATCAGGGTCGTCCCTAGGCTCATCTTCCCTCATAGGTTCTGAACTATCTCTAGGGTTCTGGGTGTCACAGGGGGTGACTTTGGGTTTGAGGCCTTCCTTAGTGGTGGCCTCTTCTATTTCTTGGTGGTCTCGTCTTCTATTATTTCTCTTAGAGACATACTCTCCTAGTAGGAGGGCCTTCCCCCTGGAGGTCAAGGATGATTTTGATCCTGGTGTAGGCCATTGTGTTCCATATAAGCATGTAGTTAAACTTAGTTCTAACTTTTACAGTATTATAACATCATAATTTATGTCTGTGACATCTTGATTACATGTTTTTTTATTATTTTGTGGATGTTTCCTTAACCCCTAATTCTCATAACCCTAGTTTTCATAAAGAGATACAAAGAGAAGTTACAGGCACCTAGGGTTTTGTGAGCGAAGGGGGGTATAGAAGATGATGAAAATAGATGAGAAATCCTAGAGGTATGTTATTTTGAGTAAAGTCCTTAGACTTTGGCCAGACATGAAGAACAAGTCTGAGAGTCCTCGTAAGCTGACTAGCAGTGTGGAGGAAAATATTTCCAGCCCCCAGTCATGGTCCTTTCTATACACCATTGCCTTTTGAAAACACTTTAATAATTCTCTATGGGTTCTATAGACTTTGTAAAGTTCAATAATTATTAGAGGTTAAAGAGTAAACCTTGATCTGATACCAAATGTAACGACCCCCTCCCCTTGTTGTCCCCTATTCAGATGAATTGAGAGGGCAAGGGCCATTATCACTAATACATGATCACATATTTAGAAATTAACTGAAAATAATTAATAAATTTTACTAACAAAAAGGAATGAGGTACAAATATGATAGAATAACTAAAGTTTCAATATGAAATAAAATCTAACTATAACCTCCATGGCTACATTATGTTTCTTCATCTTGTGCCTTCTTTCTAGATATCCAGTTTCATCATATGTGTAGATCATCAGATTATCCTAAAACACTGATAAACAAAATGTCGGTCAGTACAAAGAGTTATACATGTATGTCGGGGAAAATGCTCACATATACTTGTAACAACCTAACCATATCATTTATTTGTTACAAAATAAAAATCTATGTTTTCTTGATAACCTCTCAACCATTTTTACTCAACCTATGGTATACCCTTTCAGGGTCTTGTCCTTACAATGGACAAAAAGGTCACCTTATCAATATGGAGCTCGAGTACCAAGTTTGTATTTCTAATATGGGGCCTGACCTAGATGACCTTCCTAATCAGAGGCCTAGTCTGATCTCATGGGACCTTCCCAATCTGGGGCTTGGTCTGACCTTTTATGACCTTCCCAATCTGGGGCCTGGTCTGACCTTCCCAATCTAGGGCCTGGTCCTTGGTCATAGACATGACTTTTCATTTCCTTCCATTTAAACCTCCAGAGTTGGTATGCAAAGTTTGAGCAAGTTATAAGCATACTTTGTCATAGCCATAGTCACTTTATAGATTACAAAAAATAAAATTCATCCAAGCATTTAATTTTAAGTAATAAGTAAAACTTCTGAAATCATTGAGAATCTAGAGTGATTAGTCTTAGACATAACCACATACCTTGATCAGAAGTCTAGATGTCCAAGCAAGAGTAAGCAATCAACCAATCAACCAAGCAAGTTACCCTGAAAGTTAATGCAATACACCCATGTACTATTATTTTATCCAAATCTCCCTTAAGACCGACTTGGTCTCAAGTTAGGGTTTCTAGGTTGACATTAGGGTTTTATTAGGGTATTGGCCTCCCAAACCCTATTTTCCATTTTTCATATCTCATTAGGTTACAAACCCTAATTATTCATTAAAAACACCTTTTATTTGAAGGAAACCCTAATTTTATCAAATTATGTGTTGCTAAACTCAAATAACTTTCAAGTTTCTCTTTTTATTCATAAAAGATCAATATTTGATCATTATTACCAACTGGACATGTTAGGGTCATTAATTCTAAAAAACCAGGGTTTTTAACAAATTAAAGATACCAACTTTAAGCACTTTTTGAACTAGAAGCATATTTTGATCTTGATCATATTTTTAATGAATTCTATGGGTTTTTCTTATTAGAAACCATATGTTATTTGTTCCCATTGGATCATCCTATAATTTGTTATAAATTTTTTAATAAAACATTTTTAAACCAATAACAGTTCAAGAAATTGGTTTGTTTCTGACTGAGTCAGCTGGGCTGAACCTAGCCAATGGCCATGTGCCGAGGTGTCCCCCGTGCCCACATGACGGCCCACTCCGGTTAGCAAAAAAATGAGAATGAAATACAAGTTGCCCCTTACCTTAAAGAAGAGTACTGAGGGCAGGGTAGTCTTCTCACACCAGGTTGTCTTCAACCTCGATTCCAACCTCCCACGAGCAGGATGTTTTGCTCCAGTCAACTAAGTTGTTGACTCCATTGTCTCGACTCCCTCAACCACCGACGAGGCTTCTATTGCCTTTGCTCAGTGCTGACAAATTGGTTGGCGGTCCTAATTGCTTAACCGCAAGTCAGAGGTGCTCCACTGACAAGGTTCTCTATCAAAGAGGTAGTACGAGTAGGAAGAGGGGAGGAAAAGGATGAAAGGAGAAATTGAGAGTAGGGAATCGATCAGAGAGCGATGCACAAGCTTTATGGTTTCTTAGGTGAGTTGCAGAGGGCCTCTACATCCCTATTTATAATTGTGGGTCAGCTATGGAGGGTTTTAGATTAGGGGATTCTTCTAGACACCCTCAATATAGGTGGAATCTAGGATAGGTCAATTTGGTTTGGTTTCTTGAATCCATTGGGATGACTTTCAGACTCATTTGTGCATTGAGGAGGGAGGAGGGAGCAAAACAAATTCACAATCTGTTTGCTAGTTGCCATATCTGGCCGAAGGTAAGAGATGAAGGTTCAACCGTTGGATCTTAGATCTGACAGTTCCATTTGTTTGCACAAATTAAAAAGGCTAATAAATAATTTCTAATATGATTGTGAATTATGACATTTAAAAATATTCCTCTAACTTTAGGGATTTTTCAAAAATGCATATCTCTCTAACCATGTATTCTATTAATCCTAAATTTTAAGGGTAAGTCTTTAATGAATTAAACTACTTGTTTGAAAAGTTTGGAACCAAAAATAAAAAATAAAAGAGACTTTTCTTCGTATGCAATTCATCTTCTCATAAGGCATATATTATGCATTTTAAATTCAACTTTTCTCTTTCTTTCTATTTTATTTTCTTTATTTTGATTTCTTTTCTTATTAGAAACCATGTGGAACTAAAAATTAATCAATAGTGGTCATCCATGATACTTTTTAGAGAATTCTACACTACTCTCACATATGCACACAATTAACTTTTATTTCTTTTTTCCTTTTACTTATAATAGGAGTTTTCTTTTATCCTTTTTCCCTTTGATCATTATTGGATTTATCAAAACAGTATAAACCATGAAACCATGCATTCAAGGGAAAGTTGTAAAGGAATCCTTTCTTAAAAATCAAAGCACACAATTTCCATTCAACTCCCTTTTACTTGAATAATTTGCATTTCCATTTATTCAAACACAAGCAAAATTCAAGGTTATAACATAGTATATATATATATATATATATATATATATATATATATATATATTGGGAGTTTATTCAATGCCCATGCATGTATCGTTATTATACTACCCATGCTTTGAAAACATAGTGTCAACTAATGTAAATATTGTCGACTCGCACTATGGCCTCCTATACTGACTCTTAGCCTCTGTTTTCCTAACTTTTTGTTCCAGATCCCAACAAAGTTGTCTTCTTTTGAATCATCATGCACACCATCCTGCTTATTCAGCCCCTCATCTCTCCATCTTCACAGGCATGTGTAAGATCGGCGGGTTTCGTTTGGCTTTTGATGCCCTAGACAGTGATCTGGACAGTCTTCCCACTTCCTTAATCGAAAGTCTGACACATGGGCTCTCAAGTTTTTAGCCAAATCCATACATGGAGAGGAGGAAGGGGAGTCATGTTTTTCATTTTTTCCTTCTTCTTGGAAATCTACTTTTTTTATTTTCTTCTTCTATTAAGTCTCTATAAATGATGATTGATGACACTCCCTAACCATCTCCCTCCCTTACATATGTTTGAAGGAGTGAAACTGATGCCAACCTTGACACATGTATCCTTCTACTCCAATATGATGATCATGCTTGCATCGAATGAAAGTCACACCACCTAGTCAGTAAGTAATTCCTTTGCTTCAGTTATTTGTAGAGTCCACACCAACATGATATTCAATTCAGACGTGTAAGATGAGTCAGATAGGAGGCTTGCTGCAGAGTCCATTCTACCTAAACCATGACACAATAGATTCCACCGACACCATGATTTTAGACCCAGGGAAAACATTCCAAGTACCACAAGACGCTTGTGAGGATACCTAGTTGCTTGAGTATCAACAAAGTTGACTTCTTTCTAGCATTAAAGAATGACACGAGGATGGGAGAGCTGGATCTATAACTAATAAGATAGAATTGGGCATGCTCTGCCTTGTGCACATAGATTATCAATTTGGATTTGAATAAGAAAAATCTAAATATGACGTCTGGAAGTGGTCACATGTCGATCCCTATTGAATATGCTTCTTTGCCATCAATGTTCTGATTTTTTACTACTGATCCCAATACTTTTATCACCAAAATCCAACCAAATGGTGTTGAAAGAAGCGCCTGCATTACCCAAAACCAATCAATTGATGAAGAATAATTGAATCAATATGGACATGTCAAATGTGACACCTCGTCGCACTAAACAAGATTACTCAGAACACAAAACACGATCAACTACTAATTAATCACATAGTCAAAAATGTGGAATAATTAAAACCAATTCCAACAATGTAAATAAACTCTAGAACATTTACAAAAGGTCCATCATTCCATTCTCACATACTGTTACAAGTATTTACATATGGGTCCAAAGACCTCAGTCATATCCTGCATACAAAAGATATTTCACATGTACATGCCATATATTTACAAACATTGGCATACTACCAAAATCTCATGTTGATACGAGTATATAATCTAGAAAACACATCCCATACCCGACCTAAGAGTACAAGGATGACACTAGGACTCTACTACTAACATCTACAACTAACCAACCGTCTGAATTTATTGATCACTAGGTTGGTTCTCTTCCACAATGCGACCTCAACCTCATTTCCCATGACCACCTAAAAAAATGTGGTGACCCACGGGTGATACCCAGTCCCAGCGAGAGATATAACTCTCTCCAACATATAATGATTATAACATATTAATTAACAGAAAATACATTGAGTAGTTAGCATATTTAATAAGAAATATGAATAGATTGAATAGTTTAAGCATACTAAGCTGTTAAGCAAATAAGTTGTAACATCAAGTAGAATTACACAATTTTCATAAGTCTACATCATGTAAGAACTATGTAGTGTAAAGACAAGACAAGGGTTAATCAACCAATGTGATACATATTAAACCCTAGCAATTATACCACATGGATAGTATTATATCTTTTATTATTATGCCCTGGGGAGTTTGAGTCAGACCACTCAAAGTTCAACTGACCACTGCAAAGTGCTATTCAGTTTCGTATAAGATCTAGGACTGTCGGTATCCTAAAATCTCTTCCCCTCGGTCAGTAAGAGTAAACTGTAGTGACATACCAGTCAAACTGCCAACAATGACATATACTCAACTGATAACAACTAGTCCGTACTTGGTACAAGTTACGACACTAGAAAACATGGTATACAAAACCTTCTAATCCAAGTTACAACTGCAACTATCCTCAATCACATCAAATGTCAGAGGCATGACCATAGCCATCCTCCATAACCTGCAATTGTGAATGACAAGGATATATCCTCAACTTGCCACCCCCACATACTCAACAGTATGCGCTCTGAGTTTCCCTTGGGAATACTCATTTCACCATCCAGTAAGTTCTGACACTGAATATGGCTCTACGGCACATGGCTCTACATGATTAAGGTTACACTTGATTAATTACTGCCAATTGAATGCATTAAGGCTTTATCATACAAGTGGACATTCAAACCCTAATTCTTTTCTAACAAGAGTATATGTATAACAACTTCAAAAGATATAAAACATTTGAGATATAAATCTTAATCACATTACTACATGCTATCATTCATTGCAAATTAATAGACCACACTTATCATCATACGAATACAAGATATCGATATCTTATTACAAGTTCCAGGGTTTTAACCCTTATTGGAACATGAAGAGGATTTCACCTCAATCATGGCTTCAAACATGCCCAAAGGTCATTAAGACCATCACATTATTCATAGTAAGGTTATCATCATCATTCCATGCCTTAAACAAGGCTCAAAAGATCATTAGCACATATATGTCCATAGATATTAATATGGCAAGGCACTATGATATTCAAATAGTACTACATTGTGGTTTCAACACAAGAAGAGTGTAATTAATTATCACATTAATAATTTAAGAGGTCTGATTATAACCAATCAACATCATATAATTACATTAAGGTTAGGTATAACAAACTAGATCACATGGGAGTTACACATCCTCTAATTATAGTGATTTATCAAATATAGCTATATAATGGCAAAGGTAAGACTACAAATTAATGGTGTTGAACCATCAAATTATCATCACTAGGACCCACATATAATACCATGTGATTTTTCTAATCCATTGGGTGTCGAATCATCCAATATTATTCATTGGATCAAGCTCATTGTTCAAGGTTATCAATTGAAGTATAGGTCTAACCATTAGATCAATTGAACCAAGGAACCATTGGTTCAAGGTTTAGTCAAATCTACAATTACATTCTTAAATCATCATATATGGCGATGACCTGATCTACCATTAATTGTGATCATTAGGTCAACATTGGTTCTTATATCAGTAATACATTCAGTTAACACCATCAAATATTAAGCTAATGTCATCATCAATTGATAACATCATTAGAATACTTAGTAAATGATAATTAAATGTCTAATTGAGCCAAAACATGACCTAAGGGGGTGACCATATATTTTCACCATAAATTTGACACCCTTGATCATGAACATCATTTGCCAAGATAGCAACACCATTGTTATTGAATGATATGACCATCAGTTGTGTGATAGGGAAGGAAATAGCTTGAAAACCCTAATTTCAACCATCAATCATTTTGTGCTTAGCACCATAGTTTGATTCTATCAACCTGTCACAGATCATCTTACCCCTTAGAAAGGTCGTACACATGTTTACAAGTTCATATAGAACTAGAACAAAATAGGGAACACCACAAAAATTCGTAATTCTAAACAAGCATGGCTTCTTTATGCTTGGATCATCATATTAAAGCATAAACATGAACTAACAAGCATCTAGTAAGAAATATAAGTAAAGAATGTTATATAACTCACCTCTATAGAGTAGGTAAGATCCCAAAAAGAAATAATCTTGAGAAAATAGTGAAAGAAAACCTTGGCTTCAGATCTGAACTTGGCTAAATAGGTACTTCTCTCTACAAAGAAGTAAAATCCTAGAAAAAGAAACAAGAAGGATAGATTTTCACCATGCAAGGTTCCAACCTGGAGGAAGGTCTAAAGAAGGAGAAGAGTAAGAGAAATGGAGAAGGAAGGAAGAAAGCAACTTGCCTTGGTCGAAATCCCTAGAAGATGACCTTGGAAACCCTAGGTAGTGCTAGATGGAGCTCTAGAAGACCTTCTTCTCCAAAAAGAGGTTGTCTTATACCTTAGAGCACTTTCTTCCACAGAAAAACAGAGTGGAATCATTTCTACAAGTTAGAGGAAAGATAAAGCAAGTATAGTTTCATACTTGGGCAAGGAAGAGGTAAATATAGCCTATGGATAAGGATGGAAGCAAGCATGAGGTGTAAAAGTAGCTTCCCCATGTGTATATGGCCTTAAACTATTAAGAATATACAAGCACACACACAAGCAGAGCCCCCACCATCCATATAGACATGATTAGATTTCCTTTGTTGAATTTCCCACCCAATCACAAAATTCATTAGTTGATAGCTACCAAAGTTAGCTCATCCATGAAGGAGTAAATCCTAAAATACCCTTGAGGAAAACACCTTCAAACCATGGCTCAACTAGGAGATACGTGGCTCAAAACAATCAAGTATGATAATATAGCATCTACGGAACATAATGTATGTGACAAATTGCAAAGAAAACCCCTCAATTGGGTAAATTGTAGAAAACTCCAAAATGTACAAAAAATTGCATAACTTGCTCAAACAATGTTCAAATTAGACCAAATTTGAAACCTAAGCTTGTATTATGATTTAAAAACATATCAAAAGGTTATATTTGGGTTCTAAGCATTAAATTATGGTAATTAAGCTTATTCAACTCATTAAGCAAGTTTAGGGGCCTTACAACTATAAACCCCTAACAAGGATTTCGCCCCAAAATCTTACGCAAAAAGAGATGGGTATTTTCTACCCATCTCAGTATCTAGTTCCCATGTGACTTCCTCTATGCCATGATGATTCCACAAAACTTTCACTAGTATTATATCTTTTCTCTTCAGATTTTTCACCCTTCTATCCAGGATCAACACAGGACCCTCGACATAGGAGATATCCTCATCTAACTCAACCTCTACTGGTTGGATTGTCTTGTCAGTATCTGAATGGCTTTTCCTCAACATAGAGATGTGAAAGACATTATGCAATCTATGTAGCTCTGGTGGTAGCTCCAACTTATATGCTACCTTTCCAACATGATCTAGGACATGGTATGGTCCATAAATCTAGGAGCCAACTTACCCTTCTTTCCAAACCTCAACAAATCTTTCCAAGGAGAAACCTTAAGATATATTCTATCTCCCACTTGGAACTCAAGTGGTCTACGTTAGTTATATGCATAAGATTTCTGCCTGTCCTGGGCTGCTTTCAACTGTTGTTGTATCACTTTAATTTTTTTTGTAGTCTGATGTACTAGCTAAGGACCCAAAAGTTGATATTCACCTATCTCATACCAAAAAAGAGGAGACAGACATTGTCTCTCATACATAGCCTCATAAGGATCCATATCTATGCTTATTTGATAGCTATTGTTGTATGCAAACTCTATCAAAGTTAGATGTACATCCCAACTACTAATAAATTGCAGCACACATGCCCTCAAGAGATCCTCTAAAGTCTGAATAGTCCTTTCATATTGGCCATCGGTCTGTAGATGAAAAGCTTTGTTGAATCTCAGTTGTGTTCCCATTGCTAAATGTAGATGCTCCCAAACATGACTTGTAAACTGTGGACCTCTATCAGAAACTATAGTCACTGGAATGCAATATAGTCAGACTATCTTATCAACATATATTTTTGCCAATTTCTTTACTGTAAACATCGTCTTAACTGGAAGAAAATGAGCTGACTTAGTCAATCTATCTACTATGACCTATATGGAATCACGACCCTTGGTTGTCCTAGGAAGACCAACCACAAAGTCCATAGTAATATGATCCCATTTCCACTGTGGTATTGACAAGGTTGTAATGTCCCTGCAGGCTTCTAGTGCTCAGCCTTCACCTACTGATAAACTAGACATTTGGCAATGAACTTTGCCCCATCATGCTTTACACCTAGACACCAATACATGTCTTTCAAGTTTTGGTACATCTTGGTACTTCTAGGATGCATTTCATACATGTAGGAGTGAGCCTCCTCAAGTACCATCTTCCTCAACCCATCAACATCAGGAACTACTATCCTATTGTGGTAACAAATTGTACCATCATGTGCCTCATGAAATCCATCATACTTTTCACTGGAAATCCCTGACCGAATATTCTATATCATAGTATCATTCTATTGTGCATCATGAATCTGTTGTCTCAAGGTAGGTTTCACTTGTAACTGTGCCAACAATCCTGCTAGCTAGGAAACTTCTAACTGTACATTCATCTGGCGAAGGGACACTAGCATATCTCTCTTATGGCACTTCAAGGAATTTAATTATGCATTATCTACCATTTATGATGAAGACGAATTTCTACTCAATGCATCATCTACCACATTAGCTTTCCCTGGATGGTAATCTATTGTTCAATCATAATCCTTAATCAGCTCCATCCATCTCCTCTGCCTCATATTCAACCCTATTTTGAGAAGATATACTGTAGATTCTTATGGTCAGTGAAGATCTGACACTTTTGTCCATAAAGATAGTGTCTCCAAATATTTAAGGCATGGACCACCATCGGAAGCTCTAGATCATGTGTTGGGTAATTCTCCTCATGTTTCTTAAGTTGTTGCAAAGCAAAAGAAATCACATTTTTATCCTGCATCAACACACATCCCAACCCATTCTTTGAAGCATCACAAAAGACAATATAGCCTTTTCCTTGCTCTGGAAGTACTAACACCAGTGCACTAGTCAACTTTTCTTTCAAAAGCTGGAAAGAACATTGACACTTGTTATTCCAAGCAAAAGGAACATCCTTCCTAGTTAACCTATTTAGGGGTAACACTATAGAACTGAAGTTTTTGATGAACCTCCTGTAGTAACCTGCTAGACCTAGGAAACTATGGATCTCTGTTAGTGTCTTTGGTTGTTACCATTCTAGTACAAATTCCATTTTCTTGGGATCAACACAAATGCATTTTGTAGATATAACATTGCCCAAAAAATACACTTCAGATAACCATAATTCACACTTGCTGAACTTAGCATATAGTTGATGCTGCCTCAACAAAGTCGATGCCTAGCGAAGGTGTTTCTCATGATGTTGACTATCCTTGGAGTATATCAAGATATCATCTATGAACACGACCACACACTGATCAAGATAACATCTAAACACCCTATTCATTAGATCCATAAAAGTTGCAGGTGCATTGGTTAGACCAAATGACATAACTGAAAACTTATAATGACCATACCTAGTTCTAAAAGCTGACTTGGTTATGTCATCAGCCTTAATTCTCAACTGATGGTAACCTGACCTCAGGTCTATCTTTGAAAACATAGTGGAACTTCTCAACTGATCAAAAATATCATCAATCCTTAGCAAAGGATACTTATTCTTTATTGTCACATTGTTCAACTGTCTGTAGTCTATACACAACCTCATTGAACCATCCTTCTTTTAAACAAATAACACAAGATCACCCCAAGGGGAAGTGCTCGACCTGATAAAACCCTTCTCTAGTAGTTCTTGTAACTATTTCTTTAACTCCTGCATCTCTGTTGGTGCCATTCTGTATGCTGACTGTTCTATGGGTTGTGGTCTAGGAACAAGATTGATCTCAAACTCAATCTCTCTAGGAGGGGGAATGCTAGGAAATTCCTCAGGAAATACATCCTCAAATTCTTGTACCACTGGTACCTCCTAGATACTAGGACCTACCGCCTTGGTATCCACAACATGAGCTAAGAAAGCCTCCCATCCTTGTCTCATCAATCGCTCAGCTATCATAGATGACATCAAACATGTAGGAAGAATCTTCCTATCACCCTGAAAAATCCACTATACATCTCCATCATGGAACGTCGCCACCTTAGTACTACAGTCCAAGACTACCTTGTATTTTTCCAAGGTATCCATTCCTAGGATTTCATCAAAACCATGCATATCAAGTGGCAAAAGATCCACTTGAATGTTGTGTCTAAAAAAATAAAGAACACAAGAAAGGCACACTTCCTACAACTCGGCGGAATCAACCAAAGGAGTGTCTAGTCGTAGGCTATCAGATCTAAGACTAACAGGTAGACAACAACTATCTATCACCTCTGTAGTGATAAAAGAGTGTGTCACACTTGGGTCTACTAACACAGACATGAAACAAGAAGCAGAAAAATCAGAATGAAATAACTCCATCTGACCTATCATGACTCGTGGATTGACCACTGCTTCTGGCTGGGTCATGGCATAGAACCTTGCTGTCACCTGCTGCCGTCCACGTCCTCTGCTTGCTTGTCTACATGATCCTACCTGGGATGCCTGACCATGTCCTCTTCTACTGCCACTACTAAACTATCATTTTTGTGGACCTTGTTGACTTTGCCTTGGCTACTGAGTCACCTCCTCATCTTTCATAGGGCAATAAGGTCTTGTATTCCCTACTTGCCCACACTTGTAACATGTTCTAGTATCATGATATGGCCTAAACGGCCCTGTCACTGAAACTGATGAGGTACTACGGGCTCCCATTGGCAGAAAACTATGACCTCTACCTCAACTCGGGGTCCACTGTGATGGTGCATATGATCTTGGTTCAGTGAAGGTTGACCTTGGTTGCGACTGTGGTGGGAAAATCCTCAACTTCTTAAAGCCTCCAGATGATTGTCCTTGAAACTACATAGGTCGCTTCTTAACATTAGCTTTACGCTTCTCTATGGAATACCTCTCAATCCTTGTTACGGACTCCACAAAGGTGGAAAACCTCTCCCTATTTTCTAGGGCTGATGTTGTTGTAGTCAACTCCGTACTTAGGCCCTTTTCGAATCTCCAGATCCTTTCCTTCTTTGGTGCCGCCATATGCGGGCAGAACCTCAGAAGTTCCATAAACATTGATTCATACTCATTAATAGTCATAACCCCTTGATGAATCTTCTCAAATAGAGATATCTTCTCATCTATATAGGTCTTTGGAAAATATCGGCTAACAAATTCCCTCTGGAACTCCTCCCATCCTATCACAACTCCTAGCCTTTTCTCCTCTTCTATTGCCCACCAGTGGCCAACACTATCCTTCAACAAGTATACTGCATGCTTAACTTTGTCTTCTTAAGCGATGTTTAGGATTTTGAACGCCTTTTCCAGCTTAGTCAACAACATGCCAGCGTCTGCTGGATCAGAAGTACCTGCATATTCAATTACCCCAACACGCCTAAGACATTCAAATGTCTTCCTGACACCTTAGGACTCCACATTAGAGGCGGATGCCCTAGATTGAGGTGCTGGCGCTCTGTCAGCGATATGTGTAATTGTGGCCATCATCTATCTAAACGTAGACTGAAAATCAGGATTGGCCATCATTATCGGGTCTAGATGAGGCGTTGCGAGCTTCTTTGGCCCTACTTCTAGCACTCTCTCATCACATTCCTGCCTCCCTACACCTCCTCCTGGTGCAACATAGCTACTCTCAATGTGTTCTTCATGTCCTCTAGACATATCTGCATAAGCATAAACTATGATCAGATATGTTGGATAGATAAGAACATACTCAAACCTAAGTCCTATATCCATGTAGACTTAGTAAACCTAGAGTTCTAATACCAACCTGAATTGTGACACCTCGTCATGCTAAATAAGATTACTCAAAACACAAAACATGATCAACTACTAATTAATCACATAGTGAAAAATGCAGAATAATTAAAACCAATTCCAACAATGTAAATAAACTCTAGAAAATTTACAAAAGGTCCATCATTCCATTCTCATATACTGTTACAAGTATTTACATATGGGTCCAAAGACCTCAGTCATATCCTGCATACAAAAGATATTACACATGTACATGTCATATATTTACAAACATTGTCATACTACCAAAAAGCTCGTGTTGATACGAGTATATCATCTAGAAAATGCATCCTATACCCGGACCTGAGAGTACAGGGATGACACTAGGACTCTACTACTAACATCTACAACTAACCAACCATCTGAATCTATTGATCACCTGGTTGGTTCTCTTCCACAGTGCGACCTCGACCTCATTGCTCGCGACCACCTAAAAAAATGTGGTGACCCACGGGTGAGACACAGTCCCAGTGAGAGATATAACTCTCTCCAACATATATTGATTATAACATATTAATTAACAGTAAATACATTGAGCAATTAGGATATTGAATAAGAAAAATGAATAGATTGAACAATTTAAGCATACTAAGCAGTTAAGCAAATAAGTTGTAACGTCAAGTAGAATTAAATTATTTTCATAAGTCTACATCATGTAAGAACTATGTAGTGTAAAGATAAGACAAGGGTTAATCAACCAATTTGATACGTATTATACCCTAGTAATTATATTACACGGCTGATAATATATCTTTTATTATTATGATTTGGGAAGTTTGATTCATACCACTCAAAGTCCAACTGACCACTGTGAAGTGCTATTCAATTTCAGAAAAGATCTAGGAGTTCTGGTATCCTAAGATCTCTTCCCCTTGGTCAGTACGAGTAAACTGCAGTGACATACCAGTCAAACTTCCAATAGTGACATATAGTCAACTGATAACAACTAGTCTGTACTTGGTACAAGTTACGACACTAGAAAATAGGGTATACAAAACCCTCTAATCCAAGGTACCACAGCTATCCTCAATCACATGAAATGTCAGAGGCATGACCATAGCCATCCTCCATAACCTGCAATTGTGGATGACAAGGATATATCCTCAACTTGCCACCCCCACATACTCAATAGTATGTGCTCTGACTTTCCCTTAGGAATACTCGTTTTACCATCCAATAAGTTCTGACACTAAAAATGGCTCTATGCCACAAGGCTCTACATGATTAAGCTTACACTTGATTAATTACTACCATTTGAATGCATTAAGGCTTTGTCATACAAGTGGACATTCAAACCCTAATTCTTTTCTAACAAGAGTATATGTATAACAACTTTAAAAGATATACAACATTTGAGATATAAATCTTAATCACATTACTACATGCTATCATTCATTGCAAATTAATAGACCACACTTATCATCATACTATTACAAGATACCGATATCTTATCTCATGTTCTAGGGTTTTAACCCTTATTGGAACATGAAGAGGATTTCACCTCAATCATGTCTTCAAACATGCCCAAAGGTCGTTAAGACCATCACATTATTTATAGTAAGGTTATCATAATCATTCCATGCCTTAAACAAGGCTCAAAAAATCATTGACACATATATGTCCATAGATATTAACATGGCAAGGCACTATGATATTCAAATAGTACTACATTGTAATTTCAACACAAGAAGAGTGTATGTTATGACCCACTCCGTGATTAATTAGTAAGTATAATGATTAGTGCATCATCAAGTTGAATAAGTTGAATTAAATATATAAGATACAATTAGTGTATAATGAAGATGATTAATTTAAGTTAAGTAATCACAGATGTGATTAGTGCTTTGATCAACTATTACTAGTTGATTAGCATGTTTTCTCACATCGAGGTTGTAGAGAATCCTGTGCTTGAGAGTTTGCAAAAGAAATTGAGTTATTTGGACCTCCGAGTCAATAGTTGTGATCTTTTCCGTTTTCAGGGTCAAACTTGCAATTTTTCCAGGTTTTGGTTTTTATATCCTTTTCTTTTTCTTTTCCTTCTTCCTTATCTGTTTCTCGATTTCATTAAGCGACCGCTTGAAGCGGCGCTGTAGCGAGCCAGGAGCCCCGATCGGGCGATTTACAGAAAGGAGCACCGGAGCTCCGTTCCCAGCAGTTCTTCCTCCACCTCTGCTTCCCTTCTTCTTCTCCTTCCAACCTCCATCTTTCCACCTTTCCCCGCCCTAGCTGGTGCCCAACCGGCAAGCAGCAGGGCGCTGACTTGCAGTAGGGAGGCGCAGGGCGATTCTAGGGCTTCCTTAGCTCTGTTTCCAGGGCTGCCGTCCCAAGTGGCACATCCACAGGTATCTACGAAGCTTTGGAGCTGAGGGATGGTGGATCTGAATACCTTGGCAAGGGTGTGCTTAAGGCGCCGTGGCAACCCCACCGTCGAGGCTGATTGCATTCTCACTGATGGGTCCCTTCACAGGACAATTTGGGCGCGAGCTAGCACATGAATCTGGTGCCATTGACTTCGGCCAAGAGCCTAGTGCTCGAAACCGCAGCTTCCCTCTTCCATTATGCCCTATTGCGCCCACCTGCAAGGGCGATGCCCCATCTAGTTCTAGCAGCAGCAACTGCTGCAATCACGGCTAGGAAACCTTGGGCGAGCAGCAGCCCAAGCAGCATCCCCGACTTCGGCCATGGATCTGGAACTTGAATCTATAGCCAACAAGCTACGAACAGTGACGTTTGCTGAGCCCTACTTCATGTGTGTGAGCGTGTGCACCTGCTGCGTGAAGCAGATTGTTCCTGAGTAGTAATCCAAAGGTAGAAGAAGACCAGAAATCGCCCGAAAACTGGCCTCTAGATGCAATTCCGGACGAACCCGGACAGTTCGAAATGCGGTGAGTAGGGTTTCATTTATTTATCATTAATAAACTCAGGCGTTTGAATATTTTCTGTTTTGTGCGCGAATTACGCTGATAACAGGCGTTATCAGGCGTCGGGCAGCGTTTGGCGTCGCCGACCTTTTTAGTTCATAAAATGCTTCTAGACACTGTTATATGATTAAATTTAGCATTTGAACAGTATGGATTGAATCAGTAGATTTATATGGTTCATTGGAACCTAAATTGCTCATTTGAATGTTGAAATTAGAAATTCATGTCTGAAAATGGTATAATTTGGGTATGAACCCAGACAATGAAGATTTCTGATAAATTATCAGATGTACGATTTCAAAGTTGATATGAATAAATAAAATATGCATGAAAACCCTAATTGCATATATCTTTTGACGTTAATATGTGTAAATTGATATTTACATGAAATGACACATTTCTCTGAAATATTACTAGAAATTCTCAAGTATTGTTATTAAATTGTATTGTGATATGTAATTAACTCTTAATTGAGTTAAGTGATGCACGAACCAGGATTTGGGTTAATGTGCACATTTTTCGAGAATTTTAGAGAATTGATAATTGTTGAGTATGATTCTCATATGTGAAGTAAATTTCTTTAATTTGTGCAATAAGATGTTCAATTGCATATATTCGCTATGTATGTGCCAAATTGAAATAAGTTGGGTTATTTATGCATTTCTAATTTACCTGAATGCATGGTATGAGAAATTCTCAGAAATTACAATGATTTGAAATATATTGCTCTGTCAGTTTAGAATGACAGTGTATTGTGATCTGATATGAAATCAGTAAATGTGATTTTCCTGTTTAAATGTTTATATGTTAATCAGTTAATAGACTTAGGTGCCCTAACACCGTAGAACCCCTTTGATAGGTCAGCTTCTTAGGGGTGAAACTCATGTCCAACATCAACGCGTGCGATGTCACGGTGGCACGAGGATGGAAAGACAATGTTCAACAACAACGCGTGCGATGTCACGGTGGCACTGGAGTAAATAGGGGTTATTCAACAACAACGCGTGCGATGTCACGGTGATAATCCAGACCTCCTGAGCCTGTGTACTCAGGTTAGAGGAGGAGTTCAAAGCACTCGATGTAGTGCAGTGAGGCCGATGAGCCTGTGGGTCCTGTGGCAGAGCAGGGCTGATGTCAGACTTAGCATTTCCCGGGTGTGTCGCTAAGTCTTGTACGGTGGGATCATAGTTCGCTACAGATCTTTATATGCAGGGTACACTGCATATGATTAGGGCATAATAATAATATAAATTGGTACTCATATAGGATCACAGTAAATTAAAGTATTCAAACTTTTGTGCTATTTCTTTATATCTGTTTATCTGTTCAAATTATCTATTATTGCATGGAAATGTGATTATATTCTGCAAATCTGTTATGTTATTAGAACTGCCCTGCTTAGTACTGTACTTATGTTTTATTTCAATTTATAAACCTGATGAGTTGTTTAGTTATAGCTAAGTGAAATGCTATTCACTGAGCGAGTAGGCTCATACCTCTACTCAAAACATTTTCAGGTCATCACCAGCAGCAGGAATCTGAAGGATCCTTTCATCCTAACGCTTAGTCTGTAGAAGGTATATGTAGTTAGTTTAGTTAGAGGTCTCTTAGTCCTTTCCCCTCGATCCTTGGGACATGGTGTGGGTGAGAGAGAGTGTGTATGTGGAATGTGTATAAAGATGTAAATTAACTGTTATGTTTACTTTCTGTTAAACAATGTTACATGTATTAAACTCTGTTTATGTTCCCTAGCCAGTTTAATTGAAATGCTTCCACAATAGTTATTTATGTTTTAGTTTACAGCAATAATCTGAATATCATTACGAGGTTTTAAAAAGAAAAAGTTCTCAGTGATTTGTTTATGTGATAATCCCTCCGTCACGCCCTAATCTCATGATTAGTGGTTAGTGTGAGATCGGGGTGTGACATCTTGGTATCAGAGAATAGGTTGAGTATATGAATACTCTAAGTCAAGGTCAGGGGACGATAAGAGACCAATAGGATTAGGACTTAGGTGTCTTCCTTCTAACTGCAATTTTATAACAGGAAATGTTCAATTATAGTATTGCAGATGGCAGGAAGAGGACGTGGTCACAAGAATCAAGTTGAGAATTTAAGCTAAGTTGTCAGGGATCATTAAGATCAAAAGATAGAATTATAATTAAGATGGATAAGAAATGATATGTCTTTAGCTCTAGGAGGTCTGAGTGTTTAGATACCCTGGCCAGGTGTCTAAATACTTAGATTGACTAGTATCAAGCTACTCTGTCTATTCTTCTCTGAATACCCTGGCCAAGTATGCAGAGGAAGGATAGGCTGGAGAGAAACCCTAGAAATTTTAGGGTTAAGAAATTAGAAAATCAATGTAGGAATAAAAGATTAAACATAGGATGCGATGCAACTCTTACTTTATATTGCTTATTTGATTGGAAATCATTAGAAATGCTCTTATATGTATGGATTTAGATTTTCAGTTTATAGAATAAATATGATTCTTTTATATTGTTGTGTGTCATGAAGTGATTTAGTTATTGTTTATATTCTTTGTATTAAGTATACCAGAAGTTTTGTTTAAATGAGTTTGCCCTAAGTGGATATTCTTTCCACATGTTTGAGATTAATAGGGGTTGGTTAATCCCGAATAGCTCTTGGCTTCAGGACTACAGGTTCGGCCTGGTCCGGCTGGCAGGGTGCGTTACTGGGATCTAATGACTCCTATTAACAATATTATAAAAGTAGACTCTGGATGATTTAGACTCGTATCATAGTGAGAATGTATATACACTGAGATGTTGAAATATAATGGAAAGATTAGAATAGCTAAGAAGTAGCTGGAACTGATATCAGAAGCCTAATGTTGGAGTCTCATTTGAGCAATCCTTAATTGGAAATAAAAGGAAACGATATCAGGTTCATATTAAATTCAATGATTAGTATTATATGAACTCTGAATATGAGAATATGGAAAAGAAATGAGAAAAGTATGTAATGGCTAGGACGTAAGGATCGACCATGGAATGGATCATGTAATAGAGTAAAATACATTTATGTACTTCAAAGCAAATAGAAAATAGAAGAAAAGAGTTAAGTATACACTAAGTACATAGAAACAAAGAGCCTTATGTAAATCATAAGACCAGGACAAGAAATTTAGTTGAATTAAGAGAAATGTTAGAAAGGATGACCTTGATTAAGGAATGAGGATTACATGACATAATTGAGAGTATGGCATGTATATCTTTATTATAAAGTTTAGTGCATTCATACATACTACCTTTGGATTCTAAGTCTCTATAGACTAACAAACTAGCTTTTAAAATAAAGAACAAGTGTGTAATTTAGAAAATGAATGCATCATATATGTTTCATAACTACCAAGGTAGAGACGTCTAAGTGAATGAAATAATGACACACAATATGATGATCAAACCATAGCAAGGTAAATTGATAATGTAATGTATCTGAATGCCCAAGTAAGAGAAAGGAAATTCCAATGATAAGATAAGGAAGGCTTTAGTAAAATTTATGAGATTCAAGTTTGAATTTCAAACTAAGGAAGCAAAGTCACATTACAATAACGCTATGTTATTGATAAAGACGAAACCCTAGAATGTTTAGAGTTGTAGTAGTTCAAGGGATATCAATAGTGATTTGACCTTGAGTACTAGCATCCCTATAAAATAAGATCATGAGATTTGTTCCATGAAAGGTAAGCTAGAATTAATAAAATCTAGGGTTTAAAGGTAGATAAACAATATGAAAATGACTTGGAGAAAAGAGTAAGATATAAATTTGAAATGTAACAAGTGTGTTTTGAATAAAAAGAGAAATACGAAATAAGTGAAGTGCGTTATGAAATAATGTTTTTATAGTAATAACAAGAAGTAAGTAGTGGAGAATGAGGAGTATTACCTGATACATGATCTAAAGTTAGCTGATGTAGTTCATGCTCTTAAGACATGACGTCACTATCTTTATGATGTGACGATAGATTATCACATTGGAAAGGTAAATGTGGTGGTTGATGCTTTGAGCATAAAGTCAAGTTCAACAGTTGATGCATTCTCTATGGCATGTTTCAAGAGAGACATGCTAGTAGAAATGCGGAAGTTGAACTTAGACTTAGGGGTGACAAAGCAGAGTAGTTTGATTGCACAGATGCAAGTCAAGCCTACTTTTATGATCAGATCAAGGAACTACAACAGGGTGACAGTGAATTACATCAGATCATGCATGACATGATAGGGGGAAAGAGACCAGAGTTTAGACTTCCAGATGATGATGTGTTGTATCAGCATGACAGGTTGCATGTACCTCGAGATAATTATTTGAAAGAATAGATTCTTGAGGAAGCACATGCACCGATGTATGCTATGCATCCATGTAACACTAGGATGTACAAGAATCTCAAGGAGTTGTACTGGTGACCTGATATGACAAAGGATGTAGCTGAGTATGTGACTAGGTGCAGTGTGTGTCAGCAGGTTAAGGCTGAGAACCAGGAACCTATAGGCACTTTGCAATCTTTTCCTATACCAGTATGGAAATGGGAACATATCACAATGGATTTTTGTGGTAGGGTTACCCAGGACACCTAGAGGTTATGACTCGATATGAATGATTGTGGATAGACTAATTTAGTCTGCTCGCTTTCTTCATATTAAGTCAACCTTTGATGTCTCAAAACTTGACTAAGATATACATGGATGAAATAGTTAGGTTGCCTGGTATTCCAGTTTCAATCATATCAGATTGAGATCCTAAGTTCACATCCAGGTTTTGGGACCAGTTGCATCATGCTTTGGGCACAAAGTTAAGATTTAGTATAGCTTTTCACCCCCAGACGGATGGTCAGTCAGAAAGGACCATTCAGACTCTTGAGGACATGCTGAGAGCATGTATCTTGCTTTTCAGTGGATGTTGGGAAGAACACTTGAGTCTTATAGAGTTTGCATACAATAATAGTCACCATTCCAGTCTTGGTATGGCTCAGTATGAAGCTCTATATGGTAGAAAGTGTAATCACCCATATGTTGGTATGAGGTAGGTGAAAAGCAGATTCTTGGTCCAGAGATATTGGATTTGACCACTGAAAGGATTTCTGTGATTAAAGAACAGTTGAAAGCTGCACAGGACAGGCATAAAAGTTATGCCGAAAAGGAACGTAGACCCCTTGAGTTTCAGGATGGTGATGAAGTGTATCTGAAAGTTCCACCATGAAAAGGAGTTTTGAGGTTTGATAAGGAAGGCAAACTGACTCCTAGGTTTATGGGCCCATATCCTATCGTTCAGAGGATTGGACTTGTAGCCCATAAGTTGGATTTGCCATCCGAGTTGCCCAATTTACATGACGTGTTTCATGTATCGATGTTGAAAAAGTATTACCCTGGTCCAGAGGAGATAGTGGACCCATAACCTATACAGCTCAGACCTGATGGATCCTATGTTGAGGGACAAGTTCAGATAGTTGATCGGAATATAAAGGACCTCAAGAATCGAAATATCAACAGTGGAAGTTTTGTGGAGAAACCACAACCTAGAGGAAGTCACGTGGGAGTTTTGGGTCAGATATGCGTAACAAGATTCCTTTTCTCTTTTATGAATTTCGGGACGAAATTCTTATAAGGGAGGGAGATTGTTATGACCCACTCCGTGATTAATTAGTAAGTATAATGATTAGTGCATCATCAAGTTGAATAAGTTGAATTAAATATATAAGATACAATTAGTGTATAATGAATATGATTAATTTAAGTTAAGTAATCACATATGTGATTAGTGCTTTGATCAACTATTACTAGTTGATTAGCATGTTTTCTCGCATCGAGGTTGTAGAGAATCCTGTGCTTGAGAGTTTGCAAAAGAAATTGAGTTATTTGGACCTCCGAGTCAATAGTTGTGATCTTTTCCGTTTTCAGGGTCAAACTTGCAATTTTTCCAGGTTTTGGTTTTTATATCCTTTTCTTTTTTCTTTTCCTTCTTCCTTATCTGTTTCTCGATTTCATTAAGAGACCGCTTGAAGCGGCGCTGTAGCGAGCCAGGAGCCCCGATCGGGCGATTTACAGAAAGGAGTACCGGAGCTCCGTTCCCAGCAGTTCTTCCTCCACCTCTGCTTCCCTTCTTCTTCTCCTTCCTACCTCCATCTTTCCACCTTTCCCCGCCCTAGCAGGTGCCCAACCGGCAAGCAGCAGGGCGCCGACTTGCAGCAGGGAGGCGCAGGGCGATTCTAGGGCTTCCTTAGCTCTGTTTCCAGGGCTGCCGTCCCAAGTGGCGCATCCACAGGTATCTACGAAGCTTTGGAGCTGAGGGATGGTGGATCTGAATACCTTGGCAAGGGTGTGCTTAAGGCACCGTGGCAACCCCACCGTTGAGGCTGATTGCATTCTTGCTGATGGGTCCCTTCACAGGACAATTTGGGCGTGAGCTAGCACATGAATCCGGTGCCATTGACTTCGGCCAAGAGCCTAGTGCTCGAAACCACAGCTTCCCACTTCCATTATGCTCTATTGCGCCCACCTGCAAGGGCGACACCCCATCTAGTTCTAGCACCAGCAACTGCTGCAATCACGGCTAGGAAACCTTGGGCGAGCAGCAGCCCAAGCAGCATCCTCGACTTCGGCCATGGATCTGGAACTTGAATCTATAGCCAACAAGCTACGAACAGTGACGTTTGCTGAGCCCTACTTCATGTGTGTGAGCGTGTGCACCTGCTGCGTGAAGCAGATTGTTCCTGAGTAATCCAAAGGTAGAAGAAGACCAGAAATTGCCCAAAAACTGGCCTCTAGACGCAATTCCGGACGAACCCGGACAGTTCGAAACGCGGTGAGTAGGGTTTCATTTATTTATCATTAATAAACTCAGGCGTTTGAATATTTTCTGTTTTGTGCGCGAATTACGCTGATAACAGGCGTTATCAGGCGTCGGGCAGCGTTTGGCGTCGCCGACCTTTTTAGTTCATAAAATGCTTCTAGACACTGTTATATGATTAAATTTAGCATTTGAACAGTATGGATTGAATCAGTAGATTTATATGGTTCATTGGAACCTAAATTGCTCATTTGAATGTTGAAATTAGAAATTCATGTCTGAAAATGGTATAATTTGGGTATGAACCCAGACAATGAAGATTTCTGATAAATTATCAGATGTACGATTTCAAAGTTGATATGAATAAATAAAATATGCATGAAAACCCTAATTGCATATATCTTTTGACGTTAATATGTGTAAATTGATATTTACATGAAATGGCACATTTCTCTGAAATATTACTAGAAATTCTCAAGTATTGTTATTAAATTGTATTGTGATATGTAATTAACTCTTAATTGAGTTAAGTGATGCACGAACCAGGATTTGGGTTAATGTGCACGTTTTTCGAGAATTTTAGAGAATTGATAATTGTTGAGTATGATTCTCATATGTGAAGTAAATTTCTTTAATTTGTGCAATAAGATGTTCAATTGCGTATATTCGCTATGTATGTGCCAAATTGAAATAAGTTGGGTTATTTATGCATTTCTAATTTACCTGAATGCATGGTATGAGAATTTCTCAGAAATTACAATGATTTGAAATATATTGCTCTGTCAGTTTAGAATGACAGTGTATTGTGATCTGATATGAAATCAGTAAATGTGATTTTCCTATTTAAATGTTTATATGTTAATCAGTTAATAGACTTAGGTGCCCTAACACTATAGAACCCCTTTGACAATTCTGCTTCTTAGGGGTTAAACTCGTGTCCAACGTCAACGCGTGCGATGTCACGGTGGCACGAGGATGGAAAGACAATATTCAACAACAACGCGTGCAATGTCACGGTGGCACTGGAGTAAATAGGGGTTATTCAACAACAACGCGTGCGATTTCACGGTGATAACCCAGACCTCCTGAGCCTGTGTACTCAGGTTAGAGGAGGAGTTCAGAGCACTCGATGTAGTGCAGTGAGGCCGATGAGCCTCGAGGCCGATGAGCCTGAAGGCCGATGAG
Organism: Alisma plantago-aquatica; assembly: GCA_963693085.1. Lineage (NCBI taxonomy): Eukaryota > Viridiplantae > Streptophyta > Magnoliopsida > Alismatales > Alismataceae > Alisma > Alisma plantago-aquatica. The sequence continues at coordinate 28,934,695 of OY856414.1, read as the reverse complement.
CCTGTGGGTCCTGTGGCAGAGCAGGGCTGACGTCAGACTTAGCATTTCCCGGGTGTGTCGCTAAGTCTTGTACGGTGCGATCGTAGTTCGCTACGGATCTTTATATGCAGGGTACACTGCATATGATTAGGGCATAATAATAATATAAATTGGTACTCATATAGGATCACAGTAAATTAAAGTATTCAAACTTTTGTGCTATTTCTTTATATCTGTTTATCTGTTCAAATTATCTGTTATTGCATGGAAATGTGATTATATTCTGCAAATCTGTTATGTTATTAGAACTGCCCTGCTTAGTACTGTACTTATGTTTTATTTCAATTTATAAACCTGATGAGTTGTTTAGTGATAGCTAAGTGAAATTCTATTCACTGAGCGAGTAGGCTCATACCTCTACTCAAAACATTTTCAGGTCATCACCAGCAGCAGGAATCTGAAGGATCCTTTCATCCTAACGCTTAGTCTGTAGAAGGTATATGTAGTTAGTTTAGTTAGAGGTATCTTAGTCCTTTCCCCTCGATCCTTGGGACATGGTGTGGGTGAGAGAGAGTGTGTATGTGGAATGTGTATAAAGATGTAAATTAACTGTTATGTTTACTTTCTGTTAAACAATGTTACATGTATTAAACTCTGTTTATGTTCCCTAGCCAGTTTAATTGAAATGCTTCCGCAATAGTTATTTATGTTTTAGTTTACAACAATAATCCGAATATCATTACGAGGTTTTAAAAAGAAAAAGTTCTCAGTGATTTGTTTATGTGATAATCTCTCCGTCGCGCCCTAATCTCATGATTAGTGGTTAGTGTGAGATCGGGGTGTGACAGTGTAATTCATTATCACATTAACCATTCAAGATGTCTGATTATAACCTATCAACATCATATAATTACATTAAGGTTAGGTATAACAAACTAGATCACATGGGAGTTACACATCCACTTATTATAGTGATTTATCAAATATAACTATATAATGGCAAAGGTAAGACTACAAATTAATGGTATTGAACCATCAAATTATCATCACTAGGATCCACATATAATACCATGTGATTTATTCTAATCCATTGGGTGTTGAACCATCCAATATTATTCATTGGATCAAGTTCATTGTTCAAGGTTATCAATTGAAGTATAGGTCTAACCATTAGATCAATTGACCAAGGAACCATTGGTTCAAGGTTTAGTCAAATCTACAATTACATTATTGACTCATAATATATGGTGATGACCTGATCCACCATTAATTGTGATCATTAGGTCACCATTGGTTGTTAGATCAGTAATACATTTAATTAACACCATCAAATATTAAGCTAATGCCATCATCAATTGATAACATCATTAGAATACTTAATAAATGATAATTAAACGTCTAATTGAGCAAAAACCTGAACTAAGGGGGTGACCATAGGTTGTCACCATAAATTTGACACCCTTGATCATGAACATCAGTTGCCAAGATAGCAACACCATTGTTATTGAATGATACGACCATCGATTGTGTGATAGGGAAGGAAATAGCTTGAAAACTCTAATTTGAACCATAAATTATTTTGTGCTTAGCACCATAGGTTGATTCTATCAACCTGCCCCAGATCATGTTTCACCTTAGAAAGGTCGTACACACATTTATAAGTTCATATAGAACTGGAACAAAATAGGGAACACCACAAAAACTCATAATTCTAAACAAGCATGGTTTCTGTATGCTTAGATCATCATATTAAAGCATAAACATGAACTAACAAGCTTCTAGTAAGCAATATAAGTGAAGAATGTTATATAACTCGCCTATATCGAGTAGTTCAGATCCAAAAAAAAAAGAATCTTAAGAAAATAGGGCAAGAAAACTTGGATTCAGATCTGAACTTGGCCAAATAGGTACTTCTCTCCACAAAGAAGTAAAATCCTAGAAAAAGAAATAAGAAGGATAGATTTTTGAGTTCTAGAGCCACTTTCACCATGAAACAAAAAGGTTCCGACCTAAAGGAATTTCTAAGGAAGGAGAAAAAAAAGAGAAATTGAGAAGGAAGGAAGAAAACAACTTGCCTTGGTCGAAATCCCTAGAAGATGACCTTGGAAACCCTAGGTAGGGCTAGATGGAGCTCTAGGAGACCTTCTTCTCCAAAAAGAGGTTGTCTTGTACCTTAGAGCACTTGGTTCCACAGAAAAATAGAGTGGAGTCGTTGATCCAAGTTAGAGGAAAGATAAATCAAGCATAGTTTCGTACTTGGGCAAGGAAGATGTAAATATAGCCCATGGATAAGGATGGAAACAAGCATGAGGTGTAAAAGAAGCTTCCTCATGTGTCTATGGCCTTAAACTATTAAGAATATACAACCACACACACAAGAAGATTTCCCACCATCCATATAGACCTTCTTAGCTTTCCTTTGTCAAATTTCCCAGCCAATCACATAATTCATTAGTTGATAGCTACTTAAGGTAGGTCATCCAAGAAGGGGTAAACCCTAAAATACCCTTGAGGAAAACACCTTAAAACCATTGTTCAACTAGGATATCCATAAGAATGATAATATAACATCTAAGGAACATAATGTATGTGACAAATTGCAAACAAAACCCCTCAATTGGGTAAATTATAGAAAAGTCCAAAATGTACATAAAATTGCATAACTTGCTCAAACAATGTCCAAATAGGACCAAATTTGAAACCTAATCTTGTATTATGATTTCAAAACATATAAAAAGGTTACATTTGGGTTCTAAGCATTCAATTATGGTAATTAAACTTATTCAACTCATTAAACAAGTTGAGGGGTGTTACATCAAAGGTCTTGGACCAACATCACTTGCCATCCCTTCAAAGATTGTGATAAGTTTCTCTATGTATGAGACTTTAAAATCACATTAGCAATTATAAAACTTAATTGCAAAATGCCATATGATTCCAACATTCTAGTTATCTTAGCATGTGAGAGAGTTTCTTACATTGCCTCGTAAACAAAAATTATAATTAAGATTATGTCACTGTCAAGACTTTCACTCTTTTTAGTAAGTTTTTATCATGACATTGTTGTTTCCACTAGTCATATGTAAAAAATCGGTAACATCTTTTATTACTTTTCATAATTAATTTCTTACTTTTAATGATCTGTCATTACTTTCTTTGTCAAATGGTTAATTTTTTACCAAATGGTTGCTTTGTATATGATATACTTACTTTCCGATGAGCTTATATTGTTCTTTTTAATGTGTTTATCTATGTTTCTTTCATTTTTCACCCGCATTTCTAATATTCTTAGTAGTCGATGTGCTACTTTTGATGACTTGTTGTTACTTTTTGATACAAATAGTTACTTTGTAGACTAAAAAGTTACCTTCTATACTAGATAGTTACTTTTTAGTGAATTTCTATTGTTAATTTTTAGGTTGTATCTATTTTTGCCAGGCATTTTATTAACTTTTTTGTTACTTGTGTGTATGCCTCATTCTAACCACATTTACCAACAACACAAAGATACACACACACACACACAAAATTAGCCAGCAACAAAAAGACACACACACAAACATAAAAAGCTAGCCAACAACACAACCTTGGCGAGAAAATATGATTTGACGTCTCCTCAAAGCAAACATGTGCATGCTTTCTAAGCAACCTTGGCCTCGACAGTCTTGGGCTACTTCGACTCTAGGGACATCACCGTTGCAATCATCACAGTTGGCACCATGTATTGAAAAGAGATAGTTACATGGGTAGAAGTCTTGCATAAATGATAAACAAACATCATTGTTCCTTAATTTTATCATTTTTTGTTATTTTTGACTAGAAATAGTATTCTTGTCATAAGTCTGGTTCATTTTCATTTCTGAATAAGATTTATGAGATGGCTTAGAACCAGTCAATTGATGTGGTTATGGGTTAGTAATCAATTTTGTACTTTTAAGGATCACATGTTACTTTTAAAGTCACATACTTTCTTTTCATGCAACATAGTTACTTTCTATACCACACAGTTACTTTCCAGAGAACTTTTGATGTCCATTTTGTAATTTCTTATATTTTATTTATATAATTTTTATCTCATGGTTACTTGTCTGTATGTCTCATTATGATTATATCACTATAAAACTATAATCAATCCACATAACCATATAATTTATTATCAATATTAATTTAGTTAGTAACACACAGTTTTACTCTTAGTAATGATATGTTATCTTTTATGACCAAATGTTATTTTCTGTATCAAATAGTACTTTCACTACAATACAATTACATTTAATGTTCTGTTGTCATACTCAGTAGCATTAGACGTTCAACACATTTTTTTTTGGAATGCACATAAATCACTTCCATTTTAAATGGCTTGCTTAAAACTTTATCCATACAAAAGTAGATATGATTATAAGAGGAAAAATAAAAGATTAAATATTATGGGACTATCTTCACCTTGTTCAAAGACAAATCCATACCAACAACAAGGAAGTAGATCTTCACAATATCCATGGACTTCATTAGATTGTGACATGTTGTGTGCCCTCCCGTCAGTGGTCATGGCTTGTATCTTCCCGTGTGCGTCGGGCAGGATCCCATCCCATATGATCTTGTAATTACTTAACCGTATGTCTCATTATTCTTACATCACTTTGGATTGAAATGGATCCATATAACATTACATTTAACCCTTAATGTCCCTTAACTTTATAGCCTATTACAACCTAC